>CAXAKG010000008.1:0-600000 GCA_963969385.1 Philonicus albiceps | reverse complement strand
CACTTAATGACTACCCCTGGGATTTGTTCATAATCATAGCGAAAGCAAGCCGTACTGGAAACTGTAGTCGTTTAAACTCGAATGGTACGTCAGTCGGAATCATTGGGATACGGGGTATCAAAACGTCTTCTCCTTTATACTTTCCTTTCAATATGATTGCTTCTATTACGTTATTCAGTAATTTTTTCATCGCTAATCGTGTGCCGTTACAAAGTTGCGGTTGGTTAATATTTCGCAACATTATAACCACAGATCCAACCTTTAATTGAAGATTGTGAGGCGGCAATCCTGGCAAATCAAGTGAGTTTAAAAATTCCGGTGGATAGTTCACGACATCATCTTCATTAGTTGCCGTATCAACTGATTTATATGTCCTCATTTCGCCAGGAATGTCATCTTGAATTTTGAAATTTAATTCATTTACATCAGTGATTTTGGCAGCCAGTATAGCTCGTTCGCTCAACCAATCATGGAATAAGTAATTTTGAGCAACATTTGGAAACACTTTTTGAATGAGTTCAGATTTTGATTGCGTTAACTGACAAAAACTCTCAGGAAAGGTGATGCAGCCAGTCAGCACATCTATAAGAAATTTGCCATTACCAATATCAATGAGTTGTTTAGAGAATATGTCTCCAGATTGATCATTTTGCATCATGACACGCATATTCTTGCTTAAATGTAATACCTTGACATGTTTCCACAAATTGGAGGACTTTAAACATGCATTCAGTTCATCAGCTTGCGTTGAACGTGGAACCACTGGCAATGTTTGGCGAAAATCTCCTGATAATAAAATCATTGCGCCACCAAATTGGTTTTGGTTGTTCCGTAGATCTTTTAAGGTTCTATCTAAAGCCTCTAAAGATTTTTTATGCACCATCGTGCATTCATCCCACACTATTAGTTTACATTGCTGCAAAACCTTTGCCATTGCCGAATTCTTAGAAATGTTGCAGGTTGGAGTTTCGTTGCTTTGCAATTTCAATGGCAATTTTAGAGCTGAATGGGCTGTTCGATCGCCTTCAAGTAAAGTTGCTGCAATGCCTGACGAAGCAAGAGCTAGAGCAATTTCATTTTTTGAGCAGTACAGGAAAAGTTTTTCCTGTACCACCAGGAGCGTCCAAGAAGTAAATCATTCCAGTTCCATCATTTATTACTTTCATAAGATTATCAAATACATACTTTTGTTCTTCGTTCAATAGTGGAAGATTTATTTGAATCGATTCTTTCAAAGTATTGAGATCATACGATTTTTCACGTTGTAACTCTTGATGAAAAGCATCGTGCATTAGGCGATTGGGCGCGGCCATCCCCAATTGACATAATAGCTTGTTTGACATCATCAAGCACATATCCTCAATGGAAATCAATGCCTGATTGTAAATTTCTTCACTTATTTGTAAATTCAGATTCCCTGTTCTATTGCGTATATTAAATAAAATGTCGTCGCACACATTATCTTTGCATTTTATCCACAAATCAATTGGTTTTGATGGGAAGCATGTACATATGATAATCGAAAACAATGTTCGTATTTGATGAGCTTGAGATGAAATTACAGCATCATTGAGAGTTTGATCCCGATGAAAACGATGCATTCTAGCAGTTGCAAACGATGACAGGCTTCTCTGTAAGATCCACACAATTCACCATCAACTGTTCGTAAATGTTAGAATAATGTTGGGCCACGCACATTGACTAATAGCAGCCGTAAACAAAAACATTCATCGTTGCTTGGATGAACGGAATAAATTCGACCTATTGCATCGGTTGAATATACACCTGGGTAACCTGGAACTGGTTTTCCTTGTTTCCTTCGCATAAATTTCTTTGTTGATTGATTCGAAGTATAATAGTTTGTCATTTCAGAATTTAGCAGTGTTTGTGCGAAATGATCATTTTGGCACGTCTCTAAAAAACTGGTTAAGGTAGTAGATGGTGGCTGGTGAGCTCTTTGTACTGCATTCTGAGCTGTGAAATACACTCTCTGTCCATTTTCCAAGTGCACGGCTAAGTGAACAACTGTGGGGTGTCTTTCATGAATTGGAAAAGAAAAAATTCGCCAAAATGCTTCATTACTGCTAACATAGCGGCCACTTGGTATTGGGTTACTTCATCATTTGAATTCTCTGCACCAAATCCAATCACAGCCATATCACTTCCTTTGGTTACGTATTTACATATGTACTTGATAGATTTTACTGAATGGCAAGATTCAACATTGATGTGTGCTTTGAAAGTTTTTGATAAGAACGGTGAATATGGAACAATCCAACGATTATCTATTTCAATATCTTGTTGATTTACTTTGACAATTGTTGATCTTCCATTGTCTGCTAGTGATCGCCAAAGATAGAGTGGATAACCATCATTTCCATTAATTGTTTCCGATATTAATGTTCGTGGATAGCGCTTTGAACATTTACCATCTACCATACAGGGTGCATTTTGATTAAGTGGACACATGGACCATGTATCATGTTTTTGATAACTACCTCATGTAAGCCAGGATCTACTTGTTCATTAGGGATTTCAGCTGATATGACTTCATCAACTTCATTTGGCCTAATTTTTTCAACCAACCAAATCAAAATGTGTGCATGCGGCAATCCACGTTTCTGTCACTCTACATAATACATCCAGCAGCGTGTCTCACCAAACACACAATGTTTAACAATTAAATCCATTAAAGATTTCAGCTTTTGTCTGAAGACTCTTGCTGTAATGTCATGACGATCAATAGGTGAATGGCCAGGAAATAACGCTTGTTTAATTTCTATCCATTGTGGATTGCATGTAAATGTAATGAACAAATCTGCTGTGCCATAATGCCGAACATAGGACATGGCATCTTGAGCATATTCATGCATATGCCGAGGACTTCCGACGTAGGTTGCTTTAAGAATAGTCATCCTGCCAACATATTCTGCATTTCCATCAGAATTAATTGCATCTCGAAGGTGAATATACTCTTCAGATCGAAGTTTGGTCTGATTCAACCTGATGAATGTTAATCTCTCCGTTTTAATCTTTACATACATATCAACAACATATCTGTGACATAATCGCCGGCATTTCAAGATGTGATTGTCTTCATTTTCTCTGATCATTAGGCGGTATGAATAATAGTTCATTGAACTAACTTTTTTGTTGATTTCAGAACCTGTAAATATTTTTTTTATTATAATGATGATGACAGTTGAATAACAAATTAAACTATTTAGTAGGTGATATAGTAGATGACGTAACATCTCATAAACCAATATTTCAATTACCTGTAATGGGATTTATCATCTTGATTGGGAAATCATAGCCATCTTCACCTTGTCAAAATATATGACAATGGGATATTGCAGTGCATCATATGAGCGATGTGTTTCCTTAATACGTTGTAATTGATTATTTCAACGATGTAAAACAATATCACGTGACTCCAAATTTTCTCCAACTACAATAATGGCAACTTCATCGATAGTAGGTGCATTAAAACGTCCTGCATGTTGGCCCACAGGAGTTTTATCTGCTCTGATAACAATTTTGTGATCATCAGATGGCATCATATCCATTGCACTTTTAAATAATATAATCAATTGATTGTGTTCGTGAAATAAGTTTTGTAATTGTTCAACTATTGACCTTTTCACTGAATTGTTATGTGCACAACGTAGATTGATTTCTTGTGGAGAATTGCCCATAAAATAAATTTGCAAAAACTTGTAGTCGCTATCTGGCACTGGTAACAAAGTACCTGCTCTGTGATATATTTGACCTTGTATCTGTAAAGGGAAAAAATGTATTGTAAAAATTTATATGGGCTATAATAGTTATGATTAATAAACATACAACTGCAAATACTATTACAAACCTTAAAAGTTGGCAAGAAATTTTTCCTAACTACTTTTGTTGCTTCAAATTAAGTCATTTGAAAGCAGTCGTTGTATAGTTGAATATTCTTTAAAAAGTGTATGGAATCTATTCCTATTCCTAAAACCAATGAGTACAATGGCTCTGGAGGTGGAAGCAATGGTATCAATTTCACCTTTCCATTTGCGGAACACAATCCATTGGCTTCATTTTTGTATTTCAATGCCTTACAATATTGGCAAACTGAGTTCATAGGTCCAATAGCAACACAGTTGTAGGCACTGTAATCAATTGACATATCGTAATTGAAAGCAGCTCGATTCAAACTTGAACCATTATTGGTCGAATGTCTCGCTTCACGGGTCTGTCAACCGAATTCTTTCACGTTCATTGCGATCTTCACGTTCCTGGGCAGTACGATTAGATTGATAATTAATTTGATTCGTTGCATTTCGGGTTCTTCTGCCTAAATTTGTCCGCCGCCTTATAGGAGGCATATTTAGTAAGTCACAAACCCACAACACTTTTTTAATTTTATAGAAATTTGTGGCTTTCAGATTTAGTAATATTATAGATGCACAGCAAAGAGACGTTTACATTTCAAGTGACATTTTACCACAGACAATTTACATTTTACCATAGACAATTTGTTTTTGAGTAATGTTACCATCGTATAAATATTGACAAATATTGACATTAATATTTATACGATACTGTTACAAAAAGGCTTATTGGATGAGCACGTTGAAACAAGGTAGAAGCCGAAAGCAAGAAGAAGGAAGCCACACTTGAGAGAACATGCTACGCAGATCAGCCGTGTAGATGGCGCATGATAAGCACGCACCAACATTTAATTTTCATTTCAACACTCTCCCTTGCTAATGCCGCCATCCTCAATTCCCTCAAGTATGTTGCAATTTTCGTCCACGGCAATTCTTGGTGCACAGATCAGCTAGCTGCTCATTCGATGATATGTAGTTAACAATCACATTTCCGGCCTCCTGTTCCTGTCTAACACGATGAAAACGGACACCAATGTGTTTGGTCCTTTTATGGAATTCCGGATTTTTAGACATCGCAATCGCGGTTTGATTGTCCACCTTTAATTCCGTGCCTCCGGTTTGTTTCAGACCAAGTGATTCGAGGAGAGGCCTTAGCCATAAAAGTTCCTTCAGCGCTTCAGAAATAGACATATACTCAGCTTCTGATGATGACAAGGCGGTGAGCCGTTGCAAACTTGATGACCAAGCTATTGGCCCACCATTCAAAGTAAAAATGTATCCTGATGTCGACTTCCGCTCCCTCAGAACGCCAGCGTAGTCTGAATCACAGTAACCAATCAAGGCATTGGTGCTGTTTTTACTATAACTTAATAACACATCAATTGTACCTTTTAAATACCTTAATACATGCTTTACTTCTCGCCAGTGTAGAATGGTATGATTGTTGGAGTGCCTAGCCAACGCATTAACTGCATACGATATATCTGGTCTTGAGATCAATGCAATATAATTTAAGCAACCTATAGCTTCCCTATAAGGATAATTTTCTCCCTTTTGATCTGTGTCCTCTAGGTTTGATAGTTTATTTTGACAACTCAGGGGCGATGTTGCTGGTTTGCAATTTTGCATGACATATCGTGATAGTACTTGTGTTATATAACCTTTCTGATTAACGTGTATCGTTCTTAGTTCTCTATTGCGGATGATCTCCATTCCAACTTAACATATCGGTTGGTTAGCCGTAATTTCAAAATTCTTTTTTAATTCAGAAATGAATGTTTCTAATTCACTTTCATTTTTGCACACTATGAGACCATCGTCGACGTACAGCCAAATTGTTGTTTGACATTGCTTGTATCGCCTTGTCACTTACATGACCCAGTCTTTGATGCCATAGACCAGGGGTCGGCAACCTGTTTGTCCTTAAGGGCGCAATACTAAATTTGAAAATCACCGAGGGCGCATATTTTACAGATAATCAACAGGTATAAATAGGCATTAAAAAAAACAGATTTTTTATAACTTTATTTTGTTGGTGTCATACATAATGATACATATAATTCAGTGTGAAACTTGGGTGTCCATATTTTCATCTAATTTCTTATAATTGAGGATGTATTTAGAGTTCCCGGTCCTTAAACAATTATCTAAATGTGAGTCATTATGCTTTGTTCGGTATTTTGATTTCAAATATTTCATATTTGAGAACAAAGACTCGCAATTGTATGTTGTTGCACAATATGAATAAATTTTTAGCGCACATTTCCTTAAAATAGGATACTTATTTTCATCGACTAAGTTCCAAAACATTTTATCATTACTATGCGCTTTTAAAATAATATCACTTTGCAAGTTTATTATTTCTAATTCTAGGTCTTCGATATTATGAAGCTCGAAATACACTGAAACTATTTCAAGGACATCATCTTCAGTAACATTGAATGGATTTATGAAAAATCTTAGAACGGGTTCTAATGCTGCAAAATCTTCAAATATAGAAGAAAACTCTTCTATTAGCTTATCTATAATTTCTAAATATGATGTAGCAGTAAAATTTTCATTATTCAAATTTAAACTCTCAACAGTATATTTTATATTTAGGAAATGTGATAATGATTTTCAGTAGATGGGATTTCAACAACACTAACTTGCATTTGAATGCATTTACTGCACTAATCAAGTCAGCGATATGCTGATTTTTCCCTTGTATTTTTAAATTTAATTCATTCAACTTTGCCGTTATATCTGTCAGAAATCCGAGGTCGATTAGCCAATCCTTATTTTCTAATTGCTCGTAAAATTTGCCTCTTGATGCAATAAATTCCTTTATTTGTGGCAAAAGCATGATAAACCACTCAAGTATTTTACCTCTGCTCAGCCACCTCACTTCAGTATATAAAAGAAGATCTGTGAACTGAACGTCCTCATCTTCTAAAATTAATTTAAACAATCTGTGTTGCATAGCTCCCGATCTTATGGAATTAATAATTTTTGTTACTATCGTAAATACGTGTTGAAAACCGATTGTTTTTGCGCATAACATTTCCTGATGTATGAGGCAATGATAAGAAATAAATTTCGGGAATAAGGAATCCTGTCTACATAAGGCAATAAATTCCTTTTTCTTACCAGTCATCGCTGGTGCCCCGTCTGTTGTAATTGACGATAACTTTTGTCCAGGTAAGTTTACATCTGTTATATACTTTTTAAAAGTAGAAAAGATATCTTCTCCTCTGGTGCTTCCCTTTAATGGCAGAACTTTAAGGAATTCTTCTTTTGTTGTAAAATCAGAAAATACCATCTTCACGCAAATTGCTAATTGTGATATATTTGTCACGTCTGTCGATTCATCCATCTGTAGCGAAAAGAAAATACAATTTTCCATATCATTTGCTAATTCTGCCTCCAAATTCTCCGCAATTACTTCAATTCTTCTAGTAACAGTTCGTGCTGATAATTGCAACGTGTTTATAGCTGAAACTATTTCCTTTTTATTTTTAAATTCCTCAAAAAGTGAGTCAGCAGCTTCTAACATGGCTTCTTTCACTAATTCTTCATCTGTAAATGGTTTTTTATTCTTAGCTAGCAAATGCGATATTTTATATGACGCGAACGTTGCTGCTTTATGTTGTTGCAGTGGTTTAGTAAAAAAACTTTGCTGGTTAGTTATTGAAGATTTTAAAGAAATAATTTTTTTTCTTCTAATTTCAGAGTTTATTGGATAGTCACTATCAAAATTGGTATGAACGGTCTTAAAATGTCGTTCAATATTACTTTTCTTGGGAATCGTAACACTATTATTACACGACAAACAAATACACTTTCCTTTGTAATCAACGAAACAATATAGATGTTCCCATTCATCGTTAAAATAATATGTTCTTTTTCTTTTACATTTATCCATGAAGGGTTTTGAAAGAAAAGAATTATTTCGGATTACTTGGTAGTTTTAAATGCACGGCCTACGCGTGGTCTATTCGAAATACGATCACACACTAACAAAATATACGTGCGTGTTATTAGATACGCTCAAGGTTAGCAAACTGCTAATCTATGCATAATCCTAAACTCAACTGACTACTTGCTGTATATCGCCGTTTGACAAGAGTTAGTAAATCGCTCTGGCTATCATACATTTACATTAGTCCAGCGAGGGCGCATTAAAAATCGATCGGGGGCGCCGCGTTGCCTACCCCTGCCATAGACCGATAGACTGTGCTGCTTTTGCTGAGGCAGCAGGTAGTCTGACTCGTATAAATGGAATATATTGACTGCCATATTTCCTACCGCCTAAGATCACTTTTCTTCCTTCCATCAAACGCATAGCACCATCTCCGTGCTGAAAACTGTAGCCTTTCGAATTCTCCATGTACGCCGTTGAAAACAGAGACTCCTTGCCTGCATTCTCTGCGTAAAATACGTTCTCCCAGACTTTATTCTCCCATTTACGATCATCTATGGATTTTTCAATGTTAATATTACCAACATGTGTCGCTCATAGTGTTTGATTGTTAGCTACATTGAGTGCCACTGGAAAATTAAGTTTTCGCAACGATGAAAACCACTCTTAATTGCCTGAATCAGCAATAATTTTGCCTTCCTTATTTACTTCACTTAAACATGCGGCTGAGAGACCACTTTCATCATTCCTGTTTGGCTTGTCGTCCTTGGCTGATTTGCTGTTGTTTACGTTGCATTTGTTAGATTTTAACCAGCAATCACGCTGCATATGCCCTTTTTTTTATAGTTGTGACATTTTCCTTGGAATTTATTTTTATCGAAGTCCTATCTATTTTTGAAGTTTACTTTCGCTTTGAAAATTTCCGGCGGTATGTCATCGGTCCGTTCTGCCATGCCTCTTTCAGCATCCGCAAGCTTTTCTAAAAACGAAATTAGCGATGTGTCATCCGACAGGAGTGACCAGTTCGTTACGAAGTTACCAAAACTTTTCGGTAAAGAACCTAGGATTTTTGCCATCATGAGCTTCTCGTTAAATTTCTTACCGAAGTCCTCTGACTCTAAAGCTTCTATTTTTCTAGCAATTACTTTGAGCCCGCTCCAAGGTACCAACCGTGCTTTCTGGTTTCCAAGAATACGTGAAAAATTCACGAAGTAATTCTAATAGCACATTTAATGACTTAGGCTTAAAAATGGTCCTTATTCTATTTAATATGTCGACAGAAGTCTCACAATCGCACACTTGATCAAACGTCACATCATCCAGGGTTGACCTTATGATTGATCTTGCCTTACTATCCTTGGCCTTCCAATTCTTAAGATCTGCTGCAGATGTTGGCATAGCTTCACTGCAGTCGGCGACTTCCCAAATCTTATGGCTCTCCAGAACATCTCGAATTTCGATTTTCCATCGTTCATAGGTAACCTTTGATAACTTGGACACACGTATTTCACGATGAATACTCTCGTCACACATTTTCTTTGTACTTTTTATCAATCCTTTTTACTCAAAAACACACGCAGTTCGATCGAAGCGTTTTAAGTCTCATAATCTGTTACAAAAAGACTTATTGGATGAGCACATTGAAACAAGTCAGAAGCCGAAAGCAAGAAGGAGGAAGCCACACTTGAAAGAACATGCTACGCAGATCAGCCGTGTAGATGGCGCATGAGTAGCACGCGCCAACATTTAATTTTCATTTCAACAGATACTAACGTCACTCAATTGTTTTGCCTTCCCGGAACCCCTCCACTAACACGTAAACTTTATGGTATGGTATTAAAGTTCAAATTGTCTTTTAAGTCTTTTAAGATTCGTAATAATTCTTTTGTATGGGAATATAGAAACTTGTTGTTTTTAGACTTTTTCAGGCAATTTTTTAAATTTTTCTCTAAATAAGAACCATCCTCGTACTTCAAGGAATATTATAAAAAAAGAATTAGCGAAATCGGTTCAGCTGCTCTCGAGATTTGCGCTTAGCAACACATTCAGCGATTCATTTTTATATTATACCATAGATTTGATTGTTTCAGGCAATTTTTTTTTGTCTTTTTCAATGTTGACTGAATTGTGTTTCGTACTCAGTAGAAGTACTTTTTCAGTTGACTTAGATTTAATATATTGTCAAAGTGCAATAATTTGTTTTAGAAATTTCGGATGAAAATTGATAAAGCACAGTGGCGATAACAATAAACTTATGTTTTAGCAGGAACAAAAACAACTTTATTAGGATAATTCAATTAATACGCCTTCTTGGCTATTCACGGCAACGTCCAAATTTGAATTCTAACACGCCACCTCAACAAGCGCAACTCGCCAACCCAACGAAACCAATCCTTGACAAAGAAAAGAAATGCTTTGTTCTTGGCAAAGCCTTTGTAAAAACGTCGGCAGGCATTTCCTCTGTACACAAATACTTTAGCTTGATGAAGCCTTTTGATAAAATATCCCGGATAATTTGATACCGAATGTCAATATGCTTTGATCTTTGATGAAATACTTGATTTTCGGCGAGTAGCTTCGCTCCACGATTATCATTGTAAATATCTATGCTCTCCAATTCTTGAATCTTAAGATCTTTCATAAAGTTTCAAAGATGAATCGCTTCTTTCACGGTCTCTGCGATGCTCACGTATTCACCTTCTGTAGATGAAAAGGCGACTGACCTTTGTTTCTGCGATTTCCAGCTGATAGCCCCATTCGAGAGAGTAAATACGAAGTATACGTAATATATTCAGAGATTTGCTCGCGTGGAGCGGATCATCTCATTGAAATCAAATGTGCATTCACACGCACTGATCATGTTGCATCCCGTAAAATCGAAGTAAGCATAAGTCATTCAACGGGTTCAAGTCAAACTGACCAAAGGTGTCATATAGCCAAACAAATGAATCAGCACCAGCGCCAGCGCAAGCATATGAAGCACTTAAGTCACGCGGTGGGCAGTGCACTTAAGAATCAAATGTCTTTGAGAAAATTGCAATTCAAGTGCAAGTGAAATGTTGGGTCATGGCTCTCTGGGAGAAATTGAAATTAGGTCATAATTTATTGATAGCGTAAGCTAAATATTCGATAGCGTAAGTATGCATGAACATGTATGAGTGTTTTAGAACGTAAGAACATTTTGTATAAATAGACATAACAAATTTGTAAAAGGGAGGAGTAGAATAAAGGCATTCACAGAGGACACTAGTCTTTTGCTATTTTCGACCTCCTCTCACTGAGGCACTTTTCGCCAAGTGATAATATCAGGCTCTTTAGCCAGATATTAGGATTGAGGCTCATAAGCCAGATCTAGGTAAATGGCTCTTTAGCCGTAAGTATTGAGGCGATTCGCCAAATACTAAATATCATATCTCACCATAGGTAGATTCATCGAAGTAAGGGATCCAAACGTAACATGGCGACCCTGCCAACCAACCTGCCAACCAACCTGCCAACCAACCTGCCAACCAACCTGCCAACCAACCTGCCAACCAACCTGCCAACCAAACTGCCAACTAACCTGCTAACCAGCCTACCGACCAACCCACGAGAAAATTCAGCCCCAGCCAAGGACAACTGGAAGGAAGAGGGAAGAAACTAAAAATCAATACAACGAGAACCTTACAAGAGCAAAAATGGCATCATTCGACTTAGTGGCAGCAACCAAAGTGATTCCACAATTTGACGGTGATTTTAAAACACTATCAAACTTTCTGGGACTCATTGAATTCTATAAGGATTCACTAAAAGCAGACCAAGAAAATACGCTGCTAAAGTTCATAACAACAGTTAAGTTATCGGACAAGGTGAAGAATAGACTACTCTCAGAAAAAACGCCAACGACAATAGCAGGATTAAAAACAAATCTGCAGAAGACATATAAAGCAAATAAAAACCCACTAAAAATGCATAGCGATTTGGCCAAAATGCAACAAATAACCAAAATGTGAATACGTTTGCAACAAAAATAGAAGCACTTGTAGCATCACTAAATGACATTCAGATATCAGAACAAGGAGAAAGTAATCGAGCATTAATAGTAAACATGAATGACCAATTGGGTTTAAGCTCATTCAAAAATGGCCTCAATGAGCCATATAAATCTATTATCACAGCAGCGAGACCGACAAAGTTAGCTGACGCTATAGTCCTTACTTCAGACATCACTGATACCCCTGCGCAGACCAACATGTATCACTACAAACGATACTATAATAATAATAGAAACAGTGGCAACAGCAGGTATGGAAACAGTAATTATAGGAACAACAATGGAAATTACAACAACAGAAATAACAACGGTTACAATAGCAACAAATATAACAATAATAATGGATACAGAAGGAGATCTAACAGAGATTACCGCGATCAGAGTGGCAGAGAGTCAAAAAACTCGTCTGCCCCCGGAAGACAGGACACCGGGGAGAATTCAAACGATCAGAGATACAGACGAAAACGATAATCCAAATAGCACAGGGAGATAACTCAACAAACCACATTAAAATACACGTTAAAGAGAACAAACACCCAATAACATTTTTTGTCGATACGGGAGCAGACATATCGATACTAAAAGATAATGTAATAGGAAAGGCAAAAGTTGAAGAAGGTGAACTGTGTCAGATAAATGGCATTACCGATAAAATGATAACAACAGATGGAATTTCAGAGTTAAATTTATTAATTGATGATATCAGTCTTAAACACAAATTTCATATAGTAAATAGTAAAATAAACTTAGCTACAGATGGAATCCTTGGACGTGATTTTCTAATTAAACACCACTGCAACATAGATTATGAGACATGTGCAATAACCATAAGATCAGATACAGGAGACGTGATATTACCGTTAAACATGAATATCAAAGCCATCAATAATATTACAATACCGCCTAGATCGGAAATCATAACACCTGTAAATATCGACATAAAGGAAGACAGTCTAGTTTGTGGAATGGAACTAAGAAAAGGAATTTTTGTAGCAAACTCTTTAATACCATCGAAAGGTATAAAACACATAAAACTATTGAACACAACAGATGAAAAGATACCGCTTACAAAAGCAAACATACATTTACAACCGCTGAAGGACTATCATGTCGACATAGAGAATATAAAGGATTGCAACATCGCCTATTTTAATAATAAAGCTAACACAACAAGCTCAAGATTCGAAAAGCTTAAAAATGAATTAAACATTGACAGTTTGTGTGCAAAATCAAAACAGACTATTCTAGATATTTGTGAGAAATACCAAGATGTCTTTCATATAGAAGGGGAACCACTTACGATCAATAACTTTTACGAACAAAGGATTTCGATTACAGATAAAACACCAGTGTACATAAGAAACTATAAGACACCAAATTCACAACTGGAAGAAATTGACAAACAAGTATCAAAATTGGAAAAATATGGAATCATAGAACCCTCAGTAAGCCCCTATAATTCACCATTGTTGATTGTACCAAAAAAAGAGCTAGGAGGACAGCAAAAGTGGCGACTAGTTGTAGACTTCAGATCCTTAAATAAAAAGGTTGTCAATGATAAATTTCCATTAACGAGATTAGAAGACGTACTAGATAAATTAGGTCGTGCAAAGTACTTTTCCACACTCGACATGACCAGCTCATTTCATCAAATCCCGTTACATACGAAATCAAGACCATTAACAGCATTTTCAACACACAAAGGACATTATCAATTTACACGATTACCTTTCGGATTAAAAATCTCGACCAATAGTTTTCAAAGAATGCTATCAATAGCACTCAGTGGTTTAGAAGATGCAGCATTCCTATATGTGGATGATATAATAATATTCGGCTTCAACTTAAATGACCACAACAAAAACCTGATTCGTGTATTAAAAAGACTACAAAAATGCAATTTAAAACTGAACGCAAGCAAGTGTAACTTTTTAAAACCAGAAGTTACATACCTAGGTCATCTAATAACAGCTAAGGGCATAAGTACTGATCCAAAGAAATACGACATAATCAGAGAATATCCAACACCTACAGATGCTGATGAGGTGCAGAGATTCGTAGCATTCTGCAATTATTACAGAAGATTCGTTCAGAACTTTGCAGAAATAGCAAAACCACTAAATGAACTTCTAAAAAAGAACAAGATATTTCATTGGTCTGAAGATTGCGAAAAAGCTTTCACCATTTTAAAGCAGAAACTAATATCACCACCGATTCTAAGCTACCCTGATTTCGATAAGCAATTCATCTTAACAACTAATGCATCGAACTATGCATTAGGAGCAGTTCTGTTACAAGGAGAAATTGGACAAGATAAACCAATAGCCTATGCAAGCAAATCCCTTAATAAGCATGAACTAAACAAACCAGTGATAGAATAAGAACTTTTAGCCATACACTGGGGAATACAGTATTTTAGACCATACTTATTTGGTAGAAAGTTCATAGTATATACAGATCACCGACCACTTGTAAGCCTATTCACCCACAAAAATCCATCTTCCAAATTGACGAGGATAAGAATCGATCTAATGGATTATGACTTCGAAATCATATTTAAACAAGGTAAAATGAACACCAACGCAGATGCACTGTCAAGAATTAAAATAGACTCCAAGAAGTTGATAGAAATGATACCAACAAACTACGTTGACATAATTACAAGAAGCATGCAGAAAAAACAAAATAACGAGAAGGATAAGAAAATAAATAGTAGTGAGAACCGTGCGGATACCCTGGTTACAGACAAGGAGACTGATCACCTTCATGTTTGGAACTGTACATCAATATCTGATGTAAGGTACATGAAAAAACTCGAGTTAACATTTGATAATAAAAGACCGGTACAAAGTAAAAGGAATAATGAGAAAAGAAATAATGTGCACAAAGAAATAGAAATCTCTAAAAATAAAATAATTGCTGAGTGTAATGATAAATCTTTACCAGAGTTAAAATTGGTTCTGAGGAAATTTCTACTCAAAATGAGCAGTTTAAGAATAGATAAATTAGCGCTTGCAAATAATCACGAATTATTTGATATTATCGACGTCGAACAATTGAGAGAGATATTAAAGGAATTCCACGAAGAAACAAATTATTGTGTTGATATAATACTGTATGCACCTCCGAAAAGGATAACAAATAAAGAAGAAATGCACGGATTAATTGCAGAATACCATGACTCACTACTTGGAGGACATTGTGGCATAAGCAGATGCATTGCCAGATTAAAGCAGAAATATACTTGGAAGAACATGAACAAAATGGTAAAAGAATACGTAAATAATTGTCAACAATGTGCAAGAACGAAAATCACGAAACATGCCAAAGAAAGGAATATGGTGACTGACACACCTAACTCATCATTCGAAACAATCTCCATAGACACAGTTGGACCTCTTAGGCAATCTGAAAACTACAGATATATTCTGACACTACAATGCGAATTGACAAAATTTGTGGAAGCACACCCGATAGAAACCAAAGACGCAAGGACAGTGGCAAAGACAATTGTTGAGAGTTATACTAAATACGGATGTTTCAAGAAGTTAAAAACTGATAAAGGAACAGAATTCACGAACCAATTACTAAACAATATCTGTGATCTATTGAAAATAAAGAAAACAGTATCAGCCCCATTTCATCATGAAACCTTAGGCTCGATAGAAAGAAATCATAGAGTCTTGAATGACTATATAATGACGCTTTCTGAACAAGAAAATTGGAGTGAAATACTACCTTACTACACTTACTGTTATAATACCACGCCACACAGCATAACCATACGCCTTTTGAGCTAGTTTTTGGAAAATTGAATTCACTTCCATGTGAAATAATGAATAACAACACAAAAATATATAATATCGACGACTACATAGCTGAATTAAAAGCAAAACTTCAATTTGCACATAATAATATAAAAGAATGTCTATTAAAAGACAAACAGGAACGACAGCAAGATCAGAAATATGTCAACAAATCTAATTTTAAGGTAAATGACTATGTATATATGAAAGTAGACAACAAACTTAAGCTGCAACAACCATATAAAGGGCCATATAGGATAATTAGGCAAGATAATATGAATAATAGTTATATTGATATAAATGGAAAAGAATGTAAGATACACAACAATAATTTAAAAAAATGTAAACATAAGGTATAGGGAATAAATAGAATTAATTAAACATAAAAAACAATAAGGACAATACTATTGTAACAGAGAAGCATGACCAAACCACTCGCATAATTTTCATTTTTTAAGAGAAAAATAAAATTACGCGAATCTTTCAAGGATGAGGATGTAGTATACGTAATATATTCAGAGATTTGCTCGCGTGGAGCGGATCATCTCATTGAAATCAAATGTGCATTCACACGCACTGATCATGTTGCATCCCGTAAAATCGAAGTAAGCATAAGTCATTCAACGGGTTCAAGTCAAACTGACCAAAGGTGTCATATAGCCAAACAAATGAATCAGCACCAGCGCCAGCGCAAGCATATGAAACACTTAAGTCACGCGAGGGCAGTGCACTTAAGAATCAAATGTCTGAGAAAATTGCAATTCAAGTGCAAGTGAAATGTTGGATCATGGCTCTCTGGGAGAAATTGAAATTAGGTCATAATTTATTGATAGCGTAAGCTAAATGTTCGATAGCGTAAGTATGCATGAACATGTATGAGTGTTTTAGAACGTAAGAACATTTTGTATAAATAGACATAACAAATTTGTAAAAGGGAGGAGTAGAATAAAGGCATTCACAGAGGACACTAGTCTTTTGCTATTTTCGACCTCCTTTCACTGAGGCATCGCCAAGTGATAATATCAGGCTCTTTAGCCAGATATTAGGATTGAGGCTCATAAGCCAGATCTACGTAAATAGCTCTTTAGCCGTAAGTATTGAGGCGATTCGCCAAATACTAAATATCATATCTCACCATGGGTAGATTCATCGAGGTAAGGGATCCAAACGTAACACAGTGTATGAAGTTCGGTCCATCAGACATCTTCCCCAATCTTTTTTTTTTTTTTTTTATTAGCACTTATAAGTTTGTTATTACGACTCTTAATTCTAAGTAATTTTTTATTCCTTCTCCTGAGGCGAGTACTTCTGGGAGGTTGTGGGTTGTAGCATCCTACATCTCTGAGGTGAGGAGTGAGAATTTGAGGGGTTTTGGGTTTGAAGGATCAGAGTTTCGATGGCAGGTTAGCTGGGGGTTTTCGTTGGGGTTATTGGGGGTGAAAACTTGAGCTAAGTGCATGGCAAAGTCTTCGGCTTTACTAGAGCTGTCAGCGATCCACTTGCCTTCTGTATCCTTGACTGGGGATTCGGCCTGGACAGGTTTTTTCATCCTCTTGGTAGTTTTCCATATGGAATAGTTAGAGTCAGCATAGTGATCTAATCCCTCTATAAATTCTTGCATTTGTATGTTTTTTTCTTTGTGGAGGGCTCGTTTCAACAGGTTTATGGCTTCGTTTAGGGCACTCTTGGCTCTGGGGGATCTTGACTTTTGCTTTTCTCTTGTCTCTCAGGAGTTCAAGAATTGTTCTGTTGTAGTGGTTGAGGATCCTATCCGCGTGCGCTGTGCTAGAAAAGGCGGCTAATTCTGCACATTCGGAAATCACTTCGGTGAGGTACTCTAGGGCGTTGTCAATATCGGAGCTGGATTTCAGTCGGATGTGCGGGCAGAATCTATTCTCAAATGCTGTTTGGAATTTTTCCCAATTTGTTCTTGCGTTAATGAGCCTTTTTTCCATTGTTATATTTTCGGGAGCACCTCCGATCGTAAAGATTGTCGGAGAATGATCCGAGGACAATTCATTTAATGTATTGGTGGAAATATGGTTTGGGGGTATATTTTTCGAGATGCCAAAATCTATTACGTCGGGGATTTTTCTGTGGTCCGTGGGCCAGTAGGTGGGTGAGCCCCCTGATAGGCAGTGGAGGTTATTGCGATAGATAGATTTTAGGAGCTGCTTACCTTTGGGGTAGTTAGCCGGGACCCCCAGTAAGGGGATTTGGCGTTGAAATCGCTTTTTTCTGGTTTTACCATAAGTTGAGAATACCATATTCTAATTTCGCTTAAGTAATCTGCAAATTTAAAAGCCTGTTTTCTAGTCCAGTTTAAGGGAGTTTTTCGTGTTCTGTTCGCGCCTCTGGATCTATTCAATCGACGAGAGAACCTAGCAGATTCAGCGTGTGTCCATCGCGCTATCATCATAACCGCTTTGGTGGAGAATGAATTACTGTCGTCGAAAGTCTGTAAATGTGTTGCGGCGGGGGCCACTCGGCTGGTCTTGCTGGTAAAAGGGGTACACGTGCTAATTCTTCTAACTGAGCTGCCAATTGAACGAGCCTGTGGAATATAATTCGCAAACTCTCGCGAACCGCCTGACATAACCTCAATTGTCTGGACGCCGCGGCTGGCATGCCCGGCTATGTAGAACGGATCAACATCTACCGTTCGTCCCGGGGACTGCGATTGTCGTCCGCTGACCAGACTTCGACCCGAACCGCGACAAAATGCCAGATTTTAGTTGTTGTAAGACTAAAGAAGCGAGGTATTGTGTGTGTGTGAAATGCGGTACGATTTTCCACAAATCATGCACTGATCGTACGAAAAATGTACAGTAATTGATGCAACGCGGGCTGTTTATTGTTCTGCCAATGTCGATGATTCTTCGATTGTTAATCATTTGTACAATGAAATTAGTTTGATGAGAAACTTGTTAGATGACAAAAAGAAAAGAGGAATGTTTTGCTTGAAGAAAAAGTACGTCAACTTGAGTCTGGTGTGAATGACCTTGGAACGATGGCCACTCGTGATATGTCTTATACGAAAGTTGTGTCCAAAGTTCCACCAATTTTGGTGAAACCTAACAGCAAGACTTCGAAAGGGGACATAATTAAAAAGATCAAAAGAGAAGTGAAAATTCGTGACTTGAATATTTCGGTTGATACGTTTCGAGAAACTAAAGATGGTACTGTGTTGATTAAATGTAATCAGACAAACAATGAAACCATGGAAAGTGAGATAAGAAAGATTGCGAATTTAAACTGCGAAGCCAAAACGTTGTCTATGAAAAGGCCGCGTGTGAAAATCGCCGATGTCATGGAAGATTTTGATCCAGATGAAATCGCCGATGAAATCATTGCTCAAAACTTCGATTCCTGCGAAAAAGAAGATGTGAAAGTCATTTATGTACAAACAAACCGAAAGAAAACACGCGTTATATTTATCTTGAATTGGCACCAAAACTGTTTCACTCAGCGATAAAGAGTGAGACACTTTACATTGGTTGGCAGCTCTGTCGCATTTATGAACACTTTAACCTGAGTCGATGTTATAAGTGTTGCGGCTATGGCCACAGCGCGAAGAAGTGTGTGAACGCCGTTAGATGTCAGTACAGCGCGGGCAACCACGATGGACTAACATGTCAAAATAAAGCTAACAAGCGCTGCGCGAACTGTCTCTCAGCAAATGAAAAGTACAAAACAGAGTAAAACATTGCCCATTACGCTTTTGAAGAAAACCAATGTGAATCGTAAAAATACTTGAAAAAAAGTGTAATTAGTCAGGCTGACTACTCTTAAACTTGTACTTCATTTTTGAATTTTAATTTTTAATGTCACTTAATATAATTGATTCCTTAGATCAGCAAAATAATACCGAACATTGTGAAAACATACAACAACTTGATAGTTTTTTGATTGAAGATAACTGCCTTTTAATTTTTCATATGAACATTAGAAGTTTGAATAAAAATTTTGATAAACTCCATATATTAATCAATGAAAAAATGTCCGGATATAATCGTTTGCACTGAAACTTATAAAATCATTTTACCTCAATTCTTTAACATTGAAAACTTTGATTTTTATTTCGTCGATAGTGAAATTAACAAATGTAATGGAACTTGTTTGTATATATCAAAAAACTTATGGCATCAAAACTCAGTAATTGATATAGGTAGAATCAAAGCCTTATTCACAGAAATAGTCGTTGACACTAAACACATTAACATAACGTCACTTTATAAATCACATTGTATACCAATTGATAGTTTTATAGATGACTTATATGTACATTTGAGCCAACATAAAAACCTCAATAACCATATTATAATTGGAGATATTAATATAGATATTTTAACACACTTGCAAACAAATATATTAACAATTTCTATGAACTTGGTTATGAATCGCTTATAAACATTCCAACTAGAGTCGATAATGCTTGCGCTTCTTGTATAGGGTATATATTTGTTAAGACGAACAATGATGATTTCAAACTTAAATCTGCGGTATATGAATCTAGTATAACAGACCACTACGCGACTATTTTGAATATTGGCTATGAACAAATTGAGGAGAATGATACAACACAACAAAAGAGAAAAGTTAAGATAAACCTCGAAAAATTGCGGGAATTGTTTATAACTGAAACATGGTATGATGTTTATAACGAATCAAATGATGAGATCGCGTTTGAAAAGTTTATTAAAAAAATTGAATTTTGTGTAATTTTAGCTTCTACGGTGAAAACCAAATCAAAGAATAATAAGAAAAGGAATAGTTGGATTACGAAAGGACTTGTTAAGTCATGTAAGATAAAAGATAAATTATACCAAAAACACAAAAAGAATCGAAATGACCTCGGACTCAAAACCAAATATATTGCGTATAAAAATAAACTAAAGAGTTTGATACGAGCAGCTAAAATAAAATATTATGATGATATTTTAGATAGTATAGGCAACGACTGTAGAAAATTGTGGGATTTTGTGAACTCACAAGTAAAAAGTAAAAGCACAGGTAAAAACGAAATCGAAAAATTATTTTCAGAAGAAAAAAACACGTATATTCATGATGAAAGAAAAATCGCTGATGAATTTAATAATTTTTTTGCTAATATCGGCCCGGAAATGGCTAAAAAATTTGAAAACGTTCCCACGTATGACACTAAAAATGATTTTTCAAATCCTCATTCGATCTTTCTTTACCCTACGACTGAAACTGAAACAATAAAAATCATACTTGAGTTGAAATCTAACAAAGTATCCGGGATAGATAAACTGCAAGCTTCCATGCTTAAATGGATAGTTGACTTAATTGCCAAACCCCTCGTGTATCTAATTAACTTTTGTATCGAAGTAGAAACTTTTCCAAATTACTTAAAAAAAGCGGAGATTATACCCGGGAGAAAAAGATAAAATGACAAACTATAGACCAATATCTTTAATATCTAACTTTGCGAAAGTATTTGAGAAAATTTTGAAAGTGAGAATTATTAGTTTCGTTGAAAAGCATGAATTGATTGATCCGAATCAATTTGGATTTTAGTCGGGCAAGAGTACAGATCACGCGTTAACTAAGGTCCTTGACGAAATACATGATGCGATTAGCGCTTCCACCCCTTGTATAGCTATATTTTTGGACCTGGCCAAGGCTTTTGATACAGTTGATCATAATATTTTGTTGAGAAAACTTTATTGCATGGGGTTTAGGGGAACAGCATGCAACCTGATAAAAAGCTATCTGTCGGACAGAAAGCAAGTAGTCAAATCATCACAAGATGTAAAATGTGGAATCCCTCAAGGCACTATTTTAGGACCAATTCTGTTCATATTATATTTGAATAGTATTTTTAGTTCAGATCTCAATGCAAATTTATATTTCTTTGCTGATGATACAGTTTTACTTATTGGAGAAAAGAATGGGGAGGATGCAATACGCAAATATTGAAATAAATAAATTAATGAAATGGCTTTGCCATAATCACCTTTCTTTGAACACTAATAAAACAGTATATATCACTTTTGGTAGTTACAGTAATAGTTTACCAGCAACATCTAGTATAACGATTCACGACTTCTTTTGCAATGCGAATGACCTATGGAATTGTAAACAAATTGAAAGGGTTATCTATACTAAATATTTGGGAATAATGGTAGACTCTAACTTGAGATGGTATGAACATGTATTAAATATTTCAAAAAAAAAACTGGATACATTATTTACCTATTTTATAAATTAAAAAGTATACTTTCAAGTAAACAATTAATGACTTTATACTTTAGTCTTTTCTGGTCTATTGCAACTTACGGTATAATTGTATGGGGAGGAGCAACGAACACGGTAATAGCTCCGATTAAAAGTATACAAAAAAGAATACTTAAAATAATTTTTAATAAGTCCGCTTCCTTCCCCTCAGATCAATTATACAGAGAACAAGAAATAATTGAGTTGAGAAAATATTATATTGAAAAATCACTTTTCGCTAGCTTCGAGTCACTTCAAACTAAATTCTTAAAAATTAAACAAACATCTGCAAGGCAACAATTTTTACAAACACCGTGGATAAACAAAGAAAGTGATAGAAGAAATAACAGATATATAAGTGTGAAAATATTTAATTTACTTCCAGAAAACTTAAAAGAAAAACAAATTGATAAACTTAAAAGATCTAAAGAAATTAGAAAATGGATTATCAGTTTAAATGCGGAAGAAGTGAATTTATTATTTCACCCCATCGTTTGAATTCTGTGATAGTGGAAGCATGCATGAATGATGTTTGCAATTGTTAAGTACTTGGTACATTTATATTTGTGTTATTGGCAACAATGGATGATAATAGTTTGGTAACACTGATGACGCGATTGTTCTGGAGTCAGTTGACTCACTACCATAGACACGAGTGGATGAATAATAATGAGTTTGTAATGAGTTCATAAATAAATAAATATAAATATAATAAAGGTCTTTTTCCTAACATGGTAGCAGTGAGTGGTTTTATTTGAAGAAAGTACGATCAAGAAAGTAAATAAGTTTAATAAGGTGTAGAGTGTCAAGAATTAAGTAAAAGATAGCGTCGAGCCGGCAAGAAAAATGTCGTACATGAAGATAGACGATATAACAATACCAATATTTGATGGTTCCGAATACTCCAACTGGAAAAGAAGAATGTTAAAGTTTCTTGAGTTTAAAAAGTGCAAAGAAGTTGTAATGAGAAGAAGAGTTGCAACAGACAAAGAAGAAGAATGGTTGCATGCAGACATAAAAGCGACAAATTACATATATAGTGCTATAACAAATAAACAATTGGAGTATATCGGAGATTTATCATCAGCATATGAAATCTTAAAAAAGTTTGACGAGATGTATTTGAGGGAGTCTACAGCTCTACAGATTGTGTGTAGAAATAATCTCGAAAGTATCAAAATGAAGGATTTTCAAGAAGTGACAAATTTTTTCGACGAATTTGAAAAAGCTGTTAACGAACTCAGATGGCGGGTGCAAAAGTAGACGAGCAAGAAAAGTTACGTTATATGCTGAAGGCTTTGCCGCTAAATTTTAGTCACATTGGTGATCTTATAGATGTCCTTCCAGAACCTGAAAGAACAGTAGAATATCTGAAAAGTAAAATAAAGTTAAAATCATTAGAAGAGAAAAAGCGCTCTAGTAAAACAGAAGAAGAGCAATCTAAGTCAAGTGTGTTCACATCAGATGCTCGAGCAAAATGCTTCCAGTGTGGCAAGCCGGGCCACTATAAAAAAGATTGTCAGCAGTCCAACTACAAGCCGAGAGGTCGTGGCGGTAAATTTCAACGTGGGTCACGTGGTCGAGGTACACAACATGGCGGATACAGAGGATACAATGGCGGTACAGCCAACATGTCATCAAGATACAATCAAGACAACGAGGCACCTATGAGCGGAAATACGTTTATAACTCAAGTCAATGCGTTAGCGAGTACAAAGAAAACTTTAAATAATGTAAGTGAAATCATTTAGATTTTAGACAGTGGATGCACTGATCACGTTATAAATGATGATAGGTTATTTTCAGATTTTATTGTTTTAAAAGATCCTATTGATGTAAAATTAGGTGATGGTAGAATACTAAAAGCCACAAAAATAGGTAAAGTAATAACAGAATTTGATGTTTTTGGTAAGAAAAATGAAATATCATTGTTAAACGTTTTTTATGTAAGAGAAATGAAACAAAATCTGATAAGTTATTCAAAAGTGACCAAACTAAATAAAATAGTATCCCAGGGTAATATTTCTAAAATTTATAATCAAAATAATGAGTTGATAGCGATTGCTAAAAAGAAAGAAAATTTGTATTTTATGAAAAGTCACATTAATCATAATAATATTGTCAATAAAGAAGTAAGTACAAGTCTCGCTCAAAACGTAAACAGTAAAATGTATCTGAAAGAAAAGTGGCATCGTATATTGGGTCATATAAATTTCAAATATTTAAACATTATTTGTAAGAATGAATTATTGCATGAAATACCAAAAGAGTTAGAATCAGAATTTATGAAATGTGCAGTATGTATTGAAAGCAAAATGCATAATATTCCGTTCAAAAATAATAGAACACGTGCAAAAGATATACTGGAAATAGTCCATACAGATTTAAATGGTCCACATCAAACAATAGGTTATTCTGGCGAAAAATATTTCCTAAGTTTTATAGATGATTATAGTAAACTGGCGAAAATTTACTGTATAAAAACAAAGTCTGAAGTTTACAATTGTTTTGTAGATTACGTTAATCTCGTAGAAAATTTAACTAATAAGAGAATTAAGGTCTTGCGATGTGACAATGGTAAAGAGTATATAAACTCAAATGTATTTAATTTTGCGAGAGACAAAGGTATATGTGTGAGTCCTAGTCCTCCTTACGTTCACGAGCTCAATGGAGTTGCAGAAAGATATAACAGGTCTATTATGGACATGGCAAGATGTTTACTTGCAGAAGCTAAGGTTAATAAAATATACTGGCCAGAAATTGTAAAAGCAGCCGCTTATCTAAAAAACAGATCACTAGCAAATACGTTAGAATTAAAAACACCTTACGAAATATTTTTTAAAATCAAACCGAGTGCAAAATATTTAAAAATGTATGGGAGTAAAATATTTGTAAGAGTACCTGAGCAATTGAGAAGTTCTAAATGGGATGATAAAGCTAAAATGGGAGTATTATTAGGATACTCTGATGTAGGTTATAGAGTACTAATTGACAATAAAGTTATTGAAGCTAGACATGTTGATGTAATAGAAAAAGATATGAAATGTATATGTTTTAGTGATAATATAAATGGGGATGAAAACAGTAATGTAGAGGAGATTGATGAAGCATATCAAAGTCAAAATACATTTAATACAGCTGAGTCTGAGGCAGAAATATCAAACAGAGTAAATAAAAAAAGAGATAATAATGAGCCAGAAACAGAATTAAGACGATCAAGTAGAATCTCAAAACCTAATAGTCGATATTTTAATGAGAATGTGGTTCAATATGTATACATTAACTTTTGTAATGCGATAGTTCCCAATACGTTTGAGGAAGCGATAAAAGATAAAGACTCAGAACATTGGAAAAATGCTATGGATAAAGAAATGAACAGTTTGAAACAAAATAATACTTGGATATTGGTCGATAAACCTAAGAACAAAAATATCATAGATGTTAAATGGATTTTTAGAAAGAAAAATGAACAAAATTATAAAGCTCGATTAGTAGCCAAAGGTTTCCAACAACAAGAATTTATTGATAACATTTATTCACCTGTAGTTAAAATGCAAACCTTGAAAATGTTGCTAGCGTTTTGTTGTCAGTATAAGTTTAACATAGAACAAATGGATGTCGAAACAGCGTTCCTCAATGGCGAAATAAGTTCTGAAGTTTATGTAAATCAACCAAAGGGGTATGAAGATGGTACTAATAGAGTCTACAAGCTAATTAAATCATTATATGGGTTGAGAGAGAGTCCTAGATCTTGGTACGAATGTTTCAATAAATTTATGAAAGAATTAAACTTTGTAAGAAGCAAATATGATTACTGTTTATATGTCAAGTGGGTTGAAAATGAGTACATCTTCATATTACTATTTGTTGATGATCTATTAATATGCTGTAAGTGTGAAGAAGTGATTCAAAAAGTTAAGAAAAAATTGTTAGAACGTTTCAAAATGCGTGAAATGGGTAAAATTGGCACTTATGTAGGGATAGACATTAACTATCAAGTACAAAATAGTGTAATGACTCTAAGTCAACAAAAATATATCGAATCTTTAGCTATAAAATATAATCTAGAACATGCTAAGTTGTACAATACTCCAATGGAAGTTAATCTAAAGCTAGATCCTGCCAAAACATTAAGTGCAAATATTTTATACAGAAATTTAATTGGTGAACTGTTATATATCAGCACTGGGACTAGACCAGATATTGCATATAGCGTGAATTATCTAAGCAGATTTCAAAATTGTTATAATGAATCACACTTTAAGTACGCTCTTCGAGTTTTAAAGTACCTGTACGCAACAAAAGATTTAAAATTGATATTTAAAAGAAATACTAATGCTGAAGTTTTAGATTGTCTTGTAGATGCCGAATGGGCTGGGGACAGTATAGATCGTAAGTCCACCTCAGGGTATTTGATAAGAGTATTTGGTAATACAGTGTACTGGAAGTCGCATAAACAAAGTTCGGTTACAAAGTCCTCAACTTTTGCTGAATATGTTGCATTATCAGAGGCAGTTACAAATGTAAATCTGATGTGTGATATGTTAAAAGATACTTTTTGTGTGAATGTACCTAAACCAATTAAGATTTATGAGGATAATTCGAGTGCATTAACAATTGCGAAACATGGAAATCTAACTAAAAATTCTAAACATATTGAGGTTCAATACCATTTTGTTAATGAAAACTATGAGAAAGGTAATATCGAAATTATTAAAATACAGACCGAAAATAACATTGCTGATATTTTTACTAAGGCGTTGTCTAAAGAAAAATTTTTAAAATTCAGAGAATTATTAAAACTGCGTTAAATGAATAATAAATCTAAATGTAAGGAAGCGTGTTAAGTACTTGGTACATTTATATTTGTGTTATTGGCAACAATGGATGATAATAGTTTGGTAACACTGATGACGCGATTGTTCTGGAGTCAGTTGACTCACTACCATAGACACGAGTGGATGAATAATAATGAGTTTGTAATGAGTTCATAAATAAATAAATATAAATATAATAAAGGTCTTTTTCCTAACAGCAATAATTGTTGTTTTTTTTTATATATATATATATGAGTATGTGTATGGAGAGAGTATGATTAAATAGTTTTAAGATGAATTATATGTACAGGGTCGCGCACAGGCATTATTGCCTTCAGCGAAGATACTGCGAAAGACAAGTGTTAAATTCTAAGTTTAATTACATTTAACCCCGTCACTGAGTGGACTGCATAACCAACTCTTATGACGGGGATAAGAGTATGCTATTTAACTGCGATGGAATTTTCCGAGATATTTTGTAACAGCAATATCTGTAATTTACTTACACCTGTTTAATAATAATAATAATAATAATATAGCTTTCATACATAGTTTAAGGAGTTGAGCCATACATTAAAATCTCTCTTTCAAAGATTGGAAAAACACAATGCGACATGACAATTAGAAATCTGCAAACTCTTTGACCAAAAGATTAACTGTATTTCATTAAAATTGAATTCATAAATATGTGCTATATGCACAGTTAAAATTATAAATTTATGTTTTGTGTAAAAACGGTAAATATATAAATACTACTCAAAAAAAAAAAAAAAAAATCTCCAGCCACGAGGAAACGGTGCCCTAGGGAGGTGAAGAAGTAGTCAAATTGTGCAGCAGAAATAGAGTGTTTGGGGGGGCAGTAGACGGAAGCAATGCTAAGGGAGCCCGAGCGATGCTGGACGCTAATTGCCGAGTAGTGGAGGTAGGGGAGCTGTTCGCAGTTGAGGGGGTGGTGTTTGATGCGGTTTCTGATGAGGATAGCTGTGCCTCCTTGAGGTTTGTCTTCTGGGTGATTTTTGTTGTAGCACGTGAAGCCGTTTATCTTGAAGCGGTTTTTGCTTGTAAGGTGAGTCTCGGCAATTAAGGGGACTATCCAGTGAAATGGCTAAAATTGGATCTATTTGACCGATTTTGTTGAAATTTTGTGTAAATATAGTTATTATCGAGTAGATAAAAAAACCACCATAGTTTGTTGATAAAAAATAATATTAAGCAACATTTTTGTTAATAACAATTGGAAAATAGGTCAACTTTGACGAGCTCCTGGTACTCGAATTTTTATCCGATTTTCATTTTGTTGGTGTCAAAATATTCGGCATTTGATAATAAACAAATTTGTCAGACAGATTTGTGATATCATCTTTTGTTTATTAACAATCCACAAATATGTGCGGGAATGTCAAAAACAGGCCGAAAATGGTTTTTTTTCAGTCTTTCTTTTACTTTGTTGTTAATAACTTTTCGAATTGTTTATAAATCAAAATTCTGTCTGACAGATTTGTTCTATTTTGAATTCTGAACATTTTCCGCTGTTCAAAATCAAAATCGAATGACAATTGTGGTACCAGGAGCTCTTAGAAGTTGGAAAAAAGTGAAAAAAATGATTCTGAAATAATCGACATTGAAGTTTTATGTTTCATTTTTTCAAATGACAAGAGGCTAAAATTGGATCTATTTGACCGATTTTGTTGAAATTTTGTATGAACATAGTTGTTATCGAGTTGATAACAAAACCACAATAGTTTGTTAAAAAAAATAATATTAAGCAACATTTTTGTTATTAACAATTGAAAAATAAGTCAACTTGAATCGAAAATAGTTTTTAGCGAGTAGATGGCAATCTTTTGTCGAAAAAAATAATAATACACATTTTTATTAATAACAATTTAAGAACAAATAAATTTCAATAAGATTTATTTTATCATCAGTAACAAGAATAATATTTTTATCCAGCATTTCCAGGGTCATAAGTAACACCTTCTTTTTTGTTCATTAAATGTTATAAAATATATAAAAATATATTTATAAACAATTAATACATATATCCATGGTCATTTGTACAAAAACGTACAAAAAAACAAGAAAGTACGTTTCGTCGGCGAGCACCGCTTGGCGTGCTTCGAGCCGAGCGCATTTCTTCGCCGTGCGCGCCATCAGAAAAACATTAAAAAAACATGTTAGACATTGTTTTTTTTTAAATCCAACAACGCTACATGATAAAGGACATTTCAATCTATCAAAATATGCAATAAAAAAAAATCGTTAAAAATTCAATTTTAGCCCAAAAATCGATGGATAGTCCCCTTAACATAATGTCTATTTTGGTGACACTTAAGAACATCTCTAGCTCGTTTTTATGGTTGGTTATTCCGTTGGCGTTCCATTGTGCGATAGTGAGGCTTGTGATGGTTTAAGCAGTTTTGTTAGTAGTTCAGTTTGGCTAAAAGGTTTTGCATTTGGCTCATGGAGTTTGTTAATTGTTGAATGTTAGATGTGTGTTAGGAGTATTTGTAGGATTTCACTTTGATGAGGGCTGTTGCTTGCAGCGGAGCCATTTTTAGCTATATCACCGTACGACGGTCTTGCTGGAGGATGCAAAGGGTGATTTGGTCCACTGATGGGGGTTAGATTTGTTGGTGACTTGTTGGTAAGGTTTTGTGTTGCGGTGGGGTTGTGAGCTCTGGGTCTCTGTGCTGGTTGGGTGGGGTTGCGTTTGTTGATTGCGGTAAAGACTGGGCAGCCTCTGTAGTTTGCCGTGTGGTTTCCGTTGCAGTTGCTGCATCTTTTGATTTCGGGGTTATTTTTATCCTTGGTGCAGTTACTGGTCTGATGTATATCACCACAGGCAACGCAAACATTCGTAAGTTTGCAGTAAGATCTTATGTGTCCATACTCCTGGCAGTTTGCGCATTGCTCTATTGCTGCTCTTTTATAAGGCTCCTCAACTGAGATTTTGCGATTGAGGACATACTTGACGTCATAAATTGGGTGGGTCTTGCCTTTCGGCGTCTTGCTTGCCTCAGGGGAGAGTTCTATCTTGAACATTGGTTGAGGGACTTTGAACTTGTTTAAGATGTTGTAGGCTGATTTGACTTGGAAGCCTTGAGATTTAAGGTCATCTATAATCTCATCTGGGTTTACGTTGGAGTCGATTCCCTTTAAGACCACTCTTAGACCCTTGGCACTCTTGAGTTGATAGGTGTAATATTTTTTATTCTGGGAGTCCAGCCAGTTTACTATTTGGGTGTAGTGAACTTCGCTTTTTGCTTGGACTTTTGTTTCTTTTATGTTGCCTCTAAGAAGGTCATCAATGTAGAAGTTGTCTTCTCCGATTATTTTTTTGATTCCGTTTACCAGTTCCGAGTTACTGGCTTGCCTTATATAGATTGGGGGAGGTTTACAGTTAAAACTAGATTCCGTGTTGCCATTGTCTGGGTACTTGCTAGTGGCTACTGAGTCCTCGAGGATTGAGTAGTAGTTTCTAGAATTATCTGTATTTTCTTTCGAGATTTTGGCTGCGCGTTCTTGGTTGCTTGCCTGCGGGCTGCGTTTACGTTTTTCTGTTATAGTTATATACCTTTCTATGCCCGTTTGGACCGACTTACCCACTTGATTTTTTAGGGGGGCTTTGTTAACATCTTCGATTGTAGTGTCAGAGATCATTGGCTCCAACATTTCTTCTCCTCTCGGGTACAATATGTGGTTCCGAGGTTTTGGTAGGGAGGTTGTTAACCTTACTGAAAGGGATCATTTGTTGGGAACTACTTGTGCTGAGTTCGAACTTCTCTGTGAGCACCTGAGCGGGAATTGCACATATTTCGGTCACTGACCGTCTGTGTCCATTACTTGGTAATCACTTTCAGTCGGGGTTTTTTTCACCTAATGCACTAGCAGGTGGTCGCGTTACAATTGCCACTTTTGCACCTGCTGCACTTTCCTATTTATTCATTGATTGCACAATTGCACATTAAAAAACGATTGCACTTGAAATGTTAACGTAGCGTTCTATTTATTTATTGATTGCACAATTGCACATTAAAACGATTGCACTTGAAATGTTAACGTAGCGAGCTCTGATTTACGCGTCCGTTCGTGGTGGCTGCTTGATTGCAACTATCTTCCCCAATCGGAATTGACAAATCCTGTAATGCACTGATTACATCCAGAGTAGTGTAGATCCTAGTCCACTGTACCTTGAAGATAGCGTAATACACGTTTAGTGGCTCCCCAAGGGGTATCCGAAAAATGATTGTTAAATTGAGCTAATACGCTCACACCGTGAGCTATATCGGGCCGAGTTGCATTAAACCCGCAATTAATTCCTTATAAGGACGAGTATCCGATCAATAGGAATTTTAACGGATTTGGCTTCGCTCATATTGTATTTTTTAAGCAAATTGCGAATAAAACCTTGTTGGCTTAAACTCATGCCTTTCGAATTTTGGCAAATTTCAATCCCAATGCAATATTTTGCCTTTCCAACATCCTTTACTTCAAAATTTTTAGTTAAACCCCGTTTAATTTCTTCAATCCAATTATTATAGGCTATTAACAAATCTTCAACATAAATCAAAATAATAGTCTTCTTCAATTGACATACTTTTCCCTCTTCTTGCAGCAAGTTAAGCATACGTTCAGCTTTGAGCAGAATCTTACTATTTTTCGGCTCGTTCAATATGATGTCCCGCAAAGCTTAAGAAAGTCCAGGTGATAATTTCATGAAAATTTCTTTATTTAAAGTACCATTTAGATACGCTGTAGTAATATCAACTTGACGAACCAGCAAATTGTATCTACTACTCTTTACGATCAACAATTTTCCATGCGTCATTTTTTATAAGACTGAGCACTTCACTAGCAATGGCATCATCCTTCCATTCAGCGCGTTCCTGACTTTTGAAAGCTTCTTCAAAGTTAATTTCGATATTAAATGCGTAAGGTACAATATCAGTTTCTGACAATTCATTGGAAGTTTCATTTAAAACAGCAGCCGGAACGGATAAATTTTAAAATATCCGTAAATAGCTTTTCTACTCATATGTTTTCCAAAAAACTCTGGTCCCCACTATTTAGACCATAAATAAGACAATTTAAGATTCTTTACTTCATAAGCACCATATAAAATTGCAAGAAAAGTGTCACATTTTTCTTGAGATAGATCCCATTCTTCACCAAGAACTCGGAAATCACTAGTTTTGTGCATGTTCTTATATGATCTATAATTCGATGATTGATTATAAATAAAAAAGCACTACTTACAGTGCCTTTTATTATGTTTCGTGTTGCATATAATGTAGGTCCAAAATCTTCTTTGAAAATGGTATTTATTGGTCTCCGTCCTGTAATGGATCCAGCTTTTATTTTAGTCCAGATAGTTCCATCAGCAGCAATTTCAGTTTTCTGACGGTCACTCTCGTCCGAAGATGACGACAATCTCAAAATTCTTCTTCGTCTATGTACTTTTAGGATGTTCTCTTCTTCACTATTGCTGTCTGAGGAAACACACACTTTATCTTTTTTTGACGGATCCTCTGAAATATCCGCTAGTTCATTTTCGATATCAAAATCACCTTCGTCGTTATCGGAAAAGTCTTCTCTTGTAATTTCCTCTAAAAGTCTAGGTATTTTCGGAGGTTTCGGTATTTTTAGGGTAAAGTTTTATAACTGCATAGGTTCTAGGTTCTAGGTTCAAGTGGCTGCCAAAAGAGGCACACTTAGGCCAAGTTAGGCCCATTGTGATACCACGTGGGACGAAGCCCCCAAATAACTAGCCTTCGAACCATTTGGACTCTTTAATGAACTGCTCCAGGCTTCTAATCCTGACGGAGCTCAGTTCCGACAGATCATTAAAGAAAGTGGAGCCCAGGCTTCGATTTCTCCGTACCGCTAGTGCTGGGCATTGACATAGGAAGTGAAGGATATTCTCTTCCTCTTCCTCATTAAGGCAACTTCTGCAGAAGTCATGCGTGGTCACCCCCATCCTATTGGCATGTTTGCCGATGAGACAGTGACCCGTGATGACCGCTACTACGTTGCTGATAGCGGGTCTCTTGAGCGAGACCAAGTTTCTAGACCTGTTGCGGTCGAAGATGGGCCAGATAGATCTGGCCGTTGCGCAGGTGGGCTCATTTCTCCATCTGCGATTAGCAGTTGCTAAGAAGGACTCTTGTATGGTCCGCTTGCTTGATGCAAGCGGAGCACCCGGCTTAAGAGTGATATCCTCAGCAGGCAAGCCTGTGCCAAGCCTCGCCAGCTCATCCGCCCTGGTGTTGCCCGGGATGTCGAAGTGACCAGGCACCCAGACCAGACTGACTTCAGTTCTATCAGCCATGCGGATGAGCTCCGAGCGACAGTCCGCAACGACCTTGGATGTCGTGTGAACACTTACTAGCGATCTGATCGCAGGTTGACTATCGCTATAGATACGTATATTGACCAGGGGCTTCTTTGTAGCCCTCAGCCGCGCGATTGCCTGTGATATAGCTATGACCTCAGCTTGGAAAACGCTGCAATGGTCTGGCAGTCGAAAGGAGGTTTCTATACCCATTTGTTCAGAGTATATACCTCCACCCACTTTGCCGTCCTTCTTGGAGCCGTCAGTGAAAACCTGAATCGACTCTGGCTGCAAAACTAGACCCTCCGCCCATTCCTGCATCGAGGGAAAGGAGGCAGTAATTTTAATGCCGAATGATGGCTTAGGAACCATGTAGTCCACCGCCGAGGTACGTGGCCCTAGAATCTTAGAATGCCCGTAATCCGTACGTGTCCAGCGGTGAACCGCGTTGAGCCTTATGGCCGAGGATGCTGCCGTTTGCTTACCAAACAGGTCCAGCGGAATGAAGTGGAGGATAGTGTTTAAGGCCTTAGTAGGGGTGGATCTGAGGGCGCCTGTAATAAGTAATGACGCAAACCTCTGTACCCTCTCCAGGCTTGCCCGGTTGTAAGCCTTATCAAGAGCTGGCCACCAGACTAACACACCATACACAAGTATAGGCCTAATAACGGCCTCATAGAGCCAGTGGATAATACGGGGTTTCAGCCCCCATTTCCTTCCAACAGCTTTCCTGCAAGAGTACAGAGCCACGGTGGCCTTGCGTACTCTTTCCTTAATGTTGTCTTTCCAATTTAACTTTCTATCGATGATCAGGCCCAGGTACCTGACTTGATCTGAAAGTTTAAGATTGACACCCTTTAGTGTTGGTGTAACAAAGGTGGGGGTCCGGTGTTTCCTGGTAAACAACACCAGCTCGGTCTTATCCGGATTGACCCCTAAGCCACATCTGTCACACCACCGTGCAAGCTTTGCCAGAGCACGTTGAAGCACCTCCGTCAAGGTGTTCACATGTTTGCCCGAGACAGCTATTGCAATGTCGTCGGCATAAGCAACCACTTTGCACCCGGAACCATCCAGCTCCACGAGAAGGCCGTTGAGAACTAGGTTCCAGAGAACCGGCGATAGGACACCACCCTGTGGGGTGCCCCTGGCCGCAAATTTCCTTATGGAACCATTCCCAACAGTGGCATTTATGACTCTGCAACCGAGCAACAAGTCAATGAGCCCTGTGACCGACCCGCTAATGCCCAGACCCCTTAGTGCGTTCGTAATTGCCTCTGGCCTGATATTATTGAAGGCCCCCTCTATGTCCAAGAAGGCTGCCAAGGTGAATTCCTTGTAGAGAAGAGACTTCTCCACCTGATCAACGAGAGCATGCAGGGCGGTCTCAGTGGATTTACCCTTGGTATAGGCATGCTGGGATTGAGATAGCCTACTTGGACCTATGTTATCCTTAATGTAGACATCCAAAAGTCTTTCCAGAGTTTTGAGAAGGAAAGAAGAGAGGGTAATGGGCCTATAATCCTTTGGCTTGCAATGCGAGGCCTTTCCCCCTTTCGGGATGAAAACGACCTTAGCCTCCAGCCAGGATTTAGGGATATGCGAGAGCTGCAAACAGGCTTCAAAGATGATAAGCAGCCAAGGGCTGATTAGCACAGAAGCCCTCTGCAGCTCCGCTGGTATAATGCCATCCAAGCCTGGTGACTTGTATGGCTTAAAACTCCTGATAGCCCAATCAAGTCTTTCGCGGCTGAGGACCTTTGTGACGAGGTCCCCAGCCTCCTGTGTGACCGTGGATACCACCGTTTGGCTGTCCGAGCAGCCAGGAAAGTGAGTATCCATCAGCAACTCCAGAGTTTCCATGCTCGTCGAGGTCCAGTCCCCATTTGGTTTCATCAGAAGACCGGGTGCACAAGGCGTCGTGGCGAGTATTTTTCTGAGGCGATTAACCTCGGACACCTTTTCCACTCCGCCACAAAATTTCTCCCACGAGGACCTTTTGGCCATCCTGAGAGATTTCTTGAAGTTCCTAAGGCTTTCCTTATAAGCAGACCATTCGTTGGTGCTCTTTGCCTTGTTGAACTGCTTACGGCATGCCTTTCTGAGTGCCGTAATCTCATTAGTCCACCATGGGGGCTTGGGTCTGCCCCAGGGCTTGCACGAGGGGCAAGCAATTTTGGCCGCCCTGTTACAGGCTCCAGTCAGCACGTTCACCGCTGCATCAATGTCCTGTCGGTTATTGATGATTGGTGGTCCATCAGCCGGTAACGCCTGCTGGAGAGCCAGATTATACCTATCCCAATTCGTCCTCCTCCTATTAATAAAGGGGCTACGAATTGGTTTAAGAAAGTCAAGTCCGAACTCAATGTATGAGTGGTCGGACAACGAAGGCTCCTTGGAAACCCTCCAGTCCTTAATAATGTGGGCGGAGTTCTCGGTACACAGGGTAACGTCGAGAACCTCCCGTCTCACAGAGCTGACAAAAGTGGGCTCATCACCTACGTTGCACACCTGAAGGTTAGAGCTAAGTATAAAGTTAAGAAGAGACTCACCTCTATCATTAATGTCCGAGCTACCCCAGACAGTATGGTGGGCGTTCGCATCTGCGCCGATTATCAGCGCTTGCTTGCGCTTAGCTGCCTCCGCGACGATATTTCGCAGGGTCTCATGCGGAGGAGGCCCCTTATGATCATGGGCCATATACGAGGATGCCAGCCAGATGCTGTTCGATCCAAGTTCCACCATAACCGACACCGTATCCCTGTCACTGAAATGGTTTAGCATGAAGGCATTATAGCTGGTATTCACTAGAATGCAGGTTCTAGGTTTACGTATTCCCTTTGCATAGAAGATACAGTAACCCTTCAGATTGAGTCCGCAAATCCGGTCTCCGACGACCCATGGTTCTTGGACAAGAACAACGTCCTCCCCCTTTTGCGATAGGCGCAGGAGGAGTGCAGCGGACGCTGCCTTAGAGTGGTGTAGATTAATCTGCACCACTCTCAGCTTGCTCTCGCTGGATAGGGGACGCCTCTATCATCGTCACCTCGGCGTCATCGGCGTCTGAGAGTAGGATGTCTTCCTCCAGGTCATCCTGAATGAAAAAATCTCCCAACAATCCAGAGGTTGATAGCGTATCGCTACCCTCATCCATGGATGCTGACGGAGATGATGGCGGGAGTTTCTCAGCACCGGCCAAAGTCTTTGCTTCTACTACGGTGCTGGTCTCTCCACTTTGTCCAGCGACACCATCAGGTCTTTCGACTCTCCTGTCCTTCGAATAGACGGACAGCACGATGGAGTCGAAGCCATAAAAGATTTTGTCACCCTTAGCCGCTAGAGGTGCCAGAGATTCCTCATTTAGGATAACAATGGCTTGCCTCGTTTTGCCCTTGACTTCTCCGACCTGTGCAATCCTCCAATCATGGGTCGGAAGGTTGCGATTGCACATTCGCATGATGGCCAGGATCTTTTCTGGTTCGGAGGGCTCCGCCGGGATCCACGTCCTGGCTCTCGGTCTGTTCGGGATCTCGTCCCTGGACACGACCTCGAGCCTGGCACCTGGCCAGACTTCGCCCAAACAGGAAATCGCTGCTTTATAAAGATCTGCCGATCTCTGATCCTCGCAAGCGATTAATTTCACCCGACCTCGATACCACCCAGCATCTGAGCAACAGGGGGTAGGGCCGGGGTTTCTCTCCATGACGTCCATAAAGACGCCGAGTAGCGCAATCCGGACCGATCTCCAGTTGTCCAAGGAGATAGCGCCATCCGGATCGCTGCGGTTTATGACAGCCAGGATCAGGCCGTCCTTTGCCACTTCACTAAATGGCTTAGTCGGCCTGACCGTCTGGGGAGCTGTCTTTGGCCGCTTCGTGGAGGCCGGCTCTTGCTCGTCCTGCGAGCGCTGCCTTTTGCCTGCTGCGAGCACTTTGCTGGCCCACACCAGAGAAGTTTTGTCCTTCTCAGAGAGTTCCTTCTCCGGGATGTTCTTAATCCTGTTCAGGAACCGCTGCGCTGACCTTCTTTCTCTGAAGGTCTGAAGAGAGGGATTGCCACGCCTCTTCGCTGAGGAAGTGGGTTGCGACTCCCTAGATGGTGCTGTGATCCTACTTGGTCCAGGCATAGCCTGAGCCGAGCTGCCAAGCACCGAAGAGGAGATGGAGGGCTGGGGTGCCCGGGAAGGCGCCTTGACTTTGCTAGGTCCAGGTTTGCCCACGGACACAAGCGCTGTCGATGCGCGCAGAGCATCTCCACAACCGAGCTTACCAGCCGCGGTCGTTTCGCGAGATGTCCCTCGAATGGGGTTAGGTTTGGATTTCCGGGCTGACCTTGGGTTAGCCACGGAGGGTTTGGGACAGGGGTTACCGATCGCAACGCCCTGAGATAGCAATGATCGCTTCCCTTTGTGGGTTAGCGAAGGAGCAGGATTCTGCGCCTCAGAATTGTCCGAGGCAGGTTTGATGGAACTCATTAACTGGTTCTTACGACCACTTTCGTGACGAGGCACTACTAGTGGTCAAGGGTAGGAATTGGGGAAGAGTGTCCACCATGCAGCGCCCCTTGCATGGCAAGTCCGTAGTTACGACCTGAGGCGGACAGGTATCAGGAAGGCTCCGTTCGAATACAGCCGGTATTACCCCCTGGCTGCAAACCAACCAATGGGCACGGATCACATGACACCCTTGGGTTAGGGGGGTTGGTGGCCCTGGCCCATACTCGCCAATCCCCCGTCTGACATGGGTGACCCTACCAGGAGAGGCTGGCTCCCGCCAATACGACTCCGGTCAGCATGGCCGAATTGGGTCATCGTACGACCGGTATCCACCGCGGTTTTTTCTTAAGAGAGTTACCATCTCTCCGCCCGACTACAATTAGCCAGCACACCCGGCAGAGACATGACCATACCGGGTGCCTGTTTCCAGCCGCCCCCACGGGGAGGGTATAGTCGCACTGCCATCAGTATACACAGATCCGGCACATAGACACAGTTACGGCACGTACACCAAGGTGTTACATGTTGTTCCCCCTGTGCCCATGTGTGACCCCCCTGTGTACCTGACGGCTGACGGCCATAACTGCATATAAATATTCTAAATATATTTTCCCTTAATATAGTATAAATATACACAATTTACTTACAATATGCGTAAAAAAAGAAATTTATTCAACCCAATTGTTCACAGGATTATTCTGAATTCCAACAACACTTATTTCAACCGTATGCAACAAACTGCTAATAACAAAATGACTGAGTACTGTGTGTATTTCAACTGTATACAAAATTATCAATCATAAAATAAAAATTCATCTCAAAACATATCAAAATTCTGAGAATTTGGGAAATCCGGTCATTTCATTTTTTAGGAATTTTTCTTGGCCGTCGCCGTAGTGGCGGGTTGAAGTAGTACCTAAGTAGTTCCTAAGCAGTTTTCATATTAAAATCGTTAAAAATTTTGACCGGTTGGTATATATAGATATATCAGAAGAAATGAAAGCAGAAGATCAAAATAATTTATAATATTATTAAATACATAGAAATACATAGAATACATAGAATTTAGAAAAAGTCATAATATTATCTCTAAGTATTAAATAAAATTTAAAGAGCAAATCTTGTGAACAATTGATACAACCAGTCATTTTTACCGGTCGGTGGTTCTAGTGTTAAAAGTGCTTGGCAGGCTCTTCAGTATGTGGATCGCAAGGCTTTGGAATCTGAGTACACTGATGGCGCTTGAGGTCTTTTCATATATCCATTAGTTCAGCTTCGCAATGAATTTCCGAATCCGCCCTTGACCAAACAACGCTATAGCATTCGATAGGTCGACGAAACCATTAAATGATGTGAGTATTCTCCGGAACTTGTATCGTCGACCTTTTAGCATGAATGTCGTCAGTTCTTTCTGCGTCGCCCTACGAGACACAACATCCGTCGGTTGTGTATATATCAGAGCGCGATCGCGCATATTAAATTCAGGAGAAAGGGTTCGTGTTGTAGTAAGTTAGCAATTACAATTTCGTCGCATGCTATGCATTTACAGTTCACAAGTTCCACAGATCTCTATTTCCTCTTTACACTATTTTGCCGTGTGTCTGCCAATATCTGGCACTTCCTGCGCCTCATCGAGGTAGGATAGTTTTCCCTAATAGGGGATTCTTTGCCATAGGCACCTAATCTACTTCGGAAGCCTATAAACTTTAAAAGTTAAAATCAATAGACCCGTAAATTCAGGAAATTAGTGCTTCAAATGCAATAAATATGGAAATAAAACTACAAATCTAATCGTATGCGCCTGTCGCCGTTCTAAAAAATTCCGTAATAGTAAAAAAGTCTGTACCTTTGGATTACTCTTCTTGATTCTTTTTATTTTCCCCTTGCACACTTGCAAGTTCTTCTTCCCTAACTTTTAAAAGACCAGAAAGCGCCAGGGATGAGCCACCCCAAACGCTCCTTCAAGCAGGAAGTGATGATGTGGGGACCGGTGACATCTCGGTTTCTTTGTTCTTCCGAGCAAATTCTTGTTGAAAATTTTCTGTTTTCTTTCTTCAAATTCTTCACACTCCTGGGCAGTAAATCTTCTATCCTATCAATTTCTATCCAATTGGCTTCGAAAAATACTTTTAAATTAAGGGCAAACATAAAACTTTTCCGGAGCTCTTCTGATTCTTACCCTTCCGGTGCAAAGTGCCATGGCCGACTGCCAGGCAGAAACCTTTTTAATAATGATTTAGTGGTAGTAGTGTAATTAACTGCATTTGTTAAAATTTATTAAGTTTATATGGGATAAATTATACTTTTAAACATTTTTTGAAGTAGTTACTAAAACGCATGGGTTTCATTATTCAATTCATTAAAATTCGACAGCGCTATTAAGAATTGTGACAGTGGATCAAGTTCAGAGTTTAAAATAGCACCACGAAATGTACAAGGATGTGTTTATTTATTTTTAAGTTTAGGTTGTAATTGTTGGAAGTTGGGGGCTTTTGGCTTTACAAGTGATACCACCGGGTGAGATTGACAAACTGCTTTTTATTCTCCTATCTAACCGAGTTGTCCGCTCCCGTCGTAGGTAGTGTTGCCATTGTTATATACTTCAATGGACGATGGTCTATTATTCTTTCAGTTAATAACATTACAGTCGCTCACACATTGTTTCCCGCCTGGTTCTCTCTTTGGTAGTTTTCCACCACGATAGCAGATTTAGCGAGAAAGCCACTACGGGGGTTAGTGTAAAAGGAAACTCGTTGAAGAAGCGAAGGGCAGTCAATCTCACCGGAGAGAAGCTGATGGATAAAGATAACATCAGCAATGTCACGCCGTTTCCACAAGGGCTGTAGGTCATCAGCATCAGGAGGTCTTCATAAGGAGGGAGATGCTGGCGATCAGACCAGGGGACCAGACGTAGCGCAAAGCGGAGAAATCTACGCTGGACTGCTTCGGTACGACTGGGTGGAAAAATTAAAATTTGGAAAAACGCCGGCTTTGAGCTGCTAATTGGAATTTGAGTCCGAAATTGGAGCAGTGAAGGAGTTGGGAGGATTGGGGATGCGTTTAGCCGAAGAAGAAGACTTAGGTTTAACAATAGGATACGAAGTAGACTTAGGTTTAGCATTATTACTGGAGTTAGCCGAAGAAGAGGACTTATACGAATTAGACTTAGGTTCAGCAATATTAGTGGGGTTAGACTTAGATTTAGCATTATTACTAGGGTTAGACTTAGAATTAAAGGTAGGATTGGGGTTAGACTTCGGTTTATCGGTAAGATTGGGGTTAGATTTAGATTTAATGTTTTGGCTGGGGTTAAAGCTTACAGACTTCGGGGTCCATGGTGAAATTCTGATTTTTCCGAGGGAAGATGGGTAGCTGAAGGGGGTGGACAACAGCCAAGCGTACTTCTGGTGAATGATTGCTTTGAATTTAGATGACTCGCTGGGGGTGGAGGAGCGGAGCTTCACATAGGCAAAGGGATGAAAAGAAAAGTACTTGCTGAAGAAATCGCAGACCCAAATCGCATCAGCTAGTTGAGGGGCGCCATCCACAAGGAGTATGGAACATGACTCGGACGTATCAACGTTGACACGATGCAATTCCTCCAGCCTACAATTCCATTCGTTTTCGGACCAGAGAGTGCCGAATTTACTGACCGGAGTAGCGAGGTCCGAGTCAGTAGTCTGGACCGAAACTGATGACGTAGAGGGTAGAGAATGATGCTCCGGTAGGTTGAAAAAAGCCAAAACACGGTGACGATACAGGTGCGGAAAGCGGTTGAAGCAGCACAGCGAAGCAGATGACGACACAGGTGCAAATTCAGGAGAACAAGCAATGTGTAACAACGGCCGGCAGCAATGGGGGCACCACGAGCGAGATTTGCGTAAATTTTACGTAATTAATAAACAGAGGGAGGTACATAAAAATGCGACTGCACCGCACGATGTTCAACTTTGATAATTGAGACCGAACTGTCATTAATATCGCTTATCCTCTCGTAATTTCTTGTGTTTCTATTATTCACGAGTTTAATAATCCCACTTCTGATGTAAACAATGGTCTAGGTTGGTTAAGGCGAAAGAAACACGAAATGCAAAATAAAAGAAAATTTATTCTCAACTTATGGTATACACGTTGCGATTTTAGGCTATTAAGCACACGTAGCTTCTTTTTACTTCGTAATTAGCTCGCTCTCTGCCATACCTGTGATGGTATTTCAGCTTTCGTGCCCGATGTAAGTGGTTGCGCTAGAATTATCTGATGTGGGGTAAACTTCTCGTGTTACATACGAGCATATATAAGATAAATTTTTTACAAATTTATTCTATAAAAAAAAAAAAAAAAACACGATTTATTCTTTGCAGTAGACTTGGACTGATTCACTTTATTGCTCAAACCAGACTTTAAGATGCTTAGTGCTAATTAACATCAGCTGCTTTCGCGTTTGGGCGATTTCCGCCGTAGGTGTTCTTCTCAGCATTAGGTTGGATATGTTGCTGATTTCGGAGCAGGTTATTGATCGTGTCATATTACCTAATCGTGCAAATTGATGTCGAGGCGCGTGAAAGCAATTTCGGCCTAAACTGCATTAACTTATATTTTGTCATTTAGCGCCAGATAAAGAGTTCTAACTTCTAGAATGTTTTTTTTTTGTATTGACACTTTAGTTGATTTACATAAGGATTAGATCGTTAGCCCGATCTCTAGGTTACACTATTTCGGCTCTTATAACTAAGTAAAAATTTTACTCCCGTAGCCAGTGCTTCTGCGAGTTTATTGTTCCTGTCTTGTTCCGTCTACGCAGGTGTTGGGCCCTATAATATGGAGATCCCAGTCAGGTTGAGGTTGCTAGGAGGAGTTAGCAGGGTTTTGGTTTAAATACTTTTTCTTGATGCTGCGTCTGTAGTCCTTATAGAGTTGGTAGACAAGCGAAATTTGCACCAAGACTGTCAAGACTAACAGAATGGTTTCCAGGCAAGTTGATATAATGTCCACCGGTTTTATGACAATCGAGTTGTTAACCTCACCCGTATTGTCCACTTTTTTGGTTTGTGAGTTCCCCATTATGACTGCCAGTGATTGATTAGGTCGGTTCTGTATATATAGTTATTTGGTTACTGTGAGTTGACAATTTGCAATGGGTCAGTCCGTTTGAGTCGGCGAAATTTTTCCTTCTGCAAGATGTTTTTGCTGTGATATTGGGGTGCTTGCTTAATTTTTTACGATACCTCTTGCACAATTTCTTTGCTTCCTCTTGAACTGTTGCAATGTCAGAGTCCCGTTGTATTATTTTATTGTTTACGTAGCAAGGCGCACCAAGAATTTCCCTGATTATTTTAGTTTGCATTCTTTGGATTAGTGCTAGGTTAAACTTTTTGGCTGAACCCCAGATTTGCAGTCCATATGCCCATATTGGTTTATTATATTTAGATTTAGCTGAGATTTTTTGTGGAGCAGCCAGTAGAGGTTCCGGTATACATTTTTAATTTGATCCTTTCTTTCATTATTGTGTTTTCCAGGTTAATTTTGAGTCTAGGTGGAGACCGAGGTGTTTGACTGTATTGGCTCTGGTTATTGCTTTGTCGTTAATAATTATGAGTCTGCAGTTAATTCTCCTGAGTGCGAAGGTAATTTGTTCTGTTTTGCTTTCATTTATTTTAATTTTCCAGTTCTTTGGCCATTCAATGATTTTGTTTGTTTGGGCTTGTAGCTCTCTTATGGCGGTTGTTGGATTGGTATGGGTGTAAGTTAAATTACATTATGTTTGGAAACTAAAAAAAATATTTTTTCCGATCAGCTCTTTTTAACAAAAGTTAATTACAGAGTGTTCCCATTCTTGCTTAAAATCTAACTCTCTTAATCTAGGGTGTTCACCTGGGCACCGTCGCAGACATGGTGTCAGCAGAACTGCAGGATTCACCTGCGCGCGAGTTACATATATTGACCTTCAGACAAGAAACCCTATTCCGGGAGCGGATCTACCTGATACATATAAAATAAAATCAAAGCCAAAGCCTATGGCTTGATAACGGATATCAAGAATTTGACTATTCAAATAAAAAAGTACTTAAGTTTCTCAGTGAGAACGACGTCCAGTCCTGTTCCCACAGAAAAGATGCTTACCTGGTAAAAATTACCTTAAGTCACGTTGCATTTCCTAGTTTAGCAGATATTTGTAAATTAAATGAGAATCAGTCTGTCGTGAGTCTAACCACCGGACGGATAGGAGAGCTTATAGATTCCGCCTAAAAACTACCCAAATCTAAAAGTGGCGCAATCGGTGAGATCCTGTTCGATAAAATAGGATCCAGTGATACGAATCAATCAATCAATATTGTACTTCAGTTAACGGGAAAGTTGAGTGATAATTTTTGCAAAGTGTGAAACGCAGTAGCCCAAAGCACAATTTAGTGGGATACGAAGAAACGACAGCTAAGCAAAGAAGTAATAGAAACACCAACATCCTGGAAAGGAGAAACAATAGAAATCAAATTCTAGACGGCAATCGAAGAATGGCCCAGCAAGAACCAGCCCAACAACATCAACAAGAAGGTCAACGGAACATGATGGAACAATGTCTGGCAATCATAACAGAGGTGCTCAACCGGCAGACTCAACACCAAATCGAGTTATAGCGGAGTATGGATATCAAGCTCCTCAAGTATATAGCATAATCTACCACGAAAAAATATTAGGACCAGCGAAGAATTATTTGGATACTGCACCACCAACAACGTGGGAGGATTGTAAGCAGAAACTCAAACTTCAATATCGACCATCGAAAGACCAGGGACGTATTATGACAGAAATCAGCATGTTAAGAGTAAGTACAATATTAGAATTATCTGATAAAATTCGAAATTTCATAAGTGATATTACCGAATGTGCTATTTTTAGTGAATATGAATGAAATTGTAAATAATTTAAGCAGTGTGCTAGTGTTAAAAATAAAAGAAATTACAGCAGGGACTCTAGCCTCAGAATTGTTCAATAAATTCAGTATAGAAGGGATAAGGCCAATAATTAATAAATACAAGGACAAGATCAGTACAATTTAAAATTCAGACCTAACCCAGTTCCGAAAGACAGATACCAACCAAGACAAAACAGACAGAATTATAACAGTCGGACTCATAACAATAACCATCAGTCAGAACAGAACAACAATTTTCAAAATAATTTCAGACAATTTAGAAATAACGTCCAAAGTAATCCGGGTCAATCTAGAACTAACAACCCCACCAATAATTCTAATCAATTTCGACACGGTAATTCCAGACCATATCGCAATAATTTACACAGTAATTCTGGGCAGTTTCAAAGAAATCCTGGTAATAATAATAATAATAATAATAGTGCCCCGTCCAGAAATCAATCGCAAAATAATAATAACAACCAAACTCAACCTATGGAAGTTGATACACTAGGTACAGGAAACGAAGTGAACCCATTAGAAGAGGCAGAGTTTTTTATAAATTAGCCTCGGAAACTAAGAAAATTTATGTCAGGTTAACATTAAATAAAATTAAGTTCGTTGCTATGATAGATACAGGTTCCACAATCAGCCTATTAAATTCAGAAAGGGTTCCAGATAATATATATGAAAAAATGAATGGCAGTAAGATACAAATAATTACTATTGAGGGAGAAACAAAAAAGCCTACAGAGTACGTTAAAACGAAGTGCCCTGAAGAATTTAGGCAAACGGAAAATGCAAGAATGAAATGGGTAAAAATTGAATTAGAGAAACAATATGATTTTTTGATGGGGATGGATTGGGTGGAAAATAATGTCAAAATTATTAATATAGCAGATCAACAAATAACATTAAAAAATGACGTCAAACTACCTTTTCTAAATAGGGTGATTCTAGAAGAAGTAAATGTTTTAGAGACAAGTGAATTAAGTAATATACAATTAGATCATCTGAATGCAGAAGAAAAATCCGGGATAGAAAATATATTGGGTAAATACAAAAAATTATTTTATAAAAAAGGGGATAAACTTACTAGTACCACGAGTATAGTCCACGAAATTAAAACCACGACAGATCAGCAGATAAACTCTAAATTATATAGGTATCCACCTCAACATGAAGCCGAAGTAACAAAACAAATGAAGGAAATGGAGGCCCAGGAAATAATAAGGAAAAGCAAAAGCAAATACCTAATATATATATATACCTATAATAGTAATACCTAAAAAGATGGATAATTCAGGAACTCAAAAGTACCGAATTGTAGTAGACTATAGACGACTGAATCAAGTCACGGTGGATGATAAATATCCATTACCGAACATGAATAGTATCTTAGACAAGTTGGAAAAAGCTCAATACTTCAGCACTTTAGATCTGGCAAAAGGCTATCATCAGATCTTAGTAGCTGAGAAAGACATTTAGAAAACCGCTTTTGTCACACCATTAGGGCTATATGAATATGTCAGGATGCCATTCGAGTTAAAAAATGCACCTGCCACATTTCAGCGTTTGATAAACGAAGTACTAAGGGAATACATCAATAGGATTTGTGTAGTCTATTTAGATGATATCCTCATCTTCTCAACAACTCTAGAGGAACATCTAAACTCACTACAAAAAATTTTTGTTAAATTAGCAGAATATAACTTAAAAATTCAAGCCAATAAGTGCAATTTTATGAGACGAGAAAACGAATTTTTAGGGCATGTCTTGACAAAGGATGGAATAAAACCAAACCCAAATAAAATAGAAGATATTAAAAGAGTTGAACTTCCAAAAATAGTAAAACAGCTAAAAAGTTTTTTAGGGATGACCGGTTTCTATCGCAAATTCATAAAAGATTATGCAAAAGTCGCCCACCCTTTAATAAAATATTTGAAAAAAGATACAAAAATTAATATCAAAGACCCTCAATATATACAAGCGTTTGAAAAATTAAAGTTATTGATAGCGTCACATCCTATTTTAAAGTTTCCAAATTACGATAAACAATTTACAGTCACTACAGATGCAAGTGATCACGCTATTGGAGCCGTTCTTTCTCAAGAAGGCCACCCAGTATGCTATGTGTCGAGAACATTGAAAAATCACGAGAAAAACTACAGTACCACAGATAAGGAGTTTTTGGCTATAGTTTACTCGGTAACTTATTTCAGACCTTATTTGTACGGTAGATATTTTAAAATCATCACCGATCATGCACCAATAAAATATTTGAAATCAAAATATAAGGGAAAAGAGTTTTCACCAAGAAACCAGAGATGGATCTTAAGGTTACAAGAATATAACTTCGATATTGACTATCTCCAGGGGAAAGAAAACAGCGCTTATATCTATAAATGTAATAGCAGTGAATCCAATATGGACCTGTCGGGAACAATTCATTCAGTAGAAGAATAGCATTAGATCACATAGGTATAAAAGATGAAATAGTTAATAAATATAGAATTCAAATTATTTTGACCCATAGTCCAACTAAGGAAATGGAAGTAAGTCACAAACGACGAATTATACAAATTAACCCACAAGATGAAGAAGGAGTAATTGTTAATGTATTAAAACAATATATAAAACCAGGACACATTGGCATCTATGCTGAAGTAAGTGACACGGATTACAATAGAGTACAGCAAATTATTATTCGATTATTTTCAAGTGATAAAAAAATCAAGTTTTTCAAAGCAACCAAAAGAGCACAGGAAATTCCGACAGAAGAAGAGTGTCATAAACAAATTTCGTTTTATCACACCATAGAATCACTACACAGCGGTACTAATGAAACGTATAAAGCATTAAAAGATAAAATATACTATCCAAAATTACAGGAACAAATTCAACTTATTATAAATAATTGTGAAAAATGTCAGTGTATTAAATATGACCGAAACCCTATAAAGCCTAAACTAATCGTAACGGAAACCCCAAGTTGTAAAAACGACATAATCCATATTGATATATTTCATTACAGTAAGCAAGCTTTTGTGACAATTATAGACAAGCTTTCTAAATTCGCGGTAGCGTACCTTATAATTGACAGAAATTGGATCACTAAAATTGCCATGTTAGAGAATTATGTAGCAATCTTTGGTAAACCTAAAAAGCTTATTATGGATAATGAATTCAAGTCAGAACAATTAAAGAATTTTTTACAGGAAAAAGAAATAGAAGTCCATTGGACGAAGCCCAATAATCATACTGGAAACGCTGACATAGAAAGATTACACTCCACTCTAATAGAAAAAATACAAGCAATAGACGACAATATCCCTTTAGAACAGAAATTGTATAGGGCAATAGGTAATTACAATAACCGATATCATTCCACTATTGAGACGACCCCGAGAAAAGCAAACAGTTTACCAGATGTACAAACCTTAGTAGAAAGAATATCAAAGAAAAAGGCAGATTATATTAACAAGCTTAATAAAAGGAAAGAGACTTATATTGAAAATAGACAGGAAGGTTATATTAAAAATTATAAGAGAGTACGGCATAAAGACCAACCGTATTTCCGAAAATATCCGCTCAAAAACGTCCATCCCTCAAACATTAAAAGACCATATAAATTTACAGGTAATCACCATACTGATCATGATGATAGGCTCAGCACAAGGGCGATTGCAGGCTCATCCAATACTTGAGGAAAAGGATTATGTAAAAATAAAAATTAAGGAAGTAGAAATAGCTAACGATACAGATATAATCCTACATGTAATTAATCCACTGGAAATTAACATTAACATTTTAAATCATTTAGAGCTCAACATTGAACATCTTAAACTTGAAGACAGACAAGCACTTAATGCAGAAATTAAAACTATTAAAGGTAAACTCCGAACGATTCAAAATCCCGCTAGACAAAAAAGAGGTTTATTAAATATTCTAGGCTCTGCACAAAAATGGTTATTTGGAACAATGGACGATACGGACAGACAGAAAATAATAACATATTTACAGACTATTGACATCAACAACCATAGAGCGATCGAAAATCTAAATAAACAGATCAGAATTAATAGTCATTTTAATAAAACTTTGGTAGATTTAAAAATCTTAATTGAGAATGATAGACAAAAAATTTTGGAATCACTTAATTCAACTAACGAAAATGTAAAGGAATTAAACTATAAAATCCTATTTCTAGACCAAGAAACTAAACTCAGATATTTCGAAAATAAAGTAAATCAGATTTTAGATAATATAATGGCTACAAAAAATAATATGATCCATCCAAGTATGCTTACACTTGAAGAGTTGGAAATGTACCATGTAGACTTTTATAAGTTAAAACTTCTAAAAGCAGGAGCAATGAAATATAATGATGACTTATTGATTTTTGCCATTAAAATTCCAAAAAGTTATTTAATAACCGAATTAAAGTTAATTACACCAATACCAAACTCAGAACATTTAGAAATTAATGAAAGAGACGAATTGATTGTTGAAATAGATAATAAAACATATCAGTACACCGAAGATGCTTTGTTAAAAGACCTGAAATTAAGTAAAAATTGTATTATTCAAGGAAATTGTAAACTAATATACAACAACGTGACAAGTTTGGAGAAATTAGATGTTGAGACAATTTTGTTGAAAAATATGAATAAAGACAAAATGTGGCATAATTGTGATAAGAGAGCATTTACTTTAACCGGACATTATCTGATAAATTTTAACAATTGTACAATAGGTATTAGAGAAAAGAAATTTTATAATAAAAAAGTAACTTTTGTAGACAAATTCTACTATCCTTCAAACGAAAAGAAGAGCATGTTTTCGAAACCTATTAATTTTGACAAAATAATTTTAGACAATGTAAATAATATAAAAGAAATTTAAGAATTGAAATATCATAGGAACGTAATGTATGGAACAAGTATAAGTATCTTTTCTGTGGTAACCATGGGAACATTGGAAATAGTAACATTCACATTGATAAAAAGAAGGGCTACCAAAATTAAAATAATAAATAAAACGAATCCAGAGGCTTCTGACTCAAACAGAGGAGGAGTTACATATATTGACCTTCAGATAAGAAACCCTATTCCGGGAACGGATCTACCTGATACATATAAAATAAAGTCAAAGCCAAAGCCTATGGCTTGGTAACGGATATCAAGAATTTGACTATTACAATTGACAAATAAAAAAAAACGAGTGTGCTTATGACCACACGACTGAAGTGAAACTTCTTTCGCTCCATCTGTATGTATATATATATATATGTGTGTACAATATATACATGTATACACATATACATATATTAATTTTCTACAAATATTTAAATTTATTTCATGTTTTCATTGGTAAATTAATATTTTTGCATAGATCTTCTATTTTTATTCATCATTTTCATTATTGGATACATCAGTAATTACTGTGGTTGATTGTAAAACCGAGACAATAGGCTTATGGTATGAGAAATAAGATACATAAATTTTCGAATTAAAATTAGACAGATATCTAGAAAAAACTGCATCGATTGTTGTTCCATGTCTTGTAGTTGGCTCATTACGGTTATTATTCATTTGTAGTTCTAATTTATCTCGTAGAAAGTTTACCAAGAGTTGTCCATCTTCAGACGCGAAATTAATATTGAAATCTCCTGCTAAAATTAGTGGCAACGTATGATAGTTTTCTCCTAATTCTTCAGAACCTACTCGACCGTAAATCATAAGTCTTCTGTATATAAACTTTATGATATTATTAACTGTGTTATTGGGCGAAATGTAAACAACTGCCATTATGATGTTTGTTCCATCGTCCAAAACACAGTGAGCAGCACATATATCACCAATTGATGATTGACCAATATCGACTTCACGAATATGTCGTAATAGAATGTTCGAAGTTACTATATTCGAGGTATCATTTGATTTCTGATAAATTGCCACTCCTGCTGATCTAACATTTTTTTGGCTATGAGAGGAAGAGAGAAAGAAAATGTGCGCGCGCACTGCTGTCTCTTGCTTATATCCCCCACTTAACTTCCGTTCGCCTTGCCCGATCACACTTTTCGTAACGCTTACGTCACGCGTTCGCCAGCTTACTCCCCAAGTCAAGCGTGCGTAAAGAAGTTTCACTTCAAAAAGTACTTAAGTTTCTCAGTGAGAACGACGTCCAGTCCCGTTCCCACAGAAAAGATGCTTACCTGGTAAAAATTACCTTAAGTCACGTTGCATTGCCTAGTTTAGCAGATATTTGTAAATTAAATGAGAATCAGTCTGTCGTGAGTCTAACCACCGGACGGATAGGAGAGCTTTCCTTCTGTTTTGAAGTGATACTGTTTTGTTGGCCACTAATTGTGAAGGTTGTAATAAAAGGAAAATAAAGTGTTTGAATGGGAGTGCTTTGTTTTTTTTTCTTGCCGCCGATACTTATAGATTCCGCCTAAAAACTACCCAAATCTAAAAGTCGCGTGTCCCGGTCACGTTGGTCACGTTGCATTGGGTCAACCTTAAGTCGTTTGATCTGGGCCGTCAGCGATAAATAAAATGTGTCGTAAACTTGTATAAGATGGCTGTATCGTCTGCAAACGTTGTTGTTAGGCAATCTTGATCCGTTGGCAGGTCTGCAGTATATAAGTTAATTCTTCAGGTTATTATTTTATAAAAAAAAAACAAACTTCATCTCAAACTTAACTTTTATATTATTCAAAAACGTTCGTCTTTACTTTACAGCGCGTTTCTTAAGACTGACTTATTTCTAATTAAACTAAATCTACCGTGTGGCCTCGACCTGCTGATTCGGCAGGTCACACACTTCCCTAGACCAGGCGTTAGCGATTTATTTGCGCGTGCATGATGGTCATGTTGCGGTCACGTTGCGTTGCCCTGTTTTTGCCATTTGCAAAGTGTCGTGTTAACTCCTCCAGTCTGAAATTTTCGACGTCTTCGTCGAAACCTCAAAAATTTTTTTGTTTTTTTTTGTTGTCGCTGGTGATTTTCGGGGGGGGGGGGGGGGGGCAGGAAACTCTGCTTCCGCTGATGGTTTTTCTGCTCCCGAAGTAGATGGCATCGCAATGGTTATAGGGCTCGTGGATGTTATTATTTTTGATGCAGAGAAATCGTAAAATAAGGATGATGACTGTTATGATGGCTAAAGATGATAGGCCGATGTTAGTAGCCAGCCCTGCTTTATTCTTGGTCCTCAAGACATGGATTTCTTGGGTATTAGCCGCATGTAGTTCCTTCATTGCCTCCAGCGTGAGGATCTCTTCGTAGGTGGTCAAGATACAGTTTTACTGCAGAATGGCAGGTAGTGGTTTGTAGCCGCAAATTTCCTTCGACGTAAAGTTTCTGTTGCCTATGGTGATGGTGACATTGCCTAAGTGGATTCCGAATGTCCCAGTCAGGTTTGTTGGTAGTCCATTTACTATTTAGGATTGTACACTATATTGAATAAGAAACAGCATGCCAGGACCTAATTCTTCTATGGTCGGAATGTGCAGCCCAGTTGCTTTGTTGCACTTTGATGGTTGGCTTCTTAGGAGTTTAGCAGTTATAAGTTCTTCTTAGAACTTAGTTAAAAAAACACAATTTTCGTTTCGGACACTTTATTCAGACAATGATTATAATGATTGGTACTTTCTTTTATTATATATTTAAATGATATTTTATTATATTTTATTCGGACAATGATCACAATGATTGGTACTTTCTTTTATTATATATTTAAATGATACTTTATTCGGTGAGAGACCAAGGTGATGCTTCCCGAAAATTCAACTGACAACTCAACTCCTGCCCAAAGATATTTAGTTTATATATCCGTGGAATTGATACTCCCGGTGCACTTGTGTGGACCCGCGAATCGTTCATGATAGATAAGAATTTGAAATTAGATACATCTTATTATGATGCATCATGAATATTCTGCGTATGCTTGAAAGTCAATTTAAGATAAGAATTTGAAATTAGATACATTTTACTATGCTGCATCATGAAAATTGAAAGTAATATTCTGCTGTGTGTTTGGAAATCAATCCAATCATATGCATCATATCTATATTATGGTGTCATGCGATCCTTCGGCTGCAACATTTAGCTAGACATTCACTATTATCTAGATCTACTAAATTATTTGTACTGCAAATGTTAAGGCTATTGAAACTATTACATTTACAGTTAACACCATAAAATTTGTCCTTATAATCTAGACTATATTCGTGTTCAAATTTATTGATCAAATTGTTGCTTTTCGTCGGTTTTACCAATAGCATATTACATTCTATCAGATCAGTGACCGGTATACCTAATATGTAAATGATTGAAGTATTACTTGAAGCTATCTTTACAGTTGCTAATTCTGTTGCCTCTTCTATATTAATATACGGAATGTTGTTATTTTCGAATGATTCTTTAATCAAATTGAATTCATTTTCGCTAAGTAAGAACGAATTTACGAGGCCTGCTTTGGCCTTTGAATCGTGTATTCTATGTTCGTGACCTCTTCTTTTATAATCTTGTATAATTTTCATAATTTTTTTTGTTGTGTCCGAAAGTCATTCTTTCTAATATCATTTTATTTAAAACGACCTGCCTATTGTTATTTTCTAATGCGTTGTTAATTTTGTCTGTCAAGATTTCAAAGTCTTCATGGTCGGGGCTACCGGCGATCCATTTCCATGTTTTGCCTAAGAAGTCTAATGAACGTTTCTTTATTATTTTTGGTTCTAACCTATTGAGGTGGGTCCCTATATGTGCGATTTCGTGGGATAGGAAGGGGTATATAGGATCTTCCTTGGACAGCTTTGAATCTATGGTTACCTTTAACTCGTTCAAGTTTTTCTGGTATGCGTCAAGTTCTATTACATGTATCAATCTGAATATTCCTGTTTGTATTCGGGCCTTTCCTAGGTCTACTGCTACCAATTGCGAATTGGAGTAAACCAGTATTTGCATCCCAGCCGAGCATCCCGCGAGGAGCGGCCTAAAGAAAGAAGTTGATTAGTTCTTTATCTGGCTCTTATAGACCGTTTTGCCTGATTCTGTTATTATGGTACTATGCTTGTTTTCCTTGACTGTTTCTCTCTTATATGGCTGTGTGAGCTTAGTTCCATACCGCTTATTAATCTTGACGTAGACTACGTCTCCTGGATCAAATACCTTGAATTCTCGTCTGGTCTTGTTGTGATTTCTCAAGTCACGTTCCTGTATGTCTTTTAACTTTTTGATGTTGCTTTGTCTGGGCTTTTCATATGTTTCCGGATTTACTGTAGCTTTTCTTTCAAAAAACGCCTCGATGGGTTTTTCATTGGTTGTAGAGTGAATCGAGCAATTATATTCATAAGCTGCATGATCAAGCAGTTCCTCGATCTTAAAGGGTTTTTACATCTAAGACATCTCATTATCTCTGAGAGTGTAGAGTGAAAGTGTTCTATCTGACCGTTGGCGTTTCTAAAATTGGGTGGTGTCTTGAAAATTTTGATGCCTAATTGGTCCTCGGCCATAACACTGATAGAACTTGAGTTTAGGGCCTTCTCAATATCAATTGCCAAGGTTTCGGGAACTCCGAATATGAAGAGGAGTTGCCTCAGAGGTTCCCTGATGTCTTCGCTAGAGCGAGACTTAACAATCCGTGTTTGGGCGTATTTAAAGAATTTATCAATTGCGGTCAAGACTAGGTGTTTTTCTGATATATAGATATAGACATGCAATATTTGTCCCGGATACTGAGGTATTGGTGTTACTCCTATCTCCAGGTGAACAGGGTATCTCTCATATTTGTTCCGTTTACAGGTTTAGCATTGTCTCACCACTTCTTCGATTTTCTTGGTTATTTTCGGAAAGTAGAATTTCTCTAAAAGTTGCATTTTGTTTTCCTTTGCGCTACGGTGCGCTCTTCTGTGCTCCAAGACTATCTGTTCCTCCTGTTCAACTTCTGATGTAAGGTCGATATTTTTAATTCTCGTAAATTTAATTTTATAATTTCTGAAATGTGTAGGGTAAATATTCTGTATCATTCCCATGATTACTTCCCACATGAAGATTCCATTGACTACCGAAGGGTTAAGATGCTTTTAAATAGCTCAATTAGAACTTCTTCGGAGTAGCCCCTCCGGATGATAACATGCCTGTGGTACATGGGAAAAGGAATGTGAAATGTGTAATTGTTTTCATTTCCCGTTTCTAACCATAACTGGTTTTTGAAGGCATTTATTGGAGATCGTACTGTGGGAATGAGGTCGTGATCCGATGATTCTGCACTGTGTGCCGTGTTTGTCATAGAGTTGATCTGCGATGGGGTGTCGTTTATCGGCGGGCGTCATAGTGCATCAGCCACCACATTGGTTCTGCCTGGTTTGTACGCGAGCTCATAATTGTACTCTTCTAAGATCGCCTTCCATCTCTTCATTTTGGCGTTGTTATTTTTGTTGCTCAGCGCATAGGTGAGTGGTTGATGATCAGTGTAGATTTTGACCTTTGAGGTGCCGTACTCTTGTCTGCCTGAATTTTCATGTTGGCTGCTGGGAGAATGTTAAATATTGCTTCACGTGCTTTTCCTCGTTTTCACTGAATATAATGATATCGTCGATATAGACGAAACATCTTTTGCCTATATGTTCCCGAAGGATATCATCTAGTGCGCGCTGGAAGATCGCCGGAGCATTTTTCAGTCCAAATGGTAATCTGGTAAACTCGTATTTACCATTATTTACAGAAAAAGCTGTCTTCTCTATATCCGCTTCCTTTAGAGGGATTTGGTGAAATCCACTCTTGAGGTCTATTACCGAAAAGAATTTGTTCTTGCCTAACTGCATTAGAACTTCATCTATCTCTGGTATGGGATATCTATCTGCTATCGTTATGCTGTTTAATTTTCTGTAATCAATTACCATTCTGTATTTCTTTTCACCCGAAGCATCCAGCTTCTTGGGCACGACCCAAACAGGGGAGTTATAAGGTGAACGGGACGGTCTAATTATGCCATCCGCTAATAATTTGTCTATTTGCCGTTCGATTTCGTCTTTTAGAGACATCGGATACGGATAAAATTCGGTATACACAGGGTTGTCAGAAGTTGTGCGTATAGTGTCTACAACCTTTGTGATAAATGTAAGTTTCTCGTCTGGGTCAGAGAGTAGTTCTTGGTTCTTTTCCACTAGGAATTTCGTGGCTTTAGCTTGGCTATCTGACATATGGATAGTTCTGATAACAATTGAGTTTACACTTTCAGCTTCTAGTTGTTTGGTGGGGGTTTTAATTTAATCTTTGATAATGACGTAGTTGTGTGTCGTATGGATAATGGAAGATAACTCCTTAAGGCTGTCATTGCCTAATATTGCATGAAAAGACACTAGCGACGGTAATAAGTAAAATTTAATTTTCGGCTCTTCTAAATTGAAAAGGTCAGCAAAAGTGTGGTGCGTGATTCGCACTTGGCCTCCTATAGAGTTAGCGTAAAAGCATTCATCGTTAAGAATAGGTTTTTTTACAAATCGTGGTTGAATATAATTTTTATTCGAACCCGTGTCGATAAGTATACTTAATACCTCTCCGCTCCCTGCTTTGCACTCAAAGTACGGCAGCGAAGAGTTCTTCATTCTAAAAAATGAATGTCTGCTAAATAGGTATTCTTCTGCTCCGTATTCTGTTCCGCCATGGCTCCGTACTCTTCGCTATACTCTATTAAAATTTGAGTAATTGAGTAATTGTTCTCTTCCTCCGCTGGCAATTGAGCTTCTCCGTAATAGCCCTTAGGTTCTTGCGCTGGTTGCTCATCTCTTGTTCTCGTATTTATGTGAAAATTTCTTTGCATCTTCTGAGACGTGAATGATCCTCGCATGTTGTTATTTCCAGGTGGTCGTTTTCCTGCATATTGCATAGGCCTTGGTCTATTGGCGTAATTCACAACATTTGTTTGGATGCAACGGTCCACATCCATAGGTTCTGGTTTGGGTTGTGGCTTCGGTGCCACTGGTCTCTGAGGAGCATGTTGCAGTCGCGGATCTTGCCCGAAGGGTCTATTCTGAGCAGGCTGAGGTCTGGAATAATTCCATCCTCCTGGCGTAGGAAAATGCGCTAATTCCGAATGAAATGCCGGTTTTTGCTCAAACCTTAGTGGTTGCGGTTTTTTTTTGCGGAATCGGCGGTGGATTTTGTGAGAATTTCCTGCTGTTCCCGTGGTGATTATTGGGGTTATTTGCTCTGAAATTTTGGTTCTCAAATTTCAGGCAAAAATGTAGAGCCTGAGGGAGATCGATTGGCTCTTTTATACCTAGGAGCCTCAGCAGGTCTCCATTAAGTCCCCGTACAAAAGTATCTAGGGCCTTATTCCTATATGTTTCCGTCAATAACTTCATAGATTCAGCGCTTATTTCCATGCAGGAGATCTTGTTCAATATTAACGAAAGGTGCGAATAGATTTGTTGATAGAACTCCTGAACAGAGGATCTACCTTGTATTAGGGAGGTTAATTGGTACTCTAAAGTGCCTAGGTCTCGTTTATCCGCGTAGTGGATAGTGAGACAACGGGAGATCGCTCTCCAGTCCAATGGAGTGTTATAGGACTCGAGGGCTATATGAGCCGTTTATTTTGAAAGTGGTTTAAATCCATTTTTTCTTATATTGAGATATTTAAGGGTTTGCGTTTGAATTGTTCAAAAATATTGTTAACTGGTATTAATTGTTTTTATGGCTTTGTGACCTTGAACATGTTATATATATTCTAACGTAATGTAATGTAATACGTTTTGTAAACTTTACTAGAAAAATAAGCTGTGTTTCAGAACCTAAAATGGACTTAAACCACTTTCAAAATTAATAAAATGACTTTTTTGTTTTTTGAAAAGGAATAAGTCTACTTTGTGTTCTTTGTTTAATATTATTATAAGTTAATTTTTTCATTTAAAGGTATTTCACTACGTTTATATAATTCCAATATAATTATTACATGGGGTTGATTAGCAAACAAAATACTTTAGTTTCACAATAATATTGAACAAATTATCCAAAATAATTGTATACCTAGTGATTCCTCTAAATAGTTATATTTTTAAGGTAAGTTCTTGAAATTATTATTTTAAAGAAATTAAATAATAGAAATTGTAAATATTTTATTTTTGATGTTGATGAATGTAATAGCTTTAAAATAAATAGGGAAGCTTTCAATTTAGATACAGTTTTTTATTTATGTAATTAGAAAAACATGTATTTAAAAATAAATATTAATTCATTTATTAAAAAATTAAACTAACATTCATTTATTAAGGATAATATTAAAGATTTTGCCATATTATTTCTCCTCATTTAGATTATGCGCGAGGTTATTAAAATATTCATGGTGCATAGGTGGTATTTACCTTAGTAACGCCATAATATCCTTGTACTTAGGAGTTGAAATGGGACGTACATTTTTGTATAATGGTGTTAATTTTATTTCGGCACTAGTGTTTTTTAATCTTTTATGAATTGCTTCTTCCAGAGGTTTTGTAGAAAAAAAAATCTTCACGTTTCATTTTAGTTAATATGAATTTGTTACTCTTTCGACATGTTTTCATGGTTTCATAGTAATTCTGGGGGACATACATTAAATTATTTTTCCTCAAAGCCATTTCTATCACTCCAAAATCACTATCATTTGGCAAAAATGAATGTCCTGATAGTAAAAACTTATGGTCAATAATATCTGCATTATTTTCTGCCGATTGCACAATTTTCAAACATGTTACTGCCAATTTTATATTCCTGTTCTGCCCAGTGCACATATCGCTGTAAGCTATGATATGTTTCTGATTTCTAAGATTTTTGAGGTGTTTTAATATACAAGATACTACTTCTTGAGAACCCCTCGATGCCACAGTTTCATTCCAGGCATACATGTAAACTTCATTATCGTGAAAATTATGACATTCTAGGTTGAAAATGTACATGTTACGTTTGTAATAGGTGATGGAAACAGACAATTTTGGAAAAGGTAACGCCTTTTCTAAATCAAATGAAAAAGCGAAATATACATTTGGATTATTTTGGGCCAAATCTTGATCTTCTTTTAATGATTTTCTGGCCAATTCAGCACATCTTAAATGAATATTATGCTCTTCCGTGAGGTTTTCCTTTTCTTCCGTATTGTAAGATGCTTTAATTTTAATATTCAATTGATCACATTTTTGGCAAGTATCTTTTTGTGGGTGATGAAAATGCAAATTAAATTCGTTTTTAAAATTTTTTCTATATGTCCACTCATTAACATTGCTTAAATTTTTTTGTTTACACTCTTCCAGGTATAGATTAAACATTTTGTTAAGATTTAATTCAGGGTGTAAGTACCTTCTACTTGGATCATGAGACCTTGTGTAATGAGATTCATATTGAGGAAAAGATTTAATATGATTTTTTATTCTCTATCCTCTTCATTAATTTTCCTAAAAGATTTTTACATTTTAAAATACGTTGTAATCGGCCTGCTGATATATTAATAGTACTCAAAAAGAATTTTTTACATACTGAAACATTTCCGTGAGTAGTTTTTAAGTATTATTTGTAAGTGTAATTTCTTGGCGAACCTTTGCCGTTTCTCAAGCGTACACGTTGCACAATATGCTGCTCGGTAACTCCATGTAAATAAAAATTTTCTGTATTGAAATTCCCCAAATTCAAAAATATTTTTCCTTTCTTCTACATTAATCAGATTTATGCAATTCTTTAAACAATTTCTTTCCTGTATTCCTATAAGATTTTCTTAATTTTTGAGCGTATTTATCACCATTTCTTTCTGGTAACTCATTCACTTTTAGAGAATTTGTGCTGAAATCACATGGCACTCCATCATCATCATCTGATGAGAAATAATTTTCTACGATTCTTCTTCTCTTTATAGTACTATTAGAATTATTGTTTTTTAAATCATCTTCACTTTCTGAATCCAAAATTCTTGAATTTTTATTTCTTTGCACAGGGTATATTTCTATTGAAAATAATAACCGATAATTACACAAGTTATTTTAATTATAAACCTATAAGTAAATTCTTTTTTGTTACCTGTGTCACTATCTGAGGTAATTCCAGTGTAATCTTTGTCAGACATATTAAAGTTTATAATTAGAACTTAAGAAACTATTTAAATTATAATTAATAAACACAACTATTCTTATTGCACTGTTAAAGAATACTTGAAATTTACTTACTAAAAACACTTTCATATTACCGAAGAAACGCCAATTTATAATTTTTTCCCGTTATAAATTTTACTGCTTCGTAGTGAATTTTATTGCTGTACTGTGCAATAATGCATTTTTTTCGGAATTTTGTAACATAAGACATTCCATATCAAAATTATTTCTTTCAGTGAACTTAAACCAGTTTCAAAATAAATTTTTTTGCATTTCGTTAACTAGCTAATTTTCTAGTGCCCCAAATCATAGCGATTTTAATGATACTATACTTAAATTGTTTATAAAAATAAAGATTATATAGGATTATGATTATTGTTATCATTAACTAATTTTTTTTAAAAATGGACTTAAACCACTTTCAAAATAAACGGCTCATATATGCATTCCCCACAATTTTGTTCCTTATTACGCTGAGGATGCCGTAGTATTTCGGGGGTCCTTTCATGGGCTCGTAGATTTGTAACACTCTTTCTACGCTCTTTTTTCACGAGGAAAATTCGCCGGGGTTTCCCGAAAACTCCCTGAGGCAGCGGACAACATCTGTGACCTTATCTAGATCGGCCAGATTATTGCGATGTCGTTCGTCTATAGTCTGATCGGTAGCCGTAACAAGTTCGGAATTCGGATTCAAGTAGGATTGCACTATGCTTTTCGTTTGGGCCGATAGAACTTGTGAAACGATATTTGTTATTAGAGTTGGTTACTCGGTCATGTTAGAGATATTAGCGGCTTGCGCCGAAGTAGAAGGTTGTGCAGGCAAAGGAGGAGGGTTAGGTGGTGGATTACCTAAAACTGGTGGTCTTATCAAACCTTTTGGATTTGCCATTTTTTCTTAATTATCACGCTTCTGTATTATTTAACTTCAACTTACCTTAGCAATTTATCTTTGCCGTATTCAACCTTACTTTCTTTTTTAATTAGCTTCTTTTTACTCTATTCACTACCGATGCTGACGACCGATTTTTTCTATTTAACTTCTCGAATGTATTATTATATAAATTGTGTTATGTAGACTTTATCTATGGTTGTAATCACGAAAAAATGTCGATTTGCGTATTAATCACTCAAAAGTATAGCTGAAAGTAAGATTTTAAACCTTCACGAATATATTTCACACTGAAATTACACCTTGGCTGTTTTCGATACTCTTAAAAGATTGTTTATAAAAATAATGTTTTTCTTAATAATATTTCAATGCACTTATTTTCAATAAAAGTTTTAGGCTGTTTTACTTTCACTAGTACTTTGATATATTTGTTTTCAATAATATATAAGATTTTGAATTTCTTTAGTATTTTTCCATAGAACTTTAATATTTTCTAAAATTCCCAATATTCTCTTCACTTACTATATTCTTATGTAAAATTTTCTTAACTTTCTACACTATAAAATGCAATATGAATTTTATATTTTATCGTCAGATATTATTAATTTTGCAAAATTGCAAAAAAAAATTTCCTGCTATCTCTAGAAGGAATTTTAATTATTTATTTATTTCTGATCGCTCACAGCGGCTTTTCTTTGATTTTCTTATAACTTGTTTTCTTTGCAAATTAACGCGCTTAAAATTGTTTCACTCTTGAAATTTATTGGTGTATTTATCCCTTGTTGGGTTTTTCACAATCTTAAAATCTAGACACAAAATTGCTTAATTCCTATGACTCACAATACTATTAGGAACATTCTACTGGACGGTGCGTTCTGGGATTGAAGCGGATGATTCCCTTTCCTCCTATTGGTGACTCGGGATCCTTTCTCCAACACCGCAGGGACGAGCGTTATCTTCCTACCGGATTTTTCCTGCTTCCAGCAGTTTCCTCGGATTCCAGGGCACAGTAAGCACTACTTAAGGTCCTTGTGAGCTCTCGTTAGCACTGCTTGAGGGCTTTTCTGAAATCGCGTTACTTTGCCTGCTACTTAAGGGCACTTTGGCACTAAATCTCATAGCTTCGCCTCGCACTACTTAAGGGCTTTTGAGCCAAAACTACTTTGACGATTTTGCACTGCGATTTCACACGATCACTCAATACTGTGCTCCACGTTGGGCACCAATTAATTCTTCAGGTTATTATTTTATAAAATAAACAACTTCATCTCAAACTTAGCTTTTATTTTATTCAAAAAGGTTCATCTTTACTTTACAGCGCGTCTACAGTCTTAAGACTGACTTATTTCTAATTAAACTAAATCTACCGTGTGGCCTCGACCTGCTGATTCGGCAGGTCACACACTTCCCTAGACCAGGCGTTAGCGATTTATTTGCGCGTGCAGGATGGTCATGTTGCGGTCACCTTGCGTTGCCCTGGCTTTGCCGTTTGCAAGGTGTCGTGTTAACTTATATAAGATATAGAAAGGAGCCCAACACGCTACCTTAGGGAACTCCTGCCTTTATGGGGTAGGAGTTACTCATGCTACCTATGTGTTTGACTATGAAAGACCGATCTTGTAGGTAGCTGAAGAGGAATTTGTGGAATCTTAGGGTAGGTAGCGAGATATTTTGTATTTCAGACCATGGTGCCACACCTTGTCATAGCCCTACGCAGAATTTCTTTTGGTCAATGGCGTAGCTGATTTTGTTAACTATTTTATGCACTTGTTCAATAGTGCTGTTGTTAATTTAAGTGGGTTTTGGGTTCTTTGTTGAGAAAAGACGAAGTCCAAAGTTGACAAATGTTCAGTTTATTGACTGAGTTTCAAAATAGGCTTCAAAAATGTTTCAAAAGGTACCTGTCGATTTATAAAAGAATTAGTATCTAGTTTTGACAATTTAATAAAGAGAATTATTTCTCACTTTATATAAATCAATTTGTTGTGTCATGAGATTAAAGTTGAGGTAGCTGCTTAGAAGGCATAAGGCACACTGGATGATTAAGTAAAATCTGAAGATAAAATACCAAAATAAGTGAAATTAATTGAGGTCAAGATAGTTACTAATACTGGATGGAGTAAGATTTGGCTTTAGATTGCTCATAGAGATTAGTGAAGTATGATAATCCATATCTCTTGATTGTGTTAGGAGGGATTGATTTGAACCATGAGATGAATAATTTCACCCAGGGTTGGTGGGATTCGGCCGGTTAGGGTGATGGTTGGAGACAAGCTCTTAATATAAATAATAGCATCCCCTAAATTAAAGCTTTCAAGCGAGGCTTGATACAGTGCAGGGTGTTGTAAGGGGGTCGAACTCCCTACGATACCCGCACAATAAAACTCACGAGATTTAGTTTGCGATAACACTTTTATTTATTTAACCCGGCAATCCACGTACGTGCGTACTCGATTCTGTGTTTCTTGACTCGGACTCGTAATTACTAATTTAGTTTATTCCTCTCGAATCGACTCTGCGTTTCTTGACTTGACTTCTCCCGATCGACTGGTGAAGACTTCCTCCAAAGCTTACCGGCTTACCTCGTTACCTAGGTCAGTGCTGCTGATTTGCACTTGGGGCACTCAGTTTGCTTAGTCACCGGCAGTCAGCGGCCTGTGTTACTTAACAGGTGCAATGTTTTGAAACATGACCTTTAGCGCGCACAGGTGGGCCGTCGTGACATTTTGCTCGGTGCATTTTTAAGCCAGGTGTTAGCCACCGTGTGCTCGACCGCAGATGTTAGGAAATGCCTGGTCATCCGTGATCTCAGCATTTCCTAACATTCCTCCCCCGTCGTGAAGACGAAATCGCCGGTAGCGATAGAGGTTTGACTCAAGTAACGGAAGCTAGGGGAAGTTCTCATTGTCACTGTACTTAATCATCTCTTTTTTTTTACAATATATATTAGTACTCACGGATGTGGATTGCTTTGGCTTGTTGCTTTAGTTTTTACAAAAAATTTCTTTTTTCTTAACATTCATTTTTACATTTCTAAAACCTTGGTCTACTGGCTGTATATACATTATTTCTTATTGGGTTTATATTTCCTCTTTTACATAAGAAAAACTTATCTCTACAAGATTTTTACATGTTTGTATTTATTTCTCTTACAATTTTATTTATATAAGGCTTGATATTATTTTTACCTTTTAGTTGTTTAATTCGTTTATTTTATTTCGTATACATTTGTGTTTATGCATGTTTTTTATGTTCTATATGTTTTTATTTACATATTTATTTATTCTCTATACATTTTCTATTTATACAATTATTTTCTTTATTATATGGTACATTATTTATTGCTACTACCATATTTATGCATTTATTCTCTTTAGTATACATTTTTCATTTATGCACTTATTATTATTATTATTTTTTTTTTTTTTTACGAGTACCTTTCTATTTATGCATTTGTTAATGTTTTGTATACAATTTTCTTTTGTTTTGTTTCTATTGTTCTACATTTGACATAGTTATGTGCCTTTAATTTTGTGCACTTGTCTTTACATTGTATATATATATTCATCTTTATGCATTTTTTCTTTATTATTATTATTCATATATCATATTTCATATTTATCATTTAATATTATTAGTCTACATACATTTTCTAGTTCGATAATTTTTATTTAAAAAAAATGTTTTGATGTTTCTATATATTTTTTTGAAAGTTTATAGTACTAATCAATATTTAGTATTTAATTCTTCTTATTTCACCTAAATGTACACTGTAGAATAGTTTGTTTAAAAAAAAATTATTAATGTATTTATTTTGTCTTTAATTGAATTTAATGGGAATATATATTTACAAACTTTGAACTTATAAACGGTGGAAACGATTGTACGAAAATTTTGTTTTTGTTTCAAATTTTTACTCTAAACGATCTTAATAACTCGTCTTGCGCGTTGCGGGAATTGCTTGCGTTGACTACAGTTCGGCCCTTGTTAATAAAATGTTGGCTCGCAAATTGGATATTTTTGGATTGTTTCAATGGCGAAGAAATAAAATTGGGTAAAGGTGGGGGTGGTGGAATTGAAATAGACTGCGCTTTTACAGTGGGTTTAGAATTTTTTGAGACGATTATTATGAACGCGTCGTAATTTCTTTCCTATTTGGATGGTACAATTTACGTTACTGTCCACACGCTTTACTTCGTAGGGGCCAGTCCAAATCGGTGACAGTTTATGTTTTCTTGCCATATTGTTGAGTAGGACTTGGTCTCCAACATGAAATTCTTGCAGTCTCTGACTTTTGTCATAATATTTTTTTGAAAGTTGTTTACTTGCTATTAAATTATTTCTCACCTTTTTGTGGATAATCTGCATTTTAAATTTAACGTAGGAACAATAGTTGTCGAAATTATTTACCGGTTCAGGTTCTTGCCTTAATCTACTCGGTAATGGATTTTGAAATCCATATAACGCGTATACGGGGGTATGCTTGCTGCCCGTATGCATTGAATGATTGTGCGCGAAAGCGGCTTCTCCTAACCAATCATCCCAGCTTAGTGGGTTATCGTCTACCACTGAGCGTAAGTACTCTATTAATGGTCTATGTGCCCTCTCTAGGCCACCGTTAGACTGCGGATGATAAGCTGTAGTCTGCAACTTTTTAATTTTAAGTGTTTTACATAGTTCCTTAAACATTTCACTAGTAAAATTGGTTCCCTGGTCAGTTATTAGTTTCTTCGGGATTGCGCAATATTTTAAGATCACGTTTTTGTAGAAAGCATTTGCAACAGTAACAGCTTCTCCGTCGGCTAGAGGTACGCAATCTAGCATTTTAGTCAGATCGTCCTGAAAAGTTAATATGTACTTATTCTCTTGATGGGTGACCGGCAATGGTCCCACGATATCGAGATAGACTTTGTTAAAAGGTTTCTCCGCTGTGTCGCTTATTACCATTGGCATTTTTAAAGCGGGGGAGCTTTTATTTCGTTGACACTTTAGGCACCTTTTAACATGTTTATTTATGTCCTTCAACATGTTTTTCCAACGGTAATGGGGGCGTATCCTCTTGTAGGTTTTATATACCCCGAGATGCCCTCCTAAAGGTGAATCGTGGTATTCTTTTAGTATGGTTTCAATTTCTTCCGGCTTGGTTAATAGTTTAGCCCGTACCTGTTCATCCCCAGTTAGAAATTCCTCCTCTGGAAAGTCGAATTCACTTTCTGTATCAGAACTAATACCCATATCTCTACTGAGAGCCGCCGACTCGCTAGAGTTCGGGGCTTTTGTACTATGTAGGGGTATTTCCTGTCCTGTCTTCATGGTGGCCCCGGATTCTTCACTCACGCTATTTCTCTGAATAGCTGTGGGAAGGGGGGTCGGATCCTCGAGACTGATTTTCTTTTCCTTTCTAGCGATCTTCTTAGCTGCTGCTCTAGTGATTGGCAGGCATGTTAGCTTCTCTGTTGCTAGCGGAGGATGTAACTGCGTCTTAGCAGGAACTGTACGCGAGTCAACTTCTCCTCCATCGCTTCCGTTGTACAGAATTCGACTTAAAGCGTCTGCGTTCAGATTGTACTTACCAGGTTTATATATAATGTCGTAATCATATTCTGGTAATTTATGATGAAACCTTACAAGACGTGAAGTTGGGTCTTTTACGCTAAAGATACCTTTTAGGGGTTTATGGTCTGTGACGACGGTGAATTTCTTCCCGTAAAGGTAACAACGAAAATTGCGAGCAGCCCACACTATAGCCAGTAGTTCCTTCTCTACTGTCGAGTAGTTTCTTTCTGCTTTATTTAAAGACCTACTAGCATAGGCGATGGGCAGATCATCCCCCATTACACCTTGTGAGAGGACTGCGCCCAAAGCTTCTCCGCTGGCATCTGTTGTTAAAATAAACGGCTGATTAAAGTCGGGATATTTCAGCAACGGTGGAGTTGTTAGGGCAATTTTGAGTCCCTCAAAGACCTTTTCACATTCCGTAGTCCATTTAAATTTCACCTCCTTCCTTAACAGCTTATTTAATGGCTCCGCTATTATCGAGAAATTGGGAATAAATTTCCTATAGTAGTTTGCGAGGCCCAGGAATGATTGCAGCTGCCGAACGGTCCTAGGGGAGGGAAAACTTTGCACGCATTGTGTCTTTGAGGGGTCCGGGTACACTCCCTTCGCAGTGCAGACATGCCCCAGATATACTACTTCTTTTCGTAGGAACTGACATTTTTCCGGCTGGAGCTTTAAATTGTATTTTCTTAATTTCCTAAAAACTTGTAGGAGTTTTTCGTTATGGTCCGCTAAATTCTTCCCATAGACTACTATATCGTCTAAGTAGACGAAACACTTAAAACCTTGCAATCCTGATAGAACATAGTTCATGATTCTTTGGAATGTTGCCGGTGCTCCTGTTAATCCGAAAGGCATTCTTCTAAATTCGTAGTGCCCTAGGTTCGTGCTAAATGCCGTTTTCGCACGATCCGCAGGTTCCACCAGAACTTGGTGATATCCGCTGGCTAAATCTAGTGTTGTAAATTACCGAGCATGTCCCAATTGGTCTAAAATTTCCTCTATTCGGGGCACCACTAAAAGCGGTGAGTTCCATGGACTTTTACTCTCAATTATTATATCGTTATCCAGCATTTCTCTTACCTGCTCCTGTACTATTGCCTTCTGGGCATCAGGTAGTCTGTACATTCGTTGGTTTATTGCACCTTGTTCTCTGTTGAGTCGAATCGAGTGCTTCAGCACGTCTGTAGATGTCAATTTGTCGCCTTCCAAATGGAATACATCATTGAATTCCTTACATAATCTTTGAATACTCTCCCGCTCTTCCTCATTCAAATAGTGTTCCAACCTAATCTGCGTAGCTAGTTTCCTTAATCTATTTCTTACAGTTTTGCGATCTTGTTCTCCCTTGTTTTTATTGTCTCTGAAAATTGCACCCAAATTTCTCGTTTCGGAACTGCTCTCAAGGTCTTCGGTTGTTGAGTTATCCCCCAGGTTAGTGATGTGGAACTGACTCAGAGGAACCATTTTTATTTTCCATGAACTCAGAGTTTTGCAAGAGTCATTCACGTTTAAAATTCCGATTATTATCTTGTTATTAACTGGTTTAACTAAACAGTTTGCCAGGAATACTCCTTGGCATATCTCCTGTGATATGCAGAGCATTTCTTCCCCTATATCTGTACTTAGTTTTACCAGTTTTTCGCATCGCGCGGGGATAACTAAGTCCTCCACGACATGTACCTCTTGCTCTGGTGCTGCGCTGGTTACACGGTTAGATTCCCTCGTGGCAAAGCTTGATTTTTCCTCATTGCTAAACCAATTGAGCTCAGCTTCCGGAACGCTAACTTCGAGCTTGACAGGATCAGAATTTTTTTCCTGTACTCCGTTATCGTTGTGAGAAGCACTGTTTAGCGTGCAATTGGATGTTTCAATGCCTACGTTACCTGTAAGTGGAAAAATAAGGTCTTTTTCGTTAGATTTCTTGCGAGGAAACCTTAACAATTTTTCTGGACCTTCCACATTACAGAAACGTGAGAGAAAATCGTAGCCTAGTATGCCATCGTTTTTAATATTGGGGAGGTCTTCCATTACATGAAAATTGCAGCTTTGAGAGTTATCTAAGTTTAGTATTCCGCGGCATGTTCCACTGGTTTTCCCTTTTCCGAATACCGTATTTATTGTCACTCTAGTCTTGGGATTTATTGTAACTTGCTCGTTGAGCACTTCCCTTTTTAAAATACTTATATCCGCACCTGTGTCTATTAACAGGTCGGCTTTCCTATTTTTAGCGATATCAAGGGGTAAAATAGCAGAACATTTTTCTGGCGAATTTTTACTAGGCTGACACCTTGTTGAATTAGTGAGGTCCAGGTGACAGCCTCGTTTTAGTTTCCCAGCTGGGAGTCCCGATTTTTGGAGTCCCAGCGGCTCTTAGCGTGGCACTCAGTTATAGTATGCCCATATCTTAAACAGAAATCACATTTCTTTCTGGTTGAGTTAGTGTTAATCGCGTTTGCTTGATACTTGGTGCTGTTTCCTTTCGGGCAATTTTGCTTGTTGTGCCCGTAAACCCTGCAACTTGCACAGAATGGAGTGGATTTTCTAAGACGGCATTCCGTGTAAGTGTGATTTGGCTTATTACAAAACCCACACTTACTTGAGTATACCTCTTGATGTCCAACTACAGCCTGGGGTTTCTCAGCAGGGCGTATGACTTGTGAATTTTGCACCATATTCGGATTTGCTAGATAAGGGGTGGGTAAGGTAGTTATATTTTGTTGGCCGTTTAGAGTTGCATTGGGATAACCGAGATATTGACTATGAAACGGCACATTCGTGTGCGGCAAAAAAGGCGTTTGCTAGAATTGGCTTGCTTGGTGGCCCTGGGAGAAGTTGGAAGCTGTTAACTGAGGAATCATATGGCTGTTTGGGAATGGAACCGTACCTACCCCGCTATATAATGGGCTGGATTGGGTTCCATGGTGCAGCATCATGTGCAGTTCTGCCTCCTCTAACGTACAAGCTTTTTTAATCACCTTTTCTAATGATGTTTCTGCATCATTTAGAAGATAAAATTGGTGATGTGGATTTAGAATACCACTTTTAAGTACCTTTAAGAGTACTTTAAGAGTACCGCAGTTTCCTCCAAATCGGAGTGTACCGCTTCGACCCCTGTAGTGCGCCTTTTGGTAACCAGAGCTTTACAACCCTTATGAAGTTGTGTCACTCTTTTACCGAAATTTAACAGCGTTTCCCCTGGGAGCTGACGACTGCTCCGTAGCTCACCCAATTGGATGTGATAGGGTTTACTGTTCACCAATTTAGTGAGGAGGATCGTTTTTAAACCGTCCAGGGTTTTATAATCGGCCCCATCGAGGAGGAGAGCAGCTCTTCCCCTGAATTTGGTGGGAACCAATTGGAGGAACAGTTTTTTATCCTCCTCTCTCTCCAAGCACTGATTCACATAATCACAGCACTTTATAAATATTTCTACCTCGTTTGCAACGTTCAGCCCTGGCTCCGCCTCAAGTAGGGGAACGTTATTCATCACCAGTTGACTAACTGTTGTGAATGCCATGTTTCTGAAAAACGCGTCTGTTTCTGGATCCGCGGATTTTCTGTTACTCTCACTGCACAACCGTCCTGATCTTAAGAGCATCGATTGCTCAGCTTTTCGCTCCGGAGGTTTGAACACTTCGTCGTCACTACTGTCGTTCGGACTTGTGTTCTCAAAGGAAAAAGAATTTATCCTTTTGCAAAACCTCCTTTGAGCCGAATTTAGCTGGTAGAAAGAACGGTCGTAGTTGTGGGAAAATAAGGGTGTAGAATAATGTCTCGCCGGTAAATGGGGTCTCGCGCTTTCGTCTAGACCGCACCCTTCCTTTGACATTTATTCTACACTAAGTTTTTAGTGTGTTCTCTCTAGCCAAAATTTTAGTTCGAGAGCACAAAACTTGAACCACGGCACGTTTTCACAGTGTAAGTATTAAATATAACGAAAAACAAATTCCCGACACGAAATTTTCGCACCTTCGCGACACAAATTTATTTTTCCTTTCCCCTTTTTTTGTTTTTACAATAACAACACTTATTCTAATTTTCAACTTAATTTTCGAAATATACTACTTAATACTATGCTTACGGTACATACGTTGATTGTTGCCGTGATGCGCCAGGTCCTTGGACGGATGTGATGTCGTGATGTCGTCTGCAGGCTGTCACGTGGTTCGGCCGTCCTCTCGTCCTCCCTTGATGGTTGAAGAACAGGTTCACACTTTTCTCCCGGGAAACAAAAAACAACTCCCGAATACCGGCTGCGCCAATTTTGTTGTAAGGGGGTCGAACTCCCTACGATACCCGCACAATAAAACTCACGAGATTTAGTTTGCGATAACACAACCCGGCAATCCACGTACGTGCGTACTCGATTCTGTGTTTCTTGACTCGGACTCGTAATTACTAATTTAGTTTATTCCTCTCGAATCGACTCTGCGTTTCTTGACTTGACTTCTCCCGATTGACTGGTGAAGACTTCCTCCAAAGCTTACCGGCTTACCTCGTTACCTAGGTCAGTGCTGCTGATTTGCACTTGGGGCACTCAGTTTGCTTAGTCACCGGCAGTCAGCGGCCTGTGTTACTTAACAGGTGCAATGTTCTGAAACATGACCTTTAGCGCGCACAGGTGGGCCGTCGTGACATTTTGCTCGGTGCATTTTTAAGCCAGGTGTTAGCCACCGTGTGCTCGACCGCAGATGTTAGGAAATGCCTGGTCATCCGTGATCTCAGCATTTCCTAACAAGGGTGAATGTTTTGAGACTGTAAGTTTGAGGTGGCTCTAGTGCTTTCACGCTCTTTCCTCAAGTCTGAGATCAACTCGTTTGTCTCTTTGGTTAGTTGATTAAAAACTGATGAGAATGTCAATACACTATCTCTTGTTGAACTCACCAGCTCTGATATATCCCGAAGGGACTTTCCTAAACTTTCAGATAAAGATTGAACAACTTTTAAACTCCCGCTTCTCCTTTCCATCTCCATCCCCTGCAGCCGATATCCCCATATCATGTCTATCCGGGCCCAATGCTCGCGTGAACTATAGAGATTAAATTCCTCTAGCATTTTCAAGAGATCTGGGATAGCTGGTAAAAATCCTGTCTCCCGAATGAATTTTACGACTGTGCTTGATGGGAGTTTGTGAGGGATAATTACCAGATCATTTTCCAGAGTTAATCTTTGCTCTAAACACTCAGTTGGGTTTGGTTGAGATGGAGGGTGTTCATAACTTGTGGAAGGAGCATGTCCCATTTCTGTGTCACTGTCATCTTGTTCTTGATCAAACTCCTCTCTCCGCTGAATGGCCAATTGGCGTCAATTTTTGTCGCTCCCGTTGTCAACCTTGCAATTGCTCCTTCACTCGTAGATGCTGATGCAGTAGAAATCATGATGGGGTTTGTACTTGTAGTTTGGTCTACCTGTTGTCTTTGAGGAGTGGTGTTTGAATCAAAATTTGGCTGTCTTCATTCAGAACTAGTAGCTCTTTGTTTTAGACGTTTGGATAATCTTGGAGTAGGGGCACAGTCTCGGTTTTTGTTATAAGGGGTGGACACTGTTTTGGAGGGAGAGTATATTGAATTAAGTTTTCGTTTTTTATTTGGCATGTGTAAATTACTTCTAAGTAGTTAAATGAGATTTCAGCATTGAGATGATGGGTTTTGTATAAATGTTCTTTTGTCAATTCAATCAATTCAATCAAAATCTTGTGGGTCCAATGTATTTCGATCTGTTGTGGTATCATTCTATCCCAGGATGCTGTTACCTTTCCCCAGATATTAGCCTGTTTTACACCCCACGATGATAAGAAGCCTTCCTCTTGGTCCGTATATTTGATATTGGTATACAGTCCGTTGCTCACTTTCTGTATTCTCCTTCTTCAGCATCCAAGGTTGATTTTGATGTTCTTTCTTTTCTTTACTACCGTTAATTTGTACCAAAACCAGTCCCACCCAATTCTATGTAGCGCGTGTCCCATATGAGATTTGCTATTTACCCCTAGTCCTCCATATGCCTTCGGCGTTAGTGCTACCCCGACCGTCACGTGCTGCGGTACTCCCATGTGCCTTGCATCCATAATGAATGCACCCTTCTCGGATCCGTACCTCTCACTATACATAAATGCCAGATATTGAACCGGCATCTCCAAAATGGGGTGCCTAAACCTTATTGAAAGTACTGTCCATATGCAAATGTTTTTTGTGCGTGCACTCTAAACCCCAGCCACTACATCACCGACAACAACCACTCTCCGCCTTCTACATCATCTACGTTCAGGCTGATGTCGTCCCCCTGGCACACACGCCACTGCACAACCTCACTACCTGTGATACCTCTAATAATCTATCGTGCCACATCCAAGCTAGCCGCATTGATGAGTGACCCTAGAATATTTATTTATTTCGCTTAATACAAGCTACAATATAACATAAAATTAACACTAAAATAAAACTATAAACTAGATACAATAGGGAGAAACAGGACCGTGTAAAATAAAAATTAAAAATTAAAGGAAGGGGCAGAAGGGACAGGCTAGTGTAGGGTGGAGAATGAAGAAAATAGAGGACAAGGCAGATTAGGGGAGACTATTTAGGTGGTGCCTGAGAGAATTTTTACTCATGTGAAAGTCAAAGGAAGGAAAGGAGTTGGCTCTTCGAAGCATTCTAGTGAGGGGCTCAGAAAGACCGTAGTTGGTGCGATGGTAGGGAGGGCGAAAGGGAGTAGATGGGTATCCGCTCAAGTAGAGAAGGACAGTCAATCTCACCGATTAGCAGTTCATGAATGAATATGATATCGGCAAGGTCCCGCCGCTTCCATAGAGGCTGCAAGTTAATAAGCCGAAGGCGGTTAACATAAGGCGGAAGGTTTTGAGGGTCAGACCAGGGGAGCTCACGTAGAGCAAAACGAAGGAACCTGCGTTGTGCAGACTCTATCCTGTTGATGCTAGTAGATTGGTAAGGAGACCAAACTTGGCTAGCGTATTCCAGGAGAGGCCTAACGAAGGTAACAAAGAGGGATTTGGCGACGTACGGGTTAAGGAACTCCTTAGACCACCGCTTAACGAAGCCTAACGCGGAGTTGGCTCTGGCAATCACGCTGTTAATGTGTTCGCGAAAGTTAAGTTCATTATCGCAGATTGTAGTGTTTTAGTAAAACTTCCACTTAATGAATTCACAACTTTATTAGTACACTGTAGTTGCTCACCCGAGATCTAGATGCTGACTGACTTATACCTAATCAGTTCAAGCTGTCCTCTAACTACCATGTTACCAACTCTTTTACATTTACTTATACTACTTATACTACTCCTTCCCCACAAGATTAAAAATTCAGTTCTTTAGGGTTCTACAATATCTTAATTTTAGTATATTAATCCAAGTTCTTACAACCGTCTTAAGGGGTTATACGCAGTTGCAAGGCTAAAAAAAGGCGTCTTTTTATGAATTTTTTAAAGAAACAGTTTTTATTTATCAATTACAAGTGATTGTTATTTAAATAGAGCCTACTTTTAAGAATACAATAGCGCGTCGATCATGTAAAAATATTGATGTGCACCGCTCCTGTAGATGATGTCCCGAACGACCTTCAAAAAGAGGCGCTTGGCGGTGATCGCCATTTCGGCGGTTTGGATTATCAGAAATAAAAAAAAATGGTTGATTTCTTTGAGGGATAGATTAATGCAGGTATTGAACGAAGGACTAATAAAAATATTGATTTTTGACAAAATGGCGTCTAGTTGAAAAAAAATTTTCGTTTTTGACTGAAATTTTCATTGCAAATTGTTAAAAAAAATAGTAATAATTTTTTTAAATCTTATTCCTTCGTTCAATACCTGAGGAATATATCTAAGAAGATTGTGTGAAAATTTGAGACCGGTCGCTTGAGCCATTTTTGAGAAACCGAGATCACCGACTTTGAACATACCGTTTTGAGAAAAACGCTTTTAAAGTTTCAGAAGTGATTTACACATAGTTAAAATTTTTTTTCTTCAACTTACATGGTATCATCTATTTTCACAATTATCACACACAACAACGATTTTAAAACCAAATCCACGGGAAGAAGCAGTTTCAAATTTTATATTTCCGTCACAAGAGTCACATTTCACATATTCACTTATCTCAGTAAATACAGTAATGAAATTTAAAATTCTATATTCAATCGAAGGATCACGCTTTGTAACACTCTGACGTGGCCTTACAAATTCCGGTATATCTCCGAAAATATTTATCGGATTGACTTCAAATTTTCAGAGAATATACTTAAATATATGTACATTCCGAGAATACAAAAAAAAATTGGATTTTTTTGAAAATTCTAACTGAGTATAACCCCTTAATTCAGTGGTACCTAATGTATTCACACAACTTCATCAACTAATATGAGCGTACCATAGTTTTCTATGCAATAAGTCTCAATTCTATTAGTAGCTTAGCAATGATACAATTATAAGTTGTATATTTTATCAACGTATTCTATTCAAGAAAGTTGTCCGAGGATAACGTTAAGCTATACAACAACAAATAACAAATTTAATGCTTTATTTCAGTTACATGCGCTTTCTTAAGTCTCGCGAGTTTCTTCGGCGTACACTTCCATTATTCAGCTCTATCCAGTATGATCGAGGAGAACTATCTTTTCTGATTACTTGACCTTCTTTCCATATTTTTCCTTCCTTTGCCCACACCAAGGACCCAACTTCTAAATCTTCTCTGTATCTTGTGTTCCTATCATAATAATATTTATTTCTGCTTGTTTTGTCTTCTAATTTTCTTTTAATGAAGTCATTTTCTTGTTTCTTAAAGCACGCTAATTTTCCCGGCACTAAACTTCTTGTTTTACGACCAAATAATAGTTCAACAGGAGATAAGCCTATTCCCTTTATTGGTGTATTCCTGTATTCAAGCAATGCATTCCATAATTCTCCCTCTCCTTCCGCTGATTTCTTAATTAAAAACTTAGCAATATTGACATACTTTTCTGCGAAACCATTCGATTGTGGGTAATAAGGACTGGAAGTAATAACCTTTATATCTAGATCTGTTGCAAATTGTTTGAATTCAAAAGAATCAAAGGACATATTGTCTGCAATAATAATACGTGGAATGCCATGAACTGAAAAGAGTTCTTTGAGTTTTTTAATAATTACTTCTGCTGTCTTCCTATGCAGTTCGATCACATCAACATTTTTTGAAAAGTAATCTGCTACTACTACGAAACTTTTCCCAGACAAATCCATAATATCTATGCCTAATTGAGAATATGGTAATTCCGGGATTTTGTGAGACATCATTGGTTCTTTAACATTAGAACTCCTGTACTTTTGGCAAATTGAACATTTTGCTATCAAATTTTCAATGGCCTCATTTATTCCTGGCCAGAAAACTATACTCCTCGCTCGAGCTTTAGTTTTTTCTATTCCTAGATGAGGTGCATGTATTTTATTTAGCATGTCTTTTCTTAAAGTGGAAGGAACAATTATACGCTCACCAAAAAATATTATACCATTCTCTAAAAACAGTTCATGCCTCAGTTTCTAAAAGTATTTTATATTCTCTGGTAAACTACTCCTATTTTCTAGCCATCCGTTTTTTAAAACCTTCATCAAATTCCACAAAACTGGGTCTAATTGAGTTTCTTTTTTAAATAATTCCACTTTCTCTTCGCTTACATTGATCGTATGAATCACTTCATTTAAATCTTTTATTTCAGGCTCACAAATATCCGAACAAAAATTTCTAGAAAGCAAATCTGCCATGAACATTTCTTTCCCTGGACAATATTTTAAACTTATTTCATATTTAGTTAGTTTCAACTTCATTCGTTGTAACCTTGGAGATGGTATTCGTCCAATTTCTTTTGTCATTATGCCTAGTAGTGGTTTATGATGCGTAATAACAGTTACTTGACGTCCATAAATCTGCCTGTGGTACTTTGTACATGCAAAAATTATTGCCAACATTTCTTTGTCAATCTGGGCATACTTTTTTTCAGCATCACTCAGGCTCCGAGAAGCAAAAACAAATAATTTCTACTCACTATTAAAATACAAAACACAGATTTAACTTCTTTAATTCTTTATTCACGCGATTACAGTTACAATTTTTGCCTAAGTTTAATTGCCTAAGTTTAGGGTTTTTATAAAACTTTCTTTTGACCGGGCAACCTCCCCCGTTTAACTCTAAGCACGAACTGGCTGATCGAAGGGAATCGATCGAAAAAGAAAGTTATGAGAATTGTTTGCGAATGCATTCTTGCATTTAAGTGGTTCATGAAAAGTGTAAGTATGAGAACTGGTTACGCATGCATTCTTGCAGTTAAGTGGTTCAGAAAGAAAGTCGGTGCATTGTTCCCGATTTATTTTATTAATTAAGCACTTTGGGGTTTATTGCCTCTCGAGGGCGTCGTGAAAGGCAAAGAAAGAAAGTGCAGGCAAAGAAAGAAAGTGCATTGTTCTCGATCTGTTTCAAGCATTTGGGTTCTTGAGGGTGTCGTAACAAAGTGAGATTGGGAATTTATTTGGGTTACTTAAAATGAGCGTCTGCAATATTCAGACAACAATGAGTTCTTATTAAAAGACTAGATTATTACCCTATGCTGGGGTGAAGAAATTGGGGAGACCGTTGTAACAGCAAAACAGCATCAGACAACATCCCAGACCATTTTTTGATGCATCCGCTTGTATAACTATTTCTTTTTTTTATATCAAACGGCTGCAATGTCGGAGCTTCTGCAATTTTGGTTTTTATTTTCTTGAGGCATTCTTCATAGTGCAGTTGCCAAATAAAAATATTGCGTGCTTTTAGGAGTTCTCTGATGGGCTGTGATAAATCTGAAAGATCTGGGATAAACTGTCGCATGTAGTTCACCATGCCTAGAATTCGTTGTAGGTCTTTTTTATTACTGGGTGACTTCAATTCCAGAATACATTTCATTCTATTCGGATGAACCCGAATACCCTCAACACTTATTTCATGCCCCAAATAGTACACTTTATTCACTCTGAACTGGACTTTGTCTTTGTTAAACTTTATACCATTTTCCAAAGCTCTCTTCAAAACTGCCTCTACACTTCTGTCGTGTTCCTCCAACGTTTCACCACTTACTAGGATATCATCCATATAAATTGCGGTGCCCCTAATATCCCCAAACATTTTCTCGCTCAACTTCTGAAACGCTTCAGGAGCCGATTTTATCCCAAACGGCAGTCGGTTAAATTTAAAGCACCCAAATGGTGTTGAGAACGTGCATTTTTTACTTGACTCCTCATCCAATTTGACTTGCCAATAACCTTCTTTAAGGTCAAAGACACTAAAATACTTCATATTTACTAATTTGGCACTGATATCCTCAAACGTCGGAATACTGTGAGGCTCAGTTAAAATAGCCTCATTTAAATACTTTGGATCTAGGCATAATCGAAGATTCCCATTACGCTTTTCCACAATTACCAGATTGGATACCCACTGAGTAGGTTCATTGACCCGATCAATTATATTCCTAGAGCAAAGTAAATTCAATTCTTTTTCTAACGAATTTAATATAGCGAGTGGAACTCTCCTTGCTGATTTTGCAATTGGAGTATAATCATTTTTTAAGACAAGCTTGTACTCTACAGGAAACTGTTCCAACCCCTCAAAAGCTGAGCTAAATTTTTTGATTAAATCTTCCTTAGTTTTTATATCTGAATTTATTTTAATTTCATTTATCCGTTGAACTAAACCCAATTGTATACAACCCTGTAATCCTAAGAGAGGTATTTTGCCCTGTTCCACAACAACGAATTCTAATTCTGCCATCCTGTTTTTTGTGCTACAATTCAATTTCACTACTCCTTTCACTTTAATATGTGATCCTCCATAGCCTTCTTTACTTTATTTCTTTTTTACTAAGCTTCGCTCGATCAATCTCTAGATAGAACTGATATGGAAGTACGTTTACCTCAGCTCCTGTGTCAAGTTTAAATGTTATGATTTTGTTGTTTACTTTAATTTTTTCCATCCAGGAGCTGACTGGTTTATGATTTGGGTAATTAATAGTATCAATGTAAAAGGTTTCGTCACTTACATTTTGTTTAATTACTTCACCAATTTGTTTTTTGTTGTTACATACCGATGCAAAATGATTTTGTTTGCCACATTTCGAACATTTCTTGCTAAATGCTGGACATCTTCCTTTCTCATGATTTTTTCCGCAATACGTACAATTTGATCTGAAATTATATCTAATACTAGAGTTTGTTTTATTACCTAATTTATTAGTACTTAAATTTTTATTAGTTTGCTCCTGGTTCGCCTTATCTATCCCCATCGGTTGTTTCCTTCTTCTGAGCTGAGTACTTCCATTAGCTAACGGTCCGCTTTCCACGACTGCATGTGCTTCCAATTGACGAGTCTTCACTTGTTGTGGGTGTTGGAGGTTATTTGCTTGCCTTTTGGTGACCTCTGCTGATCTTGCCATCTCAATCGCCTTGTTCACCGTTAGATCTTCTATTTCCAGCATCCTCTTTTGTACCGTTTTGTCTACTATACCGATCACAATCTGATCTGTTAACATGCGATTTTCTTATTCCGCCGTTCCAAACTCACATAATTTAACTAACTTTTTCAAATGCATCAGCCAATGATCAAATGGTTCGGACTGTTCTTGGAACCGATTATGAAAAACAAAACTCGAATAAACTCGGTTCTTCTTGGGCTTGCAAAATTCTTCGTATGCTTTGACCACTTTGGTGTATTTTTTCTTTGAGTCAGCATCCAGATTAAAGCTGTTTAATAGCTCAACTGCTTCTCTTCCAATTGCGTTCAGAAATACTGCTGTTTGAACAGCTTCCGGTTTTTTATCTAATTCTGCCGCAATGTAAAACAAGTCAAAATCTTGTTTAAAAAGTCTCAAATCCTCAGCTACATTTCCGTCAAGTTGTAGCGGCTCAACTTTTTTTCAAGAAATCCATATTCTTATATACTATCACCGTTCGAGTTTTCGGTGGTCGTCCTCGTGGCTTCTTTGTGAAACTTTTTTCCACTTTAGCTATCCCCATGCACAGTTTTCTCTAACTTGTAAGCTCCTCTATTATCACTTACACGTATTTCGGCTCTGCATCAACCTCTCCTATTAATTCGGCGCACTTACAATTTTCCTCGTCGCCATGTAGTGTTTTAGTAAAACTTCCACTTAATGAATTCACAACTTTATTAGTACACTGTAGTTGCTCACCCGAGATCTAGATGCTGACTGACTTATACCTAATCAGTTCAAGCTGTCCTCTAACTACCATGTTACCAACTCTTTTATTTATTTATACTACTTATACTACAGATGACACCTAGATCGCGAAGAGAGGAAACGGAGGGGATAGGTTCGCCAGACAAGAGATAGACTCTAGGAGGGGAAGAGGGGCGTCTACGGGAGTAGGTGATGGATTGGCATTTGGAGGTGTTGAGCTCAAGAGAGTTTTTTGTGCACCAGATGCCAAAATTATCGAGATCTTCTTGGACTAGGCGGGGGTCCAAGGTGGAGGATATCCGTTTAGAGATTTTCATGTCGTCGGCGTAGATGAACAGGTCAGAGTGCTTGATAACACATTCGACGTCATTAATAGCCAAAATGAAAAGCAACGGACCTAAGTGGCTACCCTGAGGGACCCCCGAGTTGGCCACGAAAGAGTTGGAAGAGGAGGAGCAGAAAAGGACACAATACTGGCGGTGTTGAAGGTAGGACTTAATCCAGGAAGAAAAGAGCCGATTGAAGCCAAGGGGGTGAAATTTGAAGAGAATTAATTTGTGTGAGATTTTGTAAAACGCCTTGCTGAAGTCAGTAGCGATAACGTCAACCTCGTCGCCTTTTTCAAGGGCACAAAGAGTTATTATAATAATAATGTTATTTCTATGACGCTCGCCCATTCGTCTACCTGCTGTTTGGTTGTACTGTTGAGCCTGGTAATCTTGGCTCTTGCTTCGAAGATGTTGAGCTTAAAAAACAGCTTGTCCATTATAGGCTCATCCATTTCTGTGGAGACGTACGCCTTCTGGTGTCGTGATATCATCGTCAACTATTATCGGCAGGTTGTCCACCTGTTCACGCCCCTCCGATATTGGGGTTTTTTTGTGACTGGATTTAGTCTAACCAAGGTGCCAGTTGTGAACTGGTAATGTAAAACCTCCCAGCTCCAGTGCGTATACTCTCCTCCGACCAAATACTTTGAGAGCTGTTCTAAACCAGCTACTCCTTCATCCATCCCCTGCACGAGCATATTCCAGCCCTGTACAGCATTACGTATGTGGCCGACGTCCACCAATGTTCCTGTTCTGTTGTTCCTGTTGACTCTTTCCACTCCTCCAATGCCTGTCTGACCCATTTTATACGCAGTATTTTGTCTTGGGATGATGTACGATGCATTTCCCGAATCGTCTGTACTTCTTCGACGTTAAATCCGATATAGTCACCCAGCCCCAGCATAACCGCCAGTTCGCTGACATTGTTCCATACCCCAACGACAACGATGTGCGCCATCTTTGCCACACTCCGCGTCGCCGGGATCTGGTCTAGGGCCGTGACCGTCATGTCATATTCTGTTGTCTTTGTTTCTGTCGGCACCACACTTGCCTTAACATATCTTTATTTATTCAGTTCGCTTAATGCAAGCTACAGTATGTGATTAAAAACTAAAACTAAAACTAGACTAAACTAAACAACGAAAACAGACAAATATTAGGGGGGATGCAGGAAGGGTTAGTTTGGGGGTGGGTTCGGCGAATAAAGAGCTTGCTTGAGGGATGTTTTGTCAATCTAGAAGTCGAAAACAGTAGAGCTGTTGGCCTTGCGCAGCATTCTATTGAAGGGTTCGGAGTGACCATAATATTGAAATGTGGGGAAAGATCTAACATTCCGAAGGTTAGTTTTAAGGGATATGCTGGTGTAGGAACTCGGGACAGTCAATGGAATCAGAGAGGACTTGATGGACGAAGGTAATATCAGCGACATCACGACGTAAGGAAAGGGGCTGAAGGTTGATAAGTTGAAGGCGACTTTCATATGGAGGGAGGTTGAGCTGGTCTGTCCAGGGAAGGTAACGCAACGCGAAACGAATGAATCTGCGTTGAACTGATTCAATTCTGTTGATGATTGTAGATTGGGAAGGTGACCAGACCTGACTAGCGTACTGAAGAATTGGCCTAACGAAGAAGATGTAGAGAGATTTAGGTATAATACATAAGGGTCGTTTGACCAACGTTTGACGAAGGCTAGGGCAGATTTAACACTACTGATAATGTGATCGAAATGGGATCGGAAGTTAAGCTAACTATCACAGATGACGCCAAGATCGCGAAGGGAGTTGATCGAAGGTATGGTTTCTCCTGAAAGCAGATAGGATCTGGGAGAAATTGAGGAACGTTTACGGGAGAAGGTGATCGATTGGCTAACACCCTTGCCCGAGCTACGGTGTTATGATTGAAAAGCTGCTTCGTTGTTGGTTAGACCTTGCTGGTGCTGATGGAACTGATGGTGCTAATGGCGTTGTTCAGATATTTCTTTTTTATGGAGCGCCGGTAGTCCTTGTAGAGCTGGTATGCTAGGTTGACTGCTACTAGGGACGTTAAGAACAGGAGTAGCATTTCGATGTTCCCCGGGTTTACGTCTACAAGTTTGACCATGATGGAATTTATGTCCTCCCCCGTGTTGGCCACTTGTTTCATTTGTTTATGCCCCATTCTGACTGCCGGGAGGTGCAGCAGAGCGCTCTATTTGTATCAAACCGATCGATTCACTTAAGTCTTCTATATTTTAATGGGGTTACTAGCAAGTTTGCCGACCTGTTAGGGTGTGTGCTCAATCGTTCAGCATAATTTTTAGCAAGCCTTGCGGCTTCTTCCTCAACCGAGTTGAGGTTCATATATTTAAGTAGGTTGACATTACGAATGTTCCTTGGAGCACCTAGAATTGATTTTATTATTTTGGTTTGATCTCTCTGTACCTTGGCTAAGTTAGATGTTTTAGCTGTACCCCAAAGCTGCATCCCGTACGTCCAGATTGGTTTGAGGATGGCTTTGTAGATAACTATTTTGGTGCTTAGGTTTAGTTTGGATTTTTTGTTGAGGAGCCAGAATAGGTTGGTGTAGGCTAATTTGATCTGCTCGCATTTTTTATCTATGTGGCTTTTCCAGGTTAACCTTCTGTCTAGATGTATCCCAAGGTATCTAACCTCCTTTTTTAGTGCAACGGGTTTATTATCGAAGTTAACGAAATTAATTTTCGTACGAATAAAAAAAAACACGTCTGATCTCGACAAGCTACCGATTTATTCTCCCCCAATATTTTACGACTTACAATAATTATGATTTTTACAACTAAGCATTATAATTCTCTTATGACTAAGCAATTTCACAATATTCGATATTGGGTTACTGCATCAGCAGGAAGTGGCGGCAGCGCGTGCACTGCAGGTCATTGGACGCGTGAACTCTGAATGCGGGTCGTGTTAACTTCTCCCTCCTGAGATATCTGCGTCCCGCTGATTAGATGTTAAGTTTGACTGGCCTAAGGTCCTGGAAGGACTCCGGGATCACTGGGAATGCGGTTGGGTGGACGATTTGTAACTTTGCCTTTTTGCTTCTGAGTTTGAAAGCTATAATTATACCAGAAATTATTACCAAAATTGTAAATAAACTAAAATCTGTAATTAAGGAAATCCCATTTCTAGTCACGAGATTCTGCAGTTCCCTTCTATTGTCGAGATGCAGGTCGTGCAGGTAGTCCACATCTAGCTTAGCACTTTTCTCCGTAGGGCTGCTTTGAAATACTGGTGGTAGAGCTTGAAATGTCCTGATCTCTTTGTTGATGAATTCCTTCTCGTTTATCCTGATGGTCTCATTGTTATATTGTATTATAAAGCTTCCCTTAAGGTGTTTAGTAGAATTTTTTTCGAAAAGCTCCCCACTAAAGTTATCGAGAAATATCGTGTTAGCGTTTATTACTTCTATTTCTTCATTTTTGCTAAATTCATAGTCGCATTCAGCTTTTACTTCTTTTAGTAGTCGATTAATGCAATGATGTTCCGGTAGTTTTTCCAATTGGCCTTCTTTGCAGATTGTCATGTTTTTTATGCTGTTATCCCAAAATCTTCGCCTTGGTTGACTAATAATTCTTTGAATTCCAGGTGCACTCTTTTATTATTTTTCGTTGTTGATCTAACTATGATTGTATTCATTTCTGCTTGTTTTTGGCATTGAGATTATATAAAGGAAGATTGGTCCATTAATCACAATTTGAGGTTCCGCATACTCGATTGCCTCGATCTCGTTTTCATATGGAAGTGTTTCCATTTGAGTTATGAGTTGATTAATTTCCGCCTTGTCTAATAGATTCGTGTTGATGATTCCACTCTTAGCCTTAGATGTTCTGCTGTTACTATTTCACTTATCTCATGTTTTAGAATGCTCAATCTGTTAAATAACATTTGTTCGTATTTGTCGTCAACCAGGTTACCGAGGTGTTCGATTATTTTGCTATATTGCTGAAGCATTTCGTTTGTGGATTTCATCAATTTTTTGTTAATTTTTTATTGCTCGTTGTTGTTAGCAATAAGATCATTTTGGCTTTTGGTAACTGTGTCCCAATCTGTGGCATCTGGTGATCCAGCTATCCATTTCCATGCGGATCCTATCCAATTAATTGATCTTCTGCGCTTGGAGTTTACTCCCTTCAATTTATGAACCATCTCCTTTATGTACTTAACTTTATGTTCTAGTTGGTGTTTGATTATACTGGTTTTATTTATTTTCTCTACTGCCACTGTAGTTCTATTAAGAATTTCCTCATAGTTAGTTAGGTCTATAACGTGCACTAGCCTTACGTTTCCGCTCATTATTTTCCCGTTTCCTTGTTTTACAGTCGCGATTGGTCCTGTGTATTCAAAGATATTTGCCTATGAAACAATGTGTGCCCATACTGATCTGAAATTGAGAAATATTCTATTGGGGAATGTTTTTATATGGGATTTATGGACGCGTCTTCCACTGGTTGTAGTGACAGTAACTTTATTATCCTTTTCTACTATTTCCTTTTTATAGATAGGTTTATGTTTGCCCTGAATTTGTTTTATAGCTACAAAAATTGTTTCTCCTGGGTTTTAAGTTTTAGGTTTTTGTCTTTTCTGGTTTTCTCGGTTCAAATTAGCTTCTTGTTTCTTTTTTATTTCTTCTTTTAAGTCCAAGTTGATTTTTTTTCTAAGATTTATTAGATTTTGATAGTTGATTCTCTGTGATTTACCCAGAAATGCGTCACTAGGTTTCATTTTTGTTACTGAGTGAATTGTATTATTGTATCTGTCTACAGACATGTTTATGATTTCCTTGAGTGACAGATCCGGTTATTCTTTCTGTAAACACCTCGCAATTTCGATGACTGTGGAATGGACCCTTTCTATGGTGCCATTTACTTCGCTTTTCTGGATCGGTGTTCTGTACAGCTCGATTCCTAACGTTTTGATGTAATTAGAAATGATCGGACTAATAAAACTCTTCTCGTTGTCTATGATCAATATTCTAGGTACAGTGAAAAAATGCAGTGGTTTAGTTATCTTATCTCTAAGATGTAGCACTGATCTGTCCTTTATCCGAAAAAATTTTGAAAATTTTGAAAATTTGTCTATGCAGGAAATGTACTTTTCATTTTGAAATTCAACAATGTCCATGTGTACTATCTCTGAAGGGTAGGTAGGGATGGGTGTTTTTTGTAATTCTGGTTTATTAGGGTGTCTATCGTATTTGTGAGAGTTACAAATATCGCATGTTCTAATATAATTCCTAATTTGTTTTGTCATTTGAGGAAAGTAATATTTCTCTAAAATTTGTTTTTTATTTTCATCATGGTTCCTATGAGCTCTCTTATGTTCGTTTTCGATGATTACGAATTGACGTTCAGGGTCTTTAATATCTTCAGTAACTCTCTGCGTAATGCGGATTCTAAATTTACTAAAATTTTCTTTGTAGACTTCTTGCACGAGTTGCAAGTAATTTTCTGGTATTTTCAGCCCGTTCAAAATGTTAGGATTTAGTCGTTCCTTAAATGTTTTTTTCAAAGTATTCACAGTAATTTCGCACAATTTCACATAGTGACGATGAAATCCTGGATGGGGTGCCTCGTAGGTGTATACATCGTTTCCTTCTGAAATAATTATTTGATTTTTAAATACGTTTATGGCTGCTTCGCTATGTGGAATAAGGTCTGTGTTGTCCTCCTCAGCACTATGCGCAGTTTGCGTTGAAGATGATGATGCTGATGATGATGTGAGTATGTTGACATCCAGTTTCAATCTCGTCAGGGCATCTGCGACATGATTAGTGTTGCCGGGTTTATAAATAAGTTCGTAATTTTACTCCTCTATCCTAGCTTTCCATCTCTTAAGCTTGGCATTGGTGTTCCTGTTGCTCAAGCTAAACATTAGTGGTTGATGGTCCGTTAGTATTTTGATTTTTTTCGCTCCGTAAAGGTAATTTCTTAGCGTATCTAACGCCCAGACTATGGCCAGCATCTCTTTCTCATTAGTAGCATAGCCTTCCTCGGTCTTCTATTTATTTATTTATTTATTTATTTATTTATTTCACTTAATACAAGCTACTTAGATAAATAACAACAAAGAGAAAAACAAATTAACTAAATTATATAAACCTACTTATGAAGAAAACAGGGAATCAACAGAAAGGATCACTGGGGAGTTAAGTTGGTCAAGAGTAGGGCAAGCTAAGGTTTTGGTAGGATTTATTTATAATATTTAACAAACGGAATGAATTAGGGACTGGGTAGGGTAGGGCAGGGGCGATAAAGAGCTCGCTTGAGAGAGAGCTTATTTAAATGGAAGTCGAAGGTGGAGGAGTTGTTGGCCTTACGCAGCATTCGGGTAAAAGGTTCGAAGTGGCCATAGTTTGTACGGTGGGTTTCAAGGCGAAAAGTGGGGAAAGATCTGACGTTACGGGGGTTGGTGTTGAAGGATATTCTATGGAGGAGGTCTGTGCAGTCAATAGCGCCAACAAGGACTTGGTGGACAAAGACTATATCGGCTACATCGCGGCGAAGGGAAAGGGGCTGGAGATCGATTAATTTTAGGCGGTTTTCATAGGGGGGAAGGTTGAGGTGGTCGGACCATGGAAGATTACGCAAGGCAAAGCGGATGAATCTTCGTTGGACAGATTCAATTCTGTTGATGACTGTGGAGTGTGAAGGTGACCAGACCTGACAGGCATATTCAAGGAGAGGACGGACAAAGCAGATGAAAAGGGATTTGGTGACATAAGGGTTAGAGAACTCCTTAGACCATCGTTTAACGAAGCCGAGAGCGGAATTGGCCCTGCTAATGGAAAGGTCTATATGAGATCGGAAGTTGAGTTCGTTATCACAAACGACACCGAGGTCACGAAGGGTTGTGACAGGGGGAACCGGCACACCGGAAAGGAGATAAGGTCTGGGGGGTGCGGAAGTGCGCTTGCGGGAGAAAGTAATTGCTTGGCATTTTGATATGTTAAGTTCGAGAAAATTATGCTCACACCCGGTTAAAAAGTTATTTAGATCGTTTTGGAGGAGTACGGAGTCAGAGACATTGGAGATAGGTTTAAAGATTTTCATGTCGTCAGCATAAGCTAGAATGTGAGAGTGATTAATCACGTCCACAACGTCGTTAGTGGACAATATGAAGAATAGTAAGCCGAGGTGGCTGCCTTCCGGAACTCCGGAGCGGGGTGAGAAGGGGTGAGAAATGAAGGAATCAAAACGGACCTTGTACTGACGGTTATCAAGGTAGGAAGAGATCCATGAGATAAGAAGGGGAGGGAAACCAAGGTAGGTTAATTTGAGAATGATAATTTCGTGGGAAATTTTGTCAAAGGCTTTGCTAAAGTCAGTTGCTATAACGTCAACTTCAGTGCCATTCTCCATGGCAAGGAGGGTGCGTGATACAAAGGTAGTTAGATTGGTGGTCGTGGATCTGCCAATAAGAAAGCCATGTTGAGAAGGGGACAAGATTGACTTGCAGTGGAATGACAAAGAGTCATAGATGAGGCTTTCGAAGAGCTTAGGAATGCACGATAATTTTGCGACGGGTCGGTAGTTGGAAATGTCGCTCTTGCAACCCTTTTTATGGATAAGGGTGATGTAAGAATCCTTTCAGAGATCGGGAAAAATTCCCTCTGAAAGGGAAAGCTGAAATAGAGCGGTGAGAGGCTCAATTAAATGGGTGGCGCACTTCTTAAGAAGAATGGCAGAAATACCGTCAGGGCCTGGGTCAGTATCGTTAACGAGAGCGTTAATCTTGGCCGCAACTAAAGAGGGATCGATGACGATAGAGGCAAGGGAGGTTTAAATGCAGTTGCGCATGTAAGAGAAGAAGTTAGGATCAGGGGTCGGGTTTTGATCACTGAAGGATTGACTGAAGAACTTAGCAAAGAGGTTGGCAATTGCTGAAGGGTCGGATGAGGATGCCTCGCCGAGATTGAGGACAGGGGGGAATCCGTTAGACTTGCGTTTCACGTTGATAAACTTATAGAATAGTTTCGGGTCCGATATAAGTTTAGATTGCATAGAGGCTAGGTAGTCGTTGTAGAGGGCAGAGCATAGCTCCGAAAAAAGTTTGAAGACAGCGATGTAGGAAGAGTAGTCTACGTCGGACCTGGACAAGAGATAGGAGTACCATAATTTGTTTCTTTTATTGCGTAGAGAGCGGAGCTCTTTATTATACCAGGGTGGCGAAGAAGAGCGGCTCTTTATAGGTTCAAAGGGTACGCATTGAGACACACAACTGAAGAGATCAGTATAAAAAAGGGTGACTTCTTTGATAATCGAAGATTGGGAATTTAAAGACGGAATGCGGAGATTCGAATTACTTAGAAGGAGGTTAAGCTTCGCAAAGTCGGCTTTACGATAGTTAAAGTAAGATCGGGGTGCAGGGATTAACGGTGGATGAAACGAGTCATAAAAAAGAGAAAGGGAGAGAGGCGGATGATGTTAGTCGAGAGTTGAAAGAAGATGGTGACTTCTCGTGGCGACCGAGTCAAGGGGATTTGAGGAGAAAATGAGATCAAGTTGTCTGCCGAGATGATTTTTCACACCACTGATTTGGTATAGACCACAATCGGAAAGTTGATCAGTGAATAATGACTCAATTGGAGAGGACGTGTTAGTGGGAAAGTAGGAGGAGCTATCATCGGAGAGGGACCAGCGGAGACGAGGAAGGTTGAAATCACCGAGGACTATAAAATCGTCAAGGGAAAGGGTGAGGGCCGACAGGGTATCAATAATTTCAACTGCCCGCTTGTAGGCATCGATATGCTGAGCAGGCCGAATGTAACAGCATAAAATAAAGAGGGAACGTCGGCATTGGGATATTTTGACGCAGATCCATTCAAAGGTAGAGGAGTCACTCGAACTAATCTGCGTGGCATTGAAGCGGCAGTGGACTGCAATAAGAACACCGCGCCCTGAGGGACTGGAATTGGTTGAGATTCCGTCGGCGCGAAATACGTTGAAATCAGAAGAAAAAAGCTCACTACAGATGCCAGATGTTATCTGGCTTGTCATGAAGATAGGCCAGATAGAGCCGGACGTTGTCGTAGATCCTGCGATCACGAAGACGAGAAAGCAAATAACGGCTATCGGGAGAATCAGTCGATTGCTTAGTTAACCTTACTACTGGAGGGAGAAGGGGGTCAATAAAGGAGGGTTTATCTGCAGTGGGGTGAGAAGAGGAAGGACCGGGAGTGTTCGAGGAGGTTGCGGAAACTTGGCAGTTGAGAGGTAACACGGTGGGCGTTGGACTTCGACTGCTTAGGGTGTCGGAGGCAGAAAGGACGGGTTCAGGAGAGGAAATAGATATGACTGGAGGAGGAGGGGTAGTGGGATTCAATGTGTGGGAATAAATGAAGTTAGGGTATTTCATTGGGGTGGCCAGTTTAAAGTTAGTATATAAGCTCGTTTTCAATTCCCAATTGTCCGATTTAGAAGAGGGAACTGAAGACCGGCCTTGACGCCGAATGCTGCGGGGCTTAGGTGCGGTGCGAGTGGTGGATTTAGTGAGGTTAGGACCATTAATGGGCGGAAGTGGATGAGTACCTGAGATTTTGGGGTTAAGGGGAATATTAGTACTTAGTCTAATGTTAGAATTCGTGTTAGAGTTTTTGTTACAGTTTTTGTTATTTTTTAAATTACTAGGGTAAAACTTAACCGACTTAACAGATTTATTAGGGTACTTAGATATAATTACGTCGCCGATTTTGATGCTGCGGCCAGATGGGTCGGTGAGGAGCCAGGAGTACCTCGATGGAATATGGACAACGAAGCAGGAAGACTGCCCGGACGAAGAGATTCTATTGCAGCTGATTGGGTGGAAGGAGAGGTGTTTTTTGAAGAAATTCTTCACCCAGGAAGTATTAATTAGAGTTGCGTGGGACCCCTGTGAGAAGAAACGATGGAGAATTTTCGGGCGAGAGAGGGTTATTTTTCACGATCTTAGAAAGACGGCGAAGCCAGTCATCCTTGGTCCAGGTGGTGCCAAACTTTTCAATCATTGTGGGTGCAGGATCCGGAATAGGAGGCTGCTGACTAGATGATTTCGAGGCAGTAAGAATCGGGCACGCAGAGTGCAAGGATGGTGCATTGGGGGCGGCAGATGAAGTGAGGACTTGAGGAGACTCAGATGGGGCTGTTGGGCGCAGCTAGACGACATTGCGTGCTATGAGACATTTCATATCCGCGGCAAGAGAGCGCACCAAGTCAGTGTTGAGCGAGGCTGTGCTGTTCGAGGAGTTCAGATCGGCCTTGAGTTGTTTAATGCTCCGTCTTAGGTCATCAAGCGTCGGCATCAAGATGGGAGAACCAGGGGGCGCAGATTGGGAGTTCGCTGAAAGATGATCGCGCAGGTCATCAATGGAAGCGGAAATAGCGGTAACCTTGCTAGCAATAGCATGGAATTTGGAGAGAATTTCGGACGAGCTCTCATTGAGTAATCCAGTCGACTCCAAAGTTTTGTCAAGTTTGAGAAGGAGTTGGGTCATATCATCGGATAAAAGATGAAGACCGCCAATGCTGGACAAGATAGAGTTCAGCTTGGAGGCTGCGATGGACTGCTCATCAAACATTTTATCGGCGAAAGTGTTAATGTAGCGTAACACGTGGCAAGGCTTGATGTCGGCGCATTCATCGCAAGTTATAGAGCCGTCCGGGCTTATCTTTGTCCCGCGATGTAGGCACGAGGCATGGAAAACGTGCTGGCAAATTCCCGTGCATCTAATCATGCGCCCAGAAATTGAATCGGAGCAAATGTTGCAGGTGTTCATTGTAAACGAAGGTTGCGCGTCCCTGTAGAGAGAAACTAGCACAGTTTGAATTGACTGGCAACGCGAAAACAGTTGAAGACTGAGAAAACAAGCTGCGCGCGAAACTGACACAGATTAACAGCAAATACAGCAGATTAATAACACAGATACGAGCAGTACACTACGGGCTATCGGAGGGTGGAGACAGAGCGCGAAAGTGCGGAGAGAACAAAATACGCGTCCGACCTGCTTAACGGTTGATTATCAAATTTTTGTTTTGTTAAGTGACCTGGATATAAAGGTAATAGGCCTGTCCTTCCCAATTTCTCCTTGCGAGAGAACTGCTCCAATCGCATGGTCCGACGCATCTGTTGTTAAAACAAATGGTTTAGAGAAGTCTGGGAAAATTAGTATTTCTGGGGACGCTAAGAGTTCCTTCAAATCGTTAAATGCTTTGAGTTCCTTTTCACCCATGTGAATTTTTATTTTCCTTGATTGATTTGCCTTTATTTGACTGTTTTCCCTCCTTGTGAGGTTTGTCAAAGGTTTGGCTATTTTGGCAAAGTCTTTTGTGAAACGCCTGTAATAAGATGTTAGTCCGATAAAGCTCTTCAGGTCCTTTAGATTATCTGGTGGTCTGATATTTTTGATAGCCTTTACTTTCCTTCCGTCTGGTTTGATTCCTTCCTTTGTAATCGTGAAGCCCAGGAACTCCGTTTCGGATTTCAGAGATTTGGTTTTGTAAAGGTTTACCCTCAGATTGGCTTCTTCTAATTTTGAAAAAATCTTCCTGATGTTCTGCAGATGTTCGTCTTCTGTTTTCCCAAAGATGATTATGTCGTCAATGTAGACATAACAAATTTTTCCAATGTATTCTTTGAGGACATCGTCGATCATTCTTTGAAAAATCACAGGGGCGTTGTTCAGACCAAAGGGTAATCTCGTGAATTCGTATTTTCCGTTCATGGTGGAAAATGCTGTCTTTTGGATGTCCTTTTCTTTCATCTTAATCTGGTGAAATCCGGTCGTGAAGAATTTTGAATTACCTAGACTTGCTATGGTGCTGGATATATCGGGGATAGGATAGGTATCGGAGATCGTTACGGCGTTTAACCTCTTAAAATCAATCACCATTCTGTATTTCTTGACTCCAGAGGCATCCATTTTCTTTTGTATGGACTTTTAGAAGGTCTTATTATTCCGTCTTTTATTAACTGGTTTATTTGGCGTTCCACCTTCTCCCTCATATTAGCGGGATATGGGTAGGTTTTTGTATATATTGGCTCGTCCGTTGAAGTTCTTATCTCAGCTTCCACAGTAGTTTTACTATCTCTTTGTCGTTAATAGATCCAAAAAGTTTCTCATACTCCTGTATTATTTTCTGTAATTTTATTTTTGTTCGAGGCATTAGGTGGCCATTTCTAATTTCTATGTTATTCACTTGAATGGATTGTTTTTCTTTAAGCGGGATTGTTACATTTGGTTTAATTTTTAATAAATTGTTTTTCCTATCTATGATCCTTTAAGGTGTCGTCTCCCATAAAATAATTTTAATCCTGGTAAGACAAAAAAATTTATTTGGGTGTCGTTTCCGATACTGGCAAAGAACTTTCCTGAGATTTTTTCGTTTATTTCTATTTCGTCTCCAGCAGATTGTATTTTAAATGATTTTTCAGTTGGTTGTCTATTTATGGCTAATTCAGGTCTAATAAAATTTTTATTTGCTCCAGTGTCTATGAGAAACTTAAGTATTTTTCCTTCCCGAGTTTTTTACTCTAGGTAAGGTATGCTAGAGAGGCCCCGTCATAAAATTTACTTCAGGTTCCTCTTCTTCACACAATCCAGCGTACTCCTCGCTTACTTCATTTTCTAGGGTCTGACTGTATTCCTCTTCTGAAGGTCCCTCTTCGGTTTCTAATGTGTTGATCCTTTGTTGTTTGTACGGATGATTGTCGGAGCCGTGATCCCTTTTGTAAGCGTAATTGTTATTAGTTGGCCGATTCATGTAGTTGACTTGTTTGGTCTGCATAGAGGGGTCAACTTCCATGAGGACTGGAGGTTTCGTCGGTCTCGGAGTTGGTTGTGATCCTTGATTATGTTGGATGTTATATGCCTCGTTTCTTTGATTAAGGGGTAATGTTTTGGGTGGTATCATTGGTGCTGATTTTGGAGGTAAGTTTGATGATGTTGGCCTGTTACTAAAAGGGTAAAATTGGTTTATGGGTGTAGTTACTGTATTATTAAAGTGAGGCTTGCGGATATTCACATTGCGGAAATTAAGGTTTTGAATCTCTAGACAGGATGCGTATGCTTCAGGAAGGGTTTGGAGTTTTTGTATCATTAACATTCTGGAAAGTTCACCATTTACACCTCTAATGAAAACGTCGAGTGCTCTGTTCCTATAGGTCTCGATCAGCACGTTAGTTGTTTCCACAGAATGATCCCCCGTTTTTAGTTTATTTATTATTAACGAGAATTGGTGGTTCACGGTTGCGTAGAATTCATCCAGACGCAAATTCCCTTGGGTCAGAAGACTCAACTGATGTTCTAGCGTACGGATATCTCTCTTGTCCGCGTAGTGCAGTGAAAGACATTTTTTTATAGCGGGCCAGCTATCGCCGAAAATATTGTAGGAAATGAAGGCAGAGTCTGCAGTGCCCCTTATCTTCTGTCGTATACTTTGTAATATTATTATTATTATTTATTTATTTATTTGCTCTTCATCAATACGTATGCTTAGAGGATTGGAGGATGAAGTTCTCTCAACTATGTTGTGAGTTCATCACCCCAGTCCTTCACATAATTCCTTCCTATATACATATTATTTTTTTTTTTAACTGTGGCTGCCTAGAAAGGCACACTTAGGCTAATTTTTGGCTCATTGTGTTACCATGTAGCGCAGGAGACCATGGTTATTCGTGGGATTCGAAACCACAGCCTCTGGGACGGTAGGACAGCGCGCTAACAACTGAACTACCAGAGGCCCCATACATATTATCATTTCCTTATTTCTTTTTCTTATTTATATGTTTCCCTTTCAGTCAGACTTGCTGGTATAAGAATGGGAATCAGGTTCATACATAAAAACAAATTTAAATAAATATAAAGATACAAAATAAACAGTATAAAATAATAATTTAATTCAATTAGTTAATTTAATTATTATTATACTAATATTGCATTAATTATTGCATTGCGATATAGCTGAAGGCTCGCCCAGAAAATACTTTTTAATCCTGTGGGTAAAGACTTCTAGGGTTGTCGCTGTCCTAATTTCTTCTGGTAGTCCGTTGTACGTCTTTATTGCTGTGACCAAGGGTCCGGTCCACACCCTCTCTGTCCTCCCCTTTGTTGTTCTGATAGCATTTCTGCTTCTTGTGCGATAGTTGTGGAAGTCAGTGGATAGTCGAAGTTCAATATTTGTTTTCATTAGGCCCTTCTTCAATTTATATATAAATTTTCCTTTCTCAATTTCAATGATTTGGTCAAGTTTGAATTTTTTCGTTTCATTGAATACTTCGTTAGTCGGTGTCAGCCATGGCAGTTGATATAGTGTCTTTAATGATTTGTTCATGAGTCGTTGAATTTTCCTTTTAGTCTGCTTAGAGCATTCCATGTTAATATGCTAAACTTAATGTGGGACATGATGTGTGCGTTGTAAATTAAGTTCGCAATTTCTGGTTTCAGTTTAGTTTTACTTCTTTTGATTGCTCCAAGCAATCGCACAACCTTTTTGGTAATTGTCGTAGTGTGAGCATTCCAACTGAGCTTATCATCTATAGTGAGACCTAAGTATTTAATCACGCTTAATCTTTCTATTCTTACTGTACCTATTTTAATGTCTATTTTAATATCAGTCTTGTTATGGTTTTTGAATATCATATATTTGGTTTTTTGCTCATTTAAAGATAGTTTATTTCCGTCCGTCCAATTTTTATATTTATTTAAATCCTCATTTATGAGGTTTTGTACCTCTTCCCCTGTTTTTGCACCATATATGATATTTATGTCATCAGTATATACGTGATATTCTCCAGCAAGTCCAGCGTTCTTTAAATTATTTATATATATTAAATATAAGTTTGGTCCTAAGATTGAGCCTTGCGGAACTCCAGTTTTAAGTGTCAATGGTTGGCTGTAGTGTTCCTTATTTATTTGGTTCGCTTAATACAAGCTACGGACAATTAACTTAAAACTAGACTTAACTATAACTTAGGGATGCTAAACTAACCTAATTAAGACTAGATTGAGGAGGCGGGATGAACAGGTAAAGGGCTCGCTTAAGGGAGGATTTGTTTAGGTGGAAATCAAAGGGAGCAGAGTTGTTAACCTTCCGTAGCATCCTAGTGAAAGGTTCAAAGTGGCCGTAGTTAGTACGGTGACACTCAAGGCGGAAGGTAGGGAAGGATCTTACGTTGCGAGGATTAGTGTTAAGGGAGCTGCGGCAAAGGAGATCGGGGCAATCAATGGAACCAGCCAGTACTTGGTGGACGAAGACAATGTCAGCGACATCCCGACGAAGAGCAAGAGGTTGAAGGTTAATTAGTTTAAGGCGGTCCTCGTAAGGAGGAAGATTTTGGTGATCGGTCCATGGAAGGTTACGGAGGGCAAAACGGAGGAACCTACGTTGGACTGACTCAATCCTGTTAATAACTGAGGATTGGGAGGGTGACCAGACCTGACAGGCATACTCAAGAAGAGGCCTGACAAAGAATATGAAAAGAGATTTGGTGACATAGGGATTAGAGAACTCCTTAGACCAACGTTTAACAAAGCCGAGGGCAGAGTTTGCTTTGCTGATGGAGTGATCTATATGGGAACGGAAGTTCAATTCACTATCACATATGACACCAAGATCGCAGAGGGAGGTTACAGAAGGAACGGGTTCACCAGATAGAGTGTAGGATCTGGGAGGTGTGGAGGTGCGTTTACGGGAAAATGTGATCGCTTGGCATTTTGCAATGTTAAGATCGAGGAGGTTTTTAGAACACCATGTTTGGAAATAGTCAAGGTCGTTTTGGAGGAATAAAGAATCGGAAGCATTAGAAATTTGTTTGAAGATTTTCATATCGTCGGCATAAATTAGGATGTTGGAGTGCTGAATAACGCTTTCGACATCGTTAACGGACAATATGAAAATGACTGGGCCGAGGTGACTACCCTGGGGGACTCCTGAACGGGATATGAAGGGTTTAGAAATTGAGGAATCGAAACGGACGCTGTATTGACGATTTTCAAGGTAGGAACTGATCCATGAGACGAGTAGGGGAGGAAGGCCAAGGTAGCTTAATTTTTTAATGATAATTTTGTGGGAGATTTTATCGAAAGCTTTGCTAAAATCAGTAGCAACGACGTCAACTTCTGCGCCCTCTTCCATAGAGAGAAGGGTGCGAGACACAAAGGTTGATAAGTTTGTCGTAGTAGATCTGCCTTTGAGGAATCCATGTTGACACGGAGAAATGACGGACTTGCAGTGGAATGATAAGGAGTCATAGACAATGCTTTCGAAAAGTTTCGGGATGCATGATAATTTGGCGATAGGACGGTAATTAGAAATATCGCTTTTACATCCCTTTTTGTGAATAGGGGTAATATAGGAGTCTTTCCAAAGATCAGGGAAAGTACCCTCAGAAAGGGAAAGTTGGAAGAGATGGGTGAGGGGCTGAACTAGGTGAGTAAGGCAATTCTTAAGGACGGTGGCAGGAATGCCATCAGGGCCGGGGTCAGTATCGTCGACGAGGGCACTGATTTTAGCGGTGAGGGAAGAGTCGATGCTGATGGAGACTAGGGAGATTTGGGCGCAGTTCTCCAAGGCGGAAAAGTAGTTAGGGTCAGGGATGGAGTCAAGATCGCTGAAGGCCTGACTGAAAAAGTCAGCGAACAAGCTAGCAATCTCTGTGGGGTTGGACGAGGATGAGTCACCAAGCTTGAGGACAGAGGGGTAACCGTTGGATTTGCGCTTGACATTAATGAAGTTGTAGAAAAGTTTAGGATTAGAGATAATTTTGGATTGCATGGAGGTAAGGTAGTCCTTGTAGAGGGATTCGCAGCGTTCGGAAAAGAGTGCAGAAATGGAGGAGTAGGAGGAGTAGTCAGTGTCGGACCTAGATAGGAGAAAGGAGTGCCATAGTTTGTTCCGCTTGTTACGCAGAGCGCGTAGTTCTTTGTCGTACCAGGGTGGAGATGAGGAGCGACTCTTAACGGACTCATAGGGTACGCATTTAGAAATGCAGCTAAGGAGAACGCTGTAGAATAGGGATACGCAGCAATGTAAAGGCAATTTGGAGTCTGTTAAGGAAGAAAGGATGTTGGACTGGCTTAAGAGTAGGTTGAGCTTCGCAAAGTCAGCTTTACGAAAGTTGTAGTGAAAGCGGGTTTCAGGAGGGTTGGTGAGGGAGCTAGGCGACTCGTGGGAAAAAGAAAGGAAGAGAGGGGGGTGATGAGAGTCAAGAGTAGAAAGAAGGTGGCGACTTTTAGTAACAACCGAATCAAGTGGGTTAGTAGAGAAAATAAGATCAAGCTGTCTACCAAGGTGATTTTTGACGCCACTCATCTGGAAGAAACCTGAGTCGGAAAAGTGATCGACAATTAGAGACTCAATTGGAGAGGACACATTGGTGGCAAAATAAGAGGAGTCATCGTCGGAGAGGGACCATAGTAGATGAGGAAGGTTAAAATCACCCAAAACTATGATACTGTCAAGAGGAAGGGCAAGGGCAGACACGGCATCAAGAGCTTCAGTAGCGTGCATGTAGGCCTGGAGAGGCTGAGCGGGACGAATGTAGCAGCACATGATGAAAAGAAAATGGGGATTGAGAGAGATTCGAACGCAAATCCATTCGAAAGGAGAAGAATCAAAGGAATTGATCAGGGTAGGACTATAACGGTTATGAACAGCGATAAGGACGCCGCGACCAGAGGGACCGGAGTTAATTGAACATCCATCCGAGCGGAAAACACTGAAATCGGACGAGAATAATTCGTTGTTGTTGATTCCGGGGGTCAAGTTCGTCTCCCAGGGCGCGAAGATGTCGAATGGAAGGGATTGGGATTGTAGAAAAACGTCTTGGGTTTTGGAGCGAATCCCTCTAACATTCTGGTAGTAAAGGGAAATCGAGTTAGGAGGTTTGGCAGAGATGGATAGAGGAGGGTAGGAATTAGGGGAGGTGCCGCTGGGGAGGTTAGGAACAGAAATAATTTTTCGTGTCAATGCGACTTTTTTGAAGGTGAGAAATACGCTTGGAATTTAGGTAGGAGGCATAGGCGGAAAGGTCGTCGGAAATTTGTTGGGCTGGGACGTTGAAAGCTGCGTGGAATTTAAGAAACAGCTGCCGCAGAATGGAAGGGTCAGTCGGGAGACCCTCTTGGTGTAGGGAAACAATAACGTTGGATGGAGTCTTGCCGTCAATACAGATGGAGTCGGCTTTATCGTGGAGATAGGCCAAGTAGAGTCGAACGTTGTCATAGACTCTACGCTCGCGAAGGCGAGAAAGCAAGTAACGGCCATCAGGAGATTTGGCCGATAGTCTCGTTAGCTTCACCACAGGAGGGAGGAGAGGGTCAATGTAGGAAGGTTTAACGGGAATAATAGGGGGAGAGGTGGAGGAGGGAGAGGTCGAAGTTGTGGTTGAAGGAGGTGATTGGAAGTGAACAGTGAGAGAAGGATCGGAGGGGGCTGTCGCGGGAGAGTGCTTAACAGAGTCAGATGGAGCGGTAGCAGAGGAAGAAGTAGTTGGAGCGGTAGAGGAAGGGGTGGCGGGGTGTTGAGTGTGGGAATACACGAAATTAGGGTATTTTAAGGGAGTAGCGCATTTAAAGCTAGGAAATAAACCGGCTTTGAGTTGCCAGTTGCTGGAGTCAGGAGCAGGTAGGGGAGAAGGTGAACGCGGGCGGATGCTACGAGGGATAGAAGCGTTAATACGTTTCGATTTAGTGAGGATGGATTTATTGTTAGTCTTCCGGGAGGGGGGGTGCGGACTTGGGGAAGAAGTTGCGCGAGGGTTAGTACTTAGCCTATTATTAGATTTCTTAGCACGAGGGTTAGTACTTAGCCTGCTGTTAGAATTTTTTGCAAGGTTAGAGGAAGGCAGAGGTAAACTAGGGCTAAACTTAACAGATTTAGTGGTTTTAATACTAAGCCTAGAGATACGAACATTGCCAATGCTGATGCAGCGACTGGATGGGTCAGTAAGAAGCCAGGTGTATTTAGCAGGTACGTCGACACGGAAGCAGGTTGATTGGCCGGCCGAGGAGATCTTGGAGCAGTTGGTAGGGTAGAAGCAGAAGTGCTGCTTGAAGAAGTTCCGTATCAATGAAACATCGGCGTAGCGGGGGACTCCATTTAAGATAAAAGACGAAGAGTCGCCATGAAGGAGGATGTTCCTATCCCGCAGCTTGGAAATTCGACGAAGCCAGTCGTCTTTGGACCACGAAGTGCCGAACATTTCTATCGTAGGGGCTGCAGCAGAGGGAGCGTTGAGATCCTGCTGAAAATGCTGCTGGGGCGAGGTTGATGCGCTTTTCGAAGGGGGGCTGGAATCCTGAGAAGACACAGCCGAAGCAGCGGAGGGTAGAGAGGCCGTAGGGCGAGCTAATAGGCTTTTGACATCGCCGGAGAGTGACTGCATTAGATCGGCGTTGAGCGAGGTAGCGCAGTTCCAGGAGCCAACGTCAGCTTTAAGCTGCCTAATATTCCGCCGCAGGTCATCGATGACAGGCATCAGGGTAGATGAGTCCGGTGAAGTGGAGTGGGTAAGCTCGGAAAAGTGATCCCGCAAGTCATCGATACCGGAGGAGATGGATGATAATTTGTTAGTAATGGCATGAGCTTTGCATAGAACTTCTGAAGAGTTAGTGTTGATGTGATCGGTAGCGTCCAAAATTTTGTCCAGTTTTTGATATAATTGAGTGATGTCATCCGACAGCAACTGAAGACCACCAATATTCGAGAAGATGGTGTTGACCTTAGAAGCGATGATGGCTTGCTCAGAGTGGATATTATGTAATAGGCCGCGGTTGCCTTGAAATACGTCAATTGGTTACGGTCGCCAGGTGATGGGTTCCTTGGTTCCCAGTCTCTTTCATGGAGTAAGTTCCGAGCTCCACTCTTATTGTGGGGTGCAGAATTCGCAGGAAGCTGGGTAGCTCTTGCGAGCTCTATCCCAAGAGGAGTTTGAGGCAGCTCTCTTTGAGCAGGAACCTCAGAGGAATTGTTAGGGCAGCACGAATGCACGGTCCCGAAGTAAACACGGTAATAGGTTACAGTCAATTCCTCATTTATTCCAAAGTTCTTAGCCTATTTATACAAAAATATTCTTACATCTAGAGTTCCTATTGGCTAACAATATTTCCCAATAATCTGTCAATACCTGACTCAGCGTCCCACATCAAGTGCATTCACTCCGCAACGAAAGGGGTTCAAATTTCTCCCAATCGTGCGACAAATATTTTGACTATTTACGATGCGCGATGCACTTTCCCTTGTTGCTACCCGCTGGGCTCTCACTCGTTGTTTGGCCTTCGTTATGCGTGAAACGTGAGCGCCTCCGTATAGTGCGGTAGGTCGGGATCTCAAGTGCTGCGCTTGGTTTCGTGTTTTGTTTGTTTTGAGTGACGCGCTTAATGTTTGGGTGACTCAGGCAGGTTAATTAACGGGCGTATCACACCTTCCCCCTTTGGGAAAAAAAAATTTTAGACGCTTATGAGGTAAGCGTGTTCTAAAATTTTTTTTTTTTGAAACATAATTTTTTTTTTTTTTTTTTTTTTTAATACACTTACAAATATTCGATAACAATCGTTTTGCAAACAATCAACATACATATACATATATTTCATTCACAAAATAAATTCACAACTTTATTGCCTGCAAATTGAGCATCGAGCACTTAATTAGGCTGGTTTTGCTTTTAGTTTCAAATGAGCTTAATATTTAATTGCATTATTTACGCTTAATTTATTGCTACAATTTTCTTAGTCTATTTTTATGTACCTTAAATCTAGATTTATTTTCGTCTTCGATAAAACAATTGACGTTGTCTATTTCGGTTATTCTATATGGTCCTTTGTATAAAGGATCCAGCTTCTTCCTATTTTGCAATGTTAATAGTACCTGATCGCCTATTTTTAAAGATAGTGGTTTACAGTTATTATCGTTATTTTCTTTCCGTTGCTGTTTTGACAGTTCTAAGTGTTGCTTCGCTTTATTGAGCGTTTTCTGTAGTCTATACTTAATTTCTTTGCTATATAGGTCATAGTTATAAATGGGTTCCGGGGTAACAACTGTGAGTTCGGACGGCAAATTTACTTTTTTTGCAAATACTAGTTCAAACGGTGTGTAATTGTGAACGGTGTTCGGCGTTGTATTATAGCAAAATGTATAATATGGTATCCACGCATCCCAGTCGTCTCTGTTATCATTCACGAAGCATCTTAAATACTCATTAAGGCATTTGTGGTTTCTCTCAAGAGACCCTATTGTTTCTGGGTGCGCTGCCGTTGCAAAAAGTTGCTTTATTTTCAATAAATCGCATACTTCCGCGAAGATTTGGTTCTTATACTCCGTTCCGAGATCAGATTTTATTTTTCTCATTGGTCCGTACGTGAGTATAAATCCGTTGACTATTGCTTTTGCAATAGTGTTAGCCTCTTTGTCTCTTGTTGGAATTATTACGATATATTTACTTAAATCGCACTGCATGGTTACTGCGTATCTATTGTCACTAGCTGTTTTGGTAAATGGACCCACAGTATCTATAGATACTATGTCGAATACCTTTGCTGGTGTTGTTGTTATTTCCATGCGTTCCCTATTGTGCTTTTGATGTTTGTTTTTCGCACAAAGCTCACAATTGTTTACATATTTGGCTATGGTTTTTTTCATTTTCTTCCATCTATATATTTCTTTGAGTTTATTGTACATTCTCGATTGACCTAGATGTCCTCCGGTGGGTGTAGAGTGGAAGTTGTACAGTATATCTTTTATTTTTGTTGTATCCGTTACGTATTCTTGGGGTTTGTATATTTTAATAGTTGTATTCTTTAGTAGTTCATTACCTAGGGTTTTAAATGCGGTTTGATTAATTATTTTAAATATTTCACTCTCTGCAGAAAGTTTCAGAGTCTTGGTCTGAAATTGTATATTATTTTCCAATATTTCGAATACCCGCTCTAGTGCTGGTTCTACTGATTGGTTTATCTTTACATTTATATACCGCTCATAAATTATTTTTGATTTGTGCACAATATTTATGAATACTTTGATTTGCTTATTGCTGCAGATGTTAATTTCGAATTTTAATTCCGGTAAGTGAGCAACTTCGCTCGGGGATAGCGCTTCTACTACGCACAGTTGATCAGGCTGCGGATTTATGTCGCTAATTTCCGTTGCATTGCTTGTTTTACCGTTTCTTTGCTTTGCCATTGCACGAGTTTGTGCTCGTAGGATGTTGATATCCTTAAGATCGCTAATATCGAGTTGTATTCTCGATAGCGCATCTGGTCCAACGTTTTCTTTTCCTTTTACGTAACGAATCTCGAAGTCGAATTCTTCGAGGTCTAGTCTCATTCGAGTTAATTTCGATGATGGATTTTTCATGCCAAATAGATATGCTAAAGGGCGGTGGTCTGTGTTTATTATGAATTTTCTACCGTATATGTAAGGCTTAAAATATGTAATGGCCCAGTGTATTGCCGCGAGTTCTTTCTCTATTATTGCCTTGTTTCTTTCTCCCGGTGTGAATGTCTTGCTTGCGAAAGCAATTGGGAGTTCTTTTCCATCGGAGTTTTGCGCAAGTATCGCACCGCATGCGAAGTCTGATGCATCGGTTGAAATTATGAATTGGTTATTAAAGTTTGGGTGTTGTAATATAATAGGTGACATTAAGAGTGATCTTAATGTATCAAAGGCTTTTTGGTGAGCATCCGACCATTCAAATTTAGCGTTTTTCCGTAGTAGCTTGTTCAATGGTAGCGCAATTTCTGCGAATTTAGGGACGAATCGGCGGTAATAGTTGCAAAAGGCAACGAAACGCCTGACTTCGTCGATATTTTTAGGGATGGGGTATTTTTTCACAGCTTCGTATTTGGACTTATCGGGTCTGACACCTTCTTCTGATATTTGATGTCCCAAATAGGTAACCTCCTTCTGAAAGAATTTACATTTTTCAGGATTTAATTTAAGGTTTCTTTCTCGAAGCCTCTTAAACACTGATAGCAAATTCTTTAAGTGGTGTGATTGGGAACATCCTATAACGATGATATCGTCAATATATAGAAAAGCTACCTCCGGCGTTAAGCCTGCCATGGCGATAGCCATCATTCTCTGAAAACTGTTTGGACTTATATTGAGTCCGAAGGGTAGTCTTGTGTACTGGTAGTGACCCTGATTAGTAGAGAAAGCTGTGAATTTCCTAGATGCTTCCTCTAGTGGCACCTGGTGAAAACCTGACATTAGGTCCAGGGTTGAGAAATATTTAGCTCGGCCCATTTGGTCGAGTATCTCTTCTATTCGCGGTAATGGGAACTTGTCCGCTAAAACTTTTTTGTTTAGATTTCTGAAGTCTACCACTAATCGCCATTTCTTTTCTTGGTTGGATGATTTCTTTGGGACTAAAAGGATTGGGGAATTAAATTGGGATACGGAATTCTCTATTATTCCGTCTTTCAACATGCGTTCTACTTGCGTATTAATTTCATACTTGTGGATTTCAGGGATGCGGTAGTTTTTAGTATACACTGGCCTATTGTCAGCGAGCTCTATATTTTGTTTGTAAAAATTGTTTGTTGACAGTGGCTCGTTATCAAGGGCAAAAATGTCTTGATATTCTTGGCATAGGTTTTCGAACTGTGTTCTTGCGTATTCCGGTATTGTTTCAAGTTTTAGTTTCGAAATTATTTGCTTAGCTCTGTCTGTTTTTATTGGATTTGACTTGATTATTTCAAAATCTCCCAGAGGCTGTACCTTGATTTTGTTTTCCTGAAGTGTTACCGTTTTGCTTGTTGTGTTTAGAATTCGTGCCAGTGGTTTTTTGTGCGTGGTGATTGTTCCCGCAACAAATACGCCTGGTTGAATTTCTTGCCCTGAGATGACTATATCATCAGTTATTTGTGCTTCAGCAATGCTTATTTTTCGGATAATTTCACAACGTGGTGGGACGGTAATAGCATTTGCTGATGGGCCGCTTAAAATTGGCACCTCTATCGATTTATTGCTAGTGTTTAAAACTAGTGTCCACGTGTCGTAGTCAATGGTGGCCTTGAATTTTGTTAGGAAGTCTAATCCCAGAATCGCATCGGCTTCGATGGCGAAGTCGTTGTCAACAATTTGAAATAGGTGCTCGACTTCGAAATGCTCGTTAAAACGGATTTTCGAATAAGTTGCCCCGATAGATGCTTTCTTGTTATCCGTTACCCCTTGTATCATGCAGGTGTTCTTGGGGTAATATTCTTGGTCGGGATTGATTTTTTCTTTCTTAAAAATCGAAATTTCTGCTCCAGTATCCACAATGAACGTGCATACTGTGCCACACATTTCCACCTGAGCCCTTACGAAGTTTGTTAATGAAAGATTTAGTTGGTATATCCGGGGTGTGTTTGGGATACTTCCCCCAACCGCGCTGTTTCTGCATTGGGCTGGGGGTCTTGGTATTCCCCCGACTCGTAGTGATGTACTCTTCTGTTTGAGGGATTTATGCGATTGTTTTGCATCCGATTAGTCTGTTGTATTTGGTTTGGCCTATAATTTCTGTTGTAACTACTGCTATTGCCGTAGTTAGGCCTGTTTTGGTAGTTATGATCTCGACTCCTAGCATTATTGTATGTTGCCCTATTACTGTAGTTTTGTCCGTTATTATTGTACCCGTTGTTACTATTATATCTGATATCATTGCTGTACCTGTTATTGTTGTAGCCGTGCCAGTTATTTCTACCCCTGTTTGGGTAGCTTCCTGATCTCCCAGGTTGGTTGCTCCTGTATTGGAGAATATTGCACGGTTGTTCCTTGTCCACTGTTGTTGCTTTTGCTGTTATTTCCGCTAGCGTTGTAATGTTGCTCGCTTTTAATATGAGCGCAGTCTCCCGGTTTGACACATTATCTATGAATGATTGGATCGAGAATTTCTCGGCCAATTTTTCCGCCGCTTCTCCTGTTGCAACCTTCTCGGCTACTAGTGCTCTTGTTAGCTGGCTGGAGAGATTTTCTACTTGGTCCGCAAAGTCTATTAGCTTTTTATTTCCCTGTTTTAATACCTTTAATTGCGCTAGGACTGCGTCTGACGAAAGCTTGGCTGAGAATTTTTGGCGTATTTTTCTTTTTATCGCCTCTACTGAGTTTATTTCCTCGGTTATCGCGAGCTTAGCCTTACCCGTTATTCTTGTCTTTATAAATTTTAACATTATGTTTTTGTGTTCTGCTGCTGTGAGTTCCTCCAGCAGTTCCATAGACTCAATGAATGTTTCCGTTTGCTCGTGCTTTCCGTCATACGTTTGGATCAGAGAGGTTGCTGTTTTTATATCGAAAGCCATGTTGCCTTCTGATTTTTGTGCACTGATTAATGTAAGGATATCGTTTACCAAGGCTGCTATTTGTCTATAGTATTCTCTGTATTTGAGTACTATAGCGGCCTCTGCCGGTGTAGATATGCAACTTTTTGTTTCTGCAAAGAGGTTATTAACTCTTTCCTCCTTTTCTTGCAGTGTTTTCTGGGTGTAACCCCTGCTTTTGCTTTTAATAAAGTTGCTCAATATCTTCTGTAGCTCTTCTCTGATTTCGATTATCCTGTCCATTAGTTAACTTGTTCTCTGTTGTGGACATATCTGCGCAAGGTGCATAATTGCTAAGGTCTTTCATTGTTTGCTGGCAGTGTACTACAATACTTAGATTTTTACGACTGCTGGTTCTCCCAAGTATCTCTTCTTTAGGCTCTTCTTGTGATCTTTGTACATCATGTAGATGAGCTCAATTCCTTTTATTATTGTGATAATTAACAGGAGCAGCACAATCTGTTTATTTTCAATGTTTACCGTGTCTTCAATACTAATGTTGTTTACTATTTCCCCGTTATTATCGGATTTTTTCGATTGAGTCGTTCCCATTGTACCCAGTAGCGTTATTTAGTATTATTATATTTTATGTTTTATCTGGCGGACATAATACTAACATTGATTAACAAAGATTTTCTCTTGATTATTTGTTTATTTACTTATTTATTTTACTGTTATTTAATTTATGTATTCATATTATTTTAATTAAATCCTACTTATACAATTTTTTTTTTTTTTTAAACCTAGTTGCTTATTACTCTATTTGTTTCTTCCGTTGTGTTTGATGCTATTCAGCGTCTTCTTTTCGTTCGCTGCTAGTTGCCTGTATTTAGCCTGTTCCTCCTTTGTTGAGGCTAACGTGGCTTGTAGTTTATAATACTGCAGGTCTCTGGCTGCCTTCTTTCTTCGACCCCCTCGCTTGGGTTTGGTTTTTAATGCTGGCTTCAGTTCCTTCCTTCTCTCGGTCCTTGCTCTGTATTCCTCTAGCGTCACCTTCTTTGGACCGGGCGTGTATTTGGGTCCTTCTTCTTCAACTGTAGATGCTGGGGCTGGGATGTACGTCTCCCTAGGTCTGTTCGCCGGATACAGCGTCAGGTTGTCCACCTTACTTTCAGGCCTGTTGATTGCTGTCCTCCTTATCAGGGTGAATATTTTGTTGAAGGCAGCAACCAGTTGGCTCATCGCAGTTGTCTTCTTTTTCTTCTTAGTTTAGAGATTATTGTTGCTGGTTCGAGGACTCACGGTCGCCATGTAATAGGCCGCGGTTGCCTTGAAATACGTCAATTGGTTACGGTCGCCAGGTGATGGGTTCCTTGGTTCCCAGTCTCTTTCATGGAGTAAGTTCCGAGCTCCACTCTTATTGTGGGGTGCAGAATTCGCAGGAAGCTGGGTAGCTCTTGCGAGCTCTATCCCAAGAGGAGTTTGAGGCAGCTCTCTTTGAGCAGGAACCTCAGAGGAATTGTTAGGGCAGCACGAATGCACGGTCCCGAAGTAAACACGGTAATAGGTTACAGTCAATTCCTCATTTATTCCAAAGTTCTTAGCCTATTTATACAAAAATATTCTTACATCTAGAGTTCCTATTGGCTAACAATATTTCCCAATAATCTGTCAATACCTGACTCAGCGTCCCACATCAAGTGCATTCACTCCGCAACGAAAGGGGTTCAAATTTCTCCCAATCGTGCGACAAATATTTTGACTATTTACGATGCGCGATGCACTTTCCCTTGTTGCTACCCGCTGGGCTCTCACTCGTTGTTTGGCCTTCGTTATGCGTGAAACGTGAGCGCCTCCGTATAGTGCGGTAGGTCGGGATCTCAAGTGCTGCGCTTGGTTTCGTGTTTTGTTTGTTTTGAGTGACGCGCTTAATGTTTGGGTGACTCAGGCAGGTTAATTAACGGGCGTATCACAATTATTTGCGAAGGAGCTGATGAAGTGTAGAACATGGCAGGGCTTGATGTCAGCGCACTCATCACAGGTGTACAGGCCATTGGGATCGACATTAGTGCCTCGTTTGAGACAGGAAACATGGAAGACGTGTTGACAGACACTCATACACTCAATCTTGCAATCAGAGATGGGGCCCGAGCAGGTGTGGCAGGTATCCATAGCAGACAATGTATGAAGAAGTAAAGAATGTAGAAGGTTGAGAGCCACTGGATAACTTCGAAAAGTTGGTTTGTGTCTAGGGTGACGAAGGGGGCGAGGATCCACTTGATGACAAGAAGACGTAGACAGGCCACTTGACAATCTTAGTCAGCTGATCACCGATGGAAGCACCAACAACAGGAACAGGACGACACAGCCGAAGGACAGCAATGAAGGCGAAGCAGGGTGCAGGACAACGCCGACGACGGAGAGAAAAATCGAGGAAGTGCGGCAAAGAAGACCGAAAAACAGAAGAAACGAGGGAGCAGCGAAAGACACGTCAGTGCAACTTAGAAGCCAATCCCCAACTTTTGTAATCATTTTTTGATTAGTTAGATAGCTCTTGATTAGGCTGTTTACATTTCCCCTTATCACGAGGTCCTCTAGGAATTGCAGGAGTAAGGCATGATCAAACGTGTCAAACGCTTTCCTCAAGTCTACGAACACCGCACCTACATAGAAGCCTTTGTCCAAATACTCGTTTATCAAGTTTATTGTTTCAGTGGTTGCTGAATCAATTCCACTGTTTGCCTGAAAGCTAAATTGTTTGTTGTCATATTCATTACATGCAGTTAAAAAGTTCTAATTCTTTTGTCCAGTACCTTTTCATATATTTTTCCAACATTACTTAGTATTGCTATTGGTCTATAATTAGTTGTTTCGGTGGGATCTCCACCTTTATATATTGGCAGGTTTTTAGTTACCTTTAAGCAATCCGGATAAGCTCCTGTAACAAAGCTGTCATTTATCAATTGAGACAATGTTTCACTAATTATATCAACTACTGTATCTAAGTCTTCTACTGTAATTCCGTCCAATCCAGGCGCTGAATTTCTTTTCAATGTCCTTATTGTTAATTCTACTTCCTCCTGATTTGTTGGCTCCAGAAACATTGATTTTGTTTGTATTATATTAGAGACTGGTAAAATGTCGGGTATCTTCTTTTTCAGTTCATTTCCTACGTTAACAAAGTATTTATTTAGCTCATCCGGTATCATTTTTGCATTAGTTAGAACAGCCCCCCCAGGTATTTTTATTTCTTTGATCATACTACTCATAAGATCTCCTTGTTTTTTGACGATATTTTTATTGATTATATTCCACAATTTTCTTGTGTTTTTCTTGGCTCTTTCGATATCTCTGTCAATAATTCTTTGTTTAGCGGTCCTTATTATTGATGTTGTTAAGTCTTTTTGGAGCAGATATGCGTTTTTGTATTCCAGTGATTTTGGATGATCAACCATTTTTCTGTATAGTTTGCGTTTTTTTCTAATCTCTTTCATTATTTCATCAGATAGCCAAGAGTTGTTTCTACATCTCAGTTTTTTGTATGTGGTATTTGATTTTTTTGCGTCGGAAATTATTTTTATCAGCTGATCTATTGAGGTAATCGTATTAGAAACAACGGCTTGCTTAATATCCTCTCTAAATTGATGTTCTTTTAATACAGGCACTTGTGTTACATTCATTTTTTGCTTTTCGATATAGAGTCCTTTAATTTCGATAAGTAAGGTTCTATGATCAGATATCTTGGTCGGAAGTAGTTTTATTTGAATGTCATATTTATGTGATATATTAGCTAAAACATGGTCAGTTATAGTCGAGGATGTACTAGTAGTTCTGGTTGAATTTGAATAGTCAATTGAGTTTAAAATATTAAAGTCATGCATTGTCAAAGTATCTTTGTATTGATTTGTTATTTTGTTGTTAGTTAGAAGATCAATGTTTGTATCACCTACTAATAAAATATTCCTTTGGTGGCTCAGTAAGTTTTCCAAATAATCAATATACTCATACGAGTTGTCACTAGGTGATTTATACATGGTTAATATTTTTATCCTTCTCTGATTACTATCTGCGATTTCTACCATTATCATGTTATATTTTCTATTTTGCGCAATAATTTTAAAGCCTATATCTTTTCTTAGGAAGATTGCAGTCCCACCTCCTCGACATTCATCTCTACAGTTAAACACTCCAGTAAAGCCGGAAATTGAATAATACTTATTTTCTTCCTCAAGTAACCACGTTTCATTGAGCACTATTATTTCTACATTAGGATATTCAATAATTAGGGTTTCTATCTCAGTCATTTTCTTTCTTATATGTACTACGAATATTTAGAAACACAACATTACAAGTTTTCCGGCTGTTCATTTTATATGGTCTCTGCTGTATAGTCCGTTCTGTCTTTTACTTGCTCTACCCATCTCAAATATTCTGGACACTCTGCTATCAGCTGAGTGCTGATTGCTGACAGAACCAGTAGTCTTGTCTCGTTGGGACGCTTTGGAACAGTTAATGCAGCTGATCTTTTTCACTGTGCAGCAAAGTGTTCCGTGTTTACCTCCACATTTACCACAAAGTTCGATGTTTTTGCATGTCTTTGAGGTATGCCCGAACTGTTGGCACTTAAAGCACCGCATGATATTGAAATCCTCTCGCACATAATGGGAGTTCCACTCTATATTGACGTATCGGTTAACCATTTTGCTATAAATTGTGCCAGTAGTTTCAAGGAATACAGTCCATTTACTATTATGATTATTCCTCTTGCAATGAACCACCTTCACTTGATCTTCTCCCGTGAAAAAATAGTTCAGATCGCATAGTTCCTGCATTAATTCCTCACGCGGGAGTCGTTTTTTACTCATCGAAACAGTGTATTCATCACCAAGTTGTTCTTTCGCTTCCTGCAGGATTTTAGCGTTATTGACATTATTATTGGATTTTATTATGACACCTCCTTTTGATAAATATTTAACCTGCATTATGGCAGCTTTCAACGTACTCGGTTTAATTTTCCTTTTTATCTGTTCCTTTGTGTGCTCCACACTTTGATTTTCATTGTGTGGTCTTACTATAATCCCCTGTGACGTTACCAACGGTTTTTTCTCTTCTGGTTTTGAGTCTACTATTGTTTTTCTTTTTGTAACGGCCATAGCATATGTTAGATTTGTGTTGCTTTTACTGATATTTTCTAAGGTTTTGCATATATTTTGTGTAGTACTTACGAGCTTTACAGTTGCACTTGCTAATTTCATCAAATTATTTTTCTTTATAATAGATATCTGAGCTATACACTCTGCGCACATCCATAACATATAGTTTTTGACACCCTTAACTTCTTCATATTGTTGTTTTGTTACTCCACAGCATTTCATATGAAACCACTTTCCACAAAAACCATCACACAGAAGCGCAAAGTCGTCTCCTTTTACTTCCAATTTGCAATTCTTGCACGAGCAGTCTTCACCTTCGTTTTCACTGTCAGCCATTACAAAAGATTACAAAATAAAATTGAACTTCAGCTAAGAAAGTGATTTTTAAAATTTAGCGATAACTTGATAGCGGTTTTAATAATTCGCTTGCCTCTACTCTTTGGTAAATTTTCGTAAATAATTAATATAGCCCTGTATATAGGTTTATTTCGGACTATTTCCTTAAGGATATTCTCCACGTTGTGAATCCACGAAACGTATTGAACCGGGTTCCCATCGAATATTTGCAACTCCTTTACGCAATCTGGCAATTTACAAATTTCTTTCAGCTCAGTTTCATCCTTTGGAGGTCGAAGTGATTGTTCTGAAGTAACTGTAGGAGCACTAGCGCCTTCTAATTTTTGGAGTCTTTGTTCAACATTTTTAGACAGTTCGATTTGAGAGTTAACAGCACCTGTTAGTTGTCTAAGCTTCTTGTAGTTGTTCCATTTTACTTTTCCTTTAACATTTTTTCTCGATATAAACTATAACTAATCTGTATTTAGTGGGGAGAGAAAAGGAAGTTCTATTGCAAGACTAACTTACAAAATAAAGACTCCAACTTTTCTTTAACTCTTTAATTAGAATAACGTTTTTTTGCATATTTTTTTTTCTTTCACTATATTTGTCTATTTATCAACTTGTTAAGATTTCTTTACTTTTCCTTTTGTTTTTTTTTTTACATTAGAAGGGTGTCTTCAAAGCCCTGGGTTAGATTGAGAATAAATCTGCAGTGGTCGTAGATGCCGGGTTGATGGGTAAGATGACTTCTTGTCCTCTCCGGTCGTCAAAGGTTGGTATGCTGGATAGGCCGTAGGTCTCCCTTTTAGCGATGAACTTTGAGATCGTAAATCGCCTACTAATGGTACGAACACTAATCACTCACGCACTACCGTAAGTTTTCACTTTTACTGTTTCTACCAAACTAAATTTTACTTCGACTCGATTTAGCGGCAAAAGTACCAAAAACTTTAATTCGACTCGATTTAGTAGATAGTAACGACCTGTCCCTGCTCGGGCGCCAGTTAACGAAATTAATTTTCGTACGAATAAAAAAAACATGTCTGATCTCGACAAGCTACCGATTTATTCTCCCCCAATATCTTACGACTTACAATAATTATGATTTTTACAACTAAGCATTATAATTCTCTTATGACTAAGCAATTTCGCAATATTCCATATTGGGTTACTGCATCAGCAGGAAGTGGCGGCGGCGCGTGCACTGCAGGTCATTGGACGCGTGAACTCTGAATGCGGATCGTGTTAACTTCGATGATGACGGGTTTGCGGGTGGGTTTCTTCAAGGTGAATGTGATCTGCACGCACTTATTGGCGTTTAGGGCAATGCTACATTTTTTAGCCCAGTTTGATATTAGATCAGCATGGGATTGAAGTTCCCTATGGGCTGTCTGGAGGTTAGGGTGGGTAATTAGTATGTCGTCGGCGAAAGTTGTAGTTTTGATGTGTTTATCGATTAGGAGATCCGCAGTATACAATAAGTACAGTGTTGGGCCCAGTACGCTGCCTTGGGGGACACCTGCTTTGATGGGGTAGATGTTACTTAGGTGTTCTTTGCATCTGACCCTGAATGATCGTTGGTGAAGGTAGCTTGTTAATATGCCATAAAATTTGTAAGGTAGCAGATTTCTCAGCTTGTATAGTAGACCTTCGTGCCAGACCTTATCGAAAGCTTGCGCTACGTCCAGGAAGAGACCTACGCAGTATTTTTTGTTCTCAAATGCAGTTTGTATTTCGTTAACTATTTTATGCACTTGCTCGATGGTACTGTGCTCGTTGCGGAAGCCAAATTGGTGGTCTGGGATTATATTGTTAGATTTGATAAATGCTTGCATTTTCGCTAAAAGGAGCTTCTCGAATATTTTTGAGAGGATGGGAAGTAGGCTGATTGGTCTATAGGAATCTATTCTTGTTTTGTCTTTACCGGGCTTAGGGATGATAATTATTGTTGAGAGTTTCCAGGTCTGTGGGAAGTAGTTGAGGCGCAATATAGCGTTGGGAAGTGGGTTATACCCTTGATGCAGCTCATAGGAAGGGCTTTGAGTAGTTTTCCTGAGATTTCGTCATGTCCCGCCGATTTTTTTGGGTTTAATTTAGCGATTTCACTATGGACTTCTTTATAAGTGAATTTGAAAGGTTGAGGGTTGGGGGGAGGAGGTTCAAGGGTGTCCAATTTGGCTTCCGTGGTGATAGTTGGTTTAAAAACATTTGCGAGGTACTGCGCAAAAGCTGCAGCTTTCTCTTCGGGGCCAGTTGCCTGAGAGATCTCTTATGGGAGATTCCGGGATGATTGGTTTTTTAATGCGTTTTGTGGATTTCCAGATGGAGTAGTTGGAGTCCGGTAGATGATCTAATTTTGATACGAAGTCCTCTATGTGTTCCGCTTTGTCGGCTGCAAGTTTGTCCTTGAGGTTTTTGGTGGCTGTGTTGAGGGCCGTTTTAGCTTCAGGTGATCTTGTTTGTTGCCATCTTTGGCTTTTCTTTTGATTTTAAGGAGGTCTAGTATATTTTTGTTATAGAAGTTGGGTGTTCTATCAAGGTGCTTGTTGTCAGTGGGTGGTGTTGCTAACTCCGCGCACTCTTTGATGGTAGCTTACAGGTACTCTATGGCATTGTCAATGTTGCTTGGAGATTTTAATTTAATGTTAGGGCAGAAGGCCGTTTCTAGCTGACTCTGGTACTTGCTCCAATTTGTTCTATTGTTTGTTAATTGGGTAGTCTTACTAGTAATAGTAGGCGTGCTAGTGATGGTGTAGATTGTTGGTGTGTGGTCCGACGATAAGTCAAGCATTGGCTTAGCTTTGATCTGGTCCGGGTTTAAGCTTTTGTAGATACAAAAATCGATTATATCCGGGTTTTTTTTCTTGTCTGTTGGGCGGTATGTCGGGAGGTCACCTGCCAAACAACCGCGGTTGTTATTGTAGATGGATTTGACTAGTTGTTTGCCTTTAGTAGTGATAAGCGGGGATCCCCACAAGGGGTTTTTGGCGTTATAGTCCCCGATAGCTACGAAACGTGGTCCTAGAGAGTTGAAGAAAGCATCAAATTGGGGGGCTGAGATAGTACCTTTGGGAGGGCAGTAGATAGCTGCAATATTGATGCAAGACGAACTCAGACTGATAGTTATAGACGTGTAGTGAATATTGTCGAGTAACTGGTTCGTTAGGCTGTGATGTTTAATACTGTTCCTAACTAGGACTGCCGTACCTGCATGTGGTTTGTCCTCGGGATGATTCGTGGTGTGGCAAGTGTACCCATGTACCTTAAGGTTATTTTTGCTGGTTAGGTGATTCTCACATATGAGCATGATATCTATATTATTGTTTTTTTAAGAAGAGTTCAAGCTCGAAAAGATGGCTTTTAATGCCGTTTGCATTCCATTGTGCTACTTTTAATTCATTCATGGTTTGACTAACTTAGATAGAAGTTCAGTTTGATTTAGTAGCATGCTCTGCATCTGCTGCATAGTGGCAGTCAATTGTTGAATGTTGTTGGCTAGGGATATGAGAATTTGCATGGTGTTTTCTTGATAAGTTCGGCTTGGATTTGGGTTGGATTTTAGGATGTTAGCGTACGTGGTAGGGTTATTTGGGGTAGTTTGCGGGATAAATTGATCCGGTGGTTGGCAATATTCTGGGGGTTGACTTCGGGCCGGGGGATGCAGGGCCTTGAAGCTGGGAGGGTGGGATTTGTGTCTGTTAATGGAGAGGTAGACAGGGCAGCCTCTGTAATTGGCCGTATGCTGACCGCCACAGTTACTGCATTTTTTCAGGCCTGGGTCGTTTTTATTTTTTTGGCAGACCCTCATGGCGTGCCATTCACCACAGGCTACGCAGACGCTCGTACGTTGGCAGCAAGTTCTCGTGTGTCCGCATTCTTGGCAATTCTGGCAGTGAATTGGGCTTGTTCTTTTGTGGGGCTCCTCGACAGCTATTTTGCGATGAAGTACATATCTGACTTCATAAATAGGGTGGTGTTTGCCTTTGGGAGGTTTACTTTGTTCTGGTTCCAGTTCGATTCTAAACATGGGTTGAGGCTTTTTGAGCTTATTTCTAATATTATTGAACGATTTTGTTAAGAAGCCCTTGGCCTCTAGATCCTCTTTGATGTCTTTGGGGTCCACGTCGTGATCTATCCCTTGAGGATGACACAGAGACCTTTTGCACTTTTCAGTTGATATGTGTAGTAGTTGCTGCCTTTACTGTCCAACCAATTAGCTATTTGCGTAAACGCAACTTCGCTGACTGCCTGGATCTTGGTTTCCTTTATTTGGCCCTTTTTCAGATCGACAATATAGTATTTGTCTTTGCCAATGAGATTGTTTAATGTATTTGTCAATGTGTTGTTGCTCTGCTCTCTTAGATAGATCGGGGGAGTTTGGTCAGACTCATCGTTGAGTATTGAAAACCTATTTTCGGTTGCTTCAGGGTGTGACTGGGATTTTTGCAGCTTTTTAAAGCTTGATGGGCTGCGTTTGCGTTTTTCGCTATTTGCTAGGTTAAAGTACCTTTGCCCCTTTGTCGGGGCATTGACCGCAGACTTAGGTGGTTAGTGGATGTTGTTCGACACTTCCATGGGTTGAGTGGCCACTGATATGCCAGCTCGCAAAGAGTTGGCCCTGATGTCGAGGTCTTTCGGCTACCTGGTCGATGGAAACTTATTTATTGCCGCACTAGCACTTTGCACAAATGCACAAACGCGAAGCGCGTGTCAAAATAGCTTTTGATTTTATTTTTCGTTGTTGGTGATTTAAGCACTTTAGATGAAATTTGCACTTGCGGAGTAGCACGGTGCGCGATTGAAAAGCGTCCGATGGGCTTGACTGCTGATTTGGGACTGAAGGAGTCGGATGTGTTAGAGATTTATTTGGAGATCTTCATGTCGTCAGCGTAAATTAAGATGTCAGAGTGGTTCACAACGTTCACCACATCATTGATGGCTAGTATGAAAAACAGGGGACCGAGGTGGCTGCCCTGAGGCACGCCGGAATGGGATACGAAGGGATTAGAAATCGAGGAGTCGAAGCGAACCATGTAATGGCGGCCATCAAGGTAGGAGTTAATCCATAAAATGAGGCGAGAAGGAAAGCCAAGGTAGTTCAGTTTATAGGTTATAATTTTATGTGAAATTTTATCGAAAGCTTTACTGAAATCGGTGGCAATGACATCAACTTCGGCACCGCCTTCCATGGCAGAAAGGGTGCGTGACACGAAGATTGTCAAGTTGGTGGATGTAGATCGGCCTTTGAAAAACCCGTGTTGAACTGATGATAAAATGGACTTGGATTGGAATGACATAGAGTCATAGATGAGACTTTCGAAGAGTTTGGAATGCAGGAAAATTTAGCGATAGGACGATAATTTGTAATATCGCTTTTACTACCTTTCTTATGGATTGGGGTGATATAAGAATCTTTCCAGAGGTCGGGGAAGGCCCCTTGGAAAGTTGGAAGAGGGCAGTAAGCGGTTGAACTAAGTGGGTAGCGCATTTCTTTAGCACAACTGCGGGTATACCATCAGGCCCGGGGTCGAAATCATCAGCAAGAGCGTTGATTTTATCGACGACGAAAGAAGGATCGATGTCAATAGTGAAAAGGGAGGTTTGAGAACAACGTTCCATAAAGGAAAAATAGTTGGGATCAGGGGCGGAGTCGAAGTCGCTAAAAGATTTCGCGAAGAAATCGGCAAAAAGGTTTGCAATAATTGTAGGGTCAGAAGAAAATACGTCACCAAGTTTAAGGATAGGGGGGTAACCGTTGGATTTTCTTTTTAAATTAATGAAATTATAAAATTGGTTAGGGTCAGAAATGAGCTTAGACCTCATGCTGATGAGGTAGTCCTTGTAAAGGGATTCGCAACATTCAGAATAAAGGGAGGAGACGGCGGCGTACGAGGAGTAGTCAGAATCAGACCTTGAACGAAACGAGAACCACAATTTGTTCCTCTTGTTGCGAATGGAACGAAGATCTTTATCATACCATGGCAGAGATGTGGAGCTGTTCCTTAAAGGTTCGAAGGAGACACATTGCGATAAAAAGGAGAAAAGTTCAGTGTAGAAAAGATTGGTGCAGTCGTTAATGGGCAATTGGGGGTCATATAAGGCTGAGAGGACGTGAGAGTTGCTTTGTCAGCTTTGCGAAAGTTGTAGTGAGCACGGGACTCGGAATTTGTATAGTTGAAGGAAGAATCGTGCAAAAATGTTAGGAAGAGTGGCAGGTGATGCAAATCTAGATTGGAAAGAAGATGGTTGCTCTGGATAACAACAGAGTTTAATGGGTTAGAAGAGAAGATCAAATCAAGTTGTCTACCCAGATGATTCTTTACACCACTAACTTGAGATAGACCAGTGTCAAAGAGGTGATTCGTGATTAGAGATTCGGAAGCAGAAGACATGTTAGAAGGAAGCTAATGGGAGTTATCGTCAGAGATGGACCATTGCATCCGGGGAAGATTGAAATCACCCACGACTATAATGTCGTCAAGGGGATTAGCAAGATCAGACAAGGCGTCGATTGCGACGATTGCTTGTTTATAAGCTTCGAAAGGTTGAGCGGGACGAATATAACAGCACAGAATGAAAAGGGAACGACGATGGAGGGAGATTTTGACAGCGATCCATTCAAAAGAAGTGGAATTCGAGAATTTAATCAGGGTGGTGCTAAACCGGTTATGTACAGCAAGAAGAACGCCACGACCGGAAGGACCTGAGTCATTGGGACTACCGTCGGCGCGAAAAACACTGAAATCAGACGAAAATAATTCATTACTATTGATACTGGGAATTAGATTGGTTTCGGAAAGCGCAAAGATATCGTAAGGGAGAGACTGTGAGTTCAGAAAATCGTGATGAGTTTTAGAACGGAACCCTCGGACATTTTGATAATATAGCGAGAGGCAATTCAATGGTCGCATGTTAGGAGGAGAGGGGATGTGGGGATTTGAACTAATAGGTAGGTTAGGAACAAAAATAGTTTTTCGAGTCACTGCGAGATTTTTGAAGATGGGAAACACGTTTAGAACTGACATAAGAAGCGTGGGGTCAGTCGGGAGACCTTCCTGATGTAAGAAGATCATCACGTTCGTTTTCGTTTTTCCATCTAGGCAGACGAAATCAACCTTATTGTGAAGGTAAGCGAGATAAAGGCGTACGTTTTCATAGATTCTACGATCTCGCAAACGAGATAGCAGGTATCGACCGTTTGGGGATTCAGCTGACTGCATAGATAGCTTGACAACCGGAGGAAGAAGAGGATCAATAAAGGAGGGATTGATAGAACTTGTGGGAGAAGAAGGCAAGGCTTGTGAGAACGTGGGGTATGTAGGGGCTAGGACTGAGGTGTAAAGAGCCGGGGAAGATGATATGGCGTTAAGAGACGACGGAGTGAATGAGGTAGGAATTTGTGCTTTAGTGTCACCGGATGTAGAGGGATCGGATTCAGAAGGAATAACAGAAGTAGTGGGAGTAGATAGAGCAGTTGGGTTTAATGTGTGGGAGTAAATAAAATTAGGGTATTTTATAGGGGTGGTTAATTTGAAGCTAGGAAATAAGCCGTCTTTTAGTTGCCAATTGAAGGGGGACGGATTAAGGGTGGGACGGAGACTGATGTTATTGGGTTTACTTATCTTGATGACGATGTGGACCAAATCGAAACAATTTTGTCTGTACCTGCCTTATGCTCCAGTTCCCCTCTAGGCTGGTATCTTACTGTTACAATCCCTCTTATCTGTTCGATCTCTCCCCAGTTCATGCCCGCTCCCAAAAAAAAAGGGTCTTGTCATTGCCCGGTTTGGGGATGACTAATATTCTAGCGTCTCTCCATGCCCATGGGAAGTAGTGGTTGCGGAGTATGGCAACTTTCCCCAGTAGTGGAATCGCTTTTAATAGTTTACCAGTGATTAGGTCGTGTCCCGGGGCTTTGTTGTTTTTTGTCTCATGGATTTTTTTATTTAGTGTAGAAAGAGTGAATTTGATTGGTTTGATGCTTTTGTAGTTGAATGTAGTAGGGTAGGAAACGCAGAGGGGTGGTCTTTGATATTATATGGGGTAAAGACTTCTGCTAGATGCTTTGCAAATGTTTCTGCTTTTCTGTCATTGCCGGTGATCCAGTTTCCTCCAGCATCCCTGATTGGGGACTCCACCTGAATCGGTTTCTTGATTCTCTTGGTAGTCTTTCATACAGAGTAGCTGGATTCAGCATAGTGGTCCAGGCCGGCCATGAACTCCTGCATTTTATTGTTCTTATCTGCGGTAAGAGTTCGTTTGAGGTTTTTGGTAGCTACGTTTAGGTCGATTTTGGCCCTTGGGGATCTTGCCTTTTTGCCACTCGATTTTCGCTTTTCTTTTCAAGCGTAGTAGTTCGAGTACTGCTTTATTGTTCCGGTTAGGAATTCTGTTCCGGAGTTTGTTAGTCTCTTTTCTTTTATTGTAGGTATTGGATCATTGCTTAGGTTTATGATTATCGGGTTATGATCAGAAGAGAGCTCGTTAGTTATTATGGCTCTTATTTTTGAAGGAGCTATATTTTTAGTGATTCCAAAGTCCATGATGTCAGGGACTGTGGCGCCTTGTGGCTTATCTTCTGGGTAGTTATTTTTGTATAGGGTGTAGCCATTTACCTTGAATTGATTCTTACTAGTCAGGTGTGTTTCCGACAGTAGCATTATATCGATGTTATTATCGTGTTATTCCAATTCGTTTTTGTGATTGGCTATGCCGTTTGCATTCCATGGGGCGATTTTTAGCGAGTTCATGGTTTGACTAATTTTGTTAGGAGCTCTGTTTGTCTGCTGAGCATTACATGCATTTGTTGCATTGTGTTTGCTAACTGTTGGATATTGGTTATTACCGTTAGTAGAATCTGCAAGACCTCGCTTTGTAGTGGGGGACTCTCCACAGGGTAATTGGCTTTAGCAGCGTCTGCGTATGAAGGTTTTTTTTGTATATTGATTGTTGAGGTTAGGAGTGGGGTGGGCAGGGTAGTCAGCTGGGAACGTGGAGGCTCCCTGGTCCAATCTAGTGGTTGCTGTTGTTGCTTTTTGTTTTTGGGGTTTTTGTCTGGAATAGTTGCTACGTTTATTGAGATGGAGACCGGGCATCCCCTATAGTTGACAGTGTGATTGCCGTTGCAGTTTCCACATTTTTTGGTTTCCGGGTTGCTTTTGTCCTTGTCACATGCGCTGGTTGGGTGTAGTCCTCCACATGCCACGCAAACGGTTGTTAGTTTGCAGCAGGATTTGGTGTGCAAAATTCTTGGCAGTTATTGCATTGGACTAGTGAAGTCCTTTTGTAGGGCTCTTCGACTGTGATTATTCTATTAAGTATGTACCTTAGGTTCTATTAAGTATGTACTTAGGTGTGTTTTTCCTTTTGCCGCTTTGCTGGCTTCAGGGGTAAGTTCGATTTTGAACATAGGTTGGGGGTTTTTGCTTCAAGAGGTTTTGGTTTGTCGGCATAAACCAATGACTTAACATGGCCCCATAAAAAGTAATCGAGAGGCGTTAAGTCGCATGAACGAGGTGGCAAGTTAACAGGACCACTTCTAGAAATGAAGTTGTCACCAAATTGATTTTGCAATAAATTGATGGTTAAGCGCGCTGTATGGCGCCGTTGCGCCGTCGTGTTGGAACCAAATGTCGTCGATGTTTAGCTGATTAATTTTTGGAAACAAAAAATCAGTCAGCATGGCTCAATAGCGCTCGCCATTCACCATAACGGCAGCTGCTTCCTCATTTCGAAAGAAATAAGGACCGATGATGCCGCCAGCGTGCAAACCGCACCAAACAGTCAATTTTAATGGATGTAATGGTGATTCGTTAATGGCATGAGGATTATTTTCACTCCATATACGGCTATTTGGCTTATTCACGAAGCCATTTAACCAGAAGTGAGCTTCATCACTAAACACAATTCTTCGATAAAAATGCTCATCTTCGGCCAGTTTCAAATTAGCCCAAATCAGCAAAAAATGCGACGTAAACGATGGTCATTTGGCTTTAATTCTCGCACGAGCTGTGTATTTTATAGGCACGTAAGCCGTAAAATTTTTCACTTCACACTACAGCAGCAATATTCTCTTCGGTACGCACATTTCTTTGTCTTGTTGCTGGTTTTGAATTGAGAAGAGTAAAATTAGTGCGAAAACGATCAATAACTGCACGAATTGCCGATTATGTTGACCGTAAAATGAACGAAGTGCTCTATGAACTTCGCGAAGAGATTTATTTTTATCAAAGTAAATTTCCACAATTTGGAAGCTTTGTTCTAGCGTTAAACGATTTATGATGAATTGTCACACTTTACTGAACAGAAATGTTAACACAGTATTACATTCTCAACTGTCAAACTATAGACAACAATCATCGAAAGTTCTCATGCAGCTAAAAAAACACCCATTATATAATTTATTTTTTATATGAAAAATGATAAAATTGTAAACGTAGGATTAACTAATTCAAAGGAATATGTGCACGTAAAACAATTTAGTGAGAATCTATAAAGGAGAACGTGTTACTGAATTTAGGAAATGTATAATAAATGCCAAGTGGGTTCATTTTTTCCCTGCAATACGGGAGAGCCGATCTGTTCCCAGTTCGTTAAGGTTGGGCAATTGTACAAAAAAAAGGTGAACTACTATGAAAATGAGAAATAGAATTAACCAGATGGAAATCGGAAACAGGTAACACATAGAAATTTGTGGAATAGTACTGGTGTAACGTCCCAGTCGGGGAGACAAGTCAGGGAGCAGCCACTTAGGGCTAGGACTCCTCTTGGAGCAGCTTCGGGAACTTAGGCTCTAGGTGATGCGGATTGGAGTTGCTTATTAGCACGGTTCCAATATGAAAGTAAGAGACTTGGAGTTGCTTTATAGCACGGCTCCTAAGTGACTTGATGAGGGTGGAGTAGCTTATCAGCACGGCTCCAAAAGTGAGTAGTCCCAGTTGGTTATCCAGATTCTTGCTTTATTAAATTTGGTTTACTATTTATACTAATCTTTCTTACATCTACACAAATCAATACTTAATAATTCTACCCTACACAAAGACCCAATTCACCCTTTGTCAGCGCATTTAGCTATTTTGTAATAGCTGATTTGGGTGACCTGACCTAATCGAACCGCGTTGCTGCCCTGCTTCTGGAGTAGTTTACTTAGCGTAGTAATCTGACTCCTCTCGTGCGCCGCTTAGTGGGTCGCGCGAGTTAAGGTGTGAAACAACCAAATATCCAAAAAAAATTAAAACACCGGAGAATTTCGGTAAATACGACTTTATTAATTAGAAGCTCGAACAAGACTGCCAATGATCGCTCAACTTAAAGCTAAAGAACAATATTTCAGGTAACCAACTGGAATTTCGCTGACGCTATGTCTGCTGTTTTACCTGGGCGCTGCAAAACGTGATCGTGAAATCGGGAATAGGTGAATGCACTACCGGTGCCCAAATATGTAGCTGTTAAAGAATTATGCGTTGCATACTGTAACTCCTCCCCCCTGAGATTGATGCGTGTGCAGGGAAGGCCATAACAGTTGGATGCCGGTGGATGCTGGTGTAGGGATGACTGAGGACATACTGGTCCGATGACGGTTGATTTGGCGCTGCGAGTAGAGTGCGTAGGCTGTGATAACGATGCAGATGAAGGTGAAGGACCCAAAATTTTGATAGTACGTTGTGACTGTTTGATTTTCCAGGAGCTTTATCTTAGATATGTAGGTTCTCTTGTTGATAGATTTTTAGTTTTTCCAGGGTAATGTTAACAGAAGTTGAAGATGAATTTATTTCGTTAAACGATGTGGGGTGAATTAGGATGTCATCCTAGTGTAGGCTGTATTTGCTATCGTAGGTGATTTCATTGATTATGATGGTGCAGTTCTCGAAGTGAATTAGTCCTGTGCCGTTGATCGTGCTTACTGTGATGCCGCTGGTTGATGTTAAATTTGTACTTGGTATGTTGATGAATAACATGTAATTAGATTCCGGTTGGTAAATTTCGGTTATCTCTACTCCGTCGAAAAGGTTGCAGCTATCTTGTTTATTTTTTATAATGTTAGGAATACATCCGGTTTGGTCTATTGTTGCGTTGGTGGTTGGAAGTTTGCAATAATAGGTTTTCTCTATGAGTTGGCAGGGCTCGTCGTAGAATTGAATCTCAAGTTCGTTCAAGGAAACATAGGGTTTGGTGTTTATGGTGAGGGTTTTGTTAATCGGAAGGGGTCTTAGGTGATAGAATGTGTAATATTCCTTAGAGACTATTGGTATTAGTATGTTGAATATAATATTTGAGCAGTTATAGTAGGCTTGTAGACCGAGAAACTCGTATATTTGTTCGTCTGCTATCAACTCGACATTTTCTTTTTGGAAAAATTTATAGATTTCGTTAAGTTCTGATGGATTCAAAATGTGCTTGGAAATAATATTGATTCGTGCTATTGTAACGGCTTCCGCGATGTCTGATAAGTGGTTGGTCAATAAGTCGATGTTAAAGTTAATTCTGTTTATGTACTGTGCGTATTTTAGTGACTCCTCGTTTGTTCTTATTTCATTGTATATGGTTCTGAGATAGTAGTTTAAGTATGATTCTATGGTTTGTTGTTGTTTGTTAATGTGAGTAGTTATGTTATTGAGTCTCTCTCTCATCTGTTCGTTGATAAGAGTTTGTTGGTTAATTTTTCTGTCAAGATTTCCTTGGTTATTTTGAAGGTTTGAAATTTGTCTATTTGTTTCTATGGCGTCGTATGCGTCCATGTTTCCCGTTATGAATTTAATTGCACTACCGAGCCCATTGATTAATCCTCTTTTGCTTTTCTTTTCGGGTAAAAGAGTATGAAGTTTGAAGTTTAGTTCCTTGAATTTAAGTTTCGTGATTTCTATAGTATCCTGCAGGGCTTCGTTCTTATCTAGGGTCTCTAGAGATCTGCCCATGTTGGCTATGTTTTCGTCGTATTTGTCGAGTTCTACAATGTGAATCAGTTTCTTGAACGTCCGTGTCGTCCGTGATTTGCCTAATGTAAGCGGTAAGAGTCCATGTCTATTACTGAGGTCGTGAATTTCCAGTTTCTGTCCGAGAATCGTCGTTGTGAGGAACCTGAAATTTTCGTTTTCTTTTAATTTTTGATTTATGGAGTTTTTTATTTTCTTTTGTGAGGACTGTAACTTTCTTATTTCGTTTAACTTTTTGTTTAGAGAATCTGGGGGTTAGCTTGTTACGTTTGCATTCTTTCCTGTAAATGGTCTCGTTTTCTTTAAGATCGGTTGGTCTTCTCTAGATTGATTTAATTTTTCTATATTTTTGTTCACTATTTCTTGAGCTTTAGTTTTAATGGTCGGATAGAGTTTTTCTTGGAATTCATTTAGTTTCTTTAGGAAATTATGCTCGTCCCTGTAATTTACACTATTAAGGAATTTAAAGGTTTTGCCCGTAAAAAGTTCATAAGGGGTTAGGCCTGTAGTTGAATGGATAGCATTATTGTAGGTAATTAGGGTTTCGTTAAGGATGTTGTTGTGATCTTTGTCCCTCTTTAGTTTATATATAATTCTATATATTTCTGTGAGAGTTGAGTGCAAACATTCTACGGGAGAGTTGCTGCTACTTTGCTGAAATGAGGTAATATGAAGATGGATATTGTATTGTTTGCAAAAATCTTTGAAGATGTTGGCTGTAAATTCAGAGCCTTGGTCTGCAATAACTTTCTTTGGGAAAGCGTGCATACTTATAAAATGTTTGAGGGATTTAATTACATTTAGACTATTGCGTACTGAGAGTGTATAGGTAGCGGCGAATTTGGAGAATTTGTCAATTATGGTGAGGATTTGTTTGGAATTAATAGTGTAAATATCTGTGTGTAAAATATCGAGGGGTTTATCGGGGCATTCTGGTTTTTCAAATTTTAGTTTTACTGGATTCCTATCGTACTTTAAGGTTTGGCAAATTTCGCAATTGTTAATAGTTTTTGTAATTTTGTTCTTCATGAACGGGAAATAATATTCTCTTTTTAGGGGCATGAAGATTTCGTTGATTCCGCGGTGGTTATTGTTTGTGTGATATTCGTAAATGAGTCTGTCCTGTTCGTCGTCTGTAGTTACGTCAATTAGTATTTCTTTGCAACGGATAACTTTGAATAGTTTACTACGTGAAAAATATTTGCTATAAATTTCCTGTACTATTTTAAAAGTCTCGTCGTTAGTGAATATGGCTGTAAGTCTATTCGGTGCTAAAAATCTTTTGAAAATACCTGTTATGCTCTCGTTAGTGAAATGCGGCATGCGCATGGTGCATCTTTGTTTATTCTTAAAGATTTGTTCTACTGTCGCCGGTGGTCGTTTGTCGGATTTTTCCAGGATAAGTTGTAAATTGAATTCGTTCAAAGGGCGTTCGGATATGAATATGTAGTTGAGATTTTCTACTGCTGAGTGTATTGTGGAGAGGTTCGTACTTTGGTTTATGTTTCCTAAATTATTGTCGTTGATGGATTCGTTCGTATTTAGTTCTATTTTATTAGTAGTTCTCGATTCTTCGTTAATTAATTTTATACGGCTAAGGGCGTCGGCATTGGAATTTTGCGTACCTTTCTTGTAAATTACTTGGTAGTCGAATTCTTCAAGTTTTAGTCTCCAGCGTACTAATTTGGAATTTGGATTCTTTAGACTCATAAGCCATGTTAAGAGCTTATGATCGGTTACTATTGTGAATTTGTTTCCTAGCAAGTATGGCAAATATTTGGTTGCCCAGACTATAGCCAGCAATTCTTTTTCAATTGTTGAGTAATTGCTTTCCGTATCTGTTAAGGTTCGGCTAGCATAGCATACAGGTCGGTCACTACCAATGGAACCCTGTGATAGAATCGCGCCTATTGCGACATTGCTGGCGTCTGTTGTAAGGACGAATGGCTTGGAGAAATCAGGGTGTTGGAGAATCGGTTCGTTCATTAGAATGTCTTTGCAGTACTCGAAGGTTTGGATGTATCTTTCGTTAAGTTCTATTGTTTTCCCTTTTTTTAGACATTCGGTGAATGGTTTGGTAAGCTTTGCGAAATCTTTAATAAATTTGCGGTAGTACCCTAGTAGTCCTAAAAATGATTTTATATCTTTGCGGCTTTGGGGAAGTGGGAAATTACGAATCGCTTTGATTTTGTCCGGGTTTGGTTTAATTCCTTCGCTTGTTATTATATGGCCTAAGAAGCTGATTTCCTTGTGAAGGAATTCCAACTTGTCCAATTGGATCTTAAAATTGGCTTGGCTTGGTAATTTATTGAAAACTTTCCTCAGGTTCTCTGCGTGTTCTTGTAGGGAAGTCGAAAAAATTATGATGTCGTCTAGGTAGACTAGACAAATTTTGCCTTGTAGGTCTTCTAAGACGTTGTCCATAACCCCTTGAAAGGTCGATGGAGCGTTTTTGAGGCCGAATGGCATCCGGAGGTATTCATAATGGCCTCCTTCTACTGTAAATGCCGTTTTTTTCGGTGTCTTTGGGGTCCATTTCGATCTGGTGGAAACCACTTGCCAGATCTAATGTCGAAAAGTAAATGGATTTCCCAAGTTTGTCTAGAATGTCGTTGATGTTGGGGATGGGGTACCTATCGCTAATAGTTTTTTCATTTAACTTGCGGTAGTCGATGACTAGCCGCTATTTTTGCTTACCATTAGAATCCTTCTTTTTTGGGACGATCCAAATTGGTGCGCTCCAAGGAGAGTAGCTGGGTCTTATAATTCCTTGGTCGAGCATTTGCTTCATTTGACTTTGGACTTCTTGTTTATGGACGTGGGGGAAACGGTACGATTTTGTGTAAACATCGGGCATCATCGGAGGTTCTAATTTTGTGTTTTATTTTGTTCGTGAAGGAAAGTTTTTCGTTTTCTTTGAAAAATATGTCCTCGTATTGCTTGCAAATTTTGAAAATTAATTTTTTTTCTACCGTATTGAGATGGGATGTTCGGATTAAATTAGTTATATCGCTAGGGTTGGATGTATTCGCGGTTTCGTTGCTATGGTTTATATTGAAGTTGTTTAATTCGTTGAAATTGTTTTTAAATTGGGTCACTTTGAGGTGTTGTTCCAGAAATAATTCTTTATCGAAATTTGAATAGTTAGCTACTTCTATTACGCTGTACCAGTTTCTAGCATGGTAAATACCTTCTTGGATAAGTAAATTGTTTGTTAATTTTATAGGTTTTATGTAAATATCACCGTTTTGGATGTCTACTGGTAATTTTGCGATAGGTTTGGAGTTAGCAGGGATAATAAATTTTCCTGACATAAAGTTTGGTTTGAAATTTAGGAGGTTAATTGAATTTTGTGTAATGAGGATTTTGTTTTCTAAGTCAACTTTGGCTTTTAACGAGGTAAGAATATCTAGGCCAATCAAACCGTCAAAATAACCGTGAAATTTAAATGCGAGGAGTCTCATTTGTCCGTTTTGTTTAAACTCTGAAAATGTAGGTAGGGTGATCAGTCTATCTATGCGGTGAGTGCTATATGTATATTGTGTTGATTGTGGTAGGTTGAATTTCTTCCAGATCTTCGGGGCGTGTAAACTCTGGATTAATGAATGAAGACGAGGCACCTGTGTCGATTAAAAATGTTAAGGGTCTGCCAAAATGGGATGATATGTGTACGTAAGGTAAGAGAAATCCGTGCGTGTTAACGTCTAAGTAACCGATTTGTTCGTCGAGGCATTCATACGAAAATTTGCGTCGTCAATTTACTGCTGGGTTGTGTTGCAAGGATCATTTCCTAAAGTGGGATCATCACTTTGATAGTAATCATAGTAGTGATCTAGCTCTTGTTGGTGAGAGTTGGGTAATTCGTATGGCTGGCCGTGTTTTCGCTAAGGTTTTCGGGGTGATTGGATTCTGAGATGTTGTGAAGTTCCCGATTGCCGAATGCTGTGGGGCTGGGTTTAAGAAAGCTATTTGAGACTTGTTTAGATGGTTGAAAGTTTCGGTTTGAGATTCTGGTGTTGCCTGAATCTATTTCCATTGGTTGTAGGGGGGGTAGTTTGGGTGGTTGGGGGTAAAAGTTTTGTAGTACGTTAGGCTGTTGTCTCGGTTGCTGGAGTTGGTAAGTTTGTGGGAACATGGGCTGTTGTCTCTGTTGAGGTTGGAACATTTGCGATGCTGTAGGGTATTGTCTTGGTTGTTGGGGTTGCATTGGTGGAATTGCCATAGCTTGGGGGTAATATTGCCTCTGTTGTTGAAAAGGACGGTTATAAGCTGGTCGATTTTGACTAAAATTGGGCTGAGGGTTTTGGTTAGGCGTGACGGGTCTAACTTTATAAGAGTTTCGGGGTGTAGGGATTCCGAGGGGCATTTGTGAGTTAGGTTGGTTATAGGACTTGAGGTAAGAAATGTTTTGTTCCTTCACGTAATATGTGAAGGCTTCGGCTAGTTTCCTGGGTCTCATGGCTCTTATAGTGGAACCCAGGGGTTCCCTAAGGCCGAATAGGAAAACACTTAGACACATTTCTGCGTATAGATCTCGTTTCGACTTAACCACGTTCGCATCTGTTTCGTGAATTTGAAGATGATTACTTGCAGTAATCATCATTACTTTGTTTTAAATTGTGGAGATCTTTGATTAACGGTGTTTCGTTTCTTTTATCGGAATAGTGGGAAATAAGGTTATTTTTAATGTCCGCCCACACGAGAGGTGTGCCATACATGTTAATGACCTCATTTGCGGGGCCTTCAATTTTATTACGAATTGCTCGTAGGAGAATTCTACCGTAGGGTGTGCCATCAATACCGGAAATTAGACTTAAAATTTCTTCTACATTGTTTATGAACTCGTGGAGCAATCTCGGGTTACCGTCGAATTTTGGTAAATCCTTGATTACGTCGGGTACTCTTAGACTATTAAAAATGTCTGTTGGTGAATTAGGTGTTGCCATATTTAACGCCAAAGTAGTTTCGAAATTAAGGTTTAAGTTTGTGTCACTATTATTACGATCGGTTGGAGGTTTGCGAATTGTTAAACTAGGTAGGTCGGATTCGTTATTGCTTAGTTCCAAAGAATAAATGCCTCCGGGGACAACACTATACGGGGGGTTTCTTGATCTACGAAGCCTATTGACAGCCGAAATCTTATCACGAATTGTATTGTACATAGCTTTTTAATAATGCATTAATTCTCACAATTCTAGTCACAAAATTTATCTTGTTTTTTTTTCTTTCTACTTATGAATAAGTTTTGTTTTGTTTTGAAATACTCTTATCGTTATTATTCTATATTTGCATTTACCTGTTTATTTATTTGTTCTTGTTAAGATATTTTCGCTAGTTTTATACTTTCTTTTATTAGTTCAATTTTTCATTAGTTTTACACTTTTGAATCTGCTGTATAAGAAATCTGGTTTTATATTATTATATATATACTTCTTTGTTTATTATTCTATTTATTTACTTATTTATATATTTTTTTGTTGGCACTATAACGTTGTATTTTTTATTTTATATAGTCACTATTTAACTTCACAAATTCCTTAAGTCTAAGTGTGTTAGGTCTAATTAATCTACTATGTTAGTTAAGTGTTTTGAAGGATTCAGGGAAGGAACGAACTTGACTTACAAGATTAACGTTCTCATTTCCATGGGAAATTCTCGAGTCTTGCTGGTTCGTAAGTCTGTGGGCTGAAGGGATGAAACTGTACCAAGGTGGTATGCTGAACGATGTTCCCTCGTTGAAATCCACCTGTGTTCCTTCACTTTCCACGATTTGGTTTTCCTTCTTATCGATATCCCGTCGATAATTTATAGGCGTCCTCGCGATTAACCGTCGCGAAAATTAAGCTTTAAAACGTGGAAAGAAATTAGACTTATTTAGTTCCGACTGCGCCAGTTAAGGTGTGAAACAACCAAATATCCAAAAAAAAATTAAAAGACCGGAGAATTTCAGTAAATACGACTTTATTAATTAGAAGCTCGAACAAGACTGCCAATGATCGCTCAACTTAAAGCTAAAGAACAATATTTCAGGTAACCAACTGGAATTTCGCTGACGCTATGTCTGCTGTTTTACCTGGGCGCTGCAAAACGTGATCGTGAAATCGGGAATAGGTGAATGCACTACCGGTGCCCTAAATATGTAGCTGTTAGAGAATTATGCGTTGCATACTGTAACTCGCGCTTATTCATAATTCGTTGCTCGCGCCTTTCAATTAGGGCGGGGCGTATTTGAGGTATATGAGGTATTTGTGTATGTTCTCGTTACCTCGACCGTTGGCCTGTGATCTTGAAATTAACTTTTGTTACCAAGGCTATTGGGCTGCGTTATTTTTAGGTTCGAATTGATCTAAGTTTGGTACATCACGCTGGTATGTTTTTTAGAATTGAAAGAAAATAACAATGTGATTGCTGTTTGAACTTTATTTTGAACATGTTTGCTGTTATCTGTTTTTAATGTAGTTCTGCTTAAATACTGTAGTTGTTAATTTTTTCCATGTGTCCTTTCTCAAAAATAATATCAAACAATTTCACTCCTAAGATCACTGTTAAAATATGTTCAACTACTCTCGTAATTAGAATAACCTGGTTTGATTTCGGTCACAAGTCACAGAAAGTAACAGAAAACCACGAATTGTCTTATTTATTCATTCCTATACTAAGTTACGATGGCGTCCAAAATTTATATATGGTAATAATCAGATCACATTAATTAATAACACTAACATTAAATCATTAAGAGCAAAAAGAATAATCAGAAGCACAGAAACATGGAAAATTTTTGAAAATCCCGACATTATCATTATTTTGTTTATCTGTCCTACTTTCTTTTAAAAGACACTAAGACTGTTAGAAAAATAAAATACCCAATGGTATTCTTTCATTTAACTCCTTTATTTTATGTAAAAATATTCGATTTAATAACCTTCTGCAAGCATCCAAAATTACGAGTAAAGCTACAAAAACGTTACACAACTATTTTCACTTTTGTAACATTCTGCTATTTTAAAGTCCTCTTCTCTATTATATTCACATAATTTAAAAACACACAAAATAGTACAGGAAGATATTACAAATACCATGAATTTACTATAATTAAATAATTGTACATAAGCGAAGTAAATGTTACAAAATAATACAAATGACCAAAAACAAAAACAAGCATAAAAAATAAAATAATGTTTTAAAATTGTATACATATAAAGCATATCTCACATATATAAATATTTGTTTGGAAGAAGAATATTTAAGTAAATAATAAACGAAAACAACATACAACGATTAAAGCAGTTTCAAAACTAAGAGTGAAATGAGCTTGCACTTACATCCAACTTACTAGAGAAAAATACTTTAAAAGTGTGAAAAAAGCGGAATTGTATTGAATAACAATAATACCACGTAGTTTACCCTTGTCAGTAGAATGTACTATTTAAGAACGAATGAGTAACAAAACAATAAAAATGAAAACTACTAGAAATACTGCAAAAGCATTAAAATTACTATTAAAGATAAAGTAAGAGGTGTAACTCTTTTAGAGAGGAAAAACGAAAAGGAAATGCAAAAGGAGTACTCAACATAACAAAATTATTGGAATTTTACTATATTAATATCAAATTGAATATTTATATTTATTTTCTGTTATTGTATATACTAACTATAGTGTATTATTGCTACTGATATATACCAAAAACATAAAATATAATAAATGTATGAGGAAAATGCGAAAATTATTAGAAATATTTATAAATGAAAATATATGAATAAAATATATTTTTGGAGTTTATTTAACACCCATACCTTCTTTATTACGCGTAACACCCAGTATATTTTTGCATTTCGCTTCTTGTCTTCAAGCAATAACAACACTCTTGAGCTTAATGCCTCCAAATGCTATTCCATCACCTACTCCCGTAGACGCCCCTCTTCTTCCTCCAGAGTTTATTGGCTATCTGATGAACCCAAAGGTCGTGAAATACTAGATGTGACACTCTCTATACAAGCTTAAAGCTCTAACCCATATGCAACTTCTAAAACTGCCTGGAGAAAATTTGTCCAGAACTACTGCTTCCTACGCCTTATCTAAATTCCAATAAGAACGAAAGAGATAAGAATAGGCAGCCAAAAGTTCTCATCTAGAGCACTTGTAGTGTAGGCAATAAAATGCAGCGTTTTTTTTATCACGCATTTTTAAAGGCGGGCCAATCTGTTTTGCTCGCTGTGTGCCTCTGCATGCATGGTGTTAGTGCCGTCCCCAGGCACTGTTCCAGCACAGGGAAATCCTGAATTGAGAATGGGGAACAGGCAGGTAGCACATTCAGAGCATTATATACGGATGCGGGCTGCTTACATTCACTTCACTGTGCGATTTTAAAGGCGAGCCAAACCTATTCGAACGTGTGCGCTGCTACGGCTGGCAAAACTTACAGGGTTCTATTGATATTGTTAGCGACGTTTTACAATTTGAGAAATTATTTTTTAAAAAAGAACGTGAAATTTTTGCAAGAAATTTAATTAATAATAGTTTGTTTTAATAAAATGTGAAGCAAGACAATAATTCGATATTAAAGTATTTTAAAATACCGCAGGATAAAAAAAGGTTTATATAATTTTTAAAATATCTAGTACGGTAGAAATTTAATAATTGTTGTATTTTTTACAAATTATTATATAATTTGAGCAGAAGAAAATTACAGTCCCTGACCAATGAATTAGATGCACCGACTAAAATAATGAGAATTTTAAAAAGGCGCCTGTTTTCTTTTCGAATTAATCGTTCTAGACATTCGGTTTTTTTAAATTGTCCAATCTTAGCATTCTAAGAACCTTTTTATAACTGGAAAAACCTAAAACAGTTGCAGGTAGGCATGTAAGTTGCATTTAACTAAGATGATAATTTTTTTGCGTTCATTTCTGAGTTTGCAAGTAACGAGTTAAGTCGTACTTTTATTGTTTATACAAGTGTTTCTTAACAAGTTAATTAGTGAACTTTGTCTAAAGAGTGTGTGGAAAAATATTTACGTGATATTACGTGAAAAAGTGCATTATTGTTGAAAGTTAACTGTTTTAAAGTTAATATTGTTCTAATTGAGAAAACTTTAGAAAATGGGTCGCGCAAAGGACATAAATCCCCAACAAAAGAGTGTAATGGTGAATTTAATTAAAGCTGGAGAATTGTCCAATCGAGAAATAGCAAGATTGTGCAAAGTTTCTGCCTCTACAGTTGATATAGAGGCTAGACAATTAGTCAGAGGATACTCTGGTAGTGAAAGTCAAAGAAGAAACTGCCGAAAAGCACGTATGACATCATCAAGAGAGGATCGGAAAATTATCTCTATAGCCGTCCAACATCGTAGAGCATCAGCTCGTGCCCTAACAACCATCCTTAAGGACACGGGAATTGAGATATCGACGACAACATTGCGCCGAAGATTATGGCAAGCTGGGTTAAAATGTAGGCGTCCGGTAAAAAAGCCCAGGCTGACCAAGATCATGAAAAGAAGGCGACTTATTTGGGCTAGAATGCATCAACACTTCACAGTTGATGATTGGAAAAAGGTATATTTCATTCTTTTTCTTTAAATAATAATTTAATTAACATTTTCCAAATGACAAAAAATTGATCCAATTTTTGTGTTCATATATGTAGGTCATCTTTAGCGACGAATGCCGCTTGGAAGCGGTGACTGAGATGGCTCAATTTGTCAGGAGGAAAACTAACGAACGTTACAATGAGGACTGTACCATAAGAACCATCAAACACCCTCCTTCAATCATGATTTGGAGCTGCATTAGCGATCAAAGCCCTGGACCTATTTATTTTGTTGAAGGAACAATGAGGCAACAGCAATATAAAACCGTGTTGTCAGACGTTTTGCTACCGTATATAAATGCACAACTATACCTACGATCCGACTTCATATTCATGCAGGATGGAGCACCATGCCATACTGCAAAAACAATAACCAAATTCTTCGAGGAAGAAAATCTGGAGGTGCTTCCCTGGCCTGGCAATTCTCCGGACCTAAACCCAATAGAGAATTGCTGGGCTTACTTAAAATCAAAAGTATATCAACGACAAAACCCTAACATAAATGTCCTGAAGGAAAATATCACGGATATTTGGAATAATGACGACGGTTTAAAAGCTGCTATACAGTCTTGTATTTCGAGCATGCCGAGGAGGATCAGCAAAGTTATTAAAAATAAAGGATCTTGCATTGATTATTGATAAATGTTGTTATTATTCTTAAGAAAAATAAGTATCAATATCATTAAAAAATTAAAACTAAAAAAATGTGGCAGGATTTATTCAAACTTTTACTATTTCACTAATTTTCTGAAAAATTTGCTTGTGCGTCTAATTCATTGGTTAGGGACTGTACATATACTCAAATATAAATAATTATACCTTTGTTTTTACATGAATTGTTCTACAAAGAAACATTATTTTGAATAACTTTTGCTTAACTCAATTTATTATTATTGTTGAATTTTCCTGAAGTTATGAAATTTAATTTTATACCTGATGACTTTTGTTTTAATATCTAATTATATTACAGAAGGGAAATTTGTTTAACAAATTTAAGCAGAACAGTAGGTAAGGTAAGTGGGTTCTTGACCAAGTGCGCGTGTACTTGATCCAGAACCCGCTTAGCATAGGTGTTATGCGTCATTGGGGTCATTGATCTTTATGACCTTGGAGTGGTTTGTAGTTGGCATGGGTGTTGCTTGGTGGGGGTTGTTGGCATGGCAGGTGTTCCCCTCCCTTGTTCGCCCCCTCCCCTGCCCTGCTGTGGAGATCGAGGTTTTGTCGGGGGCTGGTCGGGGCCTGGTCCGCCTGTACATGATTGAGGTGGGTGGCGGGTTTCCCTCCCCTTGGACCTGGACTGCTGATTGGTCTGGGTGTGTTATGTGTTTGCTGGGGTGTTCCCCTCCCAGGCCTGCACTTGGTCTTGGCTGATTGGCATATTTGGATGGTAAATAAGTTTGCGGAGAAAAACATATTTGCCTGAAAAAGAATTTCGCGTGGGTTAATGCGCAGCTGCGTGCGGTTTTGTTATTTTTATAAGTGGAACATTTCTGGGAATTAAACTATGTGAAAATTTGGTAACCGCAGCGTGTTGAAAAATCATCTTTGCCTGGAAAAGAATTTATTTGCGCGTAGGTTAATGCGCAGCTGCGTGCGATTTTTATTTTTACTATGTGAAAATTTGGTGACCGCAACGCGTCAAATAAAAAAAAAATCGGTTGTCTGTAAAGTCGGTTTACTGACGATAGTTGAACGTGACAACGTCATAAGAAAATACTGATGGAATGGTTGCATTTTTCAAAAGAAAATTTTAATTTTATTTGTTTGATAGATATTTTGTATGGATATAGAGAAGGAGGTAAATGGAAATCACAATTGAATTGATCAAGTTACATTTATTTGTACGCATAAATACAATTATGTCAATTTTTTTTTTTAACAATGTACATAGTTTTTACAAGTATGAATGTGCTTTGAGCAATTGTTTTACAACTTTTAAACATGTGTGATATTTAACTACTTACAATTTGTGTTATTCTGTTGAGAATAGGACGATGATAGGAAAAGTAGGAAATGAAAGGGAGTGTTTCGAGTGTAATGTGTCTTGAAAAAGTCAAATCGATGGTGGTGCCTCTTAGTGTTGTTGACTTATTAACGTCTGATGTACAATCGAGATTGAACATGTCTTTCATGAATTTGAGAAATGTTTCGTCATTTTTCACGTTTGTGTTGAAGTCGCCACAAAGAAGAATTGGTACATCGGTATCAACTTCCATGATGGGATATACATACTGGCTGTTATAAACATACGGAAATAGTGCTTGATGCAGCAGAACACTGATGTTAGAGATACTTGCTCCAGGATGAATATAAACTGCGCCAAGAACCATTTTAAACGTGGTATCAGCGGTGAAGCATGCAACTTCTGGCAAGCAAACGTCACCAGTGTTTCTAATAAGGCGGGTTGTATCCGACAGTTCAACGTTGAGAATTTTGGCCGTGGATGTCGATGATAAGTTTCTATAAATTGCCACTCCACCTGCTGCATTTGTTTCAGAATCTGATCGATTATTCTGCCGGGTTACACATAAAAAATTTTCAATTGAAATTGGATCACAATTGTCACGCATCCACGTTTCAGTCAAAATCAAATAATCAGACCTTGAAATCACTGTGTCTTTTTGTATAGCAGCTGTCCACGCGGACGCATCGCTCACCCAAGTAGGAGAGAGACAGATGTCGAACGCTGCCGAACGCGGAGGCCGATTGTGCCTCTTTGTCGCTCGTTCTCGCTTGCACTTCAAGCCTTAAATGGAACGCCTCAGAGCGAGGTAACGCCGCATGAGTCATGTTTTTTCGTGCGTGCAGCCAGCTTCATCGAATTAGAAGACGTTGTCACGTCAAAATCTTGTTGCTGCGCAGCTGCGTGCGGTTTTGTTATTTTTATAAGTGGAACATTTCTGGGAATTAAACTATGTTAAAATTGGGTAACCGCAGCGTTGAAAAATCATCTTTGCCTGGAAAAGAATTTATTTGTTTTTAAAGTGCGAAAGCAAAAGAGTAGGGGAAAAATTTGCATATAAAGTCATCGTTCTCCGTTGAAGTGTTCAGTTTAAAGTCGAGGTTTCTGTTTCGTTCAGCTAATTTATTTAATTTTGAAAATATTGACACAGCAGGAAGCAATAAGTAGGGTGGCGAGCAAGATCAGCAATTGTGCCTACAAAGAAATATTGAGGGTGAAAGATATGGAGCTACACAAACACTACAAAATAATAGCAGCACGTAAATATACAACGCAGTATGGTCGAAAGGTTGTGCTGGAGGCGGACTCAAACATTATTTACATGCCGCAGAGGTTTGACAATTTAGAGCAGAGTTCCCCAAACTTTTTTGTGTCGTAGACCCCTTGCCATGTTTTTCCGTGTTGGGTAGACCCCCTACTTACCTGATATTGATTTCCTGTAAATTTCTAACTGTAGTGAAGTTTAGTGTTAAAAACTTAAAGTAAAAACACATGTTAATTTATACATTTATTAATTGAATTTAAATTAAAACTACTCAAAATAAAATTTTGTATCTGTTATGTAAAATATACGTAACATAAAATAAACATAAAATAAACTATAAATAAAATAACATAAGCAATATTTTTAGTGAGAAGGATGAACCCGATGCTTTAATAATAAATTATCAACATTTGGCGTCAATTTTGTAAGGGTTAATCTTAAATCTCCTCGGCTAATGATGTCCAGTCTGTTTCTTTTTTTCGTTAGGAGATTGGTAACAGCGCTGAACCCCCTTTCCACTAGGTATGACGATGGAAAGGAAATTAAAAATTTCCTCGCTATATTCCATAATACGGGATAAGTAACGGGTATGTTGTTTTGCAGCCAGAATTGCTGATATCCGTTTTTAAACTGAACCTTAAGTTCTTCGTTTGTACTTAGTTCAGTCAGTTCCTCTTGTATTATGACATTCGTTTCTTCTATGTCACCATATGGATTAATTATCCACGGTGGTATTACCATAGTCAAAATATCCTCAAACCTAGATTCAAAATCTGAATAGAGGGCATTTAAATGTTGAACGTAAGTTGAAACGTCGTCTTCCTGGCAGTTTGTCTGTGACAAATTGGGGAACTGAGAAAATTCGCCCCGTCCAATATTTTGCTTCATTAGTTTAACTCTGGCAAGAAACGCTGATAAGATGGACTGTCGCCTTGTAATTGCAAATTAACCATATTAAATTTTGTAAACAAATCTGTTAAATAGGCGATGTCTGTTTTCCTCTTCATTAAATTTTCCTTTAAAATTTTATCTTTAGTATCCAGAAATTCTAAAATAGTCTCAAAAAGTGCAAAAAATCTTGTCAAACATAAGCCTTTCGACAGCCAGCGTACTTCAGTGTGAAGGAGTAATTGATGAAAGTGTTCGTCATTTTCTTCACACAACTGCGCAAATAACCGCGTATTCAACGCGTTGCTTCGGATTCGGTTTACTGCATCAATGACTAAATGAAGTGATTCATGCAATCTAACACTCAAATTTTTAGCAACTAAATGTTGTCGATGGATGACGCAATGTATTGCTAACACCCCTGACACATTTTGTTTTAAATAGCTTATAAATCCACGATAACGTCCAACCATGGCAGGTGCTCCATCTGTAGCTACTGATATTATATTTGATAAAGGAATTGCTTTTTCAATGAAGTAATCCTTCAAAACATGAAATATTGATTCACCTTTAGTGTCGGTTACCAAAGTTCTTGCGAAGAGCAGTTCTTCGTAGATTTCTTGATTCATAATAAAACGAACATATGCCAATAATAATGCTGCATTATCAGGTAAAGTTGACTCGTCTAGTTGTATAGAGAAATGGGTCGTTTGCAAATAATTACATAAGAAGCTTTCAATATCAGAACTCATTTCATCAATACGTCTTTCAACAGTATTGTTGGTTAAGGCAATTCTTTTAATGATATCAGATGCAGGTTTGTGTAAAACAGTTTTTAAAACCTCTTCAACGGCTGGCAAAATTAACTTCTCTCCGATAGTATGCGGTTTTCCGGATTTTGCTATAAGTAACGAGATATTGTAAGACGCCCGCAAACCATCATCATTTCTTTGTGACGTCGAAGCGAACATTCTATCCAGTGTAGGTCTCTTCTGAAGTTTATCTTTGAGTGTTTGAAAGTATTTCAAATCTTTCTCTGTTTTATCAGGGTGGCATCTTCTCAGATGATTTTGCAGTTTAGATGGTTTCATAGCGTCATTGCCCAAAACTTTGTTGCATAAAAAGCACATAGGCAATTGTTTGTCCGGCAATGATGGAATGAAGCCAAATTTCAAATAATCAACACTGTACTGTCTACATTTCTTTTTAGATTCGGACATGGCATCAGTCATCTGTGGGCAAAATTAAATTATTTAAATAAGACAGAAAATCCAGCAGCTGTATATTAAAAAAATTTTTTAGATTTTTCCGAAAACATTCCATAATCCGAACATCTTCTTGCAACAATTAGCTCGAATTACGGAGATTGCACTGTAATTATAATACCGATTGCTAAAACTTTCAAAAAGAAACTATTGAGGAGTACTCGTGTAATTTTACATGATTGAATATTAAACTACTAATAACTAAAGTCATGATTGGCGTAATTTATCTATCTTTGCTAACTACGAGTACAAAACTAAAATTTAATAAAAAATTATTACTCACTATAATTTGTGTGATATACTATCTGTTTATATTTTTTAAAATATTTTCTTAGAACTTTCCTTTTCAAGATTCAGGAAACGAATAAACGAATTTGTCCCACATTCGTATTTATAGAGTGACGAATTGAACAAGTCAATGCAAGGTAGCGAAGCTCTGAGACTGCGACTCTCAGGTTTTTACAAGTTCAAAATGTATTGCGACCACAAAGCGAATACCAACATCCTACAACTTACACAATTTTATAAACATATATAATAAATTTTTTACTTCATAGGTACTTTTATAAATAATATATATGTCTTGATATTATAAGATAGTATGATGTAAGTAAATAGGTACTATCAGTGTATGTGTTGAGGTCCACTATCGTGGACCCCCGTTTTCATTTCATGGACCCCCAATTTTTTTTTCGCTGACGTAGACCCCTTGCAGGTTGTCATAGACCCCTAGGGGTCGATATAGACCACTTTGGGAATCACTGATTTAGAGGATGATGTGCTGGATGACATCAACAAAAATGGCCCTTTCTACATCATCAGTAAGGGTGAAATTGGAAAATCCTTTGATTTACCCGTTGTTCACCTAAGTGAAGTAGATGTAAACATCTATAATAATAATCCTTCTGTATCTTATTATAATCATACCTATTAAATATTTAAAAAATAAAGAAAAAAAATCTTTCTTGGTTTTTGTAGAGGGATTATATACATAAGTTTGATAGAGGGGGGAGATTTTTTTGGTATAAGAATCGAACTTTTAGAGTAACATCACTAAATTTTGTAATACCTTCAAACGTAAAGGGCTGCTCGGCGAAGTTATCAAAAATTAAAATAGTATATACTAGCATATATGTACACACTTGAGGTAATAGTTCAATTCACCGTTGGTATAGCGATTTTGTATTGTGTTATTTAGATTTATTAAAGAAAAATGGCTTCCACTACCAGGAGTGTGATCAATATGGTTGTGGAAATTAAAGATTCATTAAAAAATCTAAATGATGGTGGTGGAATGGAAATGAATGGCGTTCTAAAGAAGTGCAAATTATATATTCAGCGAGCGTGTTCTGTGCTAAAGATTTGCTCTAACCCAGGATCTAGAAGGTGTTACCAAAGATGCATTGCTGAGCTTAAAGGATTCAAAGTAAAACTACACTCACTTTTACATCGTGGGAGTGGTATTAATCCTCAACAGCAAACGAGGAAAAATCGTGTAATATGGGAAGATATAGAATCTGCATTTAAAAAGCGGATCAGGACAGGTGTGATGGTTAATATAGTACATAAGGATCCTAAAGAATTTTTAGAAGATGCTCAGTATTTAGTTTCAAGACGGATTACAAATATTTTAAAGAAGCACAAATCACTCAAAATTAATACTACCTTTAGTGGAGAATTTAAAATTGTTCGTAAGGACAGAGAAGAATTGGAATATAAATATTTTAATACAAAGAATGTTGCAGTGGATCAGATTATTAACTTAAAGCAATGGTGATAGTGAATGGGCTCTATCAAGTATTATTAATTTAGTTGTTAATATTAATAAATATGAACATTTTCGAGGATCATCATATATCGATTTACCACCTGAAATAAAATTAAGACATTCGTGTGTTAATGTTAATAATTCTGATGATGCTTGTTTTGCATGGTCTATAGTGTCAGCACTTTATCCCGCTATTCATCATGCGAATATAATATCAAGTTACCCACATTATAGTCAAGTCTTGAATTTAAATGGAATTAATTTACCACCAACAATGAATGAAATATCTAAATTTGAAAAAATGAATGCCATTTCAGGAAATATGTACATATATTTGGTTTGGAAAAAATTAAAAATAAATTGCATGTTACTCCAACTCGTCTTACAAAAGATAAACAAGACAGACATGTTAATTTACTGTTGATTCAAGATAATTATTATGACAACGATGAAGATGATGATGATGATGATGAGGGGGATGCTACTTTTGAAATTAAATGCCACTACTGTTGGATTAAAAACTTGTCATGTTTAGTTTCTCATCAAGTTTCCAAAACAAATAGAAGAAAATATATTTGTGACAGATGTCTTTACTATTTTGTATCAGAAGGAAAATTAGCTGCACATATCGAAGATTGCGAGAAAAAGATTGTTGGGAAAGTTATTTTACCAACTGAAAACAATAAATGGCTAAAATTCAAAAATTTCAATTTTAAAGAAGATGTACCATAAGCAGATTTTGAATGTTTATTGGAACCGCATGCTATTAATGAGAGCATGAGAACCAATAAATATCAAAAACATAAGGCATTTAGTGTAGGATATTATTTTAACTGTTCCTTTAATAGTAGCCTTAGCTATTTTCGTTCTTATTGGGGTATTGATTGCCAACATTGGTTCGTAAAGCAACTCCAACAAATTATAATAAATGTAGAAGAAATATTTTCACAAATTAAACCAATTACTGCATTAACTGCAGATGAGAAAGTGCAATATGCACAAGCCAGTTGTTGTCATATTTGCGAAAAACCTTTTACACTTGAATCAAAACGTGTGCGAGATCATTGTCATCTAACTGGAAGATACAGAGGTCCAGCACATGAGGATTGTAATCTTAATTATCAAAATACACGTATAATTCCAGTAGTATTCCATAACTTGAGTGGTTATGATGCTCACTTTGTGATAAAGGAAATCGCAACTGCGTTTAATGGTCGAGTTGATCTTTTGCCAATAAATAAGGAACGCTACATATCATTCACAAAAAATGTTAAAGGTAGTGAAATAAAATTTCGATTCATTGATTCGTTCAAATTTATGGCATCATCTTTAGATAATTTGGTATCATATTTACCTAAAGAACATCTGATTATAAAAAGAAAGGTGTGGAATAGTTTGAATACTATTGAATTTGACCTTGTAACTAGAAAAGGTGTATTTCCCTATGGTTATATTAGCGATTTTGAAAAATTGAATGAAGTGATATTACCTCCTCAGCAAGCTTTTTATAGTCAATTAAATGATACAAATATTTCTAATGATGATTATATACATGCACAAACTGTGTGGACAACATTTGGCATACAAACTCTTGGAGAATACTCCGATTTTTATTTAAAAACAGATGTTTTATTGCTATCAGATGTATTTAAGAATTTCAGAAAGGTATGTAGAAAAACATACGGTCTGGACCCTGCACACTATTTTACTCTCCCAGGATTAACCTGGGATGCGATGCTGAAATACACCAAAATTTAGTTAGAACTACTAACTGATATCGAAATGGTTATGTTTATAGAAGAAGGAATTCGAGGGGGAGTAAGTCAGTGCTCGAATCGATTTACTAAAGCAAATAACCGTTATATGGAAAACTACAATGATCAAGAAGACTGCAAATATATCATGTATTTTGATGTTAATAATCTTTATGGTTGGGCAATGTCCCAGTATCTTCCAACTCATGATTTCAAATGGGCAAATACTGATATAGAAATAACTAACGTGTCAGATGAATCACCAATAGGCTACATATTAGAAGTTGATCTTGAGTACCCAGAATTTTTACATGATAAGCATTCATATTTACCGTTTTGCCCACTACATGATGCAGCTAATGGATCTTCATATAAAAAACTATTGACAACATTATCGAATAAAGAAAAATATATCATTCATTACAGAAATCTAAAACAATGTTTAGATCATGGACTTATTTTAAAAAAAATACATCGCGTTCTTCAATTTAATCAATCGCCATGATTAAAAAAATATGTTGATTTAAATACAGAAATGCGAAAGAATGCTGTAAACGATTTTGAGAAAAACAAATATAAGTTGATGAACAACGCAGTCTTTGGGAAAACTATTGAAAATGTACGTAAGCATTCTATCGTAAAATTGCTCACAAAGTGGGAAGGTCGATATGGAGCTAAAGTTATGATAGCCAAACCATAGCACAGCAGAACCATTTTTGATCAAATTTAATTGCTGTTGAATTAAATAAGACTGATTTATTTTTTAATAAACCCATTTATATCGGAATGTGTGTACTTGATATATCTAAAACATGTGTTTATAAATTCCATTATGATTATATGTTACCTAAAATGAATGAAAATTGTAAATTATTGTACACTGATACAGACAGTTTAATTTATGAATTTAAATGTGATGATATTTATCAGCTTATAAGAGCTGATATTAAATATTTTGATACTAGCGATTATCCTCAGAATAATGTTTATAATATACCTTTAGTAAATAAGAAAGTTCCTGGACTTATGAAGGATGAATTAAATGGTCAAATAGTAACTGAATTTGTAGGACTTAGATAAAAATGTATAGTGTTAGAGTAAATAATGAGGATTTAATAAAAAAAATCTAAAGGTATCAAAAGAAATGTAATCGAGAATAGTATTACTTTTGATGATTATTTATCATGTTTGAATGATTCAACAAAGCATTCAGTCAAATAAGCATAATGTACCTAGTCTTGCCATAAATTCTGTCACACAATTTCTAATGCGCGCTTTCTCAGAAATTAGCCTGGAATTGTATCCTCATGTTGCACTTTGTAACAAATGAACTGTACGGCGTAATATTCCGATCAGTTTGGTGACAGTCTTTGACTCGTAATCATGGAGTGGGGAGTAAAAGAAAATCGTATCGCTGTAATAGCACTCCATAAGTGTGGAAAAAATGCTTCTGAAATTTTGAATTTGTTGAAACCGCTAAAAATAACAAAAAGATTCATTTATTGTGCCATAGAACGATTTAATGAAACCTTAGGCATAGATGATAGAGCAAGGACCGGTCGTCCACGTACCGTTAGAACAGTTAGTGTCATCAAAACTGTCCGAGAGCGCATCCGTAGAAATCCACTGCGAAAACAAAAAATTTTGTCGAGGGAGTTGGAAATCTCCACAAGATCGATGAGTAGACTCTTTCGAGATGATCTTTATATGAAGGCTTATCGTCGGTCAACAGCCCACATGTTGACTCCACGGTTAAAGGAAATAAGATTGGAAAGATGCAAGAGTCTCTTGCTTTGGCACGCAACCAATAGTCATGAGAACATCCTCTTTACCGACGAAAAAATTTTTACTGTGGAGCAAGTTTTTAATAAACAAAATGATAAGGTTTATGCAACATCATCAGAAGAAGCTAGAAAAACGGTTCCCAGGGTGCAACGAGGCTATCATTCAGCTTCTGTAATGGTTTGGTGGGGTGTATCCCATAAAGGTGTCACAACACTCAATTTTTGCAAAAAAGGTGTCAAAACCGGTGCGGCAGTTTATCAAACCAACGTGCTGGAAGGTGTTGTGAAACCTTTATCGCAAACTCTCTTCGGTGGGCAACATTGGGTCTTCCAGCAAGACTCTGCTCCTGCTCACAAAGCAAAAATCACACAGGAGTGGCTTCGCAACAACATTCCTGATTTTATTGCACAAGAAGATTGGCCATCCGGGAGCCCAGATTTAAATCCGCTGGATTATGCATTATGGACAGAGTTAGAGACCAAGGCCTGTAGAACTCCCCACCGCAATTTGGACAGTCTGCAAAAATCGTTGGTGAAAGCAGCAAATGAAATTTCGTTGAATACCGTGCGTGCCGCTATAGACCAGTGGCCACAACGTTTAAAAGCTTGTATAAAAGCTAAAGGAGGTCATTTCGGGTAAAGCTTTTATTAATTAATTAACATATCTGATTAAAATAAATTTCGTTGGAATAAACATATTATCTTTTATTGTTTAGATTTTATGCTTCTTTAAAGTTGTGATAGAATTTATGGCACGACTAGGTATATAGTATATGACAAACCAAAGTAGCATTGAGCCCTCATGATGATAAACGTTTTTTAAAAGAGAATTCAACTGATACATTTGCTTGGGGGCATTTTAGGATAATGAAATACAGCTTACTTTTGTTACTTAAAATATGACTTTTATTTATTTAAATATGTTATTATAATATTTCACTTTTATTGATCCATGAATTGTATTTTTCGTGAAAACCTAACCATTTTACAAGAAATTTGCCTCCCTTCCTCTTTAAAACTTTTTCAACCAGATAATCGTGAGGATATTTTGTCTTCAACAGCTCCTTGTCATAAAACCCACCCTTTATAGGATGACCCTCAAAATCCTCCAGAAGGTATGTTACAGGATTCGTGTTCTGCACAGATTTAATTCGAAAGATTTCCGTTGTCCAATTTGGAGTATATCCTTTATCGAAAATATGTTTGAATTTGCTAATGCGAACATAATCACCAACTTTATATTTTGCTTTTTTACTCATTTTTATGTGGTTATTAACATCTGAAGGTCGCATTTGAATTGTCCGGTGTTTTTTGTTGTTATATTTGTTGACTAGTTTTTTCACCATATCTATCCATCGATAAGAACCGGTTTTACTAAATTCTTTCCACATCATACCCTTTAATGCTCTGTTAAATCTTTCAACTATTGAAGCCTTCAATATGCTATAAGTAGAATAATGATTTATCTGGTGGTCTTACATTAATTTTTGAAATATTTTATTATAAAATTCTTTGCCATCATCAGTTTGGAAGTTTTTAGGAACACGCCCATTTTTTAAGATTTTCTCCATTACAATTTTAACCTCTACCCCAGTTTTATTCTTAATAGGTTCCGCCCAAGCATATTTGGAAAATGTATCAATTACAGTTAACAAAAAACGGAATCCATTATTTTCACGAGCATAGGAACCCATTTCAACCAAATCCGCTTGCCATAGATTATCAAAATCTTTGATGATTACACGTCGTCTAGGGAAGTTGCGACGAGTTGCTCTATGCAACTCATTAACAACAGCCTCTTTACTCATTTCAGAATACAATGAGAAAATATCTTAGTATGTATATATTTCAAAATTTTATGTCTTAACACTATGACGTCCGGTGGCTCCACGTTGGTGCCATTCGAAAACTATTGCGCATGCGCCAATGGCTGTATTGTGGTGTTCAAATCTGTGAAACGAAAGTTATTGTTGCGTGTTCTGTTTACCTAACAGTAAATTTCGAACGTAGAAGCTTTGTGTTTTAAACCGTAGAAAAAACGCCGGCGATAAGCGAAATTATGTAAGTCAGTTGCACCCGCATGACACGAAAAAATCTAGATTAGACGCGCGGACGGCATAGTGTTAATGATGTTTACACTTTTAGGAGTTTTAATTGTAAGTGATTCCACATCTATAAGCTTTTCTAAAGCTGAGTTAATATTATTAATATTTGCATCAATATATTTCACTGTATCGTCAATAGCTTTTCTAATATGTGTTCTCAATTCTTTCTTTACTAAACCTAATTTAGCACTTAGAGTTTCTAGTTGAATTTTCATATCACCATATGTATTAGCAATTTCAGATTTAAGATATCTACTGATGATGTCAGCATAAATTTTATTTACAACATCTCCATCTTCTGTACGATCTGCGAGGTATTTAATATTTTTTAATTCCATATCATAATCCTCATTTGATGTTAAGATGAATCCTTTTCTTGGCACTCCTGGAGGACCAGAGGGACCTGGCAAGCCTTGAGGGCCAGGTGGGCCCCGAGCTCCGCTGTTTATTGATTTACTAAATTTGCTTCGTCCAAACTTATCAACACTCATTATTAATCTGGTGGAAAGATTGAAATATGGGTTAATATATGTATGTATTATACTATAATATCAGATTCTTTCAATTCCTCTATTATAGAGATGATTTCATTATGATGATTGTTATGGCCAGCTTGCTCAGATGCCATTAAAAGATGCAATCTTTCTACTAATGCATTTGGATCATTCCAATATATATAATCAATGTTGTCTTTAGGGAGCTTCATTAAACTTTTTCCCGTCTGCTAAAGAAATTTACTTATAATTGATTTATATTTAGCACCTTTGTTGCCTTTTACTTGACCATCAGAACTATAACCACGTCTGAAAGCATTACTTTCTTTTAAAATTTCCTCATAATTCATCAAATCTTCTCCATTATATAAACATTTGCTAGGGATTTTCATAAAAAGTAGTTCACATAAACCCATTGTAATTTTGTAAGGTTTCCCATTAATTATAAAGTTTTCATCATCATCATCAAATGTAATTGTACTATCACCAATTTTCCACTCGCTAATATGTTTATCTTTATAAATACCATAAATATAGTCAATCTGGGGTTTATCTCGAACATATAGTTGGAAATATTTTTTGCTATATTCATAGATAAATTTAGGCTAGATTCAGGGATCTCCATAAAAGTTCTTGAATGGGTTGGTGTTTCATATTCATTTTCCGATTGTAAAGAAACTTCACCATATTTCAGAGGAGTACTTGTCGGCATCATTTTAAAATATTTTTGTTTTGGTGCACTTTCTATGCTATAATCATCTTTAGTCTTTACATCTTCCATATCTTTTATATACTCCTTAACGTTTCGTTTTGTTTTCCTTTCACTCACAAGCTATTCTAAAGGTTCTGTTATGGGCTTTAATGTCGTCTTAAGTTGAAATTCTGCTTCAGTTCGACCAGACTTTAGGGCTTGATACTTTTTTATAATTGCATTTCTGGATTGGATAATATCTTCTATTAACTTCTTCTTCTTATTTGTTTTGAGCTTCCGTTTGTTACCCATTAAAGCAGTTTGATCTGATTTATTAACTGCTTTAAGTACTTGTTAGGCTGTTCAAAGGGAAGCTGTTTAGGACAGTTGATCTGATTTATTAACTGCTTCAACTGGTATTTAACAGCTTTAAGCACTTGTTTAGCTGATCAAAGGGGATCTGTTATGTTTTTCAGTAAACCATTATATTTATAGAACAATGTATGCATCAAGTCCTTTACGGTTAAATGGGCTATTTTTATCTAGCGGAATTTCTCAACCAGCAATTAAATAAATTTGCAAAAGGGCCCAACATTTTATTAAGAGCAAACAATAACACTTTGAAATGTGAAATTAAATGTAGTGATACAATTTATTTCAATAGAGTACATTCAATAGGTTCTCTGCTAGGATTTAGTAAACGCACCTTGGAATAAAGGTAAATGTAGTTAGAATAGAATGCAATTTAATATCTGGTGCTTACATAAATGGAATAAGAGTACACACTTTACATGAATTCAGGGTTGGCCCTGGGTATAAAATAGTTGAGGTACCAACAAACGTGATTTATTTACCAGTAAACACTCGAAGAATTAGCTCAATCACCTTAAAGCTCATTGATCAAGACGGTGATTTAATAAATTTTAGAGGGGAAATTGTTACAATTAGATTACATTTTAAGCCACAAGCATGATCATATATAATAGGGGTAAATTTCACATTAATAATAGTTCTTCTTTACCACTTAAAAAGCTTAAACGTCAAGGGGGAAAAAGTTGGAGCTCTCAAGCAAAAATAAAGAAATCTTAAAGTCGTTAGGTTTTGCTGTAAAAGATAAAAATGAATGAGATATTGAATGTAAGAGAAGCTGTACACTATGACAACAGCATTGTAAAATTTGAATATCACTCTTATTCACCATACATCAACTCATTTAAAAATAATGATGAAATACGTATAGCTATTCAGCACCAAGATATCTATGTACTTCCAAGTGAAAGTTTTCTTTATGTGGAAGGAAAATTACAATGCACTCCTCCTAATAAGTTAGAAAATGTGAAGTTTACCAATAGGTTGGTTGGTTTAAGTGGCGAGCCTGAACAGACTGGTCAGGATCCAATTAGCGCTGGGTGCGCCGTTTTGAGACCACAAATCCCCTACGAATATAACATGGTTATTAAAGAGGCGAGTTACAGATTCATTGGATCAGAGCCAGCCCGTGGAGTTCAGAAAGAGAACTAGCTCTCCGATCCTGAACGAGGGTATGTCGCTAATGTTGCTTAAGAAGTGCCTGCCCATCGCCCGGTGTCTAGCCGCTGCTAGTGCCGGGCAGCTGCACAGGAAGTGAGAAAGAGTCTCTTTCTCAGCAGGATCCTTGCAACTGCGACAGTGGCTGTTATATGGGATCCCCAGTTTAGCTGCGTGCTCCCCTACGTGCCAGTGGCCAGTGTGTACCGCCACTACTCTGGCAATGTCCACGCGGGATCGCTTGAGAAGCTCCAGCGTTCTTCTCAGATTGAGGGTGGGCCAGGTTGCTCTAGAAACTGCACATGACTCGAGATCCGCCCACCTTTTATTTGCAATTGATAGAAAGTGCAGCTGGATACCTTTCTTGACGGTGTTCGGGGAAAAGTGTACTGCTTCCCCGATAGACACACCGAGGGTTGCACCTTCTTTAGCCAGTTTGTCAGCCTGCTCATTGCCCGCTATGTCCGCATGACCCGGGACCCAGAGCAGGGTGACGAGATGGCGTTGCCCCAGAAGGGAGAGTCGCTCACGACAGCCTTTCACCACTTTTGATGAGAGTCTAGCCGAATCAATAGCTTTGATGGCGGCCAGCGAGTCAGTGAGGATCGCAATGTTGCGAGCTTGATTAAGACATGCGAGGGCTTCGCAAGCTTTCGCTACGGCTAGCACCTCTGCCTGGAAAGCGCTGGCATGTCCAGGAAGATGATACGACTCCCTGATGTCGAGTGAGTCGCAGAAGATTCCAGCTCCAACTCCTTTGCTGGATTTGGACCCGTCCGTGAAAAACAGAAGATCGAAGGTCTGCGTAATATCGCTCTCCTTGCAATCCTCCCTGGTAGGAACTTTAACCATGAAGTTCTTCTTGCCGGGTATTTTAGGGACGATGTAGTCCGTTTGGCAGGTTGCCAGTTCCTTAGGCAGCAAGTCGAGGGTTCTGCCGTGACCGTATGGCCTGGCGCTCCACCACCCCGACTCCCTCAGCCTTACGGCACTACAGCACGCTAGGTATTTAATGTGGAGGTCGATAGGCAGAAGATGCAGAAGCACACTGAGAGCCTCCGTTGGGCAGGACCGCATGGCTCCCGTGATACCTACACACGCCGTCCTCTGCACCCTGCCTAGCTTTGATCTGATGTAGGCTTTGTCCAGACATGGCCACCAGACCAGCGAGCCATAGGTGAGAATAGGTCGTACAATGGCTGTGTACATCCACAAGACCACCCTTGGCTGGAGTCCCCACCGTCTGCCGAAGGCTTTTTTGCAAGCGTAGAAAGCTATGCAGGCTTTCCTGATCCGCTCGTCGATGTTGAGTCTCCATCTAAGTTTAGTATCTAGGACGACTCCGAGATACTTAGCATGAGGAGACAAGGCCACCCCACCGAGTGAAGGCAGCCTAAAATCTGGAATTCTAGTTTTGGTGGTAAACAACATCAGCTCTGTCTTATTCGGGTTCACGCCCAGGCCACACCCCCTGGCCCACGCGTTAATCCTTGCCAGAGCCCCCTGCATGATATTGCTTAACACCGAGGGGAATAAACCTGATACCAAGACTACTAGGTCGTCGGCGTAGGCAACTACTTTGATCCTGTCCCTATCTAGACTGGTCAAAATTTTGTTCATCACCGCCAGCCAGAGAAGAGGAGACAGAACTCTCCCTTGCGGAGTCCCTCTGCTAACGGATCTGGTTTGGTGGCTATCCCCTAGGTCAAACTGTACGATCCTAGAGCGCAGCATGGCAAGCAGCCAGTCACAGAGACCCTCCTTCACCCCTAGTGAAGAGAGGGCCTCCTGGATTGCTTCCGTGCGGACATTATTGAAAGCACCCTCTATATCTAAGAAGGCAGCCAGGGTGTATTGTTTGAAGTGCAGCGAGTGCTCAATCGTGCGTACTAGCTCATGTAGAGCTGTCTCTGTGGATCTACCTTTTAAGTACGCGTGTTGGGAGCGACTGAGCTGTGGCTCAGCTACAGTTTCCCGCAAGTGAGCATCCAGAATTCGCTCTAGTGTTTTGAGCACGAAGGACGTAAGACATATTGGCCGGAAGTCCTTTGCCAACTCGTGCCCGCACTTGCCCGCCTTTGGGATAAAAACTGCTCGTGCTCTTCTCCACGAGTCAGGTATATATTGAAGCAGAAGGCTACTACTGAAGAGAACAACAAGCCACGGAACTACGACATGCCTCATGTTCTGCAGCATGATGGGTAGAATGCCGTCCGGGCCCGGCGACTTGTACGGAGAGAAGCTATCCAACGCTAGCAGCGTGCTTTCCTCGTTAATTAAATTTTGAAGTTCCTCCCGAGGTATACATGGTATTCCCTGTGGGCTCAGGGAGGCCGCGCAGCTGCCCGTGCTGCCCGGGAAGTGAGTATTCACTAAGAGCTCCAGAGACTCGGCAGCAGATTCTGTCCACGACCCATCAGGCCTCCGGATGAAGGAGGGAGAGACGTGCTCCTTTGACAGGATCCTGCTGAGCCTAGCCGAATCCCTTACGCTTTCAATGGATTCGCAGTAATCCCTCCAACCCTTACTCTTGGCGTCTGCTACTGCCTTCTTGTACAGTTTAAGACAGTCCTTATAGGGTCGCCAAAACTTTTGCTTGTAGCAGATGTTGAAGACCGCCCTTGTCAGCCTCCTCAGGTCAGACAGGTCCTCGTTCCACCATGGTGGAAGGGTCTTCTTGCTACGCTTGACTGGACACGAGGCCTTGAAGGCTGCATTCAAGGCTTTCTCGAGTTTCCTAGCGCCCTCTTCCAGCTCTATCGCTGAACCGAACAGCGGGGGCGGTGTGCCGGGAAGTTTATTCCTGACAATCCGACTGAATTTCTTCCAGTCGATACGTTTGGGGTCCCTAAAGGGCTTTGGAGCCTCAGTCTTGAGGTCCAGGTTGAAAAGGATCCAATTATGGTCCGAAAATGATTTGAGGTTGGACACCCTCCAGTTCGCAACCCTATAGACACTGTTGTCAGTGAGCAGGGTGATATCCAGCACCTCCTCCCATCCCTCAAACTCTTCACCCCCAGGGAAGCAGAAGGTCGGAGTTGTGCCCACGTTGCACACTGACAAATTAGAGCTGCAGATGAAATCAAAAAGTGACTCACCTCTGGCGTTGATCTCAGAACTACCCCACAAGGTGTGCCTCGCGTTTGCATCGCATCCCACCAGCAGGTCAGCCTTCCTCGACGAGACGGCCACAGCGAGATTAACCAGATCTTCCGGCGGAGCTGGCTTATCGTGAGCCATGTAGGCCGAGGAGATAAACAGGTCACCCCTCTCCCTGTCCTCCACCTTAACTACGGTAAGGTCGGGTGAGCTGAAATTGGAGCACAGAAATGCTTTCACATGCTTTCTTGCTAGAATGCACGTTCTCGGCTTACCCTGATATGGATTTAACAAATAAAAAATGTTAAAATGTTTGTCCTGGAGTCCTCTCACCTTGGAGTTCCTAATCCAGGGCTCTTGCACTAACGCTAGGTCAATGTTTTCCTCCCTTAGGAAAACAAGCAGGTTATCCGAGGCACTCTTAGAGTGCTGGAGGTTAATCTGCACGACCCTCAGCATTAGCGGCAGGTGATGAAGCAGCTGGTGGTTCTTCGTCCAGCTTCAAGTCCTCTGAAAGGCCGGCCGGGTCCAGATCCGCGTCCGGGTTGCCAGACCTGAACACCTTAAGCTCGGCAAGCCTGATGCCGAACCTAAGCCTATAGTCGGCCCTTTCCAGGGTTGACAGGCAGTCCTCATTAATGAGGAGCAGGAAAGACATGCTGCTCTTCTGGCGCTCCTCCGCCTTGATGACAGCCCAGTCATCCATAGGAACCGCCGGATTCTGGAGCTGCAGACACCTGAGGAACTTGGCGCTGTCAAGCTTCATCTTAGGCAGCCAGATGCGAGCCCTCGGTCTCCTGGGAATTTCCGATGCGGGAATTAGCTTGAGCTTCAAGCCCTCCCAGGCCTTACTAATTTTAGCAACGCACGACCCGAGGAAGTCCTTCGCGAACTGATCTTCGCACCTGACCACCCTAACTCCTCTGACAACTTCAGAAGAGTCGAAACAAAGCGGTGCTCCGCCCTGGAGGAGATGCTCCATAACCATCTCCGAAAGCTTGGCCTCGATGCTGCACCACGTCTCCGCGGGAATCTTCCCGCTGGAGGAGTTCTCGTCCACGAGAGCGACGTGCAAGCAGTCCCTCACCACATCGCTGAGAAGCCTCTTCTGCTGGCCACTCGTAGGAACCTTGCCCTCCTCGGCAGCTGGCCTGGTTGCAGCCCTCGCAACCCTACTCACTGCGGCCTTGCTACCTGTTGCTGCGGTCGTCGTCCCTGCAACCTTGGTCCGCTTGGCTGCGTGTACGCTCTCTTCACGAGAACGATTACGTTTGCCAGCCTCCTGCTGCCGCGGTAGCGCCTCTTTACTTGCCAGGCTCCTCTTGTACTCCTGTACAACTGCCTGGTACTTGATCTTGTCGGCGACATCCTTTACGTGCACGGTGCCCGCCTCCTCATTCTTAGCAATCTTGTTAAGAATGAAGACGGCCTTCTGGTACCGGCTTTTGAGAAGGGTGCCGCTGGCTTTCCGCCTGCGCCTAGGTTGCGACGAGGCGCTTTGACAGGCGCCTTTAGCAGGTCCAGGGGCAGCTGCTGAACTTGTGGATGGCACGGGTGTACTGTGGCTGGTACTCGCCGTGCAGCTCGAGTTGATAATTGTCTCCTGGCTGGAGGCAAGCAACTCGTCCTCATTTACATCAATGGGGGAGTCGTCGTGCTCCATCCCATTCCACCCTAAATCGGGTCCCGATCGATCCACGCGACCCCGGCAATCCGGGGGCCCCGCTTGCTCAGAAGCACTGGCGGATAACCTCACTTCCGTGGGCGCTGCTGTATCTCCCAGAAGAGCCTCCAGTCCACTTCCAATTGGCAGGCAACAGGATAACTTCCGCACGTAAAATCACTGGAACGCGACGAAAGCACCAAAAAAAAGATCACTGCCGAATTTCATCAAGAAAAACAATCAAAATACCGGAGCCAAAGCAAAATTCCGTCACCTCACTTTGACAGTTGGGGGATAAGTCAGTTTACCAATAACCCAATAGCATTTTTGTTTGAGGAGATTCGATATGAAATTAATGGCGTAGAAATTGATCGCAATAAAAATGTTGGCCCTACTTCAACAATAAAGAGTAAGCTTTCTCTAAATGAATGTGAAAGTAAAATGCTTCTAAATTCAGGATGGTCTCTAACCAATATAAATGTTGGCTCTGATGGTGAGTTTAACTTTTGCATACCATCAAAATATCTTCTTGGTTTTGCTGAAGATTATAAGAAAATAATAATAAATGCGAAGCATGAACTTGTTGTAATTCGCTCCCGAACAGATCTCAATGCATTATTTGCTAAAGATTGTGAAGCTGTTGTGAATATTTTGAAATTGCAATGGCATATGCCACATGTTACTGCAGGTGATAAAGAAAAATTGTCATTGTTAAAAATTACTGAGAACAATCAACCAATTGTATGGAAGGGAAACAATTATCACAAAACTGGTGTTACAAAAAAGAGGCTGCCGACTCTTTACCGACTGTAAACGTTTGTATAGCTGCTTATACTTAAGCACGGCTTAAACTCTACAGTTACTTGGAAAAACTCGGAGATCGAGCCTTATATTATGACACCGATTCTGTCATTTATGTTAGCAAAGAAGGAGAATATGACCCACCAACAGGGGAACTCGTTGGTGATATAACCGACGAATTGGAATGCTTTGGGCAGGGTAGTTATATAAGGTGGTCCTAAAAATTATGCATATGAATACTTCAGTGCAAAACAAAACAAATTTGAAGCAACAAGTAAGGTGAAAGGTATACGCCCGGATCATAAGACTTCAGAGCTTGTGATTTCTGATTCGATGGAAAATATGATACTAAACTCTGAAGAAAATGCCCACAAATAAATAAATTGCAGGCTCAGGCTGCTATCGGCCAACCACGGGGGTGGGAACAAAAGCTAAAAATTAGCCCCTTGCGCGGGTGCGGGGTCTCCACGACCCGTTGTGATGCTGGGCGAGACGTCGGGGAAGGACCTACGATGATTGGGCACGACCATGTCCGCCCATATAACACCTCCAACACTCCAAACAGCGCAATGCATGGCAGCGTCAAAAAAAAATATACAGTTAGAAAAAATATAATAATAATAAAATACAAACTTCCAAGGAGATATCGAGGCAAACTTCGCCTAATTAGCTCCCCCAACAAGATGGTCAAACGGTGTCTCCATTTTTTTAATTTTAAAAAATACCTGAAATGATTAAAATTGAAATTTTTTAAAATAATAATAATAAAAACGATATAACTACATAAATCTAAGAGGAAATGTTTTTGCACTGGGGTTGAAATTAAGAGCCATCTGTGATAAAACAAATTTTCCGAGGGTTTTTTATTTTCGCACGGCAGCAAAAATCGCATCGGTGCGAAATATATGAAATACAGCCGGTGTAAAAGTTTCGTACCACCACCTTTTTAGATTAGAATAATTTACAAAAGGAATTTTTCTCCAAATGTTTACAAAATTATACAAGCACTTTTACACCAGTTGCATTTTTTTTTATTTACTCCCTTTGGGAGCATAAGGCTTCCACGGAGTCCCGCCATTCATTTCGGTCCCGTGCCAACACCTTGCTTTCTCTCCATGATATTATTATTCCAACGCCAGCTTGACTTTCATTTTCCCCTGAGTGTATGCAAATGTTGTTCCTGCTTGTAGTAATTCCTCCCACGCCAGGCCACAGCATCTCAGTTCCATTGTCCAATTCTAGTCCTGATTCGTGTGTCGACAGTCGTTACCGAGTTTCTTATCCGAGGCTCCGCATCCGTTTCTTGAAATCTATTTTGTTCGCCATGACGGGTGATTAGCTCGTAGTGGCTATCCCAGCTGATGGGGCTGCCATCTATCGTTTAGCTTGGAGAAACGCCTCCCACTGTTTAACCAAGCGGAGGTGACTTGGGTGGGAATCGAACCCACGACCCGTGGATCAATAGCCCAGTGCTCTACCATCTGAGCTATCGGGTCTCTACACCAGTTGTATACATACATATGTCAAAAGAAGAACATTCCGTATACGAAGTACTTGAATAGTACACAATGAAAATTAGTTTCACCAATAACTAAAAAAAATCACTATTCCTAGACACCACATATCAATTTGAAAACTACTTACCGTGCTTAATCACCCGAACTATATGCGGCAGCGGACAACTTTAAACTACGAAATTAATTTTTGTGGCCACCAGGATGACCGATGGTCGCCCTAAAAAAAATTGGAAATCCGTTATCACCTTTTACTCTCGCTATAACAAGGCCGTCGCTCTTACAGTTCGCAAAAGCGTTATCGCCCTTACTGCTTTGTCAATCCTACCAGCCCCTCCATTGTTTTCCCCAGAATATGCATTTACATTGTTTTTTTTTTCTTGCTGTCTTACTCCCTTTGGGAGCATAGGGCGTCTACAAAGTCTCTCCACGCGTTTCTATCTTGGGCTAGATCCTCAACCTCTGCCCATGTTATGTTATTTTCTTTCAGTTCATTGTTAACCGTACGCTTCCAAGTTGTTCTTGGTCTTCCCCTTCTGCGTATTCCGTTGGTATTCCAGCTGAGTGCTTGTCTCGCTATTGTCTCCTCTGGTCTTTTAAATGTATGGCCTATCCATTTCCATTTTCTTCTCTTAATTTGAATTGTTATGGGGTCCTGGTTGGTGATTTCCCATAGGTTCGCGTTGGAAATTCTTCTGGGCCAGAATATTCTACATATTATCCTGAGGCACTTGTTTACGAATATGTGAAGCTTATTTGACGTGGTCTTCTTTACTAGCCAGATTTCACTTCCAATAGGAGCACTGGCTTGACACATGCGTTGAATATTTTTAGCTTAGTGCCTCTTGACAAGTGCGAGGATCTCCGTACTGGCCATAGTCGTCCGAAGGCCATTCTTGCTTGCTGTTAGTGATGACCTCGTCTGCCTCGCCGGTTATGCTTATGATGCTCCCCAGGTACTTGAATGTGGTGACTTCCTCTATCACTTCGTTGTTAATGATAAGCTGACCATTGTTGGGGGTGTTCAGCCTCATGTTCTTCGTTTTACTCACGTTGATTTTTAATCCTACTTGTTGTGCATAGTGTGCGAGGCTGTTAAGTTTGGATTGCATTTCCTCGTGTGTGTGTGATATTAGGGCGATGTCATCAGCATAGTCTAGGTCTTCTAGGTGTGATTCTTGTGACCATTTGAGTCCTCTTGGGGTTGCTATGACTTTCCTCATGACATTGTCTAGGACTATGTTGAATAAGTAGCAGGGGGGATAAAGGGCAACCTTGCTTGACTCCGAGTCTTAGTCGTAGGGGGTCGCTGAGTCTTCCATCGTGTAGTATGGCTACTTCGCCGTCCTCGTAGAGAGCTTTGATGATCCGCATTAGTTTGATGCATTTACATACATATGTTAATTTACATACATATGTTACCATCTAAATTATTTAACCCGTTCGGCGCTCTATTAATAGGGCAAGATAGGTGTGTTCCTTTCGTTTATTCAAACGAAATTTATCATGAAATAATCAATCGTCCAAAAAACATATATATATATAGCAAATGTATCAAACTGCCCCGACCTACCAGAAAATATTAGCAGATCGGGGACTTCAAAGTTTTGAGGGTTTTGAATTTTTCCTTACTGGAAAGACAAAATGAATAACGTACCCCAGAAATTTTAAAATGTGATTTATCTGCATTTGAAGCAGAAATTAATTTAAATAATGAAATGGGTCTTTTACTTCGAGAAATCAAAAAAAAAAAAAACCATCGACGAGGCCCCCTGAACTGCTTTAACAGGTCATTGAACTGCTTTAACAGGTCATTGAACAGTTTTAACAGGTCATTGAACTGCTTTAACAGGTTGTTTGTTGGTCGATACTGGCTGGTCTTAATTAGTGTTGGGTTGGCGTTTGTTGTTGTTAATTGGTGTTAAGCTGACAGGTGTTAATTAGTGCTGAGCTGGTGTTATGAGTGTTTACATTACATTATCATTATTATCACCCATCGAAGTGGCACTTCCTTTCACTTCACTTCACTTCACTTCCTCTTCAGCGTGTAGTGGGTTATGTCTTGGCTTAGGGGTGTTCCCCACCGCTTAGCAGGTGTTGCACTGCGCTGCACTTGGTCGGGGCTTGGTCGGGCCTCGTCGGAGCCTGGACAGGAGAAGCTGGTGTATATTTGGGGTTGGTAAACACACAATATTTTGGATTGATATTATATTGGATGGACATCATTTTTGCACATGCATAATTGGCTGGATGCACATTTCTTTTTTTATTTCCAATTTATTGAGCGCGAAATATCGCTCCAAGGAACGTATTTTAAGAAATCAGTTTTTAAGTTCTCTAATTGTAAGGAAAATTGAACTTACTCATTTTGCAAAATGTGCTTGATCCGTCTGCTTCTTTTTGCTAAAAATATTCCATGCTCCAATGCTTCCATGCTTTCACGCTCTGAGTTTTTTCGATGGTCATATTTCCACCAACCTCTTGAATTATTCAACAGTCAGACACTTGTAACACAAGCTAAAATTACTTACCATTTCTGCACTAATAGAACCAGTGGTAACCCTGCTCAGAGGGTTCAGAAAGCTCTTGAATTCCGTTCACAAGATCAAGATGTTCAACAAAGTCGGGTGGGATGTCACATCCCCAGATTCATCTGCTGGTTTAAAGTGCCAAACTCTAAAAATGTTTCCTCGTGTCAATAAATCTGAGCTGGTTCTCTTTACAAATGCGCAAATGCAGCAGTTCCTACTTTTCAGTGAACATTAGTCGCAACCGACAACTTAGAAAGCAACGGAGTACATTTCATTGCTTTTTAATTTTATATAAATGATTTTAGCAAATAAAACCAAGATTGCCCAAAATTTCGACCTAATTTGTGAAATATGTAAACGGCCTACACCTAAATGTGCGTGTAAACGGTGGATGCAGTAACCAGTCCCTTGCACCGAAGGCTTGTTGTTTGGGATCGTTATTCTGATAGAAGTTAAACGTTGTTGTCGAGGAGCGGGAAGTAATGAGAGCGATGGCGATTGAATGGAACCTATTTAAAGATTTTTCTTTAAGTAAAAGATACGATTTTTCCAGTTATATCAAGGTTTATTTTCACAATAATTTTTGCATTTTCTTAACCGAAATCTTCGTTTCGGGAATGGTCTACAGACTGATTCGTCTTCTCTTGATCTTGATATTTTGGCTAATCGAATTGATCTTAATTTCTTTCTAGGTAAGTCAACGTTGCTTGATATTCTACAGAATGAGGGACCGTCTGATGGATCAGTTTCGCACAGTTATTTCATCTATTAATTCCTTTTTCTGATTCACAGAAATTGGACAATTGCTTTGTTTAATGTTTTTGCTGAGACTTATAATAAAGTTCAAATGGTCAGCGTCTAGAGAAGTATGAAGATATAATCCTTCTTGTGTTATGTTTATGCCAATAACATACCCAAATTTGTGATTGAAAGACGAATAAAATCTTTGTATTATTATTTTTCAATTCGGTGGTCGGCCAGTAATGGGAGCTTGCATGACTCTGATTACCCGACATATGTAGGTCCCCGTGATAGTTGGCATTGTACATTTTTAGATTTATATATTTGTTTTGTTTTAGATGCTGCATCAAAGAGATCGTATAACAAAAAACTAAGCAATGTTAGCTTGATTTGAATATGTTAAGCTTCATATTTGAGAAGAATTAAAAATTATGGCTCCCATTTCACATATGAGCGATCCCGATCTGTCCAATTAACTCTCTGTGGCTTCCCTGTTCTCTGAACGCAGCCAATCCTCTTACCTCGAATATTTGGTACGTATGCAATCAACTCTCCTCTCTGGTCTTAAACGCTTTTACCAATTCCTTAACATCAAAAGGAAATCCAGTGGCTATCCCTCAGCACTTAAACTTGCAAACGTGCAATAGCTAATCCCTTCGCTCAATATTTCAGTCAATCCTTTAGTGAGCATTCTTCCGAGCCTAATGCAAGCTACTTCCATTCCATGCAGTCTTGTCGTCAGACCATCCTTGCTTCTATAAATCCATCAGTGGTTTCTTCCTCCATCAACACTCTTGCTGATGATCGCAATCCATGTCCTGATGGGGTCCCTGCCGTTGTCCTAAAAAAGTGAGGGCACTTGGCAACACTTGATTGAACCTCTTACCTCTAAATTTCAACTCTCTATCACCCTATGAATCATTCCCTCTAGGTGGAAAGACTCATTTATGATCCCCATTTATAATAATTCCAAACGCAACAAATTGTGACTTTGACCTGGCGAATCATCAACATCGATGGCATGGCCAAACCGCTTCGGAAAGAAGGCAATGCTCTGCGTTTAGTGAGACCAGAAAGGAATCGTGTACTATGAGCTGCTGAAACTGGACGGAGCTATCAAGGGGCATCGCTACCGACAACAACTCATCAATCTGCATTGCTCGGAAAATGGCCAGAATGGGACACGAGACACAGATCGAGTGATATTGCAGCACAACAACGCTCCATGCCATTACACTCTCATCGTTCTGGACACCATCAAAACGTTAAAATGGGATCTGCTCCGCACCCGCCATATTTGCCTGGCCCCCTCAGATTACCACTTGTTCCGGTCGATAGCGCATGCCTTGACAATTTGGAAGAAGTGCAAAATTAATTGGATGTATGGTTTCGGTTCAAGGATGCATCGTTTTATCGTCGCGGTATTCATGTATTGCCAAAGAGATGGCAAAAATGTCTAAGTATCGAGGCACAATACTTTAAATAAACTATTTTTTTATATTTCTCTTGAAATCTCCGATTTTTCATTGATAAAAATAGCCCAGAAACATAGTTGCACACCTAGTAGATGCTTTTCGAATGGTCCCAGGTATCCCAAGGTTGTACGTTAAGACCATGGAGTTTTGTAACACCCTCATACCATTCGGCCGAGCACACTTTTTCTTGGCGTTGGGCGCTGTAGCATCCCACGGCATGTACTCGTACTCACCATATTTTGGCTTGGGTCGGTTTAGAAAATTTACTTACAAGGTAATGTTGTTCGAACTTTACTCGTTAAACCCTTTCAATTGATACCCATGTCGAGGGGATTGTGAAGCCATCTTTTAGCGTCCGTCCGCCATACACTACACTCTGCAGTGTTGTGTCATTTGAATTTCAGTGCCTAAAGTGATTAGAGCGTTGGGTATGTTCAAATTTCAGTGATAATTTTTCTTAATATCAGCAACTTTTTACAGAAATTAGAACAACTATTTTTTCCTTTCAAATTTTGTATTAGAAGTAAGTAAGTAACTTTGTCCGTTTGCTTTTGGATGTAGCGATTTACGTTTTTGAATATCGCAATATTCCAATTTTTAGAAAATGGGAAAGAAATCAGAAAAAATTTCAGCTATTTAGCCATGAATTCAAAGAGAAAGATATTCTTTTTGGAAAATCGCTAGATTGAAGGGCGTCAGCCATTGCAGAGTAGTTAAATTGGGAAAGAAATACCGATGGTAAAAACGAGGTGATTCCTTCATGTCGGTCGACGACCTGTGGGCGTCAAGGGACCCCAAACACAGATCGGGCAATAATTAGTACAGTTGCCCCGATTCGCTCTCTACCATTAAGGGAAATCCACAATATTCTAAGAGCCAAAGGAATCGTGCTTTTAGAGCGCTATAAGGCGAATCTAAAATGTCGGTGACTTCCAACATGGAACAAAACGCGATTATCCTTCGCTAAAGCTCATTGGTTCTTCAGAGCGGATGACTGGAACAAAGCAAGTTCTATAAATATAAGTCCTCTTTTTTTAAACGATGTATTAATTTAAATATCGAAATAATTATAGTTTCCCAGATTGTTTTCAGCGATGAAACATCCCCCTGGAGTCATGTTTTGGGAGTACATAAGCAGGAGAGTCCCAGGCCCCCTCTATAAAGTAGATGGTACAATGCGCCAGGAGCAGTATATAAAGGTCCTAAAGAATATCCTATTATTGCCTATCGTCACGACAAGACTCATACGAGAATGTTGTACCTTCCAACAGGACAATGCACCGTGCCATATAGCCAAATCTGTTTAAAATTTTATGTCCAAAAATCACATTCCTATCCTCCTTCCTTGGCCAGAATTGGATAGGTACAATTTTAAATCCCTAGTTTATGAAAGACACAATTCTTCCATAAATATCCTCGAAATATGGTACGGTGCAGAAGAAATAGAGTAAGCCCTAAAAAATTAATGGTGGACGCACAAAATTTGCAATTTTTTAAAATAATAACAATAAATTTTTAAAGCAGATTTTTTGGCCTTTTCAGTGATATGCATATCTCTACTATAGGGGTAACCTTTTTAAACAATGATAAAATTACCCCCAGTTTATGAAATGTTAAAATATCAAAAAGTGGTTATAATGACCTGGTCACCTACTGTAATTGATTAAGTTGTGGCCCTCCAAAAAGCAAAACAAGAGGACATACATAATTAAATTAATAATAATAATAAATTAAATTTTGAGTCAACTATCACCCAAAGATTTTCAAAGCGCACAGAATCAATTTCTCGAAGCGAAACACATTTTTTGATTTGTTGGGCGCCGGGTTCAAGTTGAACTGAAGATCAGTCTGAAGGTTAAATAAACTTTCCCAATTCCTTTCCACATTTGCTGATTGCGATTTTGAGCAGTTTTAAATAATTCCAATCTTTTCTATGAAGTGAGCTATTTTAAGATTTCAATCGAAAAACAATTCGAGACTTTACAGCACAAACTTTGATTTACGTCGGTTAGGTAAATTTAATTAAAATTTGATTGCTTTCTACGCCACAAGGAAATGGTAAAGAAAGCGAATTATCGCTTCTATCAGAAGTGTTATTTTTAAAAGAAGATTTGAATGTTTTAAAGATAAATGTTATCTTGTTTTAGGAAGCAAATTGTTCAAACAGCAGCAACTGTTTCGAGAAAAATTGTGTTTAAAACTTGAACTTCAACAATTATTGCATCTAATAACTGAAAAAATATGAAATAGGTTGGAAGACAAAACAAATCCAACATCTCCAAGTTATTTTAATGTTTGCCTATTACTCACGCACATGAGCTGCCTGCTAATTTTCAATTATGCCCGCCTCGTTGGCCGGCGAGCCTCAGTATTCAATTTCAGCGATAGCACTGTTTTGATGTTTTGTTTGCAAATCTCAAAAGCTCTTCTGGATAGGAAAATGTCGGTAGTTTTGTGTACATTTCTTGGTTCAACCCCAACGCAAGATCAGTTTGCTTTGATCGATCGTGTAGAAGAATAGTAAATAAAATTTCCAAAAACTTTGTGGTTCCGATCAATTGCACTTTCTTCTACTAGTCGTGTTAGTCTGAAAAAGTTATCCATAAAACGAAATAATTGATTTATCATAGTTCGAGTTGCTAAAATGCCTGGCGTGGACTGGATCCCATTGGTGTCGCACTTGAAAGCGTCTATTCAAGCAGTAACCGGCGATGTAGATGGTGCCATGAAAACGCTTGACAATTTTCATAAGGAATGCCCAGGTTTTTCGCAAGCAACCTCCTTAGTACAGTACATGAATGATGACGTGGAGGGTGCAAGAGAAACACAGAGACGATGCCTAGGTACTATAAACAACACCTTAAATGCAACGCCTATTATGGGTCATATGAAAGGTGAGTTACTTTAGATTTTACTTGCTAAACAGATTGGACATGTGGTTCTCACAGATTTTGATGAAACGTTTTAAAGCCAACTTATTTTGGAGAATTCGTCGGTAGCTCGCACGTCTCGAGATATTTAAGTTGGAAGTTATGTTAAACGACAAAACAAAGACGTTTCTGCCTCTTCTTAAAAACATTTCTGGCAAAATTCTCAAAATAACCAAATTAAAGGCAAATAACAGAGAGACAAGCAAATTTTTATCGTGATAAATTACAAATTGAAAAAATAAATCGCAAGCTTTCTTTTTATAGCTTTTACTTTAGTTGTTTTGCTATCTACCAGGAATTTCGCAAGTTTATTTTGAAACAGTTCCCGTTATCGGCGTAGGCTGAAATTTGACACAGAGACCCAACAGTGAGATGTCTAAGAAGTTGCATTTTTTTTTGTTATAAGCTGGTTATCCAGTTCATTTAAATAACGACACGGGAAATTTTGTAAATTTTCCACCGAATTTATCTTCAGAGCTTTACAATGCCAGCAGCGGCTGTAAATGTTCTTGAAAGGTTATTGCTAAACATTAGCAAATCCTAGGGCCATTCTATCTGATGAACCAAAGTACAAACAGGCGCGCAAAGAAACTGCAACTTAACTGTTGGCATGAAAAGTTCGTATCGTTTTATAGAAAAACAGATTTTTTTGGCAAAATTCGATTTTATTATTCAACATAGTTGCCATCGAGGGCGATACACCGATTATAGCGATCTTTCAACTTTTCAATACCAATTTTGTAGTGGGATCTTTAGGTGGGTCTTTAGCCTCAAAATAGGCCCCTGTTTCGGTGATTACTTCCTCATCGGCTTTAAATTTCTTTCTAGCGAGCATTCTCTTGAGATCTGAGATCAGGAAAAAGTCGCTGGGGGTCAAATCTGGAGAATACGGTGATGTGGAAGCAATTCGAAGCACAATTCATGCAATTTTGCCATCGTTTTCATCGATTTGTGACACGGCGCATTGTCTTGATGAAACAACACTTTCTTCTTCTTCAAATGGGGCCGTTTTTTCGCGATTTCGCTGTTAATGGTTTTCCCCTTTCCAAGATAGTCGATGAAAATTATTCCATGTGCATCCCAAAATACGGACACCATAACCTTACCGGCCGACTGTTGAGTTTTTCCTCGCTTTGGATTCGGTTTATCGCGTGCAGTCCACTCAGATGACTTCCGACTGGACTCCGTAGTGTAGTGATGGATCCATGTTTCCATTGTCACATATCGACGCAAAAATCCACTTCTACTGCGGTTGAACAGTTCCAAACATTGCTCTGAAGCATCGACACGTTCTTGTTTATGGTCGATTGTGAGCTCGCGCGGCACCCACTTTGCACATAGCTTTCGCATACCCAAATATTCATGAACGATATGTCCAACATGTTCCTTTGATATCTTTAGAGTGTCAGCTATACAAACCAACCTCAATTTACAATCTTCCAAAATCATTTTGTGGATTTTTTTGTGCTTTCGTCCGTAACAGCCTCTTTTGCACGTCCACTGCGTTCATCGTCTTCGGTTCTCATACCATATGGCCTGTACGGAATTTAGCAAACCACTCACGAATGATTGCTTCGCCTGGCGCAGAGTCCGGATAACACTCATCAAACCACTTTTTGGTATCAGCAGCACTTTTTTTCATCAAAAAATAGCGTTTCATTAACACACGAAATCCCTTTTTATCCATTTTTTTTACAAAATAACAAAAGTTGCTTCACTCAAACTGCTGTATCTCACGAAGTAATAACCCAGCTGTCCAGCTGTCAAATTTATGCACGTTTAAAGGTTGGTACTAACTAAAAATGATATGAATTTGTGGGGGTTTCAGACTCCCTACATGATGACGCGGGCGCAAAGAGTTTGCCCAGGCGCCGCCAGCGAAAGCAGGCGTTGGTTCCTCGTGCCGAGGCGCTGTCTGTCTGAAGTGACATCTCGAACACACCACACGTGCGGCTGATGCAATTTTCATTGTTCTATTGCAAGAGTTATTTTTATCAATAAAGCAACATTAAAATCAATCGTGACTTGTATTTATTCATGAGGAGAATATTTAATATCCCATATTGGTGACCCCGACGTGATATTTCTTCGTCGCGATTGACTGTTACTACGCAGTTCGTTCCTTGTTTATTGTGCCTCACACTGAGTGTCTTTGTGCCGCGCAATAACTATTTACCATCCTCGTACAGTGTTAAGCTGTGCTGATTGAGCGATGCAATAAACTTATAGACATTTTTACGTTACACTCATGTTCAGTGTTATGTCGGTAGATCATTCACCGCCTCGTGGTTTTTCACCTGCACCCAGTACTGGTATCGGCATGTCTCAAATGCCATCGACAGACAACGTCGCGCCATCCGGCTCGGGCCAGTCAGCGAATCAGAATGTTGGTGAAGTGTCTGCAATTCAAAATTGCAAACTCCCATCATTTTGGAAAGACAATCCAGAGATGTGGTTCCTACAGGCTGAGTCAGTCTTTCAATCATTCAGCGTCCGAGCTGATAGCGCGAAGTACCATTTAATCGTCAGTAATCTCTCTTCTGAGGCAGTGCTGGCTGTTACTGATGTCATCAGATCACCGCCTGCTACAGATAAGTATAGTTACTTCAAGACGCAGCTCATTAATCGTCTAGCAGACTCTGCTGATAAGCAACTACACAAGGTTTTGGCCGAACTCGAGCTCGGTGGAAGGAAGCCTTCAGAGTTGCTCAGGCTTATGCGGTCCATGGTTGGCGCACAAGCCCCGGAAAATGTTTTGAGAGTTCGTTGGTTGGCATTACTTCCTCCAACTGTACAAAAATTATTACGAGTTTTCCAAGCTACATCTTCACTTGATGAACTTGCTACTGGTGCAGACACATTAATGGAAAGTGATGAATCACCTCGTTCATGGCTGCTGCTACGCATTCCAGCTACTCTCCTGCATCTCCACAAGCCTCAGGTTCTATGGATGACGCTATTCTGACGGAGCTTAGAGGAATGAGAAAAAGCTCAACAAATGGAAGTGTGCAACAAATTAAATAAGCTGCATATTAGTGGTGATACTGGTGGATCCAGTTCTCGCGGACGTTCTGGCACCAGGGCACCACATGTTTCTCCTGCAGGGCACTGCTATTATCATCATAATTACGGCAATCGCGCGCGACGCTGTATTCAGCCCTGCACGTTTGAGCCTGTAGCAATACAATCACTTTCGTTTGAGGGAAACTAGTGGAGCTGTCGTCAATAGCGGCGGTAGGCGACAGCGAGATCAACAACAACCAGTTTGTTAAAGAATACCGTCTCTTTGTCTGTGATAAACGTAACAACCAAGTGTTCCTGGTTGACCCTGGTTCTATGCTATCAATCATTCCACGATCCTGGATTCGTTGCAAGCTCAAAGTGACTGAGTATAAACTATTTGCTGCCAACAATTCTATTATTGACACTTACGGCAATCATGTCCACTCTCTACAACTTGGCCTTCGTCGAGACTTCAAGTGGTCATTTGTCGTTGCTGACACTAATCATGCTATCCTAGGTGCTGATTTCTTAGCTTATTTTGGGCTAATCATCGATTTGCAAGCTCAATGCCTCATTGACAAAACCACCAAACTCACCACGCAAGGTTATGTTGCTGAAACATCAATCTACAGTATTTCAACTATAGCTTCATCTCAAGATTCTTCTTCCAACACCATTTAACCACGGTATAGACAACTTCTGCAGGAATTCATCGATATTACTGTGCCTACTGTCCGATTCGAGGGACATCTCGCGAAACGACCGCGGCTGGTAAGCTCGGTTGTGGAGATGCTCTGCGCGCATCGACAGCGCTCGTGTCCGTAGGCAAACCTGGATCCAGCAAAGTCAAGGCGCATTCCCGGGCACCCCAGCCCTTCACCTCCTCTTCGGTGCTTGGCAGCTCAGCTCAGGCTATGCCTGGACCAAGTAGGACCACAGCACCATCTAGGGAGTCGCAACCCACTTCCTCAGCGAAGAGGCGTGGCAATCCCTCTCTTCAGACCTTCAGAGAAAGAAGGTCAGCGCAGCGGTTCCTGAACAGGATTAAGAACATCCCGGAGAAGGAACTCTCTGAGAGGGACAAGACTTCTCTGGTGTGGGCCAGCAAAGTGCTGGCAGCAGGCAAAAGGCAGCGCTCGCAGGACGAGCAAGAGCCGGCCTCCACAAAGCGGCCAAAGACAGCTCCCCAGACGGTCGGGCCGACTAAACCATTTAGTGAAGTGGCAAAGGACGGTCTGATCCTGGCTGTCATAAACCGCAGCGATCCGGATGGCGCTATCTCCTTGGACAACTGGAGATCGGTCCGGATTGCGCTACTCGGCGTCTTTATAGACGTCATGGAGAAAAACCCCGGCCCTACCCCCTGTTGCTCAGATGCTGGGTGGTATCGAGGTCGGGTGAAATTAATCGCTTGCGAGGATCAGAGATCGGCAGATCTTTGTAAAGCAGCGATTTCCTGTTTGGGCGAAGTCTGGCCAGGTGCCAGGCTCGAGGTCGTGTCCAGGGACGAGATCCCGAACAGACCGAGAGCCAGGACGTGGATCCCGGCGGAGCCCTCCAAACCAGAAAAGATCCTGGCCATCATGCGAATGTGCAATCGCAACCTTCCGACCCATGATTGGAGGATTGCACAGGTCGGAGAGGTCAAGGGCAAAACGAGGCAAGCCATTGTTATCCTAAATGAGGAATCTCTGGCACCTCTAGCGGCTAAGGGCGACAAAATCTTTTATGGCTTCGACTCCATCGTGCTGTCCGTCTATTCGAAGGACAGGAGAGTCGAAAGACCTGATGGTGTCGCTGGACAAAGTGGAGAGATCAGCACCGTAGTAGAAGCAAAGACTTTGGCCGGTGCTGAGAAACTCCCGCCATCATCTCCGTCAGCATCCATGGATGAGGCTAGCGATACGCTATCAACCTCTGGATTGTTGGGAGATCTTTTCATTCAGGATGACCTGGAAGAGGACATCCTACTCTCAGACGCCGATGACGCCGAGGTGACGGTGATAGAGGCGTCCCCTATCCAGCGAGAGCAAGCTGAGAGTGGTGCAGATTAACCTACACCACTCTAAGGCAGCGTCCGCTGCACTCCTCCTGCGCCTATCGCAAAAGGGGGAGGACGTTGTTCTTATCCAAGAACCATGGGTCGTTGGTTACTGCAGCTTCTACACAAAGGGAGTATGTAAACCTAGGACTTGCATTTTAGTGAATACCAGCTATAATGCTTTCATGCTAAACCATTTCAGTGATCCCTGTCACGGTGTCGGTTATGGTGGAACTTGGATCGAACAGCATCTGGCTGGCATCCTCGTATATGGCCCACGATCATAAGGGGCCTCCTCCGCACGAGACCCTAAGGAATATCGTCGCGAAGGCAGCTAAGCGCAAGCAAGCGCTGGTAATCGGCGCAGATGCGAACGCCCATCACACTGTCTGGGGTAGCTCGGACATAAATGATAGAGGTGAGTCTCTTTTCCACTTTATACTTAGCTCTAACCTTCAGGTGTGCAACGTGGGTGATGAACCCACCTTTGCCAGCTCTGTGAGACGGGAGGTTCTTGATGTTACCCTGTGTACCGAGAACTCCGCCCACATTGTTAAGGACTGGAGGGTCTCCAAAGAGCCTTCGTTGTCCGATCACTCATACATTGAGTTCGGACTTGACTTTCTTAAACCAATTCGTAGCCCCTTTATTAATAGGAGGAGGACGAATTGGGATAGGTATAATCTGGCTCTCCAGCAGGCGTTACCGGCTGATGGACCACCAATCATCAATAGCCGACAGGACATTGATGCAGCGGTGAACGTGCTGACTGGAGCCTGCAACAGGGCGGCCAAAATTGCTTGCCCCTCGTGCAAGCCCTGGGGCAGACCCAAGCCCCCATGGTGGACTAATGAAATCACGGCACTCAGAAAGGAATGCCGTAAGCAGTTCAACAAGGCAAAGAGCACCAACGAATGGTCTGCTTATAAGGAAAGCCTTAGGAACTTCAAGAAATCTCTCAGGATGGCCAAAAGGTCCTCGTGGGAGAAATTTTGTGGCGGAGTGGAAAAGGTATCCGAGGTTAATCGCCTCAAAAAGATACTCGCCACGACGCCTTTGCACCCGGTCTTCTGATGAAACAAAATGGGGACTGGACCTCGACGAGCATGGAAACTCTGGAGTTGCTGATGGATACTCACTTTCCTGGCTGCTCGGACAACCAAATGGTGGTATCCACGGTCACACAGGAGGCTGGGGACCTCGTCACAAGGGTCCTCAGCCGCGAAAGACTTGATTGGGCTATCAGGAGTTTTAAGCCATACAAGTCACCAGGCTTGGATGGCATTATACCAGCGGAGCTGCAAAGGGCTTCTGTGCTAATCAGCCCTTGGTTGCTTATCATCTTTGAAGCCTGTTTGCAGCTCTCGCATATCCCTAAATCCTGGCTAGAGGCTAAGGTCGTTTTCATCCCGAAAGGGGGAAAGGCCTCGCATTGCAAACCAAAGGATTATAGGCCCATTACCCTCTCTTCTTTCCTTCTCAAAACTCTGGAAAGACTTTTGGATGTCTACATTAAGGATAACATAAGTCCAAGTAGGCTATCTCAATCCCAGCATGCCTATACCAAGGGTAAATCCACTGAGACCGCCCTGCATGCTCTCGTTGATCAGGTGGAGAAGTCTTTTCTCTACAAGGAATTCACCTTGGCAGCCTTCCTGGATATAGAGGGGGCCTTCAATAATATCAGGCCAGAGGCAATTACGAACGCACTAAGGGGTCTGGGCATTAGCGGGTCGGTCATAGGGCTCATTGACTTGTTGCTCGGTTGGAGAGTCATAAATGCCACTGTTGGGAATGGTTCCATAAGGAAATTTGCGGCCAGGGGCACCCCACAAGGTGGTGTCCTATCGCCGGTTCTCTGGAACCTAGTTCTCAACGGCCTTCTCGTGGAGTTAGATGGCTCCGGGTGCAAAGTGGTTGCTTATGCCGACGACATTGCGATGGCAGTCTCGGGCAAACATGTGAACACCTTGACGGAGGTGCTTCAACGTGCTCTGGCAAAGCTTGCACGGTGGTGTGACAGATGTGGCTTAGGGGTCAATCCGGATAAGACCGAGCTGGTGTTGTTTACCAGGAAACACCGGACCCCCACCTTTGTTACACCAACACTAAAGGGTGTCAATCTTAAATCAAGTCAGGTACCTGGGCCTGATCATCGATAGAAAGTTAAATTGGAAAGACAACATTAAGGAAAGAGTACGCAAGGCCACCGTGGCTCTGTACTCTTGCAGGAAAGCCGTTGGAAGGAAATGGGGGCTGGAACCCCGTATTATCTACTGGCTCTATACTTGTGTATGGTGTGTTAGTCTGGTGGCCGGCTCTTGACAAGGCTTACAACCGGGCAAGCCTGGAGAGGGTGCAGAGGTTTGCGTCATTACTTATTACAGGCGCCCTCAGATTCACCCCTACTAAGGCCTTAAACACTATCCTCCACTTCATTCCGCTGGACCTGTTTGGTAAGCAAACGGCAGCATCCTCGGCCATAAGGCTCAACGCGGTACACCGCTGGACACGTACGGATTACGGGCATTCTAAGATTCTAGGGCCACGTACCTCGGCGGTGGACTACATGGTTCCCAAGCCATCATTCGGCATGAAAATTACTGCCTCCTTTCCTTCAATGCAAGAATGGGCGGAGGGTCTAGTTTTGCAGCCAGAGTCGATTCAGGTTTTCACTGACGGCTCCAAGAAGGACGGCAAAGTGGGTGGAGGTATATACTCTGAACAAATGGGTATAGAAACCTTCTTTCGACTGCCAGACCATTGCAGCGTTTTCCAAGCTGAGGTCATAGCTATATCACAGGCAATCGCGCGGCTGAGGGCTACAGCGAAGCCCCTGGTCAATATACGTATCTTTAGCGATAGTCAATCTGCGATCAGATCGCTAGTAAGTGTTCACACGACATCCAAGGTCGTTGCGGACTGTCGCTCGGAGCTCATCCGCATGGCTGATAGAACTGAAGTCAGTCTGGTCTGGGTGCCTGGTCACTTCGACATCCCGGGCAACACCAGGGCGGATGAGCTGGCGAGGCTTGGCACAGGCTTGCCTGCTGAGGATATCAGCCGGGTGCTCCGCTTGCATCAAGCAAGCGGATCATACAAGAGTCCTTCTTAGCAACTGCTAATCGCAGATGGAGAAATGAGCCCACCTGCGCAACGGCCAGATTTATCTGGCCCATCTTCGACCGCAACAGGTCTAGAAACTTGGTCTCGCTCAAGAGAGCCGCTATCAGCAACGTAGTAGCGGTCATCACGGGTCACTGTCTCATCGGCAAACATGCCAATAGGATGGGGGTGACCACGCATAACTTCTGCAGAAGTTGCCTTAATGAGGAAGAGGAAGAGAACATCCTTCACTTCCTATGTCAATGCCCAGCACTAGCGGTACAGAGAAATCGGAGCCTGGGCTCCACATTCTTCAATGATCTGTCGGAACTGAGCTCCGTCAGGATTAGAGGCCTGGAGCAGTTCATTAAAGAGTCCAAATGGTTCGAAGGCTAGTTATTTGGGGGCTTCGTCCCACGTGGTATCACAATGGGCCTAACTTGGCCTAAGTGTGCCTCTTTTGGCAGCCACTTGAACCTAGAACCTAGAACCTACTGTGCCTAAACCATTCCCAGTGATTCTTCAATCTACCAAAGTTCGCCATCACATTGTTACTTTTGGACCTCCTGTGAAAGAAAGTCCTCGACGTCTTACAGGTGAAAAATACTCAGCAGCTAAAGTTGACTTCAATCTTCTGCTTCAACATGGTAGTATTAGAGTTGCCAACAGTGACTGGTCCAGCCCTATCCACATGGTGGCCAAGAAACTTGGTGGCTAGCGTTCGACGGGTGATTATCGTCGTCTCAACAAACAAACTGTACCGGACAGCTATCCAATTCCTCTCATTGATGACTTACTTCATCGCTGTCATGGTTGCTCAATATTTTCAAACATTGATCTGGTTAAGGCTTATTACCAAATACCGGTAGCTGAAGAGGACATCCATAAGACAGCTGTAGCAACGCCATTTGGCAGTTTTGAGTTTTGTGTTATGCCTCCAGGTCTCGGAAATGCTACACAAACTTTTCAACGACACATGGACAATCTTCTCCGTGACATTAACTTCGCCTCTTGCTTCATTGATGACTTAATTATTTTCTCTAAATCTCCAGTAGAGCATATACAGCATCTCGAGAGGGTGTTTAAAATTTTGCGGGAAAATAACCTGGTTATTAATCTCAGTAAATGTTCATTCGGCAAAAGAGAAGTTCTTTATCTCGGCTATCATCTTAACAAGGACGGATTTACAGCTCCAGCGGAGAAGATGGAAGCAATTCTTAACTTTCCAACTCCTGAAACTATCTCTGACCTTCGACGTTTCCTTGGCATGCTAAATTATTATCGTCGGTGCATTCCAAGAGCTTCTACCATTCAAGCACCTCTTAATGAGCTTCTAAAAAATACTAAGAAGCGTGACAAAACCAAAATTAATTGGTCATCTGAGCTTAAGGCTGCCCTGGAACAGTGCAAGTCCAGTATTTCTTCAGCAGTAGTCACGACATTTTTATCACCATCTGCACCTATTACTTTATCCACAGATGCTTCAGATCATGCTATTGGTGCCTCCTTGGAACAGTTGGAAGATGGAATTTGGAAACCACTTGGGTTTTACTCTAGAAAATTAAGTCCGGCTGAGACTCGGTACAGTACCTACGACAGAGAGCTTCTTGCTATCTTTTCCAGCATTAAATTCTTTCGACACATTCTGGAGGGTCGACCGTTCATCGTCAAGACTGATCATCGCCCACTAGTCCATGCTTTTGCTCAGAAGTTGGAAAAAGCTTCTCCTCGACAGCTCAACCAACTTAGCTTTATCTCTGAGTTCACCACTGAGATCATTTATGTTAAAGGTGAACATAATGTAGTAGCTGATGCTCTTTCTAGAGTCAATGTTATTAATATGCCTACTGCTTTGGATCTTCAGACTATTCAGGATGCTCAACAAGCTGACCAAGAGCTTCAAGAGTTATTAAAAGACAATCGATCTCTCAAGCTTCAACTTCTCAATCATCAAGGTCATCAAATCTATTGTGATACTTCTACTGGTTGGATTCGCCCTTATCTTCCAGAGCCTCTTCGTAAACAAGCTTTTGACATTATTCACAGTCCAGCTCATCCTAGTGGTCGCTCTACAGCTCGGCAGTTAAAAGAGAAATTTGTCTGGCCTCACATTAAAAAAGATGTTCTCCTATGGAGTAGAGAATGCATTCCTTGTCAGCGTTCTAAAGTTCAAAGACACAACAGAATCGGTTCTCAACACATCGACGTTCCAGATAATCGTTTTGATCATGTCCATCTAGACATCATAGAGCTTCCTGTAGTCAACGGTCTTCGTTATTGTCTGACAATGATTGATCGGTTTTCTCGCTGGCCAGTTGCGGTACCTTTAACAAACATTGAAGCTGATACTATTGCTACTGCCTTCTTCAATCATTGGGTTGCACAGTCTGGCACTCCTCTCACCATCACCACGGACCAGGGTACTCAATTTGAGTCCGGACTTTTCACTGCTCTAGCTCGAATGGTTGGTGCACAACGTATTCACACTACACCATATCATCCACAGTCTAATGGACTTATCGAACGCTGGCATAGAACCGTCAAAGCTGCTTTAATGTGCGGTGCTCCTACATCTTGGCCGCAATTGTTACCAACAGTTCTTCTTGGTCTTCGTGCCTGCTTCAAAGAAGATCTCAACGCATCCCCAGCTCAGCTCATGTTTGGTACAGAGCTCCGCATTCCAGGCGAATTTTTTATTAATGAAGATATGCAAGCTGATCCTAACTTTTTCCTGGAAAAGTTTAGAGAATTTATTAGACAAGTGAGACCTACTCCTACAGCACATCATGCTAAACAAAGACCATTCATTCTTAAAGACTTATATGTGTGTTCTCATGTCTTCGTGCGAGTGGATGCTGTCAAACGACCTCTGGATCCTCCTTATTCTGGTCCTCATAAAATTGTTAGAAGAGTGGACGATCGCGTTTTCATTGCTGACTTTGATGGAGTAGAGGAAGCTATTTCAATTCATCGTTTGAAACCAGTTTTTTCTGTGAAGACTGATACAGATGATCAGCAAACCAAGGACATGCAGCCTCATCTAGATCCTTGTCCATCTACTGATTTGGATAGACCTCTCCGCACCTACACTAAGAAGAAGAAGGTGTCGTTTCCTTTCCCTTTGGTCCAGGACACTGGAGGGAGAGTACCTGTGGGGGTTTCAGACTCCCTACATGATGACGCGGGCGCAGAGTTTGCCCAGGCGCCGCCAGCGAAAGCAGGCGTTGGTTCCTCGTGCCGAGGCGCTGTCTGTCTGAAGTGACATCGCGAACACACCACACATGCGGCTGATGCAATTTTCATTGTTCTATTGCAAGAGTTATTTTTATCAATAAAGCATCATTAAAATCAATCGTGACTTGTATTTATTCATGAGGAGAATATTTAATATCCCATAGATTTAATTCTAGTGGCGCCATCTCATAGAAAACATACGAACTTTTCAGCCCAACTGGTATCATAGTTATTTGCTTTATATATGGTACATAAAAGTTTTTTTAAAGGTTTCTTCAATAAATAAGGTAACCTTTTATTTTTCTTGGATTTATTTATTCATCAATATCTAAGTTGTCCCCTTCAAAGTAATCCCTTTTCAGATATAATGCATTTGTGCTGGCGTTTTTTCCAATCTTCGAAGCACTTCTGATATGCGCTTTTTGGTATGGCCTTCAACTCTTCCAGCGATGTGATCTTTTTCCGGTCTTGGCTCTTCCGGCCGCTTCCATTGGGATGAATGGGCTTTGGTATCGACGTCATAACCATATACTTGTGTTTTGTCACCAGTCCCTTTTGAGCAAATCTGAATCGTTGTTAAGGTCATTCAACAGCTCCTGAGCGATGGTCATGCGACGGTTGTTTTAGTCAAAATTTAACAATTTCGGAACAAACTTCGTTAACATACGTTTCATTCTCAAAACGTCCGAAGAAATTCTGTGGCATGAGCCAACTTTTCTAATTGTGATTCGACGATTCTTCATAACAATTTTCTTCACTGTGGACATGCTGAGGCTTCCAGGCCTTAACATCTTCGCAACATTCTTCTTACGCTCAAAGTAGATTTGCCAAATACCACAATCAACATTCCAAGTGCAATGGAGCACTTAATTTTATTTTGCACACAAAATTTTATACAGATTCTTTGATCCATTTTTATCGATCAAAAGCAACAACATCAAACACGTCTAACTTTTACATCTGTCAACAACAAACTAAATATGGAAAATGGCTGATAATTTCAACAGATATTGGGGACATGCGTACCAACATAACAAAAATAAAATGAAAATCGAATGTACTTAGCCCACGAAATTTACTTTTATTTAATTTCATATTTTTTGTAAACCGATATACAGTTGCGGTCAATAAGAGGCATTTTAACCCTTCAAACAGATTTAAGATTGAAATAAACGAATGAATTGAACTACCTGATATGAGAAATGAATGGTACAAACGTGTTCTTTATTTTATGCAGTAATTGCAATTGAATAGCAACATAAAAAAATGTTGTAGTAGATTATGCCGAAAGAAATCGAGTTTCATACAGTAAACAAATAGCACCATTATATCACTATTAGCGGCAAACTAAAAACAAAGCAATTATTAGATAACATATAATTTAGTATTTTGTTGCATGGCCTCTATTAGCGATCACAGCTGCGCAACGTGCAAGCATAGAATCAATTAGATTTTGGCACTTTTCAATAGGAGTATTCTTCCAGGAACACTCCACTACATCCCAAAGCTCGCCTTTAGTCCGTGGATTGGTTTAGAGACCTCCTTCTTGACCACAGTCCACAGGTTTTCAATTGGATTAAAATCTGGGGACTGTGGTGGGCATTCCATCATGTTTATGCCATTTTTGCGCTTTCCGGCTAGTGTGCTTCGGGTCGTTGTCTTGTTGCAGTACCAAAAGCAGTGGCATATCGTCCGATGCACACGGAAGCATCACTTCCGCCAATATTTGGACGTAAACATGTTGATCCATTATTGTTTTGATCCAATGAATGGGTCCAACGCCAAAGTACGAAAAACAAGCACATACCATAATTGATGACCCGCTATGCTTTATGATTTTTTGGGTAAACGCTGGGGTAAACGTCTTCTAACATATGATCGAGATCCTGAAGCACCGTGCATGACAATTTTGCTTTCGTATGTCCACAAAATGTTCCGCCATTTCTTCGTAGGCCAATTTGCATATTCTTTAACGAACTTTAAACGCTTTCTGACACGCGTATGAGTCAACAAAGGCACTTTCCTTGGGCTGCAAGCGTTCAAATTGTTTTCCCGCAATCGTCTGCACACAGTTTCTACACTAGCAGCAATATTCAACTCATTTTTAAGTTCTGTGGCTGGCATAAATGGCTCCTTTCTACTTAGCCGCATAAGTTGTTTTACAACAAGTTTGAACTCAACTTCCGATCCCACATAGACCTTTCCATTAACAGGGCCAAATCCGCTCTTGGCTTCGTTAAACGATGGTCTAAGGAGTTCTCTAACCCTTATGTCACCAAATCTCTCTTCATCTGCCTTGTCCGTCCTCTCCTTGAGTATGCCTGTCAGGTCTGGTCACCATCACACTCCACAACCATCAACAGAATTGAATCTGTCCAACGAAGATTTATCCGCTTTGCCATGCGTAATCTTCCATGGTCTGACCACCTTAAACTTCCTCTCTATGAAAACCGCCTAATATTAATCGATCTCCAGCCCCTTTCCCTTCGTCGCGATGTAGCCGATATTGTCTTTGTCCACCAAGTCCTTGTCGGCGCTATTGACTGCCCAGACCTCCTTCATCGAATATCCCTCAATACCAACCCCCGTAACGTCAGATCTTTCCCCACTTTTCGCCTCGAAACCCACCGAACAAACTATGGCCTCTTCGAAACTTTTACCCGAATGCTGCGTAAGGCCAACAACTGTTACACCTTCGATTTCCATTTAAATAAGCTCTCTCAAGCGCGCTCTTTATTGCCCCCGCCCTAGCCTACTCAGTCCCTAATTTCATTTTATTTTTTTCTTACTTATTTTTTTGTTTTTTGCTTAGCTTAAGTTAAATTAATTTTTACTTATTAATTTATGTTTCTAGTAGTTTGTATTAAGCGAAATTCAATAAAAATACAAGCCGGGGTGCTATTGCTTGTTTCCTACCACGTGATTGCATTCCTGATCATTTCCTTGTAACAACTAAGCATTTGCATGATTTCCGCGTAAGTTTTTCCTTCGGATATCATTTTTCTTATAATGGACCTTTTTTCCGGTGTGTAATGATTACCTCTCCCCACTTTTAATGAAGTTTAAGAATGTTAATAATTAAATAAAACAATTTAAATTCACCTTTGACAAATATTTCAGGCAATAGTTTATTACACAATTTAAATTTACTACACGAATTGTCGAGTGGTGGTATTATTTTGACTGCGCGCAAAATGACCCTTTTTACGAAGAACAATGCCACGAAAAATACCGTTATAGCTCTACCGTCGCGGATCATAATTAAAAAGAAAGAAGCTTTCTCTAACAGAAGTGCTATTTTTTGACCGCAGCTATAAACAATTTTGCATTGATACTTGTTGTCTAAGCAAAGAACGATTGTCATGCCTATCACTATAATTTCCTGAACGTAGGAACTCAGGGGCACTGTTTGCTGTATTTCTGCACTCGAGCTCCTAGACAAAGTATAGAAAAAGCGGGTTCGAATCTATGAAATTTTTTGTACATTTTTATATGCCATTGTTATAAATGTGTTGTTATATAACAAGCAAGGAAGACTTGATACTTTGAAAACTCATCTAATTTATTATTTAGCAGATATTTTTCTAGTCGCAATTGGATTATATTAATTAAACTTAGTTTAAAAAATTTGCTTCTCTTATTGTAAGAGAATTTCTTAGAACATTCCCGGATTTGAAGTCTTATACTGAGTTTTTGTTGCATCAACATTAGTTTTGCAAAAATGAAATATAAATGAATGTATTGTGATATTTAAATTAAATACAAAATGTAATTTCACCCCTTCAACCAGCACCCAGAATTCTTAATGTTTGCTCGAGCATTATCAGTAGATTATCAATTCGTAATGCCTTAAGTAATGCGTTAAAATTTTTAATTACTAAATGTTCACTAAGATAGTTTTTTTAATAAGTAAAAGATGTGTGCGATATAAGAAGCTTAAACGGTGAGGAGTAAGTACGTAAAATAATCTTTCAATGAAATTCAATGAGTTATTTACGCACTCTTTTCTGCAATAATTCGAATATTCCCTTTCAGCTTCCAAGTTAGCGGGACCCCATATATGACGATAGGATACTTTGTAACACCTACTTGTGAATACCCCTTAAAATATACAAGTCCCTGTTAAACCTTAAATATTAATTGAAATCAAGGCACACAATAATTTAATACATTTAGCAAGTTTTATTTCTGGATTAAGAGAAAGTTTTAGCACTTCACTATTATATCGCAACTTGATAAGCTAAACTGATTCAACAATTATGGAGTTCTCCCACTCCCACCCCCCCCCCCTCCCGCCAACAACTCCGTTTCCATCCTGTGGCATTTCAACAGGAAGAATGCCCCAAGGGATGTCCACCTTCAGCTCCATCAGGCCCTTCTGGAAAAGAACACTGGCGCCACAAAAGTATACACGGACGGATCCACATCGGACACTCACGCCGCGGCAGCCTTCATTGTTATCCCCTCGGGCCTAAGCGAACACACCATAGCCAAACGTTTCAAGCTCCCCATAGGAGCCTCCAGCTTTGAAACGGAAATGTTCGCCATGTGGAAAGCCGTATAGTTCGCAAACCAAGCCGGATCCCTCACCATCATATTCTCGGACTCCCTAGCGACTATCAGGGCCATCGACAATCCAAACAACCCAGAACCCCTACTCAAGAACTGCCGACAAACGATCTTAAACAACAGGGGGTTCATCATGCTGGCCTGGGTCTCGGGACACATGGGCATTCGGGGGAACCAGATAGCGGACCTCCACGCCAAAGCCCGCTTCTCCCCTACCGACCAAGAAGAAGAACTCCCCATGGCATCACTAATCTGGAGAACATGCAGATCGGAGATATCCAAAAGACGACAGCAATGTTGGGAAAGGGAGACGACCTTCCTCGCCACCCACTGGACAATGATTGACCCCCCGCTCTACAACCCAAGCATGACTAGAGCTGAAGGAATTGCCATCTTTAGAGCCAGAGTGGGACATACTCTCCCCTCACACGGGCATATCCAAGCAAGCCCCAGTGCGGGATGCCACTTTTGCCAGCGCCCCCCCCTTCACCCAGCACATCCTGAGGGACTGCCCTCTCCCAGCCTACGGCGGCCCCCTGCCACCTCTACCCGCACTCCTTGACCCATCCACACCCGAAACCCTACTGTCAGTGCTGACCAGCCTTAACATGACCGCCAGGCTATGAGCTGGACGCGACCACAACAGTTAATTTCCCCAAAATACACATAAAATAAAAAACACCCCCTCCTTCCCTAGAACTAAGACATATCACTCCGTAGACTTAAGGCATGAACTGTAAATGAAATCATATTTTTACTCTAAGCAATTGAACTCCCGAATGATTAGCTTAAGGCTAGAATATAAGTAATAATTTTGTAAGAACAAGAATGAATTTTGTAAGAATAAGAATGAATTTTGTTAGAATAAGAATAAATGTTGTAGTTAGCCTGTAAGATGAGCCATATGGGCTGCGTCCCCGAGTGCGCTAGAACCCTTAAGTAGGGCCTAATTTAATTGTGATCTTACTTGCAAATAAATAAATAAATAAAATAAATAATTATGGAGTTCAACTTGTGTTCACATCCAGAAAGACCGATTTAATTTGAGTGACTTCCATTGACTACCAATTTCAAAATAACCCTGTTTTTTTTTAACACTAAACTTATTAAAACCGATTTAATTTGAGTGACTTCCATTGACTACCAATTTCAAAACAACCCTGTTTTTTTAACACTAAACCTACCTATTCTTACGGCACGCGGTCAAATTGACCGGTAATTAAAAAATTTATCGATTTTATTATACAGATAATGGTTGATTTATTGCTAAATATACAGTGACTCACACGTCTTACCGGATGACGAATGCAACATGTTTTAACTCTATAGTTCGGGGTTAATAAATTCGACAGAAACACCATATTATATATCAACTGAAAGCAAATTTTGTGTATTTGTGTAACAACTCAAAACGGTAATTCAACAAAACAATAATAACCAATGAAACTGAAAATTCAACTCCACACGTCTAACCGGACAAAGTAAAAAGTTTTTGTTATTTTCAATATTTTGTGGTATAACCTTTATGCGAAATGACTTCTTCCAATCTCCTAGGTATAGAATTTACCAAATGCTGACAAGTTTGAGAAGTTATAGAGTTCCAAGCCTTATTTATTTATTTATTTCATTAGCCAACAGACAACCGCCCTGACTGTACAATAGAATATACAAAAAACAATCTTAAAATGCAACATAAAAGTAGTTAATTATTTTTAAGCCTATTTCTAATTTGTGATATATTCTCGTTAAAATCAAGCGAGGCATAATTTTTGTTGTACACAGTTATTAAAGAACTGATAGGACCAGACCTGCCATAGTTGGTTCGATGAGTTGGACCCTGTAAAATGTCAGCGTTTCTGAGATTATACGGCTTAATGTTAATAAGAAGCGAAGAAAGCAATTCAGGACAATCAGTCTCGCCAATTAACAATTTATGAATGTAAAGGGTATTGGAAATCTCGCGTCGGTGCTCCAGTGTCTGCAAATTCAACAACTTCAGCCTATTCAAGTAAGGTGGGAGTTCCTGAGAATTGTCCCACGGTAGGTTTCTTAAGGCAAAACGAAGGAAACGTTTTTGTACTGCCTCGATTCGAGAAATGTGGCACGCATAGTAGGGAGACCATACCACACTAGCATATTCCAGAATAGGTCTAACCAGTCCAATGTATAACGACTTTAAGACGTAAGGATCGCATAATTCCTTAGACCAGCGTCTAATGAAGCCCAAAACAGAATTACTTTTATTTATTAGAGAGTCAATATGAAGTCCGAAATCAAGTTTGCTGTCAAGAAGAACACCAAGATCAGAAACATGGTCAGTATAAGGTAAAAGCGAGTTAGACAGACGATAGTTAAAACCAAAATCGACAACCTTACGAGAAAATGACATGACAAAACACTTATTAACATTTAGGAATAAATTATTAAGATCACACCAGTGAACAAAACGACCTAAATCCTCCTGTAGCAAGCTACAATCGTCAGGGCAGGTTATTTTTCTAAAAATTTTAACGTCATCAGCATAAATAAGAATTTCCGAGCTTGATATAACATCTTGCAGGTCATTAATGAATAAAATAAACAATAACGGGCCAAGATGGCTACCCTGTGGTACTCCAGAGGTGACTCGAATTGTTTTAGATAGGGTCGACTTAAAAAGTACGTTTTCTGAACGATCGACAAGATAGGATTCCAACCATAGCAGAAGCCTCGGTAGTATTCCCATTTTAGAAAGCTTTGACAATAAGGCCTCATGGGAGACTTTGTCAAAAGCTTTGCTAAAGTCTGTATACACACAGTCAACTCTATTTCCATTTTCCATAGTTTCCAGAGCAAAAGAAACAAAAGATACCAAATTAGAGGTTCTCTGAAATATCTGCTTTTAGTTCACCAATATTTGAATAGGTCTTTATTTATTTGGTTCGCTTAATACAACCTACGGACAAATTAACTTAACACTAGACTTAATAGTAACTTAGAGATACTAAAACTAACCTAATAAGGACTAGATTGAGGAGGCGGGATGGACAGGTAAAGGGCTCGCTTAAGGGAGGATTTGTCTAGGTGGAAATCAAAGGGAGCAGAGTTGTTAACCTTCCGTAGCATCCTAGTGAAAGGTTCAAAGTGGCCGTAGTTAGTACGGTGACACTCAAGGCGGAAGGTAGGGAAGGATCTTACGTTGCGAGGATTAGTATTAAGGGAGATGCGGCAAAGGAGATCGGGGCAATCAATGGAACCAGCCAGTACTTGGTGGACGAATACAATGTCAGCGACATCCCGACGAAGAGCAAGAGGTTGAAGGTTAATTAGTTTGAGGCGGTCCTCGTAAGGAGGAAGATTTAGGTGATCGGTCCATGGAAGGTTACGGAGGGCAAAACGGAGGAACCTACGTTGGACTGACTCAATCCTGTTAATAACTGAGGATTGGGAGGGTGACCAGACCTGACAGGCATACTCAAGGAGAGGCCTGACAAAGAATATGAAAAGTGATTTGGTGACATAGGGATTAGAGAACTCTTTAGACCAACGTTTAACAAAGCCGAGGGCAGAGTTTGCTTTGCTAATGGAGTGATCTATATGGGAACGGAAGTTCAATTCACTATCACATATGACACCAAGATCGCAGAGGGAGGTTACAGAAGGAACGGGTTCACCAGATAGAGTGTAGGATCTGGGAGGTGTGGAGGTTCGTTTACGGGAAAATGTAATCGCTTGACATTTTGCAATGTTGAGATCGAGGAGGTTTTTAGAACACCATGTTTGGAAATTGTAAAGGTCGTTTTGGAGGAATAAAGAATCAGAAGCATTAGAAATTTGTTTTTAAGATTTTCATATCGTCGGCATAAATTAGGATGTTGGAGTGCTGAATAACGCTTTCGACATCGTTAACGGACAATATGAAAATGAGTGGGCCGAGGTGACTACCCTGGGGGACTCCTGAACGGGATATGAAGGGTTTAGAAATTGAGGAATCGAAGCGGACGCTGTATTGACGATTTTCAAGGTAGGAACTGATCCATGAGACGAGTAGGGGAGGAAGACCAAGGTAGCTTAATTTTTTAATGATAATTTTGTGGGAGATTTTATCGAAAGCTTTGCTAAAATCAGTAGCAACGACGTCAACTTCTGCGCCCTCTTCCATAGAGAGAAGGGTGCGAGACACAAAGGTTGATAAGTTTGTCGTAGTAGATCTGCCTTTGAGGAATCCATGTTGACACGGAGAAATGACGGACTTGCAGTGGAATGATAAGGAGTCATAGACAATGCTTTCGAAAAGTTTCGGGATGCATGATAATTTGGCGATAGGACGGTAATTAGAAATATCGCTTTTACATCCCTTTTTGTGAATAGGGGTAATATAGGAGTCTTTCCAAAGATCAGGGAAAGTACCCTCAGAAAGGGAAAGTTGGAAGAGATGGGTGAGGGGCTGAAGTAGGTGAGTAAGGCAATTCTTTAGGACGGTGGCAGGAATACCATCAGGGCCGGGGTCGGTATCGTCGACGAGGGCACTGATTTTAGCGGCGAGGGAGGAGTCGATGCTGATGGAGACTAGGGAGATTTGGGCGCAGTTCTCCAAGGCGGAAAAGTAGTTAGGGTCAGGGATGGAGTCAAGATCGCTGAAGGCCTGACTGAAAAATTCAGCGAACAAGTTAGCAATCTCTGTGGGGTTGGACGAGGATGAGTCACCAAGCTTGAGGACAGAGGGGTAACCGTTGGATTTGCGCTTGACATTAATGAAGTTATAGAAAAGTTTAGGATTAGAGATAATTTTGGATTGCATGGAGGTAAGGTAGTCCTTGTAGAGGGATTCGCAGCGTTCGGAAAAGAGTGCAGAAATGGAGGAGTAGGAGGAGTAGTCAGTGTCGGACCTAGATAGGAGAAAGGAGTGCCATAGTTTGTTCCGCTTGTTACGCAGAGCGCGTAGTTCTTTGTCGTACCAGGGTGGAGATGAGGAGCGACTCTTAACGGACTCATAGGGTACGCATTTAGAAATGCAGCTAAGGAGAACGCTGTAGAATAGGGATACGCAGCAGTGTAAAGGCAATTTGGAGTCTGTTATGGAAGAAAGGATGTTGGACTGGCCTAAGAGTAGGTTGAGCTTCGCAAAGTCAGCTTTACGAAAGTTGTAGTGAAAGCGGGTTTCAGGAGGGTTGGTGAGGGAGCTAGGCGATTCGTGGGAAAAAGAAAGGAAGAGAGGGGGGTGATGAGAGTCAAGAGTAGAAAGAAGGTGGCGACTTTTAGTAACAACCGAATCAAGTGGGTTAGTGGAGAAAATAAGATCAAGCTGTCTACCAAGGTGATTTTTGACGCCACTCATCTGGAAGAAACCTGAGTCGGAAAAGTGATCGACAATTAGAGACTCAATTGAAGAGGACACATTGGTGGCAAAATATGAGGAGCCATCGTCGGAGAGGGACCATAGTAGATGAGGAAGGTTAAAATCACCCAAAACTATGATACTGTCAAGAGGAAGGGCAAGGGCAGACACGGCTTCAAGAGCTTCAGTAGCGTGCATGTAGGCCTGGAGAGGCTGAGCGGGACGAATGTAGCAGCACATGATGAAAAGAAAATGGGGATTGAGAGAGATTCGAACGCAAACCCGTTCGAAAGGAGAAGAATCAGAGGAATTGCTCAGGGTAGGACTATAACGGTTATGAACAGCGATAAGGACGCCGCGACCAGAGGGACCGGAGTTAATTGAACATCCATCCGAGCGGAAAACACTGAAATCGGACGAGAATAATTCGTTGTTGTTGATTCCGGGGATCAAGTTCGTCTCCGAGAGCGCGAAGATGTCGAATGGAAGGGATTGGGATTGTAGAAAAACGTCTTGGGTTTTGGAGCGAATCCCTCTAACATTCTGGTAGTAAAGGGAAATCGAGTTAGGAGGTTTGGCAGAGATGGATTGAGGAGGGTAGGAATTGGGGGAGGTGCCGCTGGGGAGGTTAGGAGCAGAAATAATTTTTCGTGTCAATGCGACTTTTTTGAAGGTGAGAAATACGCTTGGAATTTAGGTAGGAGGCATAGGCGGAAAGGTCGTCGGAAATTTATTGGGCTGGGACGTTGAAAGCTGCGTGGAATTTAAGAAACAGCTGCCGCAGAATGGAAGGGTCAGTCGGGAGACCCTCTTGGTGTAGGGAAACAATAACGTTGGTTCGAGTCTTGCCGTCAATACAGATGGAGTCGGCTTTATCGTGGAGATAGGCCAAGTAGAGTCGAACGTTGTCATAGACTCTACGCTCGCGAAGGCGAGAAAGCAAGTAACGGCCATCAGGAGATTTGGCCGATAGCCTCGTTAGCTTCACCACAGGAGGGAGGAGAGGGTCAATGAAGGAAGGTTTAACGGGAATAGTGGGGGGAGAGGTGGAGGAGGGAGAGGTCGAAGTTGTGGTTGAAGGAGGTGATTGGAAGTGAACAGTGAGAGAAGGATCGGAGGGGGCTGTCGCGGGAGAGTGCTTAACAGAGTCAGATGGAGCGGTAGCAGTGGAAGAAGTAGTTGGAGCGGTAGAGGAAGGGGTGGCGGGGTGTTGAGTGTGGGAATACACGAAATTAGGGTACTATTATTATTAGGGTATACTTGGCCCCTTAACTGGCACGTTCCGAGCCACCTAGATAACCGATTTTTAAAATGTTTGTAACAGGAGCCCATAAAACGTAACAGAGCAAAACCAGGTCGAGTCTGGGGCCAAGCCGCCTCGGTCCGCCAATCAGAAAACAACTCTACTCAGCTAATTAGAAAACAGCTCTACTCAGCCAATCAGAAAGCAGAAAAAATCTGCGCTATACCCTGCTGCGGTTTATGGGCTCCTGTTATTTGGCCCCTTAACTGGCACGTTCCGAGCCACCTAGATAACCGATTTTTAAAATTTTTGTAACAGGAGCCCATAAAACGTGACAGAGCAAAAGCAGGTCGCGTCTGGGGCCAAGCCGCCTCGGTCCGCCAATCAGAAAACAACTCTACTCAGCCAATTAGAAAACAGCTCTAGTCAGCCAATCAGAAAGCAGAAAAAAATCTGCGCGGTTTATGGGCTCCTGTTACTTGGCCCCTTAACTGGCACGTCCCGAGCCACCTAGATAACCGATTTTTGAAATTTTTTTAACAGGAGACCATAAAATGTGACAGAGCAAAACCAGGTCGCGTCTGGGGCCAAGCCGCCTCGGTCCGCCAATCAGAAAACAACTCTAGTCAGCCAATTAGAAAACAGCTCTAATCAGCCAATCAGAAAGCAGAAAAAAATCTGCGTTATACCCTGCTGCGGTTTATGGGCTCCTGTTACTTGACCCTCTAACTGGCAAGTTCCGAGCCACCTAGATAACCGATCTTTAAAATGTTTGTAACAGGAGCCCATAAATCGCAACAGAGCAAAACCAGGTCGCGTCTGGGGCCAAGCCGCCTCGGTCCGCCAATCAGAAAACAACTCTAGTCAGCCAATTAGAAAACAGCTCTAGTCAGCCAATCAGAAAGCAGAAAAAAATCTGCGCTATACCCTGCTGCGGTTTATGGGCTCCTGTTACTTGGCCCTTTAACTGGCACGTTCCGAGCCACCTAGATAACCGATTTTTAAAATTTTTATAACAGGAGCCCATAAATGGTAACAGAGCAAAACCAGGTCGCGTCTGGGGCCAAGCCGCATCGGTCCACCAATCAGAAAACAACTCTAGTCAGCAAATTAGAAAACAGCTCTAGTCAGCCTATCAGAAAGAAGAAAAAAATCTGCGCTATACCCTGCTGCTGTTTATGGGCTCCTGTTACTTAGCCCCCTAACTGGCACGTTCCGAGCCACCTAGATAACCGATTTTTAAAATTTTTGTAACAGGAGCCCATAAAACGTAACAGAGCAAATTCAGGTCGAGTCTGGGGCCAAGCCGCCTCGGTCCGCCAATCAGAAAACAACTCTAGTCAGTCAATTAGAAAACAGCTCTAATCAGCCAATCAGAAACCAGAAAAAAATCTGCGCTACACCCTGCTGGGGTGGCGGGATATTTCCCTTAACCACTCATTACTTTTCCTTCACCCCATAAATTTTCCCTTTTCTTTTAACGCGTCGTAACTTTCCCGCATAGCAACATAAATGCTAAGATAAGAAATTCCCACGTTATCGAGTCCAAGTGGCTCAATCACCCCTACAAGTGCCTCGATAATATCTTGACCAATTTTCCAATACCTCAGCTCAATTTTCGACAATCGAACACACACGTCAAGTGTCAGATAGCACGCCCAGCTTTACGAAAGTTGTAGTGAAAGCGGGTTTCAGGAGGGTTGGTGAGGGAGCTAGGCGATTCGTGGGAAAAAGAAAGGAAGAGAGGAGGGTGATGAGAGTCAAGAGTAGAAAGAAGGTGGCGACTTTTAGTAACAACCGAATCAAGTGGGTTAGTGGAGAAAATAAGATCAAGCTGTCTACCAAGGTGATTTTTGACGCCACTCATCTGGAAGAAACCTGAGTCGGAAGAGTGATCGACAATTAGAGACTCAATTGAAGAGGACACATTGGTGGCAAAATATGAGGAGCCATCGTCGGAGAGGGACCATAGTAGATGAGGAAGGTTAAAATCACCCAAAACTATGATACTGTCAAGAGGAAGGGCAAGGGCAGACACGGCATCAAGAGCTTCAGTAGCGTGCATGTAGGCCTGGAGAGGCTGAGCGGGACGAATGTAGCAGCACATGATGAAAAGAAAATGGGGATTGAGAGAGATTCGAACGCAAACCCATTCGAAAGGAGAAGAATCAGAGGAATTGATCAGGGTAGGACTATAACGGTTATGAACAGCGATAAGGACGCAGCGACCAGAGGGACCGGAGTTAATTGAACATCCATCCGAGCGGAAAACACTGAAATCGGACGAGAATAATTCGTTGTTGTTGATTCCGGGGGTCAAGTTCGTCTCCGAGAGTGCGAAGATGTCGAATGGAAGGGATTGGGATTGCAGAAAAACGTCTTGGGTTTTGGAGCGAATCCCTCTAACATTCTGGTAGTAAAGGGAAATCGAGTTAGGAGGTTTGGCAGAGATGGATAGAGGAGGGTAGGAATTGGGGGAGGTACCGCTGGGGAGGTTAGGAGCAGAAATAATTTTTCGTGTCAATGCGACTTTTTTGAAGGTGAGAAATATGCTTGGAATTTAGGTAGGAGGCATAGGCGGAAAGGTCGTCGGAAATTTGTTGGGCTGGGACGTTGAAAGCTGCGTGGAATTTAAGAAACAGCTGGCGCAGAATGGAAGGGTCAGTCGGGAGACCCTCTTGGTGTAGGGAAACAATAACGTTGGTTCGAGTCTTGCCGTCAATACAGATGGAGTCGGCTTTATCGTGGAGATAGGCCAAGTAGAGTCGAACGTTGTCATAAACTCTACGCTCGCGAAGGCGAGAAAGCAAGTAACGGCCATCAGGAGATTTGGCCGATAGCCTCGTTAGCTTCACCACAGGAGGGAGGAGAGGGTCAATGAAGGAAGGTTTAACGGGAATAGTGGGGGGAGAGGTGGAGGAGGGAGAGGTCGAAGTTGTGGTTGAAGGAGGTGATTGGAAGTGAACAGTGAGAGAAGGATCGGAGGGGGCTGTCGCGGGAGAGTGCTTAACAGAGTCAGATGGAGCGGTAGCAGTGGAAGAAGTAGTTGGAGCGGTAGAGGAAGGGGTGGCGGGGTGTTGAGTGTGGGAATACACGAAATTAGGGTACTATTATTATTAGGGTATACTTGGCCCCTTAACTGGCACGTTCCGAGCCACCTAGATAACCGATTTTTAAAATGTTTGTAACAGGAGCCCATAAAACGTAACAGAGCAAAACCAGGTCGAGTCTGGGGCCAAGCCGCCTCGGTCCGCCAATCAGAAAACAACTCTACTCAGCTAATTAGAAAACAGCTCTACTCAGCCAATCAGAAAGCAGAAAAAATCTGCGCTATACCCTGCTGCGGTTTATGGGCTCCTGTTATTTGGCCCCTTAACTGGCACGTTCCGAGCCACCTAGATAACCGATTTTTAAAATTTTTGTAACAGGAGCCCATAAAACGTGACAGAGCAAAAGCAGGTCGCGTCTGGGGCCAAGCCGCCTCGGTCCGCCAATCAGAAAACAACTCTACTCAGCCAATTAGAAAACAGCTCTAGTCAGCCAATCAGAAAGCAGAAAAAAATCTGCGCGGTTTATGGGCTCCTGTTACTTGGCCCCTTAACTGGCACGTCCCGAGCCACCTAGATAACCGATTTTTGAAATTTTTTTAACCGGAGACCATAAAATGTGACAGAGCAAAACCAGGTCGCGTCTGGGGCCAAGCCGCCTCGGTCCGCCAATCAGAAAACAACTCTAGTCAGCCAATTAGAAAACAGCTCTAATCAGCCAATCAGAAAGCAGAAAAAAATCTGCGTTATACCCTGCTGCGGTTTATGGGCTCCTGTTACTTGACCCTCTAACTGGCAAGTTCCGAGCCACCTAGATAACCGATCTTTAAAATGTTTGTAACAGGAGCCCATAAATCGCAACAGAGCAAAACCAGGTCGCGTCTGGGGCCAAGCCGCCTCGGTCCGCCAATCAGAAAACAACTCTAGTCAGCCAATTAGAAAACAGCTCTAGTCAGCCAATCAGAAAGCAGAAAAAAATCTGCGCTATACCCTGCTGCGGTTTATGGGCTCCTGTTACTTGGCCCTTTAACTGGCACGTTCCGAGCCACCTAGATAACCGATTTTTAAAATTTTTGTAACAGGAGCCCATAAATGGTAACAGAGCAAAACCAGGTCGCGTCTGGGGCCAAGCCGCATCGGTCCGCCAATCAGAAAACAACTCTAGTCAGCAAATTAGAAAACAGCTCTAGTCAGCCTATCAGAAAGAAGAAAAAAATCTGCGCTATACCCTGCTGCTGTTTATGGGCTCCTGTTACTTAGCCCCCTAACTGGCACGTTCCGAGCCACCTAGATAACCGATTTTTAAAATTTTTGTAACAGGAGCCCATAAAACGTAACAGAGCAAATTCAGGTCGAGTCTGGGGCCAAGCCGCCTCGGTCCGCCAATCAGAAAACAACTCTAGTCAGTCAATTAGAAAACAGCTCTAATCAGCCAATCAGAAACCAGAAAAAAATCTGCGCTACACCCTGCTGGGGTGGCGGGATATTTCCCTTAACCACTCATTACTTTTCCTTCACCCCATAAATTTTCCCTTTTCTTTTAACGCGTCGTAACTTTCCCGCATAGCAACATAAATGCTAAGATAAGAAATTCCCACGTTATCGAGTCCAAGTGGCTCAATCACCCCTACAAGTGCCTCGATAATATCTTGACCAATTTTCCAATACCTCAGCTCAATTTTCAACAATCGAACACACACGTCAAGTGTCAGATAGCACGCCCAGCAATTCTTGGCCGGCCAAGTATATAGCCGCAGGCCAATATACCGCGACGGGGGCAAAGTGCACAAAAGTGCATGCATGCCTTCTTTTCGGCCAATCGCGCGCGGGCCGTTATGTACAAGAAAGCTAGGGGAAATTAAGAAAGAGTTGGGGAAGGGTCGTGCCAGAAGATAGATAAAAGATCGATCGAGGAACCGATCGAGCAGTTAGCATTGGAGCGGAGAGTCAGAAGAGGCAGAGTCAGAATTGCAGTAAGAGTCAGAGTTCCAGTTAGAGTTAGAGTTAGAGTCGGAAGAAGATCGTGCAAAAAGCCGGTCGAAACTGTAAAAGTGTAAAAGTGAAAAAATAAAATCTTATGTGGAAAACTTTGTGAATTTCAATTTAAAAAAGGGCTGGTGAACTTCTAACAAAAAAGCACTCCCAGTCCTTGTCACACAAAACCCGTGACAAAAATTTGGTGGCAGCGGTGGGATATTTCCTTCTAAGGATCCCAAATAAAAAGAAAGAAGAGAGGAGAACAGCACAAAACCAAAACCAAATAAAAGAAAGACAGCCTAATGAATCCTCAACAGGAAATTATTGAGGAAATTCAAAAAGAATTGGAAGGATATAAGAAGCCTTGTCAACCCGATGACGAGACGGCAGACTTCAGCACCTACGTTGCATTGAAGCAAAAACTTGCGCAGCTGCAGAAAGACAAAAAAGGGGGAGAAAACTAATAAAAACAAAAACACTAAGAGACTGACCTGAAAAAATAGTCGTCTCCAACAATTTAGAGAAGTTTCCAGCAGGCAGGCGGCCCAAGACACTGCCCCATCTGAATGCTCATTAGAGATTCCCAACAGGAGATTCCGCACCAACTACGAGGGACCTTATCATCAAATCACCAAAGAAAACGTCGGCCCGGACGATCGACGACAACTACGAGGGATCTTTTTATCGAAGAAAACGTCGGCCCGGACGATCGACGAATCAACGAGAACAACGAAATACCATGTAAGTCAGATAAGTCTGCTAAAATTAAATTAGAAATTAAACCACATATTAAAGCCCTTTTGTAAACAAAAAAATTATAAAATGATAAAGTAACACCTTGTGAACGCGCGAACAAATTTAGAAAGAACAAGTGGGAAACTTTTTTGGAACGGTTGCAGTGAATAGTAAAAAAAAAAAAAACAAAAAACAAAAAAAAAATGTTTAAATAAAAAAATTTTATCAAATTTTTTTTTTTACGTAAAAAAAAAAAAAAAAAAAAATCGCGACATCTTCCGAACGCGAACGTATTTTACTTGCCTTTCTTTTGTATCAAAAATCTCAAAATTGTTAACACCCGAGCAAAAACTTATTCCCTCAACATGATGGGAAACGATTCTTCCGGCAGTAATGTCGAGAATTCCGGTAATTCAATAGGCACCGTGAGATTAACGATTACAGACGCGCAGAATATGATTCCCGAATACGATGGGAACCCTAAGCAACTTCACAAATTTATTAGCTGTTGTGATGTTTTGTTCTGTACCGCGAAAACGACAGCAGACCAGAATCTGTTTCTGAGTCTGCTTAAAACGAAGTTAAATGGCCCCGCGTACGACGTTGCGAAATATAGTGTAGCTACAACCTGGGACGAATTAAAGAAGGAATTAAGTTCCAACTTTTCCGATCATCGACCCAGGGTAGCAATACAAGCCGAACTCATGAAGTGCAAACAACTACCCAGAGAAAGTCTGAGGGAGTATTGCTGGCGGTTAGCAAAGATTCTGTCAGAGTTAAACGACTCTACAAATTCTAGCTCGACCGACACCGGAGCCAAAGCTTTCCTCGTAAAGGAAAACGAACAAAACGCCATCCGGGCTTTTGAGGATGGTATTCGCAACGATCAATTACGGGTCATCGCGAAAATGAAAGGCGAAAGCAACCTACGGGCTCTGATGACTTATGTACAAGAGCATTCCTCTCGGATAGAGGAAACCCCAATTGATGCGTTTCGACCTAGAGTCAGTGGGGTTCCCACGTGTGAAGTGTGCCACAGAAAAGGCCACACTAAGCATACTTGTTACCAAAACAAAGCGTTGCCTTACTTCCCATCTAATGCACCCCCAAAAAGAGACACGCACCGCTTAACGTGTGCTTATTGCAAAAAACCCAACCACCACTACAACGAGTGCAGAAGTAGAATACTTCACGAACGATCTCAGGTTAACAATAATCAAGCCCGGCAGAGGTTTACGCCTGCTCCGAACTCGCGTAACAACATTGAAAACCGACACCACCAGCCTACACCATTGAGGCAGGTCAGGTGGACCGGGGAATCGCACTCGGAAAACGGGGAGCTGCGGGAAGAGAGGAACGGCCACTCTTCTCGCGACACATCCATAAGTCATTAACAAAAAGAGATACCATTATACAAGTCCCCCTCGTCTTCAATAAAAACTCTATTTTTGTCAATCTTCCACTTTCAATTTCAACAAAAAAATTAAGTACATTTTTGATAGACACAGGTGCGGAAATTAGTTTGTACAGAGCAGCAGTCACCTCGGACGATGCACTCTTATATGAAAACGAGAAATGTGAGATCTCTACTTTCTCGGGAGACTCATTTGGCTCGCTAGGAGTCACTTACGCCGACCTCGAGCTAAAACTCGACGACGGCGTTTTTCTTATTAATCACCCGTTTCACGTATTACGGGAAAATACCACGCTAAGTTATGACGGACTTCTAGGTGGCGATTTTTTGTTAGGTAACAATTGTGTATTAAATTACGAGAAAAAGTATTTAGAAATAAATGTTTTCGATGTGGAAGCACCAGCAGGTAGCGTTTTTTTGAGTGCTGATAACGATGAATATCAGCGAAAAAGACTCATGCATGAAAAAGAAGATCTACTCGAACAGAAGGGGAAACTTATACGACAAGGAGAAGATTTAATTAAAGAAAGAGAGGCATTATTAAATGAAAGAATCAAACTTTATAGTAAAACCCATTTTAACGAAAATGAGAACGGTACCGAACAAACAGATGAAATTCTCTCAAAACAAAAAGAAAAGAAAAAAGTTAATCATGGAATTGTAAACGAAAAATCGGGTCTTTACAAAGAAAATACCTTCCCAGAGAACCAAGGAAACGCTAGTGGAAAAGAAATTAATCTCTCATCTGAAAATGGAGAAATTGATTGTGTAAAGGGAATCGACGGAAGTAAAAATGACGCCATATCAAGTGATCCAGTGTCGCATGACTTGATAACAACTAACTGTCCGGTATATGATCATCCAAAGTGTTTAATCACTACCTCTTCTGGGGATGACATTGCCTATGTGGGCAATAACGTTGTAGGAATCGAGATCGAGCGAGAAATTCAGGAAAACCTAAATGATATGACTTCACCGTCAGCTACCCACAGTCGATTTGGCTCCAACACGAACAAATTAAATCATTCTAATGAATCGCTCGAAGTCAAATTGCCTCTACGAAGCGAAGTTGTACTAGAAGTCCCAGTCGACTTTGAAAACGAAATGCTCTGTCCACATGAGGAAATTTATCCAGGCGTTTATCTCGGGAATGTTTTAGTAACTCCGAAAAACAGACTTGCGAAAGTGCTCGTGCTGAATTCTAATGAATATCCCGTTAGTTTAAAAAGTAAAAATATAAAGCCGTCTTGGGAAGATCCCCAAAATTATGATTTGGTGTTTCCAGACTTTAACAAAGACCCAGTCGAAAATCGGCTTAGCAAACTGAGAAAACTCTTAAACCTCGAGCATTGTAACAAAGAGGAAGAGAAAGCCATCCTTAACGTTTGTCGTGAATATAATGATTTATTCTATTTAGAAGGAGATTACTTGTCCTGCACGGACGCAATGACGCACGCTATCCATACTCCAAATGACATAGCACCCATTTACGTCAAGCCTTACCGATTACCGATTTCCCAAAGGGAAGAAATCGACCGACAGATTCAGCAAATGCTGGAAAACGAAGTCATAAGTCCGAGTAAAAGCCCCTGGAACTCACCGCTTCTTCTAGTTCCCAAAAAGACTGATAGTTCCGGCAATAGGAAATGGAGAGTCGTTGTGGATTTTCGGCGGCTGAACGGAATAACGGTAGGAGATGCTTACCCCTTGCCAAATATCACCGATATTTTAGATCATCTCGGGAAATCTAAATATTTCTCCACACTCGATCTGGCAAGTGGCTTCCACCAGATCCCAATGAATGAATCGGACAAGGAAAAAACAGCGTTCTCAACCCCGTTTGGTCATTACCACTACAATCGGATGCCATTTGGGTTAAAAGTTGCTCCTGCCACTTTTCAGAGGCTGATGAATTCAGTACTCACCGGCCTTCAAGGTATACATTGCTTTGTGTACCTTGATGATATCGTAGTTTATGGCTACAATTTAGAGGAGCATAACGCCAGGCTTATCAAAATCCTAGATAGACTAAGAGCTAGTCGCCTGAAGCTCCAACCTGACAAATGTCACTTCCTACAAAAAGAAATTACCTATTTAGGACATATAGTCAGTGAACGAGGAGTATTTCCAGATCCATTAAAAATTAAAGCAGTCAAAACTTATCCAACCCCCAAAAGGGCCAAAGACATAAAGGCATTCCTCGGTTTCGCAGGATATTATAGACGATTTATAGATAATTTTGCTAAAATTTCTAAGCCTCTTACTAGACTATTGAAGAAAGATATACCATTCATATGGGATGGATTTTGCGATGAAGCCTTTAAAACGCTTAAACAAAAATTAATATCTGCACCCATACTTGCCTATCCGGACTACAACAAAGAATTCAATGTAACCACTGATGCCAGTGATTTCGCGTTAGGCGCGGTTTTGTCCCAGGGTCCAATCGGTGAAGACAGACCGATTAGTTATGCTAGCAGAACGATGAACCAGGCCGAAACCAGGTACTCGACCATAGAGAAGGAATTGCTTGCAATAGTATACGCTATCGAACAATTCCGACCCTATATCTACGGGCGAAGATTTACTGTCGTCACGGACCATAAGCCACTAATTTGGCTCATGAACCTGAAGGACTGTTCCTCCCGTTTGATGAGGTGGAGAATACGCTTGGAAGAGTACGATTATAAAATCGTGCACAAGCCTGGTACTCTAAACGCTAACGCAGACGCCCTGAGTAGAATCAAAAGCGAAGAAAACCAAAACATAAATGTCTTGACTCGAAGTCAGGCTAAAACAAGTAACAAATACCTGGAAGACATAAATCTGGATTTAAACAAATCACTCGGTAAATACAAAACAGAAAATAATCATTATCCCATCAATGAAAATAAGAATTCCCTGTTACAAGTAAACGTACCACACAAGTTTTTCCTTCTTCCGCTGGAAAGAGACAGCATTGAAAACGTGCTTGAAGATTTGTTCCCAGTACTAAGCAGAGAACTAATTCTGGGCAAACCGTTAACAATGAGTTCCCAAAAGCACCACTACATAATAGCTAAAAGTTCCATTCCAATGCGCAAAAATAAAGACTACCTCGCCGTAATTAAAAATTTGCACCAAATGTTAGAATATTGTAAGAAAAATCGCCTAAGTGGGATCCATTTATCAATACCTTCAGCAGACGCTGCTACACTCATGGGATTAAAGAATCTCATCTCTAATGTTTTTAATGGATCACAAATTACTGTGTATTGCTACATCTCCCAAATCAGAAATTTAACTGACAAACGCGACATCGAAGAAGTCATAAAAACCTACCACCAATATCCAATTGGCGGCCATCAAGGCATCGAAAGAACTATCAAAAGAATAAAGTTGGCATATAATTGGCCGGGAATAACACGAGATGTGGAGGAATTTATAAGAAAATGCCCTTCATGTCAGAAAAACAAATTGTCCAGGACACCGAAAGATCCTATGAAAATCACTACGACGAGCTCTAGACCATCCGAAAAGGTATTCTTGGATATAGTTGGCCCATTGCCGATCAGCTACACAAACAATAAGTACTTGCTAACCTTTCAAGATGACCTCACGAAGTATTAAGAGGAGATACCCCTTCCTAATGCCGAAGCCCTAACCGTCGCTGAAGCTTACTGCACCAACATTCTTTGTCGGCACGGCACTCCCGATTCCATATTAACGGATCAAGGCTCAAATTTCTTGAGCGATATGTTTAGCAATGTCTGTAAGCTTTTAAAGATACGCAAGGTACAAACTACCCCGTACCACCCACAAACTAACGGTGCTCTGGAGCGAAGTCATAGAACTTTAGCGGAATACCTCAGACATTATGTCAATCGAGACCCTAGCAGCTGGGATACATGGATCCCCTACGCGATGTTTGTGTATAACACGACACCCCATTCTAGCACAAAGTTTACTCCACATGAATTGTTGTATGGTTTTCAAGCTGAAATTCCTAGCTCATTAAAATCCGAACCGGGGATAAGCTATAATTACGAGAATTATTGCAACGAACTCAAGACGCGCCTACAGTACAGTCATCGAATAGCACGAGAGAACCTTTTAAAGTGTAAAGCTAAGTCTAAGGCACTTTACGACAAAAGCAGTCAATCGAAGCAATTTAATTTGGGTGAAAAAGTATTGTTAAAAGACCACAGTAGGAAAGGAAAATTTGCACCACTATGGTCAGGGCCGCACGAAGTAACAAAAATCAATTCCGCGCAAACACAACGATTAGAATAGGGAATAAAAACAAAGTTGTGCATAATAACAACATAAAATTATTCACCGAATGATCATGTTTCAGAGGCACCTCGGTACAAGTACTCAAATAACAACATCAAGAGCAATGAACGCAAGCACGAGAGCATTTAACCACCTCGTCCAAAAAGCTTACCGCTGCAGTTTGCAGTTTAGCGTTACCTTGAACCCAAGAGTAATTAAGTTAGCCTAGGTCCGGGATTCTATGTGTAGACATTTTCTTCGCCAACAGAACGAATTCCTTTTTTTTTATATACAGATGTTCTTTCACAATAGAAATAAAAATTAACTTTTGGGAGGATATCTTATTTACACATTTTTTTTCTTTTTGTTGCTTTACAGGTATCCTTTAAGGTACCTACTAATATTAACCATAATTTTAAGCCGGGCGCTGGCCAATAGCGAAATAAACGTTACCAACTTTAATCACAACCCGGGCATATATTTTGAGGAAATAGGAGACGCAGGACTGTACAGTACTGAATGGCATGTAATTATATATTTCGATTTAAGTAATTTTCATTTAGAGTTCGCTAAGCTTAGATATTATAGTCAGGTCATACGACAATCTTGCAAAACTGCAGTACAAATTCGCGACACCCCAATGACATGCACAGAGATAATACATTCTCTTGAAGCAATAATGCAAGATATAGAGCAGAAATCTCTTATATTAAGTCCTAACCATAACAGATCTAGGAGAGGATTATTTAATGCTGTAGGTAGCCTCAGTAAAACTCTGTTCGGCACCCTAAGTGAGGATGACGCCAAAACTTTCAATAACCAAATCAATTCCCTTAAGGAAAATGAAAAATATCTATTAGCCTTGACGAAGAATCAAACTTCAATCATTGAAACCACAGTTAACATTTTTAACAAAACTCGTAACGATATAGAAATGCAATTTACACGCATCGAATCAAAATTGTCCAGTTTGAATGCAGTCTTTAATTCCATAAAAACTTCTAATATCTTGCGAGATACTCTAATCGAATTAGAATCCCTAGTTTCCCTCACGACTCTTGTTATGATGCGACACCAATATGTACAAAATACTCTCATGAACTTAATGATGGATCTTCAGCATGGCAAACCTCACCCCTCGATAATCACCCCTCAGCAGGTGCACAATTTATTAGTAACAATACAGAAATCCTTACCAGTTTCTCTAACACTACCTGTTATTAACCAAGAAGATAACCTCCTTCAGCTGTACCAATTGGGACGAATCAGCACTCGCGCGATTGACGATAAAATACTTTTCGTCCTCAAGCTCCCACTCCCATTCCGAGAGCAGTATCAACTCTATAAAGTAATACCCCTACCAGTACCGCATCAAGAAAAATTCGCTTATATTAAGCCCTCCCTGGAATATCTGGTGGTGGACTATAATCGAGAACACTACTACTCACTAAACAAGTTTGACCTCAGTAACTGCCTGACCATAGACCTCGAGAAATTTCTGTGTAGAGTTATTTACCCCATTTTTAATGTCCAATCTACTAACAACCTCTGCGAAATTGAACTCTTGAAGCACAGCGCCCAAGTACCTGATGATTGTAACGTAAAATTAGCCCCAAAATCCAATTTCTGGATCCAGCTGTCCCAACCGAACAAATGGCTATTTTCTCTAGAAAAGCCAAGTATGGTAGATGCAATTTGCGAGAGCAAGATAACGCCTCACAAAATTGAGGGGACCGGTACTTTAGCACTAACCCCAAACTGCTATTTAAGAACGAAAGAAATGATCATTCACGCACATAATATTAAAACCTCCCTAATTAACAATTTTTACCTTCCCTCTGTTAATTTAACCCATCATGTTCGCGATTTCAAAAATGCAACTTCTAATTTAACCTCTACCAGTAAAACCCAACTGATTAAATTTTATGGTGACGACGAATTGGCACTATTAGCAAGAGCGATTGAAGAACAAAAGAACAGCGAGAGTACGTATCCAGCCGATATGGATAACCTAAGCAAACACGATATACACCAATACACAATCAGCTACATCCTAATAGGATTAGTCCTGCTAGTTACGTTCTATCTACTACACAAAAAATTAAATTGCACAAAACAGTCCCAAACTGTTAAAGTAACTCCCACTTGTTCAAGTTTACCCACTGGTGCTCAGAACGCCCCAGGGGAAGAACTCCAATCATTTAAACTAACGGTTACAGGATAACAAAACCTTTTTATAAAGTAAATAAATAAATAAATAAGAATTTAAGAAACTAAGTGAAACAATTAAAAAAAAAAAATATTTTTTATATATATATTATATAACGAAAAAACGCAATAACAAAAATTTTATGTATAAACACAAAATATCTATATGTATTTTATGTAGCTTATAAGAATTCAGTATAAAAAATATCCTATTTAGCCTACACAATTAAGAATGTAAAACTGTTACTGAATTCAGATTCAGATTCAGATTCTTTTTAGCCATCTAAGTCGATTTATTCTAACCATTGTATAGAACATTAAGAAATTATATTAATTTTAACTTAATTGTACAGACAAATGCACGACTCCTCTTCGTAAAACCAACCGCGTCAAATCCACGGAAACGTATTTAAACGCATACCGCCAAAACTGTTAAATTCACCTTATTCTTTTCGCGAAAATTTTGCAAATTTTCTTTTTCATAGGGGGATGGTGTAATGAGTGGCGGGATATTTCCCTTAACCACTCATTACTTTTCCTTCACCCCATAAATTTTTCCTTTTCTTTTAACGCGTCGTAACTTTCCCGCATAGCAACATAAATGCTAAGATAAGAAATTCCCACGTTATCGAGTCCAAGTGGCTCAATCACCCCTACAAGTGCCTCGATAATATCTTGACCAATTTTCCAATACCTCAGCTCAATTTTCGACAATCGAACACACACGTCAAGTGTCAGATAGCACGCCCAGCAATTCTTGGCGGGCCAAGTATATAGCCGCAGGCCAATATACCGCGACGGGGGCAAAGTGCACAAAAGTGCATGCATGCCTTCTTTTCGGCCAATCGCGCGCGGGCCGTTATGTACAAGAAAGCTAGGGGAAATTAAGAAAGAGTTGGGGAAGGGTCGTGCCAGAAGATAGATAAAAGATCGAACGAGGAACCGATCGAGCAGTTAGCATTGGAGCGGAGAGTCAGAAGAGGCAGAGTCAGAATTGCAGTAAGAGTCAGAGTTCCAGTTAGAGTTAGAGTTAGAGTCGGAAGAAGATCGTGCAAAAAGCCGGTCGAAACTGTAAAAGTGTAAAAGTGAAAAAATAAAATCTTATGTGGAAAACTTTGTGAATTTCAATTTAAAAAAGGGCTGGTGAACTTCTAACAAAAAAGCACTCCCAGTCCTTGTCACACAAAACCCGTGACACGGTTTATGGGCTCCTGTTATTTGACCCTATAACTGGCACGTTCCGAGCCACCTAGATAACCGATTTTTAAAATTTTTGTAAGGGGAGTCCATAAATCGTAGCAAAGCAAAACCAGGTCGCGTCTGGGGCCTAGCCGCCTCGGTCCGCCAATCAGAAAACAACTCTAGTCAGCCAATTAGAAAACAGCTCTAGTCAGCCTATCAGAAAGAAGAAAAAAATCTGCGTTATACCCTGCTGCGGTTTATGGGCTCCTGTTACTTGGCCCCTTAACTGGCACGTTCCGAGCCACCTAGGTAACCGATTTTTAAAACTTTTGTAATAGGACCCCATAAAACGTGACAGAGCAAAACCAGGTCGCGTCTGGGGCCAATCCGCCTCGGTCCGCTAATCAGAAAACAACTCTAGTCAGCCAATTAGAAAACAGATCTAGTCAGCCAATCAGAAAGCAGAAAAAAATCTGCGCTACACCCTGCTACGGTTTATGGGCTCCTGTTATTTGACCCTATAACTGGCACGTTCCGAGCCACCTAGATAACCGATTTTTAAAATTTTTGTAAGAAGAGTCCATAAATCGTAACAAAGCAAAACCAGGTCGCGTCTGGGGCCTAGCCGCCTCGGTCCGCCAATCAGAAAACAACTCTAGTCAGCCAATTAGAAAACAGCTCTAGTTAGCTAATAAGAAAGCTGAAAAAAATCTGCACTATACCCTGATGCGGTTTATGGGCTCCTGTTATTTGACCCTATAACTGGCACGTTCCGAGCCACCTAGATAACCGATTTTTAAAATTTTTGTAAGAGGAGTCCATAAATCGTAACAAAGCAAAACCAGGTCGCGTCTGGGGCCTAGCCGCCTCGGTCCGCGAATCAGAAAACAACTCTAGTTAGCCAATTAGAAAACAGCTCTAGTTAGCCAATAAGAAAGCAGAAAAAAATCTGCACTATACCCTGCTGCGGTTTATGGGCTCCTGTTATTTGGACCCTTAACTGGCACGTTCCGAGCCACTTAGATAACCAACTTTTAAAATTTTTTTAACAGAAGCCCATAAAACGTGACAGACCAAAACCAGGTCGCGTCTAGGGCCAAGCCGCCCCGGTCCGCCAATCAGAAAACAACTCTAGTCAGCCTATTAGAAAACAGCTCTAGTTAGCCAATCAGAAAGCAGAAAAAAATCTGCGCTATTCCCTGCTGCGGTTTATGGGCTCCTGTTACTTGGCCCCTTAACTGGCACGTTCCGAGCCACCTAGATAACCGATTTTTAAAATTTTTGTAACAGGAGCCCATAAAACGTAACAGAGCAAAACCAGGTCGCGTCTGGGGCCAAGCCGCCTCGGTCCGCCAATCAGAAAACAACTCTACTCAGCCAATTAGAAAACAGCTCTAGTCAGCCAATCAGAAAGCAGAAAAAAATCTGCGCTATACCCTGCTGCGGTTTATGGGCTCCTGTTATTTGGCCCCTTAACTGGCACGTTCCGAGCCACCTAGATAACCGATTTTTAAAATTTTTTTAACAGGAGTCCATAAATCGTAACAAAGCAAAACCAGGTCGCGTCTGGGGCCAAGCCGCCTCGGTCCGCCAATCAGAAAACAACTCTAGTGAGCCAATTAGAAAACAACTCTAGTCAGCCAATCAGAAAGCAGAAAAAAATCTGCGCTACACCCTGCTGCGGTTTATGGGCTCCTGTTATTTGACCCTATAACTGGCACGTTCCGAGCCACCTAGATAACCGATTTTTAAAATTTTTGTAACAGGAGCCCATAAAACGTGACAGAGCAAAACCAGGTCGCGTCTGGGGCCAAGCCGCCTCGGTCCGCCAATCAGAAAACAACTCTAGTCAGCCAATCAGTAAAGAGCTCTAGTCAGCCAATCAGAAAGCAGAAAAAAAAGCTGCGTTATATCCTGCTGCGGTTTATGGGCTCCGGTTACTTGGCCCCTTAACTGGCACGTTCCTCGCCACCTACATAACTGATTTTTAAAATTTTTGTAACAGGAGCCCATAAATCGTAACTGAGCAAAACCAGGTCGCGTCTGGGGCCAAGCCGCCTCGGTCCGCCAATCAGAAAACAACTCTAGTCAGCCAATTAGAAAACAGCTCTAATCAGCCAATCAGAAAGCAGAAAAAAAAGCTGCGTTATACCCTGCTGCGGTTTATGGGCTCCTGTTAGTTGGCCCCTTAACTGGCAAGTTCCGCGCCACCTAGATAACTGATTTTTAAAATTTTTGTAACAGGAGCCCATAAATCGTAACTGAGCAAAACCAGGTCGCGTCTGGGGCCAAGCCGCCTCGGTCCGCCAATCAGAAAACAACTCTAGTCAGCCAATTAGAAAACAGCTCTAATCAGCCAATCAGAAAGCAGAAAAAAAGCTGCATTATACCCTGCTGCGGTTTATGGGCTCCTGTTACTTGGCCCCTTAACTGGCACGTTCCGAGCCACCTAGATAACCGATTTTTAAAATTTTTGTAACAGGAGCCCATAAAACGTGACAGAGCAAAACCAGGTCGCGTCTGGGGCCAAGCCGCCTCGGTCCGCCAATCAGAAAACAACTCTAGTCAGCCAATCAGTAAACAGCTCTAGTCAGCCAATCAGAAAGCAGAAATAAATCTGCGCTATACCCTGCTGCGGTTTATGGGCTCCTGTTACTTGGCCCCTTAACTGGCACGTTCCGAGCCATCTAGATAACCGATTTTTAAAATTTTTGTAACAGGAGCCCATAAAACGTGACAGAGCAAAACCAGGTCGCCTCTGGGGCCAAGCCGCCTCGGTCCGCCAATCAGAAAACAACTCTAGTCAGCCAATCAGAAAACAGCTCTAATCAGCCAATCAGAAAGCAGAAAAAAAAGCTGCGTTATACCCTGCTGCGGTTTATGGGCTCCTGTTACTTAGCCCCTTAACTGGCACGTTCCGCGCAACCTAGATAACTGATTTTTAAAATTTTTGTAACAGGAGCCCATAAATCGTAACTCAGCAAAACCAGGTCGCGTCTGGGGCCAAGCCGCCTCGGTCCGCCAATCAGAAAACAACTCTAGTCAGCCAATTAGAAAACAGCTCTAATCAGCCAATCAGAAAGCAGAAAAAAAAGCTGCGTTATACCCTGCTGCGGTTTATGGGCTCCTGTTAGTTGGCCCCTTAACTGGCACGTTCCGCGCCACCTAGATAACTGATTTTTAAAATTTTTGTAACAGGAGCCCATAAATCGTAACTGAGCAAAACCAGGTCGCGTCTGGGGCCAAGCCGCCTCGGTCCGCCAATCAGAAAACAACTCTAGTCAGCCAATTAGAAAACAGCTCTAATCAGCCAATCAGAAAGCAGAAAAAAAGCTGCATTATACCCTGCTGCGGTTTATGGGCTCCTGTTACTTGGCCCCTTAACTGGCACGTTCCGAGCCACCTAGATAACCGATTTTTAAAATTTGTGTAACAGGAGCCCATAAAACGTGACAGAGCAAAACCAGGTCGCGTCTGGGGCCAAGCCGCCTCGGTCCGCCAATCAGAAAACAACTCTAGTCAGCCAATCAGTAAACAGCTCTAGTCAGCCAATCAGAAAGCAGAAATAAATCTGCGCTATACCCTGCTGCGGTTTATGGGCTCCTGTTACTTGGCCCCTTAACTGGCACGTTCCGAGCCACCTAGATAACCGATTTTTAAAATTTTTGTAACAGGAGCCCATAAAACGTGGCAGAACAAAACCATTTCGCGTCTGGGGCCAAGCCGCCTCGGTCCGCCAATCAGAAAACAACTCTAGTCAGCCAATTAGAAAACAGCTCTAATCAGCCAATCAGAAAGCAGAAAAAAATGCTGCGTTATACCCTGCTGCGGTTTATGGGCTCCTGTTACTTAGCCCCTTAACTGGAACGTTCCGAGCCACCTAGATAACCTATTTTTAAAATTTTTGTAACAGGAGCCCATAAATCGTGACAGAGCAAAACCAGGTCGCGTCTGGGGCCAAGCCGCCTCGGTCCGCCAATCAGAAAACAACTCTAGTCAGCCAATCAGTAAACAGCTCTAGTCAGCCAATCAGAAAGCAGAAAAAAATCTGCGCTATACCCTGCTGCGGTTTATGGGCTCCTGTTACTTGGCCCCTTAACTGGCACGTTCCGAGCCATCTAGATAACCGATTTTTAAAATTTTTGTAACAGGAGCCCATAAAACGTGTCAGAGCAAAACCAGGTCGCCTCTGGGGCCAAGCCGCCTCGGTCCGCCAATCAGAAAACAACTCTAGTCAGCCAATCAGAAAACAGCTCTAATCAGCCAATCAGAAAGCAGAAAAAAAAGCTGCGTTATACCCTGCTGCGGTTTATGGGCTCCTGTTACTTAGCCCCTTAACTGGCACGTTCCGCGCAACCTAGATAACTGATTTTTAAAATTTTTGTAACAGGAGCCCATAAATCGTAACTCAGCAAAACCAGGTCGCGTCTGGGGCCAAGCCGCCTCGGTCCGCCAATCAGAAAACAACTCTAGTCAGCCAATTAGAAAACAGCTCTAATCAGCCAATCAGAAAGCAGAAAAAAAAGCTGCGTTATACCCTGCTGCGGTTTATGGGCTCCTGTTACTTGGCCCCTTAACTGGCATGTTCCGCGCCACCTAGATAACTGATTTTTAAAATTTTTGTAACAGGAGCCCATAAATCGTAACTGAGCAAAACCAGGTCGCGTCTGGGCCAAGCCGCCTCGGTCCGCCAATCAGAAAACAACTCTAGTCAGCCAACTAGAAAACAGCTCTAATCAGCCAATCAAAAAGCAGAAAAAAAGCTGCATTATACCCTGCTGCGGTTTATGGGCTCCTGTTACTTGGCCCCTTAACTGGAACGTTCCGAGCCACCTAGATAACCGATTTTTAAAATTTTTGTAACAGGAGCCCATAAAACGTGACAGAGCAAAACCAGGTCGCGTCTGGGGCCAAGCCGCCTCGGTCCGCCAATCAGAAAACAACTCTAGTCAGCCAATCAGTAAACAGCTCTAGTCAGCCAATCAGAAAGCAGAAAAAAATTTGCGCTATACCCTGCTGCTGTTTATGGGCTCCTGTTACTTGGCCCCTTAACTGGCACGTTCCGAGCCACCTAGATAACCGATTTGTAAAATTTTTGTAACAGGAGCCCATAAAACGTGACAGAGCAAAACCAGGTCGCCTCTCAGGCCAAGCCGCCTCGGTCCGCCAATCAGAAAACAACTCTAGTCAGCCAATTAGAAAACAGCTCTAATCAGCCAATCAGAAAGCAGAAAAAAAGCTGCGTTATACCCTGCTGCGGTTTATGGGCTCCTGTTACTTGGCCCCTTAACTGGCACGTTCCGCGCCACCTAGATAACTGATTTTTAAAATTTTTGTAACAGGAGCCCATAAATCGTAACTGAGCAAAACCAGGTCGCCTCAGGGGCCAAGCCGCCTCGGTCCGCCAATCAGAAAACAACTCTAGTCAACCAACTAGAAAACAGCTCTAATCAGCCAATCAGAAAACAGAAAAAAAGCTGCATTATACCCTGCTGCGGTTTATGGGCTCCTGTTACTTGGCCCCTTAACTGGAACGTTCCGAGCCACCTAGATAACCGATTTTTAAAATTTTTGTAACAGGAGCCCATAAAACGTGACAGAGCAAAACCAGGTCGCCTCTGAGGCCAAGCCGCCTCGGTCCGCCAATCAGAAAACAACTCTAGTCAGCCAATCAGTAAACAGCTCTAGTCAGCCAATCAGAAAGCAGAAAAAAATTTGCGCTATACCCTGCTGCTGTTTATGGGCTCCTGTTACTTGGCCCCTTAACTGGCACGTTCCGAGCCACCTAGATAACCGATTTTTAAAATTTTTGTAACAGGAGCCCATAAAACGTGACAGAGCAAAACCAGGTCGCCTCTGAGGCCAAGCCGCCTCGGTCCGCCAATCAGAAAACAACTCTAGTCAGCCAATTAGAAAACAGCTCTAATCAGCCAATCAGAAAGCAGAAAAAAAGCTGCGTTATACCCTGCTGCGGTTTATGGGCTCCTGTTACTTGGCCCCTTAACTGGCATGTTCCGCGCCACCTAGATAACTGATTTTTAAAATTTTTGTAACAGGAGCCCATAAATCGTAACTGAGCAAAACCAGGTCGCCTCAGGGGCCAAGCCGCCTCGGTCCGCCAATCAGAAAACAACTCTAGTCAACCAACTAGAAAACAGCTCTAATCAGCCAATCAGAAAGCAGAAAAAAAGCTGCATTATACCCTGCTGCGGTTTATGGGCTCCTGTTACTTGGCCCCTTAACTGGAACGTTCCGAGCCACCTAGATAACCGATTTTTAAAATTTTTGTAACAGGAGCCCATAAAACGTGACAGAGTAAAACCAGGTCGCCTCTGAGGCCAAGCCGCCTCGGTCCGCCAATCAGAAAACAACTCTAGTCAGCCAATTAGAAAACAGCTCTAATCAGCCAATCAGAAAGCAGAAAAAAAGCTGCGTTATACCCTGCTGCGGTTTATGGGCTCCTGTTACTTGGCCCCTTAACTGGCACGTTCCGCGCCACCTAGATAACTGATTTTTAAAATTTTTGTAACAGGAGCCCATAAATCGTAACTGAGCAAAACCAGGTCGCGTCTGGGGCCAAGCCGCCTCGGTCCGCCAATCAGAAAACAACTCTAGTCAGCCAATCAGTAAACAGCTCTAGTCAGCCAATCAGAAAGCAGAAAAAAATCTGCGCTATACCCTGCTGCGGTTTATGGGCTCCTGTTACTTGGCCCCTTAACTGGCACGTTCCGAGCCATCTAGATAACCGATTTTTAAAATTTTTGTAACAGGAGCCCATAAAACGTGACAGAGCAAAACCAGGTCGCCTCTGGGGCCAAGCCGCCTCGGTCCGCCAATCAGAAAACAACTCTAGTCAGCCAATCAGAAAACAGCTCTAATCAGCCAATCAGAAAGCAGAAAAAAAAGCTGCGTTATACCCTGCTGCGGTTTATGGGCTCCTGTTACTTAGCCCCTTAACTGGCACGTTCCGCGCAACCTAGATAACTGATTTTTAAAATTTTTGTAACAGGAGCCCATAAATCGTAACTCAGCAAAACCAGGTCGCGTCTGGGGCCAAGCCGCCTCGGTCCGCCAATCAGAAAACAACTCTAGTCAGCCAATTAGAAAACAGCTCTAATCAGCCAATCAGAAAGCAGAAAAAAAAGCTGCGTTATACCCTGCTGCGGTTTATGGGCTCCTGTTACTTGGCCCCTTAACTGGCATGTTCCGCGCCACCTAGATAACTGATTTTTAAAATTTTTGTAACAGGAGCCCATAAATCGTAACTGAGCAAAACCAGGTCGCGTCTGGGCCAAGCCGCCTCGGTCCGCCAATCAGAAAACAACTCTAGTCAGCCAACTAGAAAACAGCTCTAATCAGCCAATCAAAAAGCAGAAAAAAAGCTGCATTATACCCTGCTGCGGTTTATGGGCTCCTGTTACTTGGCCCCTTAACTGGAACGTTCCGAGCCACCTAGATAACCGATTTTTAAAATTTTTGTAACAGGAGCCCATAAAACGTGACAGAGCAAAACCAGGTCGCGTCTGGGGCCAAGCCGCCTCGGTCCGCCAATCAGAAAACAACTCTAGTCAGCCAATCAGTAAACAGCTCTAGTCAGCCAATCAGAAAGCAGAAAAAAATTTGCGCTATACCCTGCTGCTGTTTATGGGCTCCTGTTACTTGGCCCCTTAACTGGCACGTTCCGAGCCACCTAGATAACCGATTTGTAAAATTTTTGTAACAGGAGCCCATAAAACGTGACAGAGCAAAACCAGGTCGCCTCTGAGGCCAAGCCGCCTCGGTCCGCCAATCAGAAAACAACTCTAGTCAGCCAATTAGAAAACAGCTCTAATCAGCCAATCAGAAAGCAGAAAAAAAGCTGCGTTATACCCTGCTGCGGTTTATGGGCTCCTGTTACTTGGCCCCTTAACTGGCACGTTCCGCGCCACCTAGATAACTGATTTTTAAAATTTTTGTAACAGGAGCCCATAAATCGTAACTGAGCAAAACCAGGTCGCCTCAGGGGCCAAGCCGCCTCGGTCCGCCAATCAGAAAACAACTCTAGTCAACCAACTAGAAAACAGCTCTAATCAGCCAATCAGAAAACAGAAAAAAAGCTGCATTATACCCTGCTGCGGTTTATGGGCTCCTGTTACTTGGCCCCTTAACTGGAACGTTCCGAGCCACCTAGATAACCGATTTTTAAAATTTTTGTAACAGGAGCCCATAAAACGTGACAGAGCAAAACCAGGTCGCCTCTGAGGCCAAGCCGCCTCGGTCCGCCAATCAGAAAACAACTCTAGTCAGCCAATCAGTAAACAGCTCTAGTCAGCCAATCAGAAAGCAGAAAAAAATTTGCGCTATACCCTGCTGCTGTTTATGGGCTCCTGTTACTTGGCCCCTTAACTGGCACGTTCCGAGCCACCTAGATAACCGATTTTTAAAATTTTTGTAACAGGAGCCCATAAAACGTGACAGAGCAAAACCAGGTCGTCTCTGAGGCCAAGCCGCCTCGGTCCGCCAATCAGAAAACAACTCTAGTCAGCCAATTAGAAAACAGCTCTAATCAGCCAATCAGAAAGCAGAAAAAAAGCTGCGTTATACCCTGCTGCGGTTTATGGGCTCCTGTTACTTGGCCCCTTAACTGGCACGTTCCGCGCCACCTAGATAACTGATTTTTAAAATTTTTGTAACAGGAGCCCATAAATCGTAACTGAGCAAAACCAGGTCGCCTCAGGGGCCAAGCCGCCTCGGTCCGCCAATCAGAAAACAACTCTAGTCAACCAACTAGAAAACAGCTCTAATCAGCCAATCAGAAAGCAGAAAAAAAGCTGCATTATACCCTGCTGCGGTTTATGGGCTCCTGTTACTTGGCCCCTTAACTGGAACGTTCCGAGCCACCTAGATAACCGATTTTTAAAATTTTTGTAACAGGAGCCCATAAAACGTGACAGAGTAAAACCAGGTCGCCTCTGAGGCCAAGCCGCCTCGGTCCGCCAATCAGAAAACAACTCTAGTCAGCCAATTAGAAAACAGCTCTAATCAGCCAATCAGAAAGCAGAAAAAAAGCTGCGTTATACCCTGCTGCGGTTTATGGGCTCCTGTTACTTGGCCCCTTAACTGGCACGTTCCGCGCCACCTAGATAACTGATTTTTAAAATTTTTGTAACAGGAGCCCATAAATCGTAACTGAGCAAAACCAGGTCGCGTCTGGGCCAAGCCGCCTCGGTCCGCCAATCAGAAAACAACTCTAGTCAGCCAACTAGAAAACAGCTCTAATCAGCCAATCAGAAAGCAGAAAAAAGCTGCATTATACCCTGCTGCGGTTTATGGGCTCCTGTTACTTGGCCCCTTAACTGGAACGTTCCGAGCCACCTAGATAACCGATTTTTAAAATTTTTGTAACAGGAGCCCATAAAACGTGACAGAGCAAAACCAGGTCGCCTCTGAGGCCAAGCCGCCTCGGTCCGCCAATCAGAAAACAACTCTAGTCAGCCAATTAGAAAACAGCTCTAATCAGCCAATCAGAAAGCAGAAAAAAAAGCTGCGTTATACCCTGCTGCTGTTTATGGGCTCCTGTTACTTGGCCCCTTAACTGGCACGTTCCGAGCCACCTAGATAACCGATTTGTAAAATTTTTGTAACAGGAGCCCATAAAACGTGACAGAGCAAAACCAGGTCGCCTCTGAGGCCAAGCCGCCTCGGTCCGCCAATCAGAAAACAACTCTAGTCAGCCAATTAGAAAACAGCTCTAATCAGCCAATCAGAAAGCAGAAAAAAAGCTGCGTTATACCCTGCTGCGGTTTATGGGCTCCTGTTACTTGGCCCCTTAACTGGCACGTTCCGCGCCACCTAGATAACTGATTTTTAAAATTTTTGTAACACGAGCCCATAAATCGTAACTGAGCAAAACCAGGTCGCCTCAGGGGCCAAGCCGCCTCGGTCCGCCAATCAGAAAACAACTCTAGTCAACCAACTAGAAAACAGCTCTAATCAGCCAATCAGAAAGCAGAAAAAAAGCTGCATTATACCCTGCTGCGGTTTATGGGCTCCTGTTACTTGGCCCCTTAACTGGAACGTTCCGAGCCACCTAGATAACCGATTTTTAAAATTTTTGTAACAGGAGCCCATAAAACGTGACAGAGCAAAACCAGGTCGCCTCTGAGGCCAAGCCGCCTCGGTCCGCCAATCAGAAAACAACTCTAGTCAGCCAATTAGAAAACAGCTCTAATCAGCCAATCAGAAAGCAGAAAAAAAAGCTGCATTATACCCTGCTGCGGTTTATGGGCTCCTGTTACTTGGCCCCTTAACTGGAACGTTCCGAGCCACCTAGATAACCGATTTTTAAAATTTTTGTAACAGGAGCCCATAAAACGTGACAGAGCAAAACCAGGTCGCCTCAGGGGCCAAGCCGCCTCGGTCCGCCAATCAGAAAACAACTCTAGTCAACCAACTAGAAAACAGCTCTAATCAGCCAATCAGAAAGCAGAAAAAAAGCTGCATTATACCCTGCTGCGGTTTATGGGCTCCTGTTACTTGGCCCCTTAACTGGCACGTTCCGAGCCACCTAGATAACCGATTTTTAAAATTTTTGTAACAGGAGCCCATAAAACGTGACAGAGCAAAACCAGGTCGCCTCTGAGGCCAAGCCGCCTCGGTCCGCCAATCAGAAAACAACTCTAGTCAGCCAATTAGAAAACAGCTCTAATCAGCCAATCAGAAAGCAGAAAAAAAGCTGCGTTATACCCTGCTGCGGTTTATGGGCTCCTGTTACTTGGCCCCTTAACTGGCACGTTCCGCGCCACCTAGATAACTGATTTTTAAAATTTTTGTAACAGGAGCCCATAAATCGTAACTGAGCAAAACCAGGTCGCCTCAGGGGCCAAGCCGCCTCGGTCCGCCAATCAGAAAACAACTCTAGTCAACCAACTAGAAAACAGCTCTAATCAGCCAATCAGAAAGCAGAAAAAAAGCTGCATTATACCCTGCTGCGGTTTATGGGCTCCTGTTACTTGGCCCCTTAACTGGAACGTTCCGAGCCACCTAGATAACCGATTTTTAAAATTTTTGTAACAGGAGCCCATAAAACGTGACAGAGCAAAACCAGGTCGCCTCTGAGGCCAAGCCGCCTCGGTCCGCCAATCAGAAAACAACTCTAGTCAGCCAATCAGTAAACAGCTCTAGTCAGCCAATCAGAAAGCAGAAAAAAATTTGCGCTATACCCTGCTGCTGTTTATGGGCTCCTGTTACTTGGCCCCTTAACTGGCACGTTCCGAGCCACCTAGATAACCGATTTGTAAAATTTTTGTAACAGGAGCCCATAAAACGTGACAGAGCAAAACCAGGTCGCCTCTGAGGCCAAGCCGCCTCGGTCCGCCAATCAGAAAACAACTCTAGTCAGCCAATTAGAAAACAGCTCTAATCAGCCAATCAGAAAGCAGAAAAAAAGCTGCGTTATACCCTGCTGCGGTTTATGGGCTCCTGTTACTTGGCCCCTTAACTGGCACGTTCCGCGCCACCTAGATAACTGATTTTTAAAATTTTTGTAACAGGAGCCCATAAATCGTAACTGAGCAAAACCAGGTCGCGTCTGGGGCCAAGCCGCCTCGGTCCGCCAATCAGAAAACAACTCTAGTCAGCCAATCAGTAAACAGCTCTAGTCAGCCAATCAGAAAGCAGAAAAAAATTTGCGCTATACCCTGCTGCTGTTTATGGGCTCCTGTTACTTGGCCCCTTAACTGGCACGTTCCGAGCCACCTAGATAACCGATTTTTAAAATTTTTGTAACAGGAGCCCATAAAACGTGACAGAGTAAAACCAGGTCGCCTCTGAGGCCAAGCCGCCTCGGTCCGCCAATCAGAAAACAACTCTAGTCAGCCAATTAGAAAACAGCTCTAATCAGCCAATCAGAAAGCAGAAAAAAAGCTGCATTATACCCTGCTGCGGTTTATGGGCTCCTGTTACTTGGCCCCTTAACTGGAACGTTCCGAGCCACCTAGATAACCGATTTTTAAAATTTTTGTAACAGGAGCCCATAAAACGTGACAGAGCAAAACCAGGTCGCCTCTGAGGCCAAGCCGCCTCGGTCCGCCAATCAGAAAACAACTCTAGTCAGCCAATTAGAAAACAGCTCTAATCAGCCAATCAGAAAGCAGAAAAAAAGCTGCGTTATACCCTGCTGCGGTTTATGGGCTCCTGTTACTTGGCCCCTTAACTGGCACGTTCCGCGCCACCTAGATAACTGATTTTTAAAATTTTTGTAACAGGAGCCCATAAATCGTAACTGAGCAAAACCAGGTCGCGTCTGGGCCAAGCCGCCTCGGTCCGCCAATCAGAAAACAACTCTAGTCAGCCAACTAGAAAACAGCTCTAATCAGCCAATCAGAAGGCAGAAAAAAGCTGCATTATACCCTGCTGCGGTTTATGGGCTCCTGTTACTTGGCCCCTTAACTGGAACGTTCCGAGCCACCTAGATAACCGATTTTTAAAATTTTTGTAACAGGAGCCCATAAAACGTGACAGAGCAAAACCAGGTCGCCTCTGAGGCCAAGCCGCCTCGGTCCGCCAATCAGAAAACAACTCTAGTCAGCCAATCAGTAAACAGCTCTAGTCAGCCAATCAGAAAGCAGAAAAAAATTTGCGCTATACCCTGCTGCTGTTTATGGGCTCCTGTTACTTGGCCCCTTAACTGGCACGTTCCGAGCCACCTAGATAACCGATTTTTAAAATTTTTGTAACAGGAGCCCATAAAACGTGACAGAGCAAAACCAGGTCGCCTCTGAGGCCAAGCCGCCTCGGTCCGCCAATCAGAAAACAACTCTAGTCAGCCAATTAGAAAACAGCTCTAATCAGCCAATCAGAAAGCAGAAAAAAAGCTGCGTTATACCCTGCTGCGGTTTATGGGCTCCTGTTACTTGGCCCCTTAACTGGCACGTTCCGCGCCACCTAGATAACTGATTTTTAAAATTTTTGTAACAGGAGCCCATAAATCGTAACTGAGCAAAACCAGGTCGCCTCAGGGGCCAAGCCGCCTCGGTCCGCCAATCAGAAAACAACTCTAGTCAACCAACTAGAAAACAGCTCTAATCAGCCAATCAGAAAGCAGAAAAAAAGCTGCATTATACCCTGCTGCGGTTTATGGGCTCCTGTTACTTGGCCCCTTAACTGGAACGTTCCGAGCCACCTAGATAACCGATTTTTAAAATTTTTGTAACAGGAGCCCATAAAACGTGACAGAGCAAAACCAGGTCGCCTCTGAGGCCAAGCCGCCTCGGTCCGCCAATCAGAAAACAACTCTAGTCAGCCAATCAGTAAACAGCTCTAGTCAGCCAATCAGAAAGCAGAAAAAAATTTGCGCTATACCCTGCTGCTGTTTATGGGCTCCTGTTACTTGGCCCCTTAACTGGCACGTTCCGAGCCACCTAGATAACCGATTTGTAAAATTTTTGTAACAGGAGCCCATAAAACGTGACAGAGCAAAACCAGGTCGCCTCTGAGGCCAAGCCGCCTCGGTCCGCCAATCAGAAAACAACTCTAGTCAGCCAATTAGAAAACAGCTCTAATCAGCCAATCAGAAAGCAGAAAAAAAGCTGCGTTATACCCTGCTGCGGTTTATGGGCTCCTGTTACTTGGCCCCTTAACTGGCACGTTCCGCGCCACCTAGATAACTGATTTTTAAAATTTTTGTAACAGGAGCCCATAAATCGTAACTGAGCAAAACCAGGTCGCCTCAGGGGCCAAGCCGCCTCGGTCCGCCAATCAGAAAACAACTCTAGTCAACCAACTAGAAAACAGCTCTAATCAGCCAATCAGAAAGCAGAAAAAAAGCTGCATTATACCCTGCTGCGGTTTATGGGCTCCTGTTACTTGGCCCCTTAACTGGAACGTTCCGAGCCACCTAGATAACCGATTTTTAAAATTTTTGTAACAGGAGCCCATAAAACGTGACAGAGCAAAACCAGGTCGCCTCTGAGGCCAAGCCGCCTCGGTCCGCCAATCAGAAAACAACTCTAGTCAGCCAATCAGTAAACAGCTCTAGTCAGCCAATCAGAAAGCAGAAAAAAATTTGCGCTATACCCTGCTGCTGTTTATGAGCTCCTGTTACTTGGCCCCTTAACTGGCACGTTCCGAGCCACCTAGATAACCGATTTGTAAAATTTTTGTAACAGGAGCCCATAAAACGTGACAGAGCAAAACCAGGTCGCCTCTGAGGCCAAGCCGCCTCGGTCCGCCAATCAGAAAACAACTCTAGTCAGCCAATTAGAAAACAGCTCTAATCAGCCAATCAGAAAGCAGAAAAAAAGCTGCGTTATACCCTGCTGCGGTTTATGGGCTCCTGTTACTTGGCCCCTTAACTGGCACGTTCCGCGCCACCTAGATAACTGATTTTTAAAATTTTTGTAACAGGAGCCCATAAATCGTAACTGAGCAAAACCAGGTCGCCTCAGGGGCCAAGCCGCCTCGGTCCGCCAATCAGAAAACAACTCTAGTCAACCAACTAGAAAACAGCTCTAATCAGCCAATCAGAAAGCAGAAAAAAAGCTGCATTATACCCTGCTGCGGTTTATGGGCTCCTGTTACTTGGCCCCTTAACTGGAACGTTCCGAGCCACCTAGATAACCGATTTTTAAAATTTTTGTAACAGGAGCCCATAAAACGTGACAGAGCAAAACCAGGTCGCCTCTGAGGCCAAGCCGCCTCGGTCCGCCAATCAGAAAACAACTCTAGTCAGCCAATCAGTAAACAGCTCTAGTCAGCCAATCAGAAAGCAGAAAAAAATTTGCGCTATACCCTGCTGCTGTTTATGGGCTCCTGTTACTTGGCCCCTTAACTGGCACGTTCCGAGCCACCTAGATAACCGATTTTTAAAATTTTTGTAACAGGAGCCCATAAAACGTGACAGAGCAAAACCAGGTCGCCTCTGAGGCCAAGCCGCCTCGGTCCGCCAATCAGAAAACAACTCTAGTCAGCCAATTAGAAAACAGCTCTAATCAGCCAATCAGAAAGCAGAAAAAAAGCTGCGTTATACCCTGCTGCGGTTTATGGGCTCCTGTTACTTGGCCCCTTAACTGGCACGTTCCGCGCCACCTAGATAACTGATTTTTAAAATTTTTGTAACAGGAGCCCATAAATCGTAACTGAGCAAAACCAGGTCGCCTCAGGGGCCAAGCCGCCTCGGTCCGCCAATCAGAAAACAACTCTAGTCAACCAACTAGAAAACAGCTCTAATCAGCCAATCAGAAAGCAGAAAAAAAGCTGCATTATACCCTGCTGCGGTTTATGGGCTCCTGTTACTTGGCCCGTTAACTGGAACGTTCCGAGCCACCTAGATAACCGATTTTTAAAATTTTTGTAACAGGAGCCCATAAAACGTGACAGAGCAAAACCAGGTCGCCTCTGAGGCCAAGCCGCCTCGGTCCGCCAATCAGAAAACAACTCTAGTCAGCCAATCAGTAAACAGCTCTAGTCAGCCAATCAGAAAGCAGAAAAAAATTTGCGCTATACCCTGCTGCTGTTTATGGGCTCCTGTTACTTGGCCCCTTAACTGGCACGTTCCGAGCCACCTAGATAACCGATTTGTAAAATTTTTGTAACAGGAGCCCATAAAACGTGACAGAGCAAAACCAGGTCGCCTCTGAGGCCAAGCCGCCTCGGTCCGCCAATCAGAAAACAACTCTAGTCAGCCAATTAGAAAACAGCTCTAATCAGCCAATCAGAAAGCAGAAAAAAAGCTGCGTTATACCCTGCTGCGGTTTATGGGCTCCTGTTACTTGGCCCCTTAACTGGCACGTTCCGCGCCACCTAGATAACTGATTTTTAAAATTTTTGTAACAGGAGCCCATAAATCGTAACTGAGCAAAACCAGGTCGCCTCAGGGGCCAAGCCGCCTCGGTCCGCCAATCAGAAAACAACTCTAGTCAACCAACTAGAAAACAGCTCTAATCAGCCAATCAGAAAGCAGAAAAAAAGCTGCATTATACCCTGCTGCGGTTTATGGGCTCCTGTTACTTGGCCCCTTAACTGGAACGTTCCGAGCCACCTAGATAACCGATTTTTAAAATTTTTGTAACAGGAGCCCATAAAACGTGACAGAGCAAAACCAGGTCGCCTCTGAGGCCAAGCCGCCTCGGTCCGCCAATCAGAAAACAACTCTAGTCAGCCAATCAGTAAACAGCTCTAGTCAGCCAATCAGAAAGCAGAAAAAAATTTGCGCTATACCCTGCTGCTGTTTATGGGCTCCTGTTACTTGGCCCCTTAACTGGCACGTTCCGAGCCACCTAGATAACCGATTTGTAAAATTTTTGTAACAGGAGCCCATAAAACGTGACAGAGCAAAACCAGGTCGCCTCTGAGGCCAAGCCGCCTCGGTCCGCCAATCAGAAAACAACTCTAGTCAGCCAATTAGAAAACAGCTCTAATCAGCCAATCAGAAAGCAGAAAAAAAGCTGCGTTATACCCTGCTGCGGTTTATGGGCTCCTGTTACTTGGCCCCTTAACTGGCACGTTCCGCGCCACCTAGATAACTGATTTTTAAAATTTTTGTAACAGGAGCCCATAAATCGTAACTGAGCAAAACCAGGTCGCGTCTGGGGCCAAGCCGCCTCGGTCCGCCAATCAGAAAACAACTCTAGTCAGCCAATCAGTAAACAGCTCTAGTCAGCCAATCAGAAAGCAGAAAAAAATTTGCGCTATACCCTGCTGCTGTTTATGGGCTCCTGTTACTTGGCCCCTTAACTGGCACGTTCCGAGCCACCTAGATAACCGATTTTTAAAATTTTTGTAACAGGAGCCCATAAAACGTGACAGAGTAAAACCAGGTCGCCTCTGAGGCCAAGCCGCCTCGGTCCGCCAATCAGAAAACAACTCTAGTCAGCCAATTAGAAAACAGCTCTAATCAGCCAATCAGAAAGCAGAAAAAAAGCTGCATTATACCCTGCTGCGGTTTATGGGCTCCTGTTACTTGGCCCCTTAACTGGAACGTTCCGAGCCACCTAGATAACCGATTTTTAAAATTTTTGTAACAGGAGCCCATAAAACGTGACAGAGCAAAACCAGGTCGCCTCTGAGGCCAAGCCGCCTCGGTCCGCCAATCAGAAAACAACTCTAGTCAGCCAATTAGAAAACAGCTCTAATCAGCCAATCAGAAAGCAGAAAAAAAGCTGCGTTATACCCTGCTGCGGTTTATGGGCTCCTGTTACTTGGCCCCTTAACTGGCACGTTCCGCGCCACCTAGATAACTGATTTTTAAAATTTTTGTAACAGGAGCCCATAAATCGTAACTGAGCAAAACCAGGTCGCGTCTGGGCCAAGCCGCCTCGGTCCGCCAATCAGAAAACAACTCTAGTCAGCCAACTAGAAAACAGCTCTAATCAGCCAATCAGAAGGCAGAAAAAAGCTGCATTATACCCTGCTGCGGTTTATGGGCTCCTGTTACTTGGCCCCTTAACTGGAACGTTCCGAGCCACCTAGATAACCGATTTTTAAAATTTTTGTAACAGGAGCCCATAAAACGTGACAGAGCAAAACCAGGTCGCCTCTGAGGCCAAGCCGCCTCGGTCCGCCAATCAGAAAACAACTCTAGTCAGCCAATCAGTAAACAGCTCTAGTCAGCCAATCAGAAAGCAGAAAAAAATTTGCGCTATACCCTGCTGCTGTTTATGGGCTCCTGTTACTTGGCCCCTTAACTGGCACGTTCCGAGCCACCTAGATAACCGATTTTTAAAATTTTTGTAACAGGAGCCCATAAAACGTGACAGAGCAAAACCAGGTCGCCTCTGAGGCCAAGCCGCCTCGGTCCGCCAATCAGAAAACAACTCTAGTCAGCCAATTAGAAAACAGCTCTAATCAGCCAATCAGAAAGCAGAAAAAAAGCTGCGTTATACCCTGCTGCGGTTTATGGGCTCCTGTTACTTGGCCCCTTAACTGGCACGTTCCGCGCCACCTAGATAACTGATTTTTAAAATTTTTGTAACAGGAGCCCATAAATCGTAACTGAGCAAAACCAGGTCGCCTCAGGGGCCAAGCCGCCTCGGTCCGCCAATCAGAAAACAACTCTAGTCAACCAACTAGAAAACAGCTCTAATCAGCCAATCAGAAAGCAGAAAAAAAGCTGCATTATACCCTGCTGCGGTTTATGGGCTCCTGTTACTTGGCCCCTTAACTGGAACGTTCCGAGCCACCTAGATAACCGATTTTTAAAATTTTTGTAACAGGAGCCCATAAAACGTGACAGAGCAAAACCAGGTCGCCTCTGAGGCCAAGCCGCCTCGGTCCGCCAATCAGAAAACAACTCTAGTCAGCCAATCAGTAAACAGCTCTAGTCAGCCAATCAGAAAGCAGAAAAAAATTTGCGCTATACCCTGCTGCTGTTTATGGGCTCCTGTTACTTGGCCCCTTAACTGGCACGTTCCGAGCCACCTAGATAACCGATTTGTAAAATTTTTGTAACAGGAGCCCATAAAACGTGACAGAGCAAAACCAGGTCGCCTCTGAGGCCAAGCCGCCTCGGTCCGCCAATCAGAAAACAACTCTAGTCAGCCAATTAGAAAACAGCTCTAATCAGCCAATCAGAAAGCAGAAAAAAAGCTGCGTTATACCCTGCTGCGGTTTATGGGCTCCTGTTACTTGGCCCCTTAACTGGCACGTTCCGCGCCACCTAGATAACTGATTTTTAAAATTTTTGTAACAGGAGCCCATAAATCGTAACTGAGCAAAACCAGGTCGCCTCAGGGGCCAAGCCGCCTCGGTCCGCCAATCAGAAAACAACTCTAGTCAACCAACTAGAAAACAGCTCTAATCAGCCAATCAGAAAGCAGAAAAAAAGCTGCATTATACCCTGCTGCGGTTTATGGGCTCCTGTTACTTGGCCCCTTAACTGGAACGTTCCGAGCCACCTAGATAACCGATTTTTAAAATTTTTGTAACAGGAGCCCATAAAACGTGACAGAGCAAAACCAGGTCGCCTCTGAGGCCAAGCCGCCTCGGTCCGCCAATCAGAAAACAACTCTAGTCAGCCAATCAGTAAACAGCTCTAGTCAGCCAATCAGAAAGCAGAAAAAAATTTGCGCTATACCCTGCTGCTGTTTATGAGCTCCTGTTACTTGGCCCCTTAACTGGCACGTTCCGAGCCACCTAGATAACCGATTTGTAAAATTTTTGTAACAGGAGCCCATAAAACGTGACAGAGCAAAACCAGGTCGCCTCTGAGGCCAAGCCGCCTCGGTCCGCCAATCAGAAAACAACTCTAGTCAGCCAATTAGAAAACAGCTCTAATCAGCCAATCAGAAAGCAGAAAAAAAGCTGCGTTATACCCTGCTGCGGTTTATGGGCTCCTGTTACTTGGCCCCTTAACTGGCACGTTCCGCGCCACCTAGATAACTGATTTTTAAAATTTTTGTAACAGGAGCCCATAAATCGTAACTGAGCAAAACCAGGTCGCCTCAGGGGCCAAGCCGCCTCGGTCCGCCAATCAGAAAACAACTCTAGTCAACCAACTAGAAAACAGCTCTAATCAGCCAATCAGAAAGCAGAAAAAAAGCTGCATTATACCCTGCTGCGGTTTATGGGCTCCTGTTACTTGGCCCCTTAACTGGAACGTTCCGAGCCACCTAGATAACCGATTTTTAAAATTTTTGTAACAGGAGCCCATAAAACGTGACAGAGCAAAACCAGGTCGCCTCTGAGGCCAAGCCGCCTCGGTCCGCCAATCAGAAAACAACTCTAGTCAGCCAATCAGTAAACAGCTCTAGTCAGCCAATCAGAAAGCAGAAAAAAATTTGCGCTATACCCTGCTGCTGTTTATGGGCTCCTGTTACTTGGCCCCTTAACTGGCACGTTCCGAGCCACCTAGATAACCGATTTTTAAAATTTTTGTAACAGGAGCCCATAAAACGTGACAGAGCAAAACCAGGTCGCCTCTGAGGCCAAGCCGCCTCGGTCCGCCAATCAGAAAACAACTCTAGTCAGCCAATTAGAAAACAGCTCTAATCAGCCAATCAGAAAGCAGAAAAAAAGCTGCGTTATACCCTGCTGCGGTTTATGGGCTCCTGTTACTTGGCCCCTTAACTGGCACGTTCCGCGCCACCTAGATAACTGATTTTTAAAATTTTTGTAACAGGAGCCCATAAATCGTAACTGAGCAAAACCAGGTCGCCTCAGGGGCCAAGCCGCCTCGGTCCGCCAATCAGAAAACAACTCTAGTCAACCAACTAGAAAACAGCTCTAATCAGCCAATCAGAAAGCAGAAAAAAAGCTGCATTATACCCTGCTGCGGTTTATGGGCTCCTGTTACTTGGCCCGTTAACTGGAACGTTCCGAGCCACCTAGATAACCGATTTTTAAAATTTTTGTAACAGGAGCCCATAAAACGTGACAGAGCAAAACCAGGTCGCCTCTGAGGCCAAGCCGCCTCGGTCCGCCAATCAGAAAACAACTCTAGTCAGCCAATCAGTAAACAGCTCTAGTCAGCCAATCAGAAAGCAGAAAAAAATTTGCGCTATACCCTGCTGCTGTTTATGGGCTCCTGTTACTTGGCCCCTTAACTGGCACGTTCCGAGCCACCTAGATAACCGATTTGTAAAATTTTTGTAACAGGAGCCCATAAAACGTGACAGAGCAAAACCAGGTCGCCTCTGAGGCCAAGCCGCCTCGGTCCGCCAATCAGAAAACAACTCTAGTCAGCCAATTAGAAAACAGCTCTAATCAGCCAATCAGAAAGCAGAAAAAAAGCTGCGTTATACCCTGCTGCGGTTTATGGGCTCCTGTTACTTGGCCCCTTAACTGGCACGTTCCGCGCCACCTAGATAACTGATTTTTAAAATTTTTGTAACAGGAGCCCATAAATCGTAACTGAGCAAAACCAGGTCGCCTCAGGGGCCAAGCCGCCTCGGTCCGCCAATCAGAAAACAACTCTAGTCAACCAACTAGAAAACAGCTCTAATCAGCCAATCAGAAAGCAGAAAAAAAGCTGCATTATACCCTGCTGCGGTTTATGGGCTCCTGTTACTTGGCCCCTTAACTGGAACGTTCCGAGCCACCTAGATAACCGATTTTTAAAATTTTTGTAACAGGAGCCCATAAAACGTGACAGAGCAAAACCAGGTCGCCTCTGAGGCCAAGCCGCCTCGGTCCGCCAATCAGAAAACAACTCTAGTCAGCCAATCAGTAAACAGCTCTAGTCAGCCAATCAGAAAGCAGAAAAAAATTTGCGCTATACCCTGCTGCTGTTTATGGGCTCCTGTTACTTGGCCCCTTAACTGGCACGTTCCGAGCCACCTAGATAACCGATTTGTAAAATTTTTGTAACAGGAGCCCATAAAACGTGACAGAGCAAAACCAGGTCGCCTCTGAGGCCAAGCCGCCTCGGTCCGCCAATCAGAAAACAACTCTAGTCAGCCAATTAGAAAACAGCTCTAATCAGCCAATCAGAAAGCAGAAAAAAAGCTGCGTTATACCCTGCTGCGGTTTATGGGCTCCTGTTACTTGGCCCCTTAACTGGCACGTTCCGCGCCACCTAGATAACTGATTTTTAAAATTTTTGTAACAGGAGCCCATAAATCGTAACTGAGCAAAACCAGGTCGCCTCAGGGGCCAAGCCGCCTCGGTCCGCCAATCAGAAAACAACTCTAGTCAACCAACTAGAAAACAGCTCTAATCAGCCAATCAGAAAGCAGAAAAAAAGCTGCATTATACCCTGCTGCGGTTTATGGGCTCCTGTTACTTGGCCCCTTAACTGGAACGTTCCGAGCCACCTAGATAACCGATTTTTAAAATTTTTGTAACAGGAGCCCATAAAACGTGACAGAGCAAAACCAGGTCGCCTCTGAGGCCAAGCCGCCTCGGTCCGCCAATCAGAAAACAACTCTAGTCAGCCAATCAGTAAACAGCTCTAGTCAGCCAATCAGAAAGCAGAAAAAAATTTGCGCTATACCCTGCTGCTGTTTATGGGCTCCTGTTACTTGGCCCCTTAACTGGCACGTTCCGAGCCACCTAGATAACCGATTTTTAAAATTTTTGTAACAGGAGCCCATAAAACGTGACAGAGCAAAACCAGGTCGCCTCTGAGGCCAAGCCGCCTCGGTCCGCCAATCAGAAAACAACTCTAGTCAGCCAATTAGAAAACAGCTCTAATCAGCCAATCAGAAAGCAGAAAAAAAGCTGCGTTATACCCTGCTGCGGTTTATGGGCTCCTGTTACTTGGCCCCTTAACTGGCACGTTCCGCGCCACCTAGATAACTGATTTTTAAAATTTTTGTAACAGGAGCCCATAAATCGTAACTGAGCAAAACCAGGTCGCCTCAGGGGCCAAGCCGCCTCGGTCCGCCAATCAGAAAACAACTCTAGTCAACCAACTAGAAAACAGCTCTAATCAGCCAATCAGAAAGCAGAAAAAAAGCTGCATTATACCCTGCTGCGGTTTATGGGCTCCTGTTACTTGGCCCGTTAACTGGAACGTTCCGAGCCACCTAGATAACCGATTTTTAAAATTTTTGTAACAGGAGCCCATAAAACGTGACAGAGCAAAACCAGGTCGCCTCTGAGGCCAAGCCGCCTCGGTCCGCCAATCAGAAAACAACTCTAGTCAGCCAATCAGTAAACAGCTCTAGTCAGCCAATCAGAAAGCAGAAAAAAATTTGCGCTATACCCTGCTGCTGTTTATGGGCTCCTGTTACTTGGCCCCTTAACTGGCACGTTCCGAGCCACCTAGATAACCGATTTTTAAAATTTTTGTAACAGGAGCCCATAAAACGTGACAGAGCAAAACCAGGTCGCCTCTGAGGCCAAGCCGCCTCGGTCCGCCAATCAGAAAACAACTCTAGTCAGCCAATTAGAAAACAGCTCTAATCAGCCAATCAGAAAGCAGAAAAAAAGCTGCGTTATACCCTGCTGCGGTTTATGGGCTCCTGTTACTTGGCCCCTTAACTGGCACGTTCCGCGCCACCTAGATAACTGATTTTTAAAATTTTTGTAACAGGAGCCCATAAATCGTAACTGAGCAAAACCAGGTCGCCTCAGGGGCCAAGCCGCCTCGGTCCGCCAATCAGAAAACAACTCTAGTCAACCAACTAGAAAACAGCTCTAATCAGCCAATCAGAAAGCAGAAAAAAAGCTGCATTATACCCTGCTGCGGTTTATGGGCTCCTGTTACTTGGCCCCTTAACTGGAACGTTCCGAGCCACCTAGATAACCGATTTTTAAAATTTTTGTAACAGGAGCCCATAAAACGTGACAGAGCAAAACCAGGTCGCCTCTGAGGCCAAGCCGCCTCGGTCCGCCAACCAGAAAACAACTCTAGTCAGCCAATCAGTAAACAGCTCTAGTCAGCCAATCAGAAAGCAGAAAAAAATTTGCGCTATACCCTGCTGCTGTTTATGGGCTCCTGTTACTTGGCCCCTTAACTGGCACGTTCCGAGCCACCTAGATAACCGATTTGTAAAATTTTTGTAACAGGAGCCCATAAAACGTGACAGAGCAAAACCAGGTCGCCTCTGAGGCCAAGCCGCCTCGGTCCGCCAATCAGAAAACAACTCTAGTCAGCCAATTAGAAAACAGCTCTAATCAGCCAATCAGAAAGCAGAAAAAAAGCTGCGTTATACCCTGCTGCGGTTTATGGGCTCCTGTTACTTGGCCCCTTAACTGGCACGTTCCGCGCCACCTAGATAACTGATTTTTAAAATTTTTGTAACAGGAGCCCATAAATCGTAACTGAGCAAAACCAGGTCGCCTCAGGGGCCAAGCCGCCTCGGTCCGCCAATCAGAAAACAACTCTAGTCAACCAACTAGAAAACAGCTCTAATCAGCCAATCAGAAAGCAGAAAAAAAGCTGCATTATACCCTGCTGCGGTTTATGGGCTCCTGTTACTTGGCCCCTTAACTGGAACGTTCCGAGCCACCTAGATAACCGATTTTTAAAATTTTTGTAACAGGAGCCCATAAAACGTGACAGAGCAAAACCAGGTCGCCTCTGAGGCCAAGCCGCCTCGGTCCGCCAATCAGAAAACAACTCTAGTCAGCCAATCAGTAAACAGCTCTAGTCAGCCAATCAGAAAGCAGAAAAAAATTTGCGCTATACCCTGCTGCTGTTTATGGGCTCCTGTTACTTGGCCCCTTAACTGGCACGTTCCGAGCCACCTAGATAACCGATTTTTAAAATTTTTGTAACAGGAGCCCATAAAACGTGACAGAGCAAAACCAGGTCGCCTCTGAGGTCAAGCCGCCTCGGTCCGCCAATCAGAAAACAACTCTAGTCAGCCAATTAGAAAACAGCTCTAATCAGCCAATCAGAAAGCAGAAAAAAAGCTGCGTTATACCCTGCTGCGGTTTATGGGCTCCTGTTACTTGGCCCCTTAACTGGCACGTTCCGCGCCACCTAGATAACTGATTTTTAAAATTTTTGTAACAGGAGCCCATAAATCGTAACTGAGCAAAACCAGGTCGCCTCAGGGGCCAAGCCGCCTCGGTCCGCCAATCAGAAAACAACTCTAGTCAACCAACTAGAAAACAGCTCTAATCAGCCAATCAAAAAGCAGAAAAAAAGCTGCATTATACCCTGCTGCGGTTTATGGGCTCCTGTTACTTGGCCCCTTAACTGGAACGTTCCGAGCCACCTAGATAACCGATTTTTAAAATTTTTGTAACAGGAGCCCATAAAACGTGACAGAGCAAAACCAGGTCGCCTCTGAGGCCAAGCCGCCTCGGTCCGCCAATCAGAAAACAACTCTAGTCAGCCAATTAGAAAACAGCTCTAATCAGCCAATCAGAAAGCAGAAAAAAAGCTGCGTTATACCCTGCTGCGGTTTATGGGCTCCTGTTACTTGGCCCCTTAACTGGCACGTTCCGCGCCACCTAGATAACTGATTTTTAAAATTTTTGTAACAGGAGCCCATAAATCGTAACTGAGCAAAACCAGGTCGCGTCTGGGCCAAGCCGCCTCGGTCCGCCAATCAGAAAACAACTCTAGTCAGCCAACTAGAAAACAGCTCTAATCAGCCAATCAGAAAGCAGAAAAAAGCTGCATTATACCCTGCTGCGGTTTATGGGCTCCTGTTACTTGGCCCCTTAACTGGAACGTTCCGAGCCACCTAGATAACCGATTTTTAAAATTTTTGTAACAGGAGCCCATAAAACGTGACAGAGCAAAACCAGGTCGCCTCTGAGGCCAAGCCGCCTCGGTCCGCCAATCAGAAAACAACTCTAGTCAGCCAAGTAGAAAACAGCTCTAATCAGCCAATCAGAAAGCAGAAAAAAAAGCTGCGTTATACCCTGCTGCTGTTTATGGGCTCCTGTTACTTGGCCCCTTAACTGGCACGTTCCGAGCCACCTAGATAACCGATTTGTAAAATTTTTGTAACAGGAGCCCATAAAACGTGACAGAGCAAAACCAGGTCGCCTCTGAGGCCAAGCCGCCTCGGTCCGCCAATCAGAAAACAACTCTAGTCAGCCAATTAGAAAACAGCTCTAATCAGCCAATCAGAAAGCAGAAAAAAAGCTGCGTTATACCCTGCTGCGGTTTATGGGCTCCTGTTACTTGGCCCCTTAACTGGCACGTTCCGCGCCACCTAGATAACTGATTTTTAAAATTTTTGTAACAGGAGCCCATAAATCGTAACTGAGCAAAACCAGGTCGCCTCAGGGGCCAAGCCGCCTCGGTCCGCCAATCAGAAAACAACTCTAGTCAACCAACTAGAAAACAGCTCTAATCAGCCAATCAGAAAGCAGAAAAAAAGCTGCATTATACCCTGCTGCGGTTTATGGGCTCCTGTTACTTGGCCCCTTAACTGGAACGTTCCGAGCCACCTAGATAACCGATTTTTAAAATTTTTGTAACAGGAGCCCATAAAACGTGACAGAGCAAAACCAGGTCGCCTCTGAGGCCAAGCCGCCTCGGTCCGCCAATCAGAAAACAACTCTAGTCAGCCAATCAGTAAACAGCTCTAGTCAGCCAATCAGAAAGCAGAAAAAAATTTGCGCTATACCCTGCTGCTGTTTATGGGCTCCTGTTACTTGGCCCCTTAACTGGCACGTTCCGAGCCACCTAGATAACCGATTTTTAAAATTTTTGTAACAGGAGCCCATAAAACGTGACAGAGCAAAACCAGGTCGCCTCTGAGGCCAAGCCGCCTCGGTCCGCCAATCAGAAAACAACTCTAGTCAGCCAATCAGTAAACAGCTCTAGTCAGCCAATCAGAAAGCAGAAAAAAATTTGCGCTATACCCTGCTGCTGTTTATGGGCTCCTGTTACTTGGCCCCTTAACTGGCACGTTCCGAGCCACCTAGATAACCGATTTTTAAAATTTTTGTAACAGGAGCCCATAAATCGTAACTGAGCAAAACCAGGTCGCGTCTGGGCCAAGCCGCCTCGGTCCGCCAATCAGAAAACAACTCTAGTCAGCCAATCAGTAAACAGCTCTAGTCAGCCAATCAGAAAGCAGAAAAAAAGCTGCGTTATACCCTGCTGCGGTTTATGGGCTCCTGTTACTTGGCCCCTTAACTGGCACGTTCCGCGCCACCTAGATAACTGATTTTTAAAATTTTTGTAACAGGAGCCCATAAATCGTAACTGAGCAAAACCAGGTCGCCTCAGGGGCCAAGCCGCCTCGGTCCGCCAATCAGAAAACAACTCTAGTCAACCAACTAGAAAACAGCTCTAATCAGCCAATCAGAAAGCAGAAAAAAAGCTGCATTATACCCTGCTGCGGTTTATGGGCTCCTGTTACTTGGCCCCTTAACTGGAACGTTCCGAGCCACCTAGATAACCGATTTTTAAAATTTTTGTAACAGGAGCCCATAAAACGTGACAGAGCAAAACCAGGTCGCCTCTGAGGCCAAGCCGCCTCGGTCCGCCAATCAGAAAACAACTCTAGTCAGCCAATCAGTAAACAGCTCTAGTCAGCCAATCAGAAAGCAGAAAAAAATTTGCGCTATACCCTGCTGCTGTTTATGGGCTCCTGTTACTTGGCCCCTTAACTGGCACGTTCCGAGCCACCTAGATAACCGATTTGTAAAATTTTTGTAACAGGAGCCCATAAAACGTGACAGAGCAAAACCAGGTCGCCTCTGAGGCCAAGCCGCCTCGGTCCGCCAATCAGAAAACAACTCTAGTCAGCCAATTAGAAAACAGCTCTAATCAGCCAATCAGAAAGCAGAAAAAAAGCTGCGTTATACCCTGCTGCGGTTTATGGGCTCCTGTTACTTGGCCCCTTAACTGGCACGTTCCGCGCCACCTAGATAACTGATTTTTAAAATTTTTGTAACAGGAGCCCATAAATCGTAACTGAGCAAAACCAGGTCGCCTCAGGGGCCAAGCCGCCTCGGTCCGCCAATCAGAAAACAACTCTAGTCAACCAACTAGAAAACAGCTCTAATCAGCCAATCAGAAAGCAGAAAAAAAGCTGCATTATACCCTGCTGCGGTTTATGGGCTCCTGTTACTTGGCCCCTTAACTGGAACGTTCCGAGCCACCTAGATAACCGATTTTTAAAATTTTTGTAACAGGAGCCCATAAAACGTGACAGAGCAAAACCAGGTCGCCTCTGAGGCCAAGCCGCCTCGGTCCGCCAATCAGAAAACAACTCTAGTCAGCCAATCAGTAAACAGCTCTAGTCAGCCAATCAGAAAGCAGAAAAAAATTTGCGCTATACCCTGCTGCTGTTTATGGGCTCCTGTTACTTGGCCCCTTAACTGGCACGTTCCGAGCCACCTAGATAACCGATTTTTAAAATTTTTGTAACAGGAGCCCATAAAACGTGACAGAGCAAAACCAGGTCGCCTCTGAGGCCAAGCCGCCTCGGTCCGCCAATCAGAAAACAACTCTAGTCAGCCAATTAGAAAACAGCTCTAATCAGCCAATCAGAAAGCAGAAAAAAAGCTGCGTTATACCCTGCTGCGGTTTATGGGCTCCTGTTACTTGGCCCCTTAACTGGCACGTTCCGCGCCACCTAGATAACTGATTTTTAAAATTTTTGTAACAGGAGCCCATAAATCGTAACTGAGCAAAACCAGGTCGCCTCAGGGGCCAAGCCGCCTCGGTCCGCCAATCAGAAAACAACTCTAGTCAACCAACTAGAAAACAGCTCTAATCAGCCAATCAGAAAGCAGAAAAAAAGCTGCATTATACCCTGCTGCGGTTTATGGGCTCCTGTTACTTGGCCCCTTAACTGGAACGTTCCGAGCCACCTAGATAACCGATTTTTAAAATTTTTGTAACAGGAGCCCATAAAACGTGACAGAGCAAAACCAGGTCGCCTCTGAGGCCAAGCCGCCTCGGTCCGCCAATCAGAAAACAACTCTAGTCAGCCAATTAGAAAACAGCTCTAATCAGCCAATCAGAAAGCAGAAAAAAAGCTGCGTTATACCCTGCTGCGGTTTATGGGCTCCTGTTACTTGGCCCCTTAACTGGCACGTTCCGCGCCACCTAGATAACTGATTTTTAAAATTTTTGTAACAGGAGCCCATAAATCGTAACTGAGCAAAACCAGGTCGCGTCTGGGCCAAGCCGCCTCGGTCCGCCAATCAGAAAACAACTCTAGTCAGCCAATCAGTAAACAGCTCTAGTCAGCCAATCAGAAAGCAGACAAAAATCTGCGCTATACCCTGCTGCGGTTTATGGGCTCCTGTTACTTGGCCCCTTAACTGGCACGTTCCGAGCCACCTAGATAACCGATTTTTAAAATTTTTGTAACAGGAGCCCATAAAACGTGACAGAGCAAAACCAGGTCGCCTCTGGGGCCAAGCCGCCTCGGTCCGCCAATCAGAAAACAACTCTAGTCAGCCAATTAGAAAACAGCTCTAATCAGCCAATCAGAAAGCAGAAAAAAAGCTGCGTTATACCCTGCTTCGCTTTATGGGCTCCTGTTACTTAGCCCCTTAACTGGAACGTTCCGCGCCACCTAGGTAACTGATTTTTAAAATTTTTATAACAGGAGCCCATAAATCGTAACTGAGCAAAACCAGGTCGCGTCTGGGGTCAAGCCGCCTCGGTCCGCCAATCAGAAAACAACTCTAGTCAGCCAACAGCTCTAAGCAGCCAATCAGAAAGCAGAAAAAAAGCTGCGTTATACCCTGCTGCGGTTTATGGGCTCCTGTTACTTGGCCCCTTAACTGGAACGTTCCGAGCCACCAAGATAACCGATTTTTAAAATTTTTTGGAACAGGAGCCCATAAAACGTGACAGAGCAAAACCAGGTCGCGTCTGGGGCCAAGCCGCCTCGGTCCGCCAATCAGAAAACAACTCTAGGCAGCCAATCAGTAAACAGCTCTAGTCAGCCAATCAGAAAGCAGAAATAAATATGCGCTATACCCTGCTGCGGTTTATGGGCTCCTGTTACTTGGCCCCTTAACTGGCACGTTCCGAGCCACCTAGATAACCGATTTTTAAAATTTTTGTAACAGGAGCCCATAAAACGTGACAGAACAAAACCATTTCGCGTCTGGGGCCAAGCCGCCTCGGTCCGCCAATCAGAAAACAACTCTAGTCAGCCAATTAGAAAACAGCTCTAATCAGCCAATCAGAAAGCAGAAAAAAGTGCTGCGTTATACCCTGCTGCGGTTTATGGGCTCCTGTTACTTGGCCCCTTAACTGGCACGTTCCGCGCCACCTAGATAACTGATTTTTAAAATTGTTGTAACAGGATCCCATAAATCGTAACTGAGCAAATCCAGGTCGCGTCTGGGCCAAGCCGCCTCGGTCCGCCAATCAGAAAACAACTCTAGTCAGCCAATTAGAAAACAGCTCTAATCAGCCAATCAGAAAGCAGAAAAAAAGCTGCATTATACCCTGCTGCGGTTTATGGGCTCCTGTTACTTAGCCCCTTAACTGGAACGTTCCGCGCCACCTAGATAACTGATTTTTAAAATTTTTGTAACAGGAGCCCATAAATCGTAACTGAGCAAAACCAGGTCGCGTCTGGGGCCAAGCCGCCTCGGTCCGCCAATCAGAAAACAACTCTAGTCAGCCAATTAGAAAACAGCTCTAATCAGCCAATCAGAAAGCAGAAAAAAAGCTGCGTTATACCCTGCTGCGGTTTATAGGCTCCTGTTACTTGGCCCCTTAACTGGCACGTTCCGCGCCACCTAGATAACTGATTTTTAAAATTGTTGTAACAGGAGCCCATAAATCGTAACTGAGCAAATCCAGGTCGCGTCTGGGCCAAGCCGCCTCGGTCCGCCAATCAGAAAACAACTCTAGTCAGCCAATTAGAAAACAGCTCTAATCAGCCAATCAGAAAGCAGAAAAAAAGCTGCATTATACCCTGCTGCGGTTTATGGGCTCCTGTTACTTAGCCCCTTAACTGGAACGTTCCGAGCCACCTAGATAACCGATTTTTAAAATTTTTGTAACAGGAGCCCATATAACGTGACAGAGCAAAACCAGGTCGCGTCTGAGGCCAAGCCGCCTCGGTCCGCCAATCAGAAAACAACTCTAGTCAGCCAATTAGAAAACAGCTCTAATCAGCCAATCAGAAAGCAGAAAAAAAGCTGCATTATACCCTGCTGCGGTTTATGGGCTCCTGTTACTTGGCCCCTTAACTGGCACGTTCCGAGCCACCTAGATAACCGATTTTTAAAATTTTTGTAACAGGAGCCCATAAAACGTGACAGAGCAAAACCAGGTCGCTTCTGGGGCCAAACCGCCTCGGTCCGCCAATCAGAAAACAACTCTAGTCAGCCAATTAGAAAACAGATTTAATCAGCCAATCAGAAAGCAGAAAAAAAAGCTGCGTTATACCCTGCTTCGCTTTATGGGCTCCTGTTACTTAGCCCCTTAACTGGAACGTTCCGCGCCACCTAGATAACTGATTTTTAAAATTTTTATAACAGGAGCCCATAAATCGTAACTGAGCAAAACCAGGTCGCGTCTGGGGCCAAGCCGCCTCGATCCGCCAATCAGAAAACAACTCTAGACAGCCAATTAGAAAACAGCCCTAATCAGCCAATCAGAAAGCAGAAAAAAAAGCTGCGTTATACCCTGCTTCGCTTTATGGGCTACTGTTACTTAGCCCCTTAACTGGAACGTTCCGAGCGACCTAGATAACCGATTTTTAAAATTTTTGTAACAGGAGCCCATAAAACGTGACAGAGCAAAACCAGGTCGCGTCTGGGGCCAAGCCGCCTCGATCCGCCAATCAGAAAACAACTCTAGTCAGCCAATCAGTAAACAGCTCTAGTCAGCCAATCAGAAAGCAGAAAAAAATCTGCGCTATACCCTGCTGCGGTTTATGGGCTCCTGTTACTTGGCCCCTTAACTGGAACGTTCCGAGCCACCTAGATAACCGATTTTTAAAATTTTTGTAACAGGAGCCCATAAAACGTGACAGAGCAAAACCAGGTCGCCTCTGGGGCCAAGCCGCCTCGGTCCGCCAATCAGAAAACAACTCTAGTCAGCCAATTAGAAAACAGCTCTAATCAGCCAATCAGAAAGCAGAAAAAAGCTGCGTTATACCCTGCTGCGGTTTATGGGCTCCTGTTACTTAGCCCCTTAACTGGAACGTTCCGCGCCACCTAGATAACTGATTTTTAAAATTTTTATAACAGGAGCCCATAAATCGTAACTGAGCAAAACCAGGTCGCGTCTGGGGTCAAGCCGCCTCGGCCCGCCAATCAGAAAACAACTCTAGTCAGCCAACAGCTCTAAGCAGCCAATCAGAAAGCAGAAAAAAAGCTGCGTTATACCCTGCTGCGCTTTATGGGCTCCTGTTACTTGGGCCCTTAACTGTAACGTTCCGAGCCACCTAGATAACCGATTTTTAAAATTTTTTGGAACAGGAGCCCATAAAACGTGACAGAGCAAAACCAGGTCGCGTCTGGGGTCAAGCCGCCTCGGTCCGCCAATCAGAAAACAATTCTAGTCAGCCAATTAGAAAACAGCTCTAATCAGCCAATCAGAAAGCAGAAAAAAAGCTGCGTTATACCCTGCTGCGGTTTATGGGCTCCTGTTACTTAGCCCCTTAACTGGAACGTTCCGCGCCACCTAGATAACTGATTTTTAAAATTTTTATAACAGGAGCCCATAAATCGTAACTGAGCAAAACCAGGTCGCGTCTGGGGTCAAGCCGCCTCGGCCCGCCAATCAGAAAACAACTCTAGTCAGCCAATTAGAAAACAGCTCTAATCAGCCAATCAGAAAGCAGAAAAAAAAACTGCGTTATACCCTGCTGCGGTTTATGGGCTCCTGTTACTTGGCCCCTTAACTGGCACGTTCCGCGCCACCTAGATAACTGATTTTTAAAATTTTTGTAACAGGAGCCCATAAATCGTAACTGAGCAAAACCAGGTCGCGTCTGGGGCCAAGCCGCCTCGGTCCGCCAATCAGAAAACAACTCTAGTCAGCCAATTAGAAAACAGCTCTAATCAGCCAATCAGAAAGCAGAAAAAAAGCTGCGTTATACCCTGCTGCGGTTCATGGGCTCCTGTTCCTTGGCCCCTTAACTGGCACGTTCCGCGCCACCTAGATAACTGATTTTTAAAATTTTTGTAACAGGAGCCCATAAATCGTAACTGAGCAAAACCAGGTCGCGTCTGGGGCCAAGTCGCCTCGGTCCGCCAATCAGAAAACAGCTCTAATCAGCCAATCAGAAAGCAGAAAAAAAAGCTGCGTTATACCCTGCTGCGGTTTATGGGCTCCTGTTACTTGGCCCCTTAACTGGCACGTTCCGCGCCACCTAGATAACTGAATTTTAAAATTTTTGTAACAGGAGCCCATAAAACGTGACAGAGCAAAACCAGGTCGCATCTGGGGCCAAGCCGCCTCGGTCCGCCAATCAGAAAACAACTCTAGTCAGCCAATTAGAAAACAGCTCTAATCAGCCAATCAGAAAGCAGAAAAAAAGCTGCGTTATACCCTGCTGCGGTTTATAGGCTCCTGTTACTTGGCCCCTTAACTGGCACGTTCCGCGCCACCTAGATAACTGATTTTTAAAATTGTTGTAACAGGAGCCCATAAATCGTAACTGAGCAAATCCAGGTCGCGTCTGGGCCAAGCCGCCTCGGTCCGCCAATCAGAAAACAACTCTAGTCAGCCAATTAGAAAACAGCTCTAATCAGCCAATCAGAAAGCAGAAAAAAAGCTGCATTATACCCTGCTGCGGTTTATGGGCTCCTGTTACTTAGCCCCTTAACTGGAACGTTCCGAGCCACCTAGATAACCGATTTTTAAAATTTTTGTAACAGGAGCCCATATAACGTGACAGAGCAAAACCAGGTCGCGTCTGAGGCCAAGCCGCCTCGGTCCGCCAATCAGAAAACAACTCTAGTCAGCCAATTAGAAAACAGCTCTAATCAGCCAATCAGAAAGCAGAAAAAAAGCTGCATTATACCCTGCTGCGGTTTATGGGCTCCTGTTACTTGGCCCCTTAACTGGCACGTTCCGAGCCACCTAGATAACCGATTTTTAAAATTTTTGTAACAGGAGCCCATAAAACGTGACAGAGCAAAACCAGGTCGCTTCTGGGGCCAAACCGCCTCGGTCCGCCAATCAGAAAACAACTCTAGTCAGCCAATTAGAAAACAGATTTAATCAGCCAATCAGAAAGCAGAAAAAAAAGCTGCGTTATACCCTGCTTCGCTTTATGGGCTCCTGTTACTTAGCCCCTTAACTGGAACGTTCCGCGCCACCTAGATAACTGATTTTTAAAATTTTTATAACAGGAGCCCATAAATCGTAACTGAGCAAAACCAGGTCGCGTCTGGGGCCAAGCCGCCTCGATCCGCCAATCAGAAAACAACTCTAGACAGCCAATTAGAAAACAGCCCTAATCAGCCAATCAGAAAGCAGAAAAAAAAGCTGCGTTATACCCTGCTTCGCTTTATGGGCTACTGTTACTTAGCCCCTTAACTGGAACGTTCCGAGCGACCTAGATAACCGATTTTTAAAATTTTTGTAACAGGAGCCCATAAAACGTGACAGAGCAAAACCAGGTCGCGTCTGGGGCCAAGCCGCCTCGATCCGCCAATCAGAAAACAACTCTAGTCAGCCAATCAGTAAACAGCTCTAGTCAGCCAATCAGAAAGCAGAAAAAAATCTGCGCTATACCCTGCTGCGGTTTATGGGCTCCTGTTACTTGGCCCCTTAACTGGAACGTTCCGAGCCACCTAGATAACCGATTTTTAAAATTTTTGTAACAGGAGCCCATAAAACGTGACAGAGCAAAACCAGGTCGCCTCTGGGGCCAAGCCGCCTCGGTCCGCCAATCAGAAAACAACTCTAGTCAGCCAATTAGAAAACAGCTCTAATCAGCCAATCAGAAAGCAGAAAAAAGCTGCGTTATACCCTGCTGCGGTTTATGGGCTCCTGTTACTTAGCCCCTTAACTGGAACGTTCCGCGCCACCTAGATAACTGATTTTTAAAATTTTTATAACAGGAGCCCATAAATCGTAACTGAGCAAAACCAGGTCGCGTCTGGGGTCAAGCCGCCTCGGCCCGCCAATCAGAAAACAACTCTAGTCAGCCAACAGCTCTAAGCAGCCAATCAGAAAGCAGAAAAAAAGCTGCGTTATACCCTGCTGCGCTTTATGGGCTCCTGTTACTTGGGCCCTTAACTGTAACGTTCCGAGCCACCTAGATAACCGATTTTTAAAATTTTTTGGAACAGGAGCCCATAAAACGTGACAGAGCAAAACCAGGTCGCGTCTGGGGTCAAGCCGCCTCGGTCCGCCAATCAGAAAACAATTCTAGTCAGCCAATTAGAAAACAGCTCTAATCAGCCAATCAGAAAGCAGAAAAAAAGCTGCGTTATACCCTGCTGCGGTTTATGGGCTCCTGTTACTTAGCCCCTTAACTGGAACGTTCCGCGCCACCTAGATAACTGATTTTTAAAATTTTTATAACAGGAGCCCATAAATCGTAACTGAGCAAAACCAGGTCGCGTCTGGGGTCAAGCCGCCTCGGCCCGCCAATCAGAAAACAACTCTAGTCAGCCAATTAGAAAACAGCTCTAATCAGCCAATCAGAAAGCAGAAAAAAAAACTGCGTTATACCCTGCTGCGGTTTATGGGCTCCTGTTACTTGGCCCCTTAACTGGCACGTTCCGCGCCACCTAGATAACTGATTTTTAAAATTTTTGTAACAGGAGCCCATAAATCGTAACTGAGCAAAACCAGGTCGCGTCTGGGGCCAAGCCGCCTCGGTCCGCCAATCAGAAAACAACTCTAGTCAGCCAATTAGAAAACAGCTCTAATCAGCCAATCAGAAAGCAGAAAAAAAGCTGCGTTATACCCTGCTGCGGTTCATGGGCTCCTGTTCCTTGGCCCCTTAACTGGCACGTTCCGCGCCACCTAGATAACTGATTTTTAAAATTTTTGTAACAGGAGCCCATAAATCGTAACTGAGCAAAACCAGGTCGCGTCTGGGGCCAAGTCGCCTCGGTCCGCCAATCAGAAAACAGCTCTAATCAGCCAATCAGAAAGCAGAAAAAAAAGCTGCGTTATACCCTGCTGCGGTTTATGGGCTCCTGTTACTTGGCCCCTTAACTGGCACGTTCCGCGCCACCTAGATAACTGAATTTTAAAATTTTTGTAACAGGAGCCCATAAAACGTGACAGAGCAAAACCAGGTCGCATCTGGGGCCAAGCCGCCTCGGTCCGCCAATCAGAAAACAACTCTAGTCAGCCAATTAGAAAACAGCTCTAATCAGCCAATTAGAAAGCAGAAAAAAAGCTGCATTATACCCTGCTGCGGTTTATGGGCTCCTGTTACTTGGCCCCTTAACTGGCACGATCCGAGCCACCTAGATACCGATTTTTCAAATTTTTGTAACAGGAGCCCATAAATCGTAACAGAGCAAAACCAGATCGCGTCTGGGGCCAAGCCGCCTCGGTCCGCCAATCAGAAAAATACTCTAGTCAGCCAATTAGAAAACAGCTCTAATCAGCCAATTAGAAAGCAGAAAAAAAGCTGCGTTATACCCTGCTGCGGTTTATGGGCTCCTGTTACTTGGGCCCTTAACTGTAACGTTCCGAGCCACCTAGATAACCGATTTTTAAAATTTTTTGGAACAGGAGCCCATAAAACGTGACAGAGCAAAACCAGGTCACGTCTGGGGTCAAGCCGCCTCGGTCCGCCAATCAGAAAACAACTCTAGTCAGCCAATTAGAAAACAGCTCTAATCAGCCAATCAGAAAGCAGAAAAAAAAGCTGCGTTATACCCTGCTGCGGTTTATGGGCTCCTGTTACTTAGCCCCTTAACTGGAACGTTCCGCGCCACCTAGATAACTGATTTTTAAAATTTTTATAACAGGAGCCCATAAATCGTAACTGAGCAAAACCAGGTCGCGTCTGGGGCCAAGCCGCCTCGGTCCGCCAATCAGAAAACAACTCTAGTCAGCCAATTAGAAAACAGCTCTAATCAGCCAATCAGAAAGCAGAAAAAAAAGCTGCGTTATACCCTGCTGCGGTTTATGGGCTCCTGTTACTTGGCCCCTTAACTGGCACGTTCCGCGCCACCTAGATAACTGATTTTTAAAATTTTTGTAACAGGAGCCCATAAATCGTAACTGAGCAAAACCAGGTCGCGTCTGGGGCCAAGCCGCCTCGGTCCGCCAATCAGAAAACAACTCTAGTCAGCCAATTAGAAAACAGCTCTAATCAACCAATCAGAAAGCAGAAAAAAAGCTGTGTTATACCCTGCTGCGGTTTATGGGCTCCTGTTACTTGGCCCCTTAACTGGCACGTTCCGCGCCACCCAGATAACTGATTTTTAAAATTTTTGTAACAGGAGCCCATAAATCGTAACTGAGCAAAACCAGGTCGCGTCTGGGGCCAAGTCGCCTCGGTCCGCCAATCAGAAAACAGCTCTAATCAGCCAATCAGAAAGCAGAAAAAAAAGCTGCGTTATACCCTGCTGCGGTTTATGGGCTCCTGTTACTTGGCCCCTTAACTGGCACGTTCCGCGCCACCTAGATAACTGAATTTTAAAATTTTTGTAACAGGAGCCCATAAAACGTGACAGAGCAAAACCAGGTCACGTCTGGGGTCAAGCCGCCTCGGTCCGCCAATCAGAAAACAACTCTAGTCAGCCAATTAGAAAACAGCTCTAATCAGCCAATCAGAAAGCAGAAAAAAAAGCTGCGTTATACCCTGCTGCGGTTTATGGGCTCCTGTTACTTAGCCCCTTAACTGGAACGTTCCGCGCCACCTAGATAACTGATTTTTAAAATTTTTATAACAGGAGCCCATAAATCGTAACTGAGCAAAACCAGGTCGCGTCTGGGGCCAAGCCGCCTCGGTCCGCCAATCAGAAAACAACTCTAGTCAGCCAATTAGAAAACAGCTCTAATCAGCCAATCAGAAAGCAGAAAAAAAAGCTGCGTTATACCCTGCTGCGGTTTATGGGCTCCTGTTACTTGGCCCCTTAACTGGCACGTTCCGCGCCACCTAGATAACTGATTTTTAAAATTTTTGTAACAGGAGCCCATAAATCGTAACTGAGCAAAACCAGGTCGCGTCTGGGGCCAAGCCGCCTCGGTCCGCCAATCAGAAAACAACTCTAGTCAGCCAATTAGAAAACAGCTCTAATCAACCAATCAGAAAGCAGAAAAAAAGCTGTGTTATACCCTGCTGCGGTTTATGGGCTCCTGTTACTTGGCCCCTTAACTGGCACGTTCCGCGCCACCCAGATAACTGATTTTTAAAATTTTTGTAACAGGAGCCCATAAATCGTAACTGAGCAAAACCAGGTCGCGTCTGGGGCCAAGCCGCCTCGGTCCGCCAATCAGAAAACAACTCTGGTCAGCCAATTAGAAAACAGCTCTAATCAGCCAATCAGAAAGCAGAAAAAAAAGCTGCGTTATACCCTGCTGCGATTTATGGGCTCCTGTTACTTGGCCCCTTAACTGGCACCTTCCGAGCCACCTAGATAACCGATTTTTAAAGTTTTTGTAACAGGAGCCCATAAATCGTGACGGAGCAAAACCTGGTCGCGTCTGGGGCAAAGCCGCCTAGGTCCGCCAATCAGAAAACAACTCTAGTCAGCCAATTAGAAAACAGCTCTAATCAACCAATCAGAAAGCAGAAAAAAAGCTGTGTTATACCCTGCTGCGGTTTATGGGCTCCTGTTACTTGGCCCCTTAACTGGCACGTTCCGCGCCACCCAGATAACTGATTTTTAAAATTTTTGTAACAGGAGCCCATAAATCGTAACTGAGCAAAACCAGGTCGCGTCTGGGGCCAAGCCGCCTCGGTCCGCCAATCAGAAAACAACTCTAGTCAGCCAATTAGAAAACAGCTCTAATCAGCCAATCAGAAAGCAGAAAAAAAAGCTGCGTTATACCCTGCTGCGGTTTATGGGCTCCTGTTACTTAGCCCCTTAACTGGAACGTTCCGCGCCACCTAGATAATTGATTTTTAAAATTTTTGTAACAGGAGCCCATAAATCGTAACTGAGCAAAACCAGGTCGCGTCTGGGGCCAAGCCGCCTCGGTCCGCCAATCAGAAAACAACTCTAGTCAGCCAATTAGAAAACAGCTCTAATCAGCCAATCAGAAAGCAGAAAAAAAAGCTGCGTTATACCCTGCTGCGGTTTATGGGCTCCTGTTACTTGGCCCCTTAACTGGTACGTTCCGCGCCACCTAGATAACTGATTTTTAAAATTTTTTTAACAGGAGCCCATAAATCGTAACTGAGCAAAACCAGGTCGCGTCTGGGGCCAAGCCGCCTCGGTCCGCCAATCAGAAAACAACTCTAGACAGCCAATTAGAAAACAGCCCTAATCAGCCAATCAGCAAGCAGAAAAAAAAGCTGCGTTATACCCTGCTGCGCTTTATGGGCTACTGTTACTTAGCCCCTTAACTGGAACGTTCCGAGCGACCTAGATAACCGATTTTTAAAATTTTTGTAACAGGAGCCCATAAAACGTGACAGAGCAAAACCAGGCCGCGTCTGGGACCAAGCCGCCTCGGTCCGCCAATCAGAAAACAACTCTAGTCAGCCAATCAGTAAACAGCTCTAGTCAGCCAATCAGAAAGCAGAAAAAAATCTGCGCTATACCCTGCTGCGGTTTATGGGCTCCTGTTACTTGGCCCTTTAACTGGCACGTTCCGAGCCACCTAGATAACCAATTTTTAAAATTTTTGTAACAGGAGCCCATAAAACGTGACAGAGCAAAACCAGGTCGCCTCTGGGGCCAAGCCGCCTCGGTCCGCCATTCAGAAAACAACTCTAGTCAGCCAATTAGAAAACAGCTCTAATCAGCCAATCAGAAAGCAGAAAAAAAAGCTGCGTTATACCCTGCTGCGGTTTATGGGCTCCTGTTACTTGGCCCCTTAACTGGAACGTTCCGCGCCACCTAGATAACTGATTTTTAAAATTTTTGTAACAGGAGCCCATAAATCGTAACTGAGCAAAACCAGGTCGCGTCTGGGGCCAAGCCGCCTCGGTCCGACAATCAGAAAACAACTCTAGTCAGCCAATTAGAAAACAGCTCTAATCAGCCAATCAGAAAGCAGAAAAAAAAGCTGCATTATACCCTGCTGCCGTTTATGGGCTCCTGTTACTTGGCCCCTTAACTGGGACGTTCCGGGCCACCTAGATAACTGATTTTTAAAATTTTTGTAACAAGAGCCCATAAAACGTGCCAGAGCAAAACCGGGTCGCGTCTGGGGCCAAGCCGCCTCGGTCCGCCAATCAGAAAACAACTCTAGTCAGCCAATTAGAAAACAGCTCTACTCAGCCAATCAGAAAGCAGAAAAAAAGGCTGCGTTTTACCCTGCTGCGAGTTATGGGCTCCTGTTACTTGGCCCCTTAACTGGCACGTTCCGAGCCACCTAGATAACCGATTTTTAAAATTTTTGTAACAGGAGCCCATAAATCGTAACTGAGCAAAACCAGGTCGCGTCTGGGGCCAAGCCGCCTCGGTCCGCCAATCAGAAAACAACTCTAGTCAGCCAATTAGAAAACAGCTCTAATCAGCCAATCAGAAAGCAGAAAAAAAAGCTGCGTTATACCCTGCTGCGCTTTATGGGCTCCTGTTACTTGGCCCCTTAACTGGCACGTTCCGAGCCACCTAGATAACCGATTTTTAAAATTTTTGTAACAGGAGCCCATAAAACGTGACAGAGCAAAACCAGGTCGCGTCTGGGGCCAAGCCGCCTCGGTCCGCCAATCAGAAAACAAATCTAGTCAGCCAATTAGAAAACAGCTCTAATCAGCCAATTAGAAAGCAGAAAAAAAGCTGCATTATACCCTGCTGCGGTTTATGGGCTCCTGTTACTTGGCCCCTTAACTGGCACGATCCGAGCCACCTAGATACCGATTTTTCAAATTTTTGTAACAGGAGCCCATAAATCGTAACAGAGCAAAACCAGATCGCGTCTGGGGCCAAGCCGCCTCGGTCCGCCAATCAGAAAAATACTCTAGTCAGCCAATTAGAAAACAGCTCTAATCAGCCAATCAGAAAGCAGAAAAAAAGCTGCGTTATACCCTGCTGCGGTTCATGGGCTCCTGTTACTTGGCCCCTTAACTGGCACGTTCCGCGCCACCTAGATAACTGATTTTTAAAATTGTTGTAACAGGAGCCCATAAATCGTAACTGAGCAAAACCAGGTCGCGTCTGGGGCCAAGTCGCCTCGGTCCGCCAATCAGAAAACAGCTCTAATCAGCCAATCAGAAAGCAGAAAAAAAAGCTGCGTTATACCCTGCTGCGGTTTATGGGCTCCTGTTACTTGGCCCCTTAACTGGCACGTTCCGCGCCACCTAGATAACTGATTTTTAAAATTTTTATAACAGGAGCCCATAAATCGTAACTGAGCAAAACCAGGTCGCGTCTGGGGCCAAGCCGCCTCGGTCCGCCAATCAGAAAACAACTCTAGTCAGCCAATTAGAAAACAGCTCTAATCAGCCAATCAGAAAGCAGAAAAAAAAGCTGCGTTATACCCTGCTGCGGTTTATGGGCTCCTGTTACTTGGCCCCTTAACTGGCACGTTCCGCGCCACCTAGATAACTGATTTTTAAAATTTTTGTAACAGGAGCCCATAAATCGTAACTGAGCAAAACCAGGTCGCGTCTGGGGCCAAGCCGCCTCGGTCCGCCAATCAGAAAACAACTCTAGACAGCCAATTAGAAAACAGCCCTAATCAGCCAATCAGCAAGCAGAAAAAAAAGCTGCGTTATACCCTGCTGCGCTTTATGGGCTACTGTTACTTAGCCCCTTAACTGGAACGTTCCGAGCGACCTAGATAACCGATTTTTAAAATTTTTGTAACAGGAGCACATAAAACGTGACAGAGCAAAACCAGGCCGCGTCTAGGGCCAAGCCGCCTCGGTCCGCCAATCAGAAAACAACTCTAGTCAGCCAATTAGAAAACAGCTAATCAGCCAATCAGAAAGCAGAAAAAAAAGCTGCGTTATACCCTGCTGCGATTTATGGGCTCCTGTTACTTGGCCCCTTAAGTGGCACCTTCCGAGCCACCTAGATAACCGATTTTTAAAGTTTTTGTAACAGGAGCCCATAAATCGTGACGGAGCAAAACCTGGCCGCGTCTGGGGCAAAGCCGCCTAGGTCCGCCAATCAGAAAACAACTCTAGTCAGCCAATTAGAAAACAGCTCTAATTAGCCAATCAGAAAGCAGAAAAAAAAGCTGCGTTATACCCTGCTGCGGTTTATGGGCTCCTGTTACTTAGCCCCTTAACTGGAACGTTCCGCGCCACCTAGATAACTGATTTTTAAAATTTTTGTAACAGGAGCCCATAAATCGTAACTGAGCAAAACCAGGTCGCGTCTGGGGCCAAGCCGCCTCGGTCCGCCAATCAGAAAACAACTCTAGTCAGCCAATTAGAAAACAGCTCTAATCAGCCAATCAGAAAGCAGAAAAAAAAGCTGCGTTATACCCTGCTGCGGTTTATGGGCTCCTGTTACTTGGCCCCTTAACTGGTACGTTCCGCGCCACCTAGATAACTGATTTTTAAAATTTTTGTAACAGGAGCCCATAAATCGTAACTGAGCAAAACCAGGTCGCGTCTGGGGCTAAGCCGCCTCGGTCCGCCAATCAGAAAACAACTCTAGACAGCCAATTAGAAAACAGTCCTAATCAGCCAATCAGCAAGCAGAAAAAAAAGCTGCGTTATACCCTGCTGCGCTTTATGGGCTACTGTTACTTAGCCCCTTAACTGGAACGTTCCGAGCGACCTAGATAACCGATTTTTAAAATTTTTGTAACAGGAGCCCATAAAACGTGACAGAGCAAAACCAGGCCGCGTCTGGGGCCAAGCCGCCTCGGTCCGCCAATCAGAAAACAACTCTAGTCAGCCAATCAGTAAACAGCTCTAGTCAGCCAATCAGAAAGCAGAAAAAAATCTGCGCTATACCCTGCTGCGGTTTACGGGCTCCTGTTACTTGGCCCTTTAACTGGCACGTTCCGAGCCACCTAGATAACCGATTTTTAAAATTTTTGTAACAGGAGCCCATAAAACGTGACAGAGCAAAACCAGGTCGCCTCTGGGGCCAAGTCGCCTCGGTCCGCCAATCATAAAACAGCTCTAATCAGCCAATCAGAAAGCAGAAAAAAAAGCTGCGTTATACCCTGCTGCGGTTTATGGTTTCCTGTTACTTGGCCCCTTAACTGGCACGTTCCGCGCCACCTAGATAACTGATTTTTAAAATTTTTGTAGCAGGAGCCCATAAATCGTAACTGAGCAAAACCAGGTCGCGTCTGGGGCCAAGCCGCCTCGGTCCGCCAATCAGAAAACAACTCTAGACAGCCAATTAGAAAACAGCCCTAATCAGCCAATCAGAAAGCAGAAAAAAAGCTGCGTTATACCCTGCTGCGGTTTATGGGCTACTGTTACTTAGCCCCTTAACTGGAACGTTCCGAGCGACCTAGATAACCGATTTTTAATGTTTTTGTAACAGGAGCCCATAAAACGTGACAGAGCAAAACCAGGTCGCGTCTGGGGCCAAGCCGCCTCGGTCCGCCAATCAGAAAACAACTCTAGACAGCCAATTAGAAAACAGCCCTAATCAGCCAATCAGAAACAGAAAAAAAAGCTGCGTTATACCTTGCTGCGGTTTATGGGCTCCTGTTACTTAGCCCCTTAACTGGAACGTTCCGAGCGACCTAGATAACCGATTTTTAAAATTTTTGTAACAGGAGCTCATAAAACGTGACAGAGCAAAACCAGGTCGCATCTTGGGCCAAACCGCATCGGTCTGCCAATAAGCAAACAACTCTAGTCAGCCAATTAGAAAACAGCTCTAATCAGCCAATCAGAAAGCAGAAAAAAAGCTGCGTTATACCCTGCTGCGGTTTATGGGCTCCTATTACTTAGCCCCTTAACTGGAACGTTCCGAGCGACCTAGATAACCGATTTTTAAAATTTTTGTAACAGGAGCCCATAAAACGTGACAGAGCAAAACCAGGTCGCGTCTGGGGCCAAGCCGCCTCGGTCCGCCAATCAGGAAACAACTCTAGGCAGTCAATTAGAAAACAGCTCTAATCAGCCAATCAGAAAGCAGAAAAAAAAGCTGCGTTATACGCTGCTGCGGTTTATGGGCTCCTGTTACTTGGGCCCTTAACTGGAACGTTCCAAACCACCTAGATAACCGATTTTTAAAATTTTTAGGAACCGGAGCCCATAAAACGTGACAGAGCAAAACCAGGTCGCGTCTGGGGCCAAGCCGCCTCGGTCCGCCAATCAGAAAACAACTCTAGTCAGCCAATTAGAAAACAGCTCTAATCAGCCAATCAGAAAGCAGAAAAAAAAGCTGCGTTATACCCTGCTGCGATTTATGGGCTCCTGTTACTTGGCCCCTTAACTGGCACCTTCCGAGCCACCTAGATAATCGATTTTTAAAGTTTTTGTAACAGGAGCCCATAAATCGTGACGGAGCAAAACCTGGTCGCGTCTGGGGCCAAGCCGCCTAGGTCCGCCAATCAGAAAACAACTCTAGTCAGCCAATTAGAAAACAGCTCTAATCAGTCAATCAGAAAGCAGAAAAAAAAGCTGCGTTATACCCTGCTGCGATTTATGGGCTCCTGTTACTTGGCCCCTTAACTGGCACGTTCCGAGCCACCTAGATACCAATTTTTAAAATTTTTGTAACAGGAGCCCATAAAACGCGACAGAGCAAAACCAGGTCGCGTCTGGGGCCAAGCCGCCTCGGTCCGCCAATGAGAAAACAACTCTAGTCAGCCAATTAGAAAACAGGTCTAATCAGCCAATCAGAAAGCAGAAAAAAAAGCTGCGTTATACCCTGCTGCGGTTTATGGGCTCCTGTTACTTGGCCCCTTAACTGGCACGTTCCGCGCCACCTAGATAACTGATTTTTAAAATTTTTGTAACAAGAGCCCATAAATCGTAACTGTTCAAAACCAGGTCGCGTCTGGGGCCAAGCCGCCTCGGGCCGCCAATCAGAAAACAACTCTAGTCAGCCAATTAGAAAACAGGTCTAATCAGCCAATCAGAAAGCAGAAAAAAAAGCTGCGTTATACCCTGCTGCGGTTTATGGGCTCCTGTTACTTGGCCCCTTAACTGGCACGTTCCGGCCACCTAGATAACCGATTTTTAAATTTTTTGTAACAGGAGCCCATAAAACGTGCCAGAGCAAAACCGGGTCGCGTCTGGGGCCAAGCCGCCTCGGTCCGCCAATCAGAAAACCACTCTAGCCAGCCAATTAGAAAACAGCTCTAATCAGAAAATCAGAAATCAGAAAAACAAGCTGCGTTATACCCTGCTGCGGTTTATGGGCTCCTGTTACTTGGCCCCTTAACTGGCACGTTCCGCGCCACCTAGATAACTGATTTTTAAAATTTTTGTAACAGGAGCCCATAAATCGTAACTGAGCAAAACCAGGTCGCGTCTGGGGCCAAGCCGCCTCGGTCCGCCAATCAGAAAACAACTCTAGTCAATGAAAGAATAAACAATCGTATACAATTTTTTTGAAGAATTTGGGTATGCACGAGAGTTTGGCTATAGGACGGTAGTTGGAGATATCACTCGTACAGCCCTTTTTATGAATGGGGATGATAAAGGAATCTTTCCACCTAGAAGGGAAGATACCTTGGGCAATAGAAAGTTGAAAGATGTGGGTAAGAGGTTCAATCAAGTGTTGAGCACACTTTTTCAGAGCGATGGCAGGGACTCCGTCAGGACCTGGGTTGTGATCATCAGCAAGAGTGTTGATGGAGGCAGAAACTACTGAAGAGTCAATGTTGACAGATGTTAGGGTAGTCTGTGGTCAAGAGCGCATGAAGTGGAAGTAGGTAGCATCAGGCTACGCGAGGGTCGGAGGAAGATGTGTCGTCAAGTTTAAGTGTTGAAGGATAGCCGCTGGATTTTCTTTTGACGTTAATGAATTTGTAAAAGCGTTTAGGATCTGAGCGAAGAGTTGACTGCATATGTTCCAAATATTCGAGGTAAGAGGATTGGCTGCGTTCAGAGAACAGGGAAGCCACAGAGAGGTAATTGGACAGGTCGGGATCCGATCGAGTTAAGAGATAGGCCTGCCACAGTTTGTTTCTCTTGTTTCGAAGAGAGCGAAGTTCTTTATTGTACCAAGGGGGAGATGAGGCATGATCTCTACGAGGTTGGAAGGGAATAGACTGAGCTAAACAGGCAATTAGTTCGGTGTAGAAAGAGTCTGCGACATCTTCAACAGAAAGCTGTGAATCAGTTGAGAGGGAATGAAGGGATGATTGATCAAGTAGGTGATTTAGTTTGCTAAAATCCCCTGCTCGGAAGTTGAGAGAGTAAGACGTTTCAGAGTGAGTATGAAGAAGGGGAGATTCAAGAGAAAAAGTGAGGAAGAGTGGGGGGTGATACTGGTCCAGTGTGGAGAGGAGATGAGTACTCTCGATGACAACCGAGTTGACTGGATCGGAAGCAAAAATCAAATCTAACTGCCTACCCAGATTGTTGGTTACACCACTAATTTGGTAGAGACCAGAGTCAATGAAGAAAGTCTCTTTATCAGATAGGGTGTTGGAAGGGATATAATAGAGTTCGTCATCAGACCGGATCCAATGAAGGCGAGGGAGATTAAAGTCGCCAAGAACGATGACTTCATCATTTGGACCAAGACTATTGAAGAGTGAATCAATCACATTGGTAGCAATTTTATACGTCTCAAGCGGCTGGGAGGGACGAATGTAGACACAGAGTATATACAAGAATTTAGAAGTTAGAGAAATTTTGATGCAGACGAAATTACAATTAGAGGTTTTAGAGGAAGTAAAAAGGCAAGCGCCGAAGAGATTGCGAACAGCAAGGAGGACGCCGCGGCCAGTAGGGGCTAAGTCATTATCGCTGGTGTTAGCACGAAAAACAGTGAAGTCCGTAGAAAATAATTCATTGCTATTTACGCTAGCGATTAAGTTGATTTCTGTAAGCGCAAAAATGTCGTAAGGGAAGAGAAAGGAATTCTGGAAAACTGAGTAAGTTTTGGAGCGCAGGCCTCTAACGTTTTGGTAATATATGGAAAGACAGCTAGGGGGACGGACTTTGGCAGAAGAGGGTAGGGAACGGGAAGAGGATTGAGTGCTGGCAACAAATAATTTTTGTGATCAACGCGGGCTTTTTGGGGAGACACGCCGATAGCTAAGATACGAAGCGAAGGAAGCTAAATCGGTTGATACCTTATTCGGAGTAATGCCGAATTCAGTATGGTATTTGAAAAAGACCTCGCGAAGGGCAGTGAGGTCAGTAGAGAGGCCCTCATGGTGAATCGAAACCAACACGTTAGTTTTAGTTTTGCCGTCAATACAGACGGAGTCTGGTTTGTCATGGAGGTAGGCAAGGAGAAGGCGAACGTTAGCGTGGATTGTATGGTCACGCAAACGTGATAACAGATAACGTCCTTCAGTTGATCCTGCGGATTTCATGGTGAGTTTAACAATAGAGGGGAGGAGAGGGTCAATGAATGAAGGTCTGGTGGGGGATTGGAAGGGAGGGGGTCCGGATTGGCGGGAGGTGGGCACACGGAAGAAGAGGACGAAGAGGAAGGAAGGGGGAGGGGGGTGGAATGACTGGTTGTGAAGGAACCAAAGTATGGAATTTGACAAAATTAGGGTATTTGGGATGGGTGGAGAAGTCAAAGTTAGGGAAGAGGCTGGCCTTGTACTGCCACTTGGGATTAGCGGCAGAAACATTGGCAAGATTGGAAGGGTTAGAACGACGTTTAGTCGGATTATTGGAACCTATAGATTTGTGGGAGGGTGATTTAGGGCTAGTAGTAGATTTAGAAGAGACAGAGGGACCAGAGTTAGGCTTAGGTTTAGCATGAGGGCTAGGGTTGGTCTTAGCTTTGGTAATGTGATTAGAGTTAGACTTAAGTTTAGCATTAGGGCTAGGGTCGCGTCTGGGGCCAAGCCGCCTCGGTCCGCCAATCAGAAAACAACTCTAGTCAGCCAATTAGAAAACAGCTCTAATCAGCCAATCAGAAAGCAGAACAAAAAGCTGCGTTATACCCTGCTGCGATTTATGGGCTCCTGTTTCTTGGCCCCTTAACTGGCAACTTCCGAGCCACCTAGATAACCGATTTTTAAAGTTTTTGTAACAGGAGCCCATAAATCGTGACGGAGCAAAACCTGGTCGCGTCTGGGGCCAAGCCGCCTAGGTCCGCCAATCAGAAAACAACTCTAGTCAGCCAATTAGAAAACAGCTCTAATCAGTCAATCAGATAGCAGAAAAAAAAGCTGCGTTATACCCTGCTGCGGTTTATGGGCTCCTGTTACTTGGCCCCTTAACTGGCACGTTCCGAGCCACCTAGATACCGATTTTTAAAATTTTTGTAACAGGAGCCCATAAAACGCGACAGAGCAAAACCAGGTCACGTCTGGGGCCAAGCCGCCTCGGTCCGCCAATCAGAAAACAACTCTAGTCAGCCAATAAGTAAACAGCTCTAGTCAGCCAATCAGAAAGCAGAAAAAATCTGCGCTATACCCTGCTGCGGTTTATGGGCTCCTGTTACTTGGCCCCTTAACTGGCACGTTCCGCGCCACCTAGATAACTGATTTTTAAAATTTTTGTAACAGGAGCCCATAAATCGTAACTGAGCAAAACCAGGTCGCGTCGGGGGCCAAGCCGCCTCGGTCCGCCAATCAGAAAACAACTCTAGTCAGCCAATTAGAAAACAGCTCTAATCAGCCAATCAGAAAGCAGAAAAAAAAGCTGCGTTATACCCTGCTGCGGTTTATGGGCTCCTGTTACTTGGCCCCTTAACTGGCACGTTCCGCGCCACCTAGATAACTGATTTTTAAAATTTTTGTAACAGGAGCCCATAAATCGTAACTGAGCAAAACCAGGTCGCGTCTGGGGTTAAGCCGCCTCGGTCCGCCAATCAGAAAACAACTCTAGACAGCCAATTAGAAAACAGCCCTAATCAGCCAATCAGAAACAGAAAAAAAAGCTGCGTTATACCCTGCTGCGGTTTATGGGCTCCTGTTACTTAGCCCCTTAACTGGAACGTTCCGAGCGACCTAGATAACCGATTTTTAAAATTTTTGTAACAGGAGCTCATAAAACGTGACAGAGCAAAACCAGGTCGCATCTGGGGCCAAACCGCATCGGTCTGCCAATAAGCAAACAACTCTAGTCAGCCAATTAGAAAACAGCTCTAATCAGCCAATCAGAAAGCAGAAAAAAAGCTGCGTTATACCCTGCTGCGGTTTATGGGCTCCTGTTACTTAGCCCCTTAACGGGAACGTTCCGAGCGACCTAGATAACCGATTTTTAAAATTTTTGTAACAGGAGCCCATAAAACGTGACAGAGCAAAACCAGGTCGCGTCTGGGGCCAAGCCGCCTCGGTCCGCCAATCAGAAAACAACTCTAGTCAGTCAATTAGAAAACAGCTCTAATCAGCCAATCAGAAAGCAGAAAAAAAAGCTGCGTTATACGCTGCTGCGGTTTATGGGCTCCTGTTACTTGGGCCCTTAACTGGAACGTTCCAAACCACCTAGATAACCGATTTTTAAAATTTTTAGGAACAGGAGCCCATAAAACGTGACAGAGCAAAACCAGGTCGCGTCTGGGGCCAAGCCGCCTCGGTCCGCCAATCAGAAAACAACTCTAGTCAGCCAATTAGAAAACAGCTCTAATCAGCCAATCAGAAAGCAGAAAAAAAAGCTGCGTTATACCCTGCTGCGGTTTATGGGCTCCTGTTACTTGGCCCCTTAACTGGCACTTTCCGAGCCACATAGATATCAGATTTTTAAAATTTTTGTAACAGGAGCCCATAAAACGTGACAGAGCAAAACCAGGTCGCGTCTGGGGCCAAGCCGCCTCGGTCCGCCAATCAGAAAACAACTCTAGTCAGCCAATTAGAAAACAGCTCTAATCAGCCAATCAGAAAGCAGAAAAAAAAGCTGCGTCATACCCTGCTGCGATATATGGGCTCCTGTTACTTGGCCCCTTAACTGGCACCTTCCGAGCCACCTAGATAATCGATTTTTAAAGTTTTTGTAACAGGAGCCCATAAATCGTGACGGAGCAAAACCTGGTCGCGTCTGGGGCCAAGCCGCCTCGGTCCGCCAATCAGAAAAATACTCTAGTCAGCCAATTAGAAAACAGCTCTAATCAGCCAATCAGAAAGCAGAAAAAAAGCTGCGTTATACCCTGCTGCGGTTTATGGGCTCCTGTTACTTGGCCCCTTAACTGGCACCTTCCGAGCCACCTAGATAACCGATTTTTAAAGTTTTTGTAACAGGAGCCCATAAATCGTGACGGAGCAAAACCAGGTCGCGTCTGGGGCCAAGCCGCCTAGGTCCGCCAATCAGAAAACAACTCTAGTCAGCCAATTAGAAAACAGCTCTAATTAGTCAATCAGAAAGCAGAAAAAAAAGCTGCGTTATACCCTGCTGCGGTTTATGGGCTCCTGTTACTTGGCCCCTTAACTGGCACCTTCCGAGCCACCTAGATAACCGATTTTTAAAGTTTTTGTAACAGGAGCCCATAAATCGTAACTGAGCAAAACCAGGTCGCGTCTGGGGCCAAGCCGCCTCGGTCCGCCAATCAGAAAACAACTCTAGTCAGCCAATTAGAAAACAGCTCTAATCAGCCAATCAGAAAGCAGAAAAAAAGCTGCGTTATACCCTGCTGCGATTTATGGGCTCCTGTTACTTGGCCCCTTAACTGGCACGTTCCGAGCCACCTAGATAACCGATTTTTAAAGTTTTTGTAACAGGAGCCCATAAATCGTGACGGAGCAAAACCTGGTCGCGTCTGGGGCCAAGCCGCCTAGGTCCGCCAATCAGAAAACAACTCTAGTCAGCCAATCAGTAAATAGCTCTAGTCAGCCAATCAGAAAGCAGAAAAAAATCTGCGCTATACCCTGCTGCGGTTTATGGGCTCCTGTTACTTGGCCCCTTAACTGGCACGTTCCGAGCCAACTAGATAACTGATTTTTAAATTTTTTTGGAACAGGAGCCCATAAAACGTGACAGAGCAAAACCAGGTCGCGTCTGGGGTCAAGCCGCCTCGGGCCGCCAATCAGAAAACAACTCTAGTCAGCCAATCAGTAAACAGCTCTAGTCAGCCAATCAGAAAGCAGAAAAAAAACTGCGCTATACCCTGCTGCGGTTTATGGGCTCCTGTTACTTGGCCCCTTAACTGGCACGTTCCGAGCCACCTAGATAACTGATTTTTAAATTTTTTTGGAACAGGAGCCCATAAAACGTGACAGAGCAAAACCAGGTCGCGTCTGGGGTCAAGCCGCCTCGGTCCGCCAATCAGAAAACAACTCTAGTCAGCCAATCAGTAAACAGCTCTAGTCAGCCAATCAGAAAGCAGAAAAAAATCTACGCTATACCCTGCTGCGGTTTATGGGCTCCCGTTACTGGGCCCCTTAAGTGGCACCTTCTGAGCCACCTAGGTAACCGATTTTTAAAATTTTTGTAACAGGAGCCCATAAAACGTGACAGAGCAAAACCAGGTCGCGTCTGGGGCCAAGCCGCCTCGGTCCGCCAATCAGAAAACAACTCTAGTCAGCCAATCAGTAAACAGCTCTAGTCAGCCAATCAGAAAGCAGAAAAAAATCTGCGCTATACCCTGCTGCGGTTTATGGGCTCCTGTTACTTGGCCCCTTAAGTGGCACCTTCCGAGCAACCTAGATAACCGATTTTTAAAATTTTTGTAACAGGAGCCCATAAAACGTGACAGAGCAAAACCAGGTCGCGTCTGGGGCCAAGCCGCCTCGGTCCGCCAATCAGAAAACAACTCTAGTCAACCAATCAGTAAACAGCTCTAGTCAGCCAATCAGAAAGCAGAAAAAAATCTGCGCTATACCCTGCTGCGGTTTATGGGCTCCTGTTACTTGGCCCCTTAAGTGGCACCTTCTGAGCCACCTAGGTAACCGATTTTTAAAATTTTTGTAACAGGAGCCCATAAAACGTGACAGAGCAAAACCAGGTCGCGTCTGGGGCCAAGCCGCCTCGGTCCGCCAATCAGAAAACAACTCTAGTCAGCCAATCAGTAAACAGCTCTAGTCAGCCAATCAGAAAGCAGAAAAAAATCTGCGCTATACCCTGCTGCGGTTTATGGGCTCCTGTTACTTGGCCCCTTAAGTGGCACCTTCTGAGCCACCTAGGTAACCGATTTTTAAAATTTTTGTAACAGGAGCCCATAAAACGTGACAGAGCAAAACCAGGTCGCGTCTGGGGCCAAGCCGCCTCGGTCCGCCAATCAGAAAACAACTCTAGTCAGCCAATCAGTAAACAGCTCTAGTCAGCCAATCAGAAAGCAGAAAAAAATCTGCGCTATACCCTGCTGCGGTTTATGGGCTCCTGTTACTTGGCCCCTTAAGTGGCACCTTCCGAGCCACCTAGATAACCGATTTTTAAAATTTTTGTAACAGGAGCCCATAAAACGTGACAGAGCAAAACCAGGTCGCGTCTGGGGCCAAGCCGCCTCGCTCCGCCAATCAGAAAACAACTCTAGTCAACCAATCAGTAAACAGCTCTAGTCAGCCAATCAGAAAGCAGAAAAAAATCTGCGCTATACCCTGCTGCGGTTTATGGGCTCCTGTTACTTTGCCCCTTAAGTGGCACCTTCCGAGCCACCTAGATAACCGATTTTTAAAATTTTTGTAACAGGAGCCCATAAAACGTGACAGAGCAAAACCAGGTCGCGTCTGGGGCCAGGCCGCCTCGGTCCGCCAATCAGAAAACAACTCTAGTCAGCCAATCAATAAACAGCTCTAGTCAGCCAATCAGAAAGCAGAAAAAAATCTGCGCTATACCCTGCTGCGGTTTATGGGCTCCTGTTACTTGGCCCCTTAAGTGGCACCTTCCGAGCCACCTAGATAACCGATTTTTAAAATTTTTGTAACAGGAGCCCATAAAACGTGACAGAGCAAAACCAGGTCGCGTCTGGGGCCAAGCCGCCTCGGTCCGCCAATCAGAAAACAACTCTAGTCAGCCAATTAGAAAACAGCTATAATCAGCCAATCAGAAAGCAGAAAAAAAAGCTGCGTTATACCCTGCTGCGGTTTATGGGCTCCTGTTACTTAGCCCCTTAACTGGAACGTTCCGAGCCACCTAGATAACCGATTTTTAAAATTTTTGTAACAGGAGCCCATAAAACGTGACAGAGCAAAACCAGGTCGCGTCTAGGGCCAAGCCGCCTCGGTCCGCCAATCAGAAAACAACTCTAGTCAGCCAATCAGTAAACAGCTCTAGTCAGCCAATCAGAAAGCAGAAAAAAATCTGCGCTATACCCTGCTGCGGTTTATGGGCTCCTGTTACTTGGCCCCTTAACTGGCACGTTCCGAGCCACCTAAATAACTGATTTTTAAATTTTTTTGGAACAGGAGCCCATAAAACGTGACAGAGCAAAACCAGGTCGCGTCTGGGGTCAAGCCGCCTCGGTCCGCCAATCAGAAAACAACTTTAGTCAGCCAATCAGTAAACAGCTCTAGTCAGCCAATCAGAAAGCAGAAAAAAAACTGCGCTATACCCTGCTGCGGTTTATGGGCTCCTGTTACTTGGCCCCTTAACTGGCACGTTCCGAGCCACCTAGATAACCGATTTTTAAATTTTTTTGGAACAGGAGCCCATAAAACGTGACAGAGCAAAACCAGGTCGCGTCTGGGGTCAAGCCGCCTCGGTCCGCCAATCAGAAAACAACTCTAGTCAGCCAATCAGTAAACAGCTCTAGTCAGCCAATCAGAAAGCAGAAAAAAATCTGCGCTATACCCTGCTGCGGTTTATGGGCTCCTGTTACTTGGCCCCTTAAGTGGCACCTTCCGAGCCACCTAGATAACCGATTTTTAAAATTTTTGTAACAGGAGCCCATAAAACGTGACAGAGCAAAACCAGGTCGCGTCTGGGGCCAAGCCGCCTCGGTCCGCCAATCAGAAAACAACTCTAGTCAGCCAATCAGTAAACAGCTCTAGTCAGCCAATCAGAAAGCAGAAAAAAATCTGCGCTATACCCTGCTGCGGTTTATGGGCTCCTGTTACTTGGCCCCTTAACTGGCACGTTCCGAGCCACCTAAATAACTGATTTTTAAATTTTTTTGGAACAGGAGCCCATAAAACGTGACAGAGCAAAACCAGGTCGCGTCTGGGGCCAAGCCGCCTCGGTCCGCCAATCAGAAAACAACTCTAGTCAGTCAATTAGAAAACAGCTCTAATCAGCCAATCAGAAAGCAGAAAAAAAAGCTGCGTTATACGCTGCTGCGGTTTATGGGCTCCTGTTACTTGGGCCCTTAACTGGAACGTTCCAAACCACCTAGATAACCGATTTTTAAAATTTTTAGGAACAGGAGCCCATAAAACGTGACAGAGCAAAACCAGGTCGCGTCTGGGGCCAAGCCGCCTCGGTCCGCCAATCAGAAAACAACTCTAGTCAGCCAATTAGAAAACAGCTCTAATCAGCCAATCAGAAAGCAGAAAAAAAAGCTGCGTTATACCCTGCTGCGGTTTATGGGCTCCTGTTACTTGGCCCCTTAACTGGCACTTTCCGAGCCACATAGATATCAGATTTTTAAAATTTTTGTAACAGGAGCCCATAAAACGTGACAGAGCAAAACCAGGTCGCGTCTGGGGCCAAGCCGCCTCGGTCCGCCAATCAGAAAACAACTCTAGTCAGCCAATTAGAAAACAGCTCTAATCAGCCAATCAGAAAGCAGAAAAAAAAGCTGCGTCATACCCTGCTGCGATATATGGGCTCCTGTTACTTGGCCCCTTAACTGGCACCTTCCGAGCCACCTAGATAATCGATTTTTAAAGTTTTTGTAACAGGAGCCCATAAATCGTGACGGAGCAAAACCTGGTCGCGTCTGGGGCCAAGCCGCCTAGGTCCGCCAATCAGAAAACAACTCTAGTCAGCCAATCAGTAAATAGCTCTAGTCAGCCAATCAGAAAGCAGAAAAAAATCTGCGCTATACCCTGCTGCGGTTTATGGGCTCCTGTTACTTGGCCCCTTAACTGGCACGTTCCGAGCCAACTAGATAACTGATTTTTAAATTTTTTTGGAACAGGAGCCCATAAAACGTGACAGAGCAAAACCAGGTCGCGTCTGGGGTCAAGCCGCCTCGGGCCGCCAATCAGAAAACAACTCTAGTCAGCCAATCAGTAAACAGCTCTAGTCAGCCAATCAGAAAGCAGAAAAAAAACTGCGCTATACCCTGCTGCGGTTTATGGGCTCCTGTTACTTGGCCCCTTAACTGGCACGTTCCGAGCCACCTAGATAACTGATTTTTAAATTTTTTTGGAACAGGAGCCCATAAAACGTGACAGAGCAAAACCAGGTCGCGTCTGGGGTCAAGCCGCCTCGGTCCGCCAATCAGAAAACAACTCTAGTCAGCCAATCAGTAAACAGCTCTAGTCAGCCAATCAGAAAGCAGAAAAAAATCTACGCTATACCCTGCTGCGGTTTATGGGCTCCCGTTACTGGGCCCCTTAAGTGGCACCTTCTGAGCCACCTAGGTAACCGATTTTTAAAATTTTTGTAACAGGAGCCCATAAAACGTGACAGAGCAAAACCAGGTCGCGTCTGGGGCCAAGCCGCCTCGGTCCGCCAATCAGAAAACAACTCTAGTCAGCCAATCAGTAAACAGCTCTAGTCAGCCAATCAGAAAGCAGAAAAAAAAGCTGCGTCATACCCTGCTGCGATATATGGGCTCCTGTTACTTGGCCCCTTAACTGGCACCTTCCGAGCCACCTAGGTAACCGATTTTTAAAATTTTTGTAACAGGAGCCCATAAAACGTGACAGAGCAAAACCAGGTCGCGTCTGGGGCCAAGCCGCCTCGGTCCGCCAATCAGAAAACAACTCTAGTCAGCCAATCAGTAAACAGCTCTAGTCAGCCAATCAGAAAGCAGAAAAAAATCTGCGCTATACCCTGCTGCGGTTTATGGGCTCCTGTTACTTGGCCCCTTAAGTGGCACCTTCCGAGCCACCTAGATAACCGATTTTTAAAATTTTTGTAACAGGAGCCCATAAAACGTGACAGAGCAAAACCAGGTCGCGTCTGGGGCCAAGCCGCCTCGCTCCGCCAATCAGAAAACAACTCTAGTCAACCAATCAGTAAACAGCTCTAGTCAGCCAATCAGAAAGCAGAAAAAAATCTGCGCTATACCCTGCTGCGGTTTATGGGCTCCTGTTACTTTGCCCCTTAAGTGGCACCTTCCGAGCCACCTAGATAACCGATTTTTAAAATTTTTGTAACAGGAGCCCATAAAACGTGACAGAGCAAAACCAGGTCGCGTCTGGGGCCAGGCCGCCTCGGTCCGCCAATCAGAAAACAACTCTAGTCAGCCAATCAATAAACAGCTCTAGTCAGCCAATCAGAAAGCAGAAAAAAATCTGCGCTATACCCTGCTGCGGTTTATGGGCTCCTGTTACTTGGCCCCTTAAGTGGCACCTTCCGAGCCACCTAGATAACCGATTTTTAAAATTTTTGTAACAGGAGCCCATAAAACGTGACAGAGCAAAACCAGGTCGCGTCTGGGGCCAAGCCGCCTCGGTCCGCCAATCAGAAAACAACTCTAGTCAGCCAATTAGAAAACAGCTATAATCAGCCAATCAGAAAGCAGAAAAAAAAGCTGCGTTATACCCTGCTGCGGTTTATGGGCTCCTGTTACTTAGCCCCTTAACTGGAACGTTCCGAGCCACCTAGATAACCGATTTTTAAAATTTTTGTAACAGGAGCCCATAAAACGTGACAGAGCAAAACCAGGTCGCGTCTAGGGCCAAGCCGCCTCGGTCCGCCAATCAGAAAACAACTCTAGTCAGCCAATCAGTAAACAGCTCTAGTCAGCCAATCAGAAAGCAGAAAAAAATCTGCGCTATACCCTGCTGCGGTTTATGGGCTCCTGTTACTTGGCCCCTTAACTGGCACGTTCCGAGCCACCTAAATAACTGATTTTTAAATTTTTTTGGAACAGGAGCCCATAAAACGTGACAGAGCAAAACCAGGTCGCGTCTGGGGTCAAGCCGCCTCGGTCCGCCAATCAGAAAACAACTTTAGTCAGCCAATCAGTAAACAGCTCTAGTCAGCCAATCAGAAAGCAGAAAAAAAACTGCGCTATACCCTGCTGCGGTTTATGGGCTCCTGTTACTTGGCCCCTTAACTGGCACGTTCCGAGCCACCTAGATAACCGATTTTTAAATTTTTTTGGAACAGGAGCCCATAAAACGTGACAGAGCAAAACCAGGTCGCGTCTGGGGTCAAGCCGCCTCGGTCCGCCAATCAGAAAACAACTCTAGTCAGCCAATCAGTAAACAGCTCTAGTCAGCCAATCAGAAAGCAGAAAAAAATCTGCGCTATACCCTGCTGCGGTTTATGGGCTCCTGTTACTTGGCCCCTTAAGTGGCACCTTCCGAGCCACCTAGATAACCGATTTTTAAAATTTTTGTAACAGGAGCCCATAAAACGTGACAGAGCAAAACCAGGTCGCGTCTGGGGCCAAGCCGCCTCGGTCCGCCAATCAGAAAACAACTCTAGTCAGCCAATCAGTAAACAGCTCTAGTCAGCCAATCAGAAAGCAGAAAAAAATCTGCGCTATACCCTGCTGCGGTTTATGGGCTCCTGTTACTTGGCCCCTTAACTGGCACGTTCCGAGCCACCTAAATAACTGATTTTTAAATTTTTTTGGAACAGGAGCCCATAAAACGTGACAGAGCAAAACCAGGTCGCGTCTGGGGCCAAGCCGCCTCGGTCCGCCAATCAGAAAACAACTCTAGTCAGTCAATTAGAAAACAGCTCTAATCAGCCAATCAGAAAGCAGAAAAAAAAGCTGCGTTATACGCTGCTGCGGTTTATGGGCTCCTGTTACTTGGGCCCTTAACTGGAACGTTCCAAACCACCTAGATAACCGATTTTTAAAATTTTTAGGAACAGGAGCCCATAAAACGTGACAGAGCAAAACCAGGTCGCGTCTGGGGCCAAGCCGCCTCGGTCCGCCAATCAGAAAACAACTCTAGTCAGCCAATTAGAAAACAGCTCTAATCAGCCAATCAGAAAGCAGAAAAAAAAGCTGCGTTATACCCTGCTGCGGTTTATGGGCTCCTGTTACTTGGCCCCTTAACTGGCACTTTCCGAGCCACATAGATATCAGATTTTTAAAATTTTTGTAACAGGAGCCCATAAAACGTGACAGAGCAAAACCAGGTCGCGTCTGGGGCCAAGCCGCCTCGGTCCGCCAATCAGAAAACAACTCTAGTCAGCCAATTAGAAAACAGCTCTAATCAGCCAATCAGAAAGCAGAAAAAAAAGCTGCGTCATACCCTGCTGCGATATATGGGCTCCTGTTACTTGGCCCCTTAACTGGCACCTTCCGAGCCACCTAGATAATCGATTTTTAAAGTTTTTGTAACAGGAGCCCATAAATCGTGACGGAGCAAAACCTGGTCGCGTCTGGGGCCAAGCCGCCTAGGTCCGCCAATCAGAAAACAACTCTAGTCAGCCAATCAGTAAATAGCTCTAGTCAGCCAATCAGAAAGCAGAAAAAAATCTGCGCTATACCCTGCTGCGGTTTATGGGCTCCTGTTACTTGGCCCCTTAACTGGCACGTTCCGAGCCAACTAGATAACTGATTTTTAAATTTTTTTGGAACAGGAGCCCATAAAACGTGACAGAGCAAAACCAGGTCGCGTCTGGGGTCAAGCCGCCTCGGGCCGCCAATCAGAAAACAACTCTAGTCAGCCAATCAGTAAACAGCTCTAGTCAGCCAATCAGAAAGCAGAAAAAAAACTGCGCTATACCCTGCTGCGGTTTATGGGCTCCTGTTACTTGGCCCCTTAACTGGCACGTTCCGAGCCACCTAGATAACTGATTTTTAAATTTTTTTGGAACAGGAGCCCATAAAACGTGACAGAGCAAAACCAGGTCGCGTCTGGGGTCAAGCCGCCTCGGTCCGCCAATCAGAAAACAACTCTAGTCAGCCAATCAGTAAACAGCTCTAGTCAGCCAATCAGAAAGCAGAAAAAAATCTACGCTATACCCTGCTGCGGTTTATGGGCTCCCGTTACTGGGCCCCTTAAGTGGCACCTTCTGAGCCACCTAGGTAACCGATTTTTAAAATTTTTGTAACAGGAGCCCATAAAACGTGACAGAGCAAAACCAGGTCGCGTCTGGGGCCAAGCCGCCTCGGTCCGCCAATCAGAAAACAACTCTAGTCAGCCAATCAGTAAACAGCTCTAGTCAGCCAATCAGAAAGCAGAAAAAAATCTGCGCTATACCCTGCTGCGGTTTATGGGCTCCTGTTACTTGGCCCCTTAAGTGGCACCTTCCGAGCAACCTAGATAACCGATTTTTAAAATTTTTGTAACAGGAGCCCATAAAACGTGACAGAGCAAAACCAGGTCGCGTCTGGGGCCAAGCCGCCTCGGTCCGCCAATCAGAAAACAACTCTAGTCAACCAATCAGTAAACAGCTCTAGTCAGCCAATCAGAAAGCAGAAAAAAATCTGCGCTATACCCTGCTGCGGTTTATGGGCTCCTGTTACTTGGCCCCTTAAGTGGCACCTTCTGAGCCACCTAGGTAACCGATTTTTAAAATTTTTGTAACAGGAGCCCATAAAACGTGACAGAGCAAAACCAGGTCGCGTCTGGGGCCAAGCCGCCTCGGTCCGCCAATCAGAAAACAACTCTAGTCAGCCAATCAGTAAACAGCTCTAGTCAGCCAATCAGAAAGCAGAAAAAAATCTGCGCTATACCCTGCTGCGGTTTATGGGCTCCTGTTACTTGGCCCCTTAAGTGGCACCTTCTGAGCCACCTAGGTAACCGATTTTTAAAATTTTTGTAACAGGAGCCCATAAAACGTGACAGAGCAAAACCAGGTCGCGTCTGGGGCCAAGCCGCCTCGGTCCGCCAATCAGAAAACAACTCTAGTCAGCCAATCAGTAAACAGCTCTAGTCAGCCAATCAGAAAGCAGAAAAAAATCTGCGCTATACCCTGCTGCGGTTTATGGGCTCCTGTTACTTGGCCCCTTAAGTGGCACCTTCCGAGCCACCTAGATAACCGATTTTTAAAATTTTTGTAACAGGAGCCCATAAAACGTGACAGAGCAAAACCAGGTCGCGTCTGGGGCCAAGCCGCCTCGCTCCGCCAATCAGAAAACAACTCTAGTCAACCAATCAGTAAACAGCTCTAGTCAGCCAATCAGAAAGCAGAAAAAAATCTGCGCTATACCCTGCTGCGGTTTATGGGCTCCTGTTACTTTGCCCCTTAAGTGGCACCTTCCGAGCCACCTAGATAACCGATTTTTAAAATTTTTGTAACAGGAGCCCATAAAACGTGACAGAGCAAAACCAGGTCGCGTCTGGGGCCAGGCCGCCTCGGTCCGCCAATCAGAAAACAACTCTAGTCAGCCAATCAATAAACAGCTCTAGTCAGCCAATCAGAAAGCAGAAAAAAATCTGCGCTATACCCTGCTGCGGTTTATGGGCTCCTGTTACTTGGCCCCTTAAGTGGCACCTTCCGAGCCACCTAGATAACCGATTTTTAAAATTTTTGTAACAGGAGCCCATAAAACGTGACAGAGCAAAACCAGGTCGCGTCTGGGGCCAAGCCGCCTCGGTCCGCCAATCAGAAAACAACTCTAGTCAGCCAATTAGAAAACAGCTATAATCAGCCAATCAGAAAGCAGAAAAAAAAGCTGCGTTATACCCTGCTGCGGTTTATGGGCTCCTGTTACTTAGCCCCTTAACTGGAACGTTCCGAGCCACCTAGATAACCGATTTTTAAAATTTTTGTAACAGGAGCCCATAAAACGTGACAGAGCAAAACCAGGTCGCGTCTAGGGCCAAGCCGCCTCGGTCCGCCAATCAGAAAACAACTCTAGTCAGCCAATCAGTAAGCAGCTCTAGTCAGCCAATCAGAAAGCAGAAAAAAATCTGCGCTATACCCTGCTGCGGTTTATGGGCTCCTGTTACTTGGCCCCTTAACTGGCACGTTCCGAGCCACCTAAATAACTGATTTTTAAATTTTTTTGGAACAGGAGCCCATAAAACGTGACAGAGCAAAACCAGGTCGCGTCTGGGGTCAAGCCGCCTCGGTCCGCCAATCAGAAAACAACTTTAGTCAGCCAATCAGTAAACAGCTCTAGTCAGCCAATCAGAAAGCAGAAAAAAAACTGCGCTATACCCTGCTGCGGTTTATGGGCTCCTGTTACTTGGCCCCTTAACTGGCACGTTCCGAGCCACCTAGATAACCGATTTTTAAATTTTTTTGGAACAGGAGCCCATAAAACGTGACAGAGCAAAACCAGGTCGCGTCTGGGGTCAAGCCGCCTCGGTCCGCCAATCAGAAAACAACTCTAGTCAGCCAATCAGTAAACAGCTCTAGTCAGCCAATCAGAAAGCAGAAAAAAATCTGCGCTATACCCTGCTGCGGTTTATGGGCTCCTGTTACTTGGCCCCTTAAGTGGCACCTTCCGAGCCACCTAGATAACCGATTTTTAAAATTTTTGTAACAGGAGCCCATAAAACGTGACAGAGCAAAACCAGGTCGCGTCTGGGGCCAAGCCGCCTCGGTCCGCCAATCAGAAAACAACTCTAGTCAGCCAATCAGTAAACAGCTCTAGTCAGCCAATCAGAAAGCAGAAAAAAATCTGCGCTATACCCTGCTGCGGTTTATGGGCTCCTGTTACTTGGCCCCTTAACTGGCACGTTCCGAGCCACCTAAATAACTGATTTTTAAATTTTTTTGGAACAGGAGCCCATAAAACGTGACAGAGCAAAACCAGGTCGCGTCTGGGGCCAAGCCGCCTCGGTCCGCCAATCAGAAAACAACTCTAGTCAGTCAATTAGAAAACAGCTCTAATCAGCCAATCAGAAAGCAGAAAAAAAAGCTGCGTTATACGCTGCTGCGGTTTATGGGCTCCTGTTACTTGGGCCCTTAACTGGAACGTTCCAAACCACCTAGATAACCGATTTTTAAAATTTTTAGGAACAGGAGCCCATAAAACGTGACAGAGCAAAACCAGGTCGCGTCTGGGGCCAAGCCGCCTCGGTCCGCCAATCAGAAAACAACTCTAGTCAGCCAATTAGAAAACAGCTCTAATCAGCCAATCAGAAAGCAGAAAAAAAAGCTGCGTTATACCCTGCTGCGGTTTATGGGCTCCTGTTACTTGGCCCCTTAACTGGCACTTTCCGAGCCACATAGATATCAGATTTTTAAAATTTTTGTAACAGGAGCCCATAAAACGTGACAGAGCAAAACCAGGTCGCGTCTGGGGCCAAGCCGCCTCGGTCCGCCAATCAGAAAACAACTCTAGTCAGCCAATTAGAAAACAGCTCTAATCAGCCAATCAGAAAGCAGAAAAAAAAGCTGCGTCATACCCTGCTGCGATATATGGGCTCCTGTTACTTGGCCCCTTAACTGGCACCTTCCGAGCCACCTAGATAATCGATTTTTAAAGTTTTTGTAACAGGAGCCCATAAATCGTGACGGAGCAAAACCTGGTCGCGTCTGGGGCCAAGCCGCCTCGGTCCGCCAATCAGAAAAATACTCTAGTCAGCCAATTAGAAAACAGCTCTAATCAGCCAATCAGAAAGCAGAAAAAAAGTTGCGTTATACCCTGCTGCGGTTTATGGGCTCCTGTTACTTGGCCCCTTAACTGGCACCTTCCGAGCCACCTAGATAACCGATTTTTAAAGTTTTTGTAACAGGAGCCCATAAATCGTGACGGAGCAAAACCAGGTCGCGTCTGGGGTCAAGCCGCCTCGGTCCGCCAATCAGAAAACAACTCTAGTCAGCCAATCAGTAAACAGCTCTAGTCAGCCAATCAGAAAGCAGAAAAAAATCTGCGCTATACCCTGCTGCGGTTTATGGGCTCCTGTTACTTGGCCCCTTAAGTGGCACCTTCCGAGCCACCTAGATAACCGATTTTTAAAATTTTTGTAACAGGAGCCCATAAAACGTGACAGAGCAAAACCAGGTCGCGTCTGGGGCCAAGCCGCCTCGGTCCGCCAATCAGAAAACAACTCTAGTCAGCCAATCAGTAAACAGCTCTAGTCAGCCAATCAGAAAGCAGAAAAAAATCTGCGCTATACCCTGCTGCGGTTTATGGGCTCCTGTTACTTGGCCCCTTAACTGGCACGTTCTGAGCCACCTAAATAACTGATTTTTAAATTTTTTTGGAACAGGAGCCCATAAAACGTGACAGAGCAAAACCAGGTCGCGTCTGGGGCCAAGCCGCCTCGGTCCGCCAATCAGAAAACAACTCTAGTCAGTCAATTAGAAAACAGCTCTAATCAGCCAATCAGAAAGCAGAAAAAAAAGCTGCGTTATACGCTGCTGCGGTTTATGGGCTCCTGTTACTTGGGCCCTTAACTGGAACGTTCCAAACCACCTAGATAACCGATTTTTAAAATTTTTAGGAACAGGAGCCCATAAAACGTGACAGAGCAAAACCAGGTCGCGTCTGGGGCCAAGCCGCCTCGGTCCGCCAATCAGAAAACAACTCTAGTCAGCCAATTAGAAAACAGCTCTAATCAGCCAATCAGAAAGCAGAAAAAAAAGCTGCGTTATACCCTGCTGCGGTTTATGGGCTCCTGTTACTTGGCCCCTTAACTGGCACTTTCCGAGCCACATAGATATCAGATTTTTAAAATTTTTGTAACAGGAGCCCATAAAACGTGACAGAGCAAAACCAGGTCGCGTCTGGGGCCAAGCCGCCTCGGTCCGCCAATCAGAAAACAACTCTAGTCAGCCAATTAGAAAACAGCTCTAATCAGCCAATCAGAAAGCAGAAAAAAAAGCTGCGTCATACCCTGCTGCGATATATGGGCTCCTGTTACTTGGCCCCTTAACTGGCACCTTCCGAGCCACCTAGATAATCGATTTTTAAAGTTTTTGTAACAGGAGCCCATAAATCGTGACGGAGCAAAACCTGGTCGCGTCTGGGGCCAAGCCGCCTCGGTCCGCCAATCAGAAAAATACTCTAGTCAGCCAATTAGAAAACAGCTCTAATCAGCCAATCAGAAAGCAGAAAAAAAGTTGCGTTATACCCTGCTGCGGTTTATGGGCTCCTGTTACTTGGCCCCTTAACTGGCACCTTCCGAGCCACCTAGATAACCGATTTTTAAAGTTTTTGTAACAGGAGCCCATAAATCGTGACGGAGCAAAACCAGGTCGCGTCTGGGGCCAAGCCGCCTAGGTCCGCCAATCAGAAAACAACTCTAGTCAGCCAATTAGAAAACAGCTCTAATTAGTCAATCAGAAAGCAGAAAAAAAAGCTGCGTTATACCCTGCTGCGGTTTATGGGCTCCTGTTACTTGGCCCCTTAACTGGCACCTTCCGAGCCACCTAGATAACCGATTTTTAAAGTTTTTGTAACAGGAGCCCATAAATCGTAACTGAGCAAAACCAGGTCGCGTCTGGGGCCAAGCCGCCTCGGTCCGCCAATCAGAAAACAACTCTAGTCAGCCAATTAGAAAACAGCTCTAATCAGCCAATCAGAAAGCAGAAAAAAAGCTGCGTTATACCCTGCTGCGATTTATGGGCTCCTGTTACTTGGCCCCTTAACTGGCACGTTCCGAGCCACCTAGATAACCGATTTTTAAAGTTTTTGTAACAGGAGCCCATAAATCGTGACGGAGCAAAACCTGGTCGCGTCTGGGGCCAAGCCGCCTAGGTCCGCCAATCAGAAAACAACTCTAGTCAGCCAATCAGTAAATAGCTCTAGTCAGCCAATCAGAAAGCAGAAAAAAATCTGCGCTATACCCTGCTGCGGTTTATGGGCTCCTGTTACTTGGCCCCTTAACTGGCACGTTCCGAGCCAACTAGATAACTGATTTTTAAATTTTTTTGGAACAGGAGCCCATAAAACGTGACAGAGCAAAACCAGGTCGCGTCTGGGGTCAAGCCGCCTCGGGCCGCCAATCAGAAAACAACTCTAGTCAGCCAATCAGTAAACAGCTCTAGTCAGCCAATCAGAAAGCAGAAAAAAAACTGCGCTATACCCTGCTGCGGTTTATGGGCTCCTGTTACTTGGCCCCTTAACTGGCACGTTCCGAGCCACCTAGATAACTGATTTTTAAATTTTTTTGGAACAGGAGCCCATAAAACGTGACAGAGCAAAACCAGGTCGCGTCTGGGGTCAAGCCGCCTCGGTCCGCCAATCAGAAAACAACTCTAGTCAGCCAATCAGTAAACAGCTCTAGTCAGCCAATCAGAAAGCAGAAAAAAATCTGCGCTATACCCTGCTGCGGTTTATGGGCTCCTGTTACTTGGCCCCTTAAGTGGCATCTTCCGAGCAACCTAGATAACCGATTTTTAAAATTTTTGTAACAGGAGCCCATAAAACGTGACAGAGCAAAACCAGGTCGCGTCTGGGGCCAAGCCGCCTCGGTCCGCCAATCAGAAAACAACTCTAGTCAACCAATCAGTAAACAGCTCTAGTCAGCCAATCAGAAAGCAGAAAAAAATCTGCGCTATACCCTGCTGCGGTTTATGGGCTCCTGTTACTTGGCCCCTTAAGTGGCACCTTCTGAGCCACCTAGGTAACCGATTTTTAAAATTTTTGTAACAGGAGCCCATAAAACGTGACAGAGCAAAACCAGGTCGCGTCTGGGGCCAAGCCGCCTCGGTCCGCCAATCAGAAAACAACTCTAGTCAGCCAATCAGTAAACAGCTCTAGTCAGCCAATCAGAAAGCAGAAAAAAATCTGCGCTATACCCTGCTGCGGTTTATGGGCTCCTGTTACTTGGCCCCTTAAGTGGCACCTTCTGAGCCACCTAGGTAACCGATTTTTAAAATTTTTGTAACAGGAGCCCATAAAACGTGACAGAGCAAAACCAGGTCGCGTCTGGGGCCAAGCCGCCTCGGTCCGCCAATCAGAAAACAACTCTAGTCAGCCAATCAGTAAACAGCTCTAGTCAGCCAATCAGAAAGCAGAAAAAAATCTGCGCTATACCCTGCTGCGGTTTATGGGCTCCTGTTACTTGGCCCCTTAAGTGGCACCATCCGAGCCACCTAGATAACCGATTTTTAAAATTTTTGTAACAGGAGCCCATAAAACGTGACAGAGCAAAACCAGGTCGCGTCTGGGGCCAAGCCGCCTCGCTCCGCCAATCAGAAAACAACTCTAGTCAACCAATCAGTAAACAGATCTAGTCAGCCAATCAGAAAGCAGAAAAAAATCTGCGCTATACCCTGCTGCGGTTTATGGGCTCCTGTTACTTTGCCCCTTAAGTGGCACCTTCCGAGCCACCTAGATAACCGATTTTTAAAATTTTTGTAACAGGAGCCCATAAAACGTGACAGAGCAAAACCAGGTCGCGTCTGGGGCCAGGCCGCCTCGGTCCGCCAATCAGAAAACAACTCTAGTCAGCCAATCAATAAACAGCTCTAGTCAGCCAATCAGAAAGCAGAAAAAAATCTGCGCTATACCCTGCTGCGGTTTATGGGCTCCTGTTACTTGGCCCCTTAAGTGGCACCTTCCGAGCCACCTAGATAACCGATTTTTAAAATTTTTGTAACAGGAGCCCATAAAACGTGACAGAGCAAAACCAGGTCGCGTCTGGGGACAAGCCGCCTCGGTCCGCCAATCAGAAAACAACTCTAGTCAGCCAATTAGAAAACAGCTATAATCAGCCAATCAGAAAGCAGAAAAAAAAGCTGCGCTATACCCTGCTGCGGTTTATGGGCTCCTGTTACTTGGCCCCTTAACTGGCACGTTCCGAGCCACCTAGATAACCGATTTTTAAAATTTTTGTAACAGGAGCCCATAAAACGTGACAGAGCAAAACCAGGTCGCGTCTAGGGCCAAGCCGCCTCGGTCCGCCAATCAGAAAACAACTCTAGTCAGCCAATCAGTAAACAGCTCTAGTCAGCCAATCAGAAAGCAGAAAAAAATCTGCGCTATACCCTGCTGCGGTTTATGGGCTCCTGTTACTTGGCCCCTTAACTGGCACGTTCCGAGCCACCTAAATAACTGATTTTTAAATTTTTTTGGAACAGGAGCCCATAAAACGTGACAGAGCAAAACCAGGTCGCGTCTGGGGTCAAGCCGCCTCGGTCCGCCAATCAGAAAACAACTTTAGTCAGCCAATCAGTAAACAGCTCTAGTCAGCCAATCAGAAAGCAGAAAAAAAACTGCGCTATACCCTGCTGCGGTTTATGGGCTCCTGTTACTTGGCCCCTTAACTGGCACGTTCCGAGCCACCTAGATAACCGATTTTTAAATTTTTTTGGAACAGGAGCCCATAAAACGTGACAGAGCAAAACCAGGTCGCGTCTGAGCCGCCTCGGTCCGCTAATCAGAAAACAACTCTAGTCAGCCAATCAGTAAACAGCTCTAGTCAGCCAATCAGAAAGCAGAAAAAAATCTGCGCTATACCCTGCTGCGGTTTATGGGCTCCTGTTACTTGGCCCCTTAAGTGGCACCTTCCGAGCCACCTAGATAACCGATTTTTAAAATTTTTGTAACAGGAGCCCATAAAACGTGACAGAGCAAAACCAGGTCGCGTCTGGGGCCAAGCCGCCTCGGTCCGCCAATCAGAAAACAACTCTAGTCAGCCAATCAGTAAACAGCTCTAGTCAGCCAATCAGAAAGCAGAAAAAAATCTGCGCTATACCCTGCTGCGGTTTATGGGCTCCTGTTACTTGGCCCCTTAACTGGCACGTTCCGAGCCACCTAAATAACTGATTTTTAAATTTTTTTGGAACAGGAGCCCATAAAACGTGACAGAGCAAAACCAGGTCGCGTCTGGGGTCAAGCCGCCTCGGTCCGCCAATCAGAAAACAACTCTAGTCAGCCAATCAGTAAACAGCTCTAGTCAGCCAATCAGAAAGCAGAAAAAAATCTGCGCTATACCCTGCTGCGGTTTATGGGCTCCTGTTACTTGGCCCCTTAACTGGCACCTTCCGAGCCACCTAGATAACCGATTTTTCAAATTTTTGTAACAGGAGCCCATAAAACGTGACAGAGCAAAACCAGGTCGCGTCTGGGGCCAAGCCGCCTCGGTCCGCCAATCAGAAAACAACTCTAGTCAGCCAATCAGTAAACAGCTCTAATCAGCCAATCAGAAAGCAGAAAAAAATCTGCGCTATACCCTGCTGCGGTTTATGGGCTCCTGTTACTTAGCCCCTTAACTGGCACGTTCCGAGCCACATAGATAACCGATTTTTAAAATTTTTGTAACAGGAGCCCATAAAACGTGACAGAGCAAAACCAGGTCGCGTCTGGGGCCAAGCCGCCTCGGTCCGCCAATCAGAAAACAACTCTAGTCAGCCAATTAGAAAAAAGCTCTAATCAGCCAATCAGAAAGAAAAAAACAAAACCGCGTTATACCCTGCTGCGGTTTATGGGCTCCTGTTACTTGGCCCCTTAACTGGCACGTTCCGCGCCACCTAGATAACTGATTTTTAAAATTTTTGTAACAGGAGCCCATAACTCGTAACTGAGCAAAACCAGGTCGCGTATGGGGCCAAGCCGCCTCGGTCCGCCAATCAGAAAACAACTCTAGTCAGCCAATCAGTAAACAGCTCTAGTCAGCCAATCAGAAAGCAGAAAAAAATCTGCGCTATACCCTGCTGCGGTTTATGGGCTCCTGTTACTTGGCCCCTTAAGTGGCACCTTCCGAGCCACCTAGATAACCGATTTTTAAAATTTTTGTAACAGGAGCCCATAAATCGTAACTGAGCAAAACCAGGTCGCGTCTGGGGCCAAGCCGCCTCGGTCCGCCAATCAGAAAACAAATCTAGTCAGCCAATCAGTAAACAGCTCTAGTCAGCCAATCAGAAAGCAGAAAAAACTCTGCGCTATACCCTGCTGCGGTTTATCGGCTCCTGTTACTTGGCCCCTTAAGTGGCAACTTCCGAGCCACCTAGATAACCGATTTTTAAAATTTTTGTAACAGGAGCCCATAAATCGTAACTGAGCAAAACCAGGTCGCGTCTGGGGCCAAGCCGCCTCGGTCCGCCAATCAGAAAACAACTCTAGTCAGCCAATTAGAAAACAGCTCTAATCAGCCAATCAGAAAGCAGAGAAAAAAGCTGCGTTATACCCTGCTGCGGTTTATGGGCTCCTGTTACTTAGCCCCTTAACTGGAACGTTCCGAGCCACCTAGATAACCGATTTTTAAAATTTTTGTAACAGGAGCCCATAAATCGTAACTGAGCAAAACCAGGTCGCGTCTGGGGCCAAGCCGCCTCGGTCCGCCAATCAGAAAACAACTCTAGTCAGCCAATTAGAAAACAGCTCTAATCAGCCAATCAGAAATCAGAAAAAAAAGCTGCGTTATACCCTGCTGCGGTTTATGGGCTCCTGTTACTTAGCCCCTTAACTGGAACGTTCCGAGCCACCTAGATAACCGATTTTTAAAATTTTTGTAACAGGAGCCCATAAATCGTAACTGAGCAAAACCAGGTCGTGTCTGGGCCCAAGCCGCCTCGGTCCGCCAATCAGAAAATAACTCTAGTCAGCCAATTAGAAAACAGCTCTAATCAGCCAATCAGAAAGCAGAAAAAAAATCTGCGTTATACCCTGCTGCGGTTTATGGGCTCCTGTTACTTAGCCCCTTAACTGGAAAGTTCCGAGCCACCTAGATAACCGATTTTTAAAATTTTTTGGAACAGGAGCCCATAAAACGTGACAGAGCAAAACCAGGTCGCGTCTGGGGCCAAGCCGCCTCGGTCCGCCAATCAGAAAACAACTCTAGTCAGCCAATCAGTAAACAGCTCTAATCAGCCAATCAGAAAGCAGAAAAAAATCTGCGCTATACCCTGCTGCGGTTTATGGGCTCCTGTTACTTAGCCCCTTAACTGGCACGTTCCGAGCCACATAGATAACCGATTTTTAAAATTTTTGTAACAGGAGCCCATAAAACGTGACAGAGCAAAACCAGGTCGCGTCTGGGGCCAAGCCGCCTCGGTCCGCCAATCAGAAAACAACTCTAGTCAGCCAATTAGAAAAAAGCTCTAATCAGCCAATCAGAAAGAAAAAAACAAAACCGCGTTATACCCTGCTGCGGTTTATGGGCTCCTGTTACTTGGCCCCTTAACTGGCACGTTCCGCGCCACCTAGATAACTGATTTTTAAAATTTTTGTAACAGGAGCCCATAACTCGTAACTGAGCAAAACCAGGTCGCGTATGGGGCCAAGCCGCCTCGGTCCGCCAATCAGAAAACAACTCTAGTCAGCCAATCAGTAAACAGCTCTAGTCAGCCAATCAGAAAGCAGAAAAAAATCTGCGCTATACCCTGCTGCGGTTTATGGGCTCCTGTTACTTGGCCCCTTAAGTGGCACCTTCCGAGCCACCTAGATAACCGATTTTTAAAATTTTTGTAACAGGAGCCCATAAATCGTAACTGAGCAAAACCAGGTCGCGTCTGGGGCCAAGCCGCCTCGGTCCGCCAATCAGAAAACAAATCTAGTCAGCCAATCAGTAAACAGCTCTAGTCAGCCAATCAGAAAGCAGAAAAAACTCTGCGCTATACCCTGCTGCGGTTTATCGGCTCCTGTTACTTGGCCCCTTAAGTGGCAACTTCCGAGCCACCTAGATAACCGATTTTTAAAATTTTTGTAACAGGAGCCCATAAATCGTAACTGAGCAAAACCAGGTCGCGTCTGGGGCCAAGCCGCCTCGGTCCGCCAATCAGAAAACAACTCTAGTCAGCCAATTAGAAAACAGCTCTAATCAGCCAATCAGAAAGCAGAGAAAAAAGCTGCGTTATACCCTGCTGCGGTTTATGGGCTCCTGTTACTTAGCCCCTTAACTGGAACGTTCCGAGCCACCTAGATAACCGATTTTTAAAATTTTTGTAACAGGAGCCCATAAATCGTAACTGAGCAAAACCAGGTCGCGTCTGGGGCCAAGCCGCCTCGGTCCGCCAATCAGAAAACAACTCTAGTCAGCCAATTAGAAAACAGCTCTAATCAGCCAATCAGAAATCAGAAAAAAAAGCTGCGTTATACCCTGCTGCGGTTTATGGGCTCCTGTTACTTAGCCCCTTAACTGGAACGTTCCGAGCCACCTAGATAACCGATTTTTAAAATTTTTGTAACAGGAGCCCATAAATCGTAACTGAGCAAAACCAGGTCGTGTCTGGGCCCAAGCCGCCTCGGTCCGCCAATCAGAAAATAACTCTAGTCAGCCAATTAGAAAACAGCTCTAATCAGCCAATCAGAAAGCAGAAAAAAAATCTGCGTTATACCCTGCTGCGGTTTATGGGCTCCTGTTACTTAGCCCCTTAACTGGAAAGTTCCGAGCCACCTAGATAACCGATTTTTAAAATTTTTTGGAACAGGAGCCCATAAAACGTGACAGAGCAAAACCAGGTCGCGTCTGGGGCCAAGCCGCCTCGGTCCGCCAATCAGAAAACAAATCTAGTCAGCCAATTAGTAAACAGCTCTAGTCAGCCAATCAGAAAGCAGAAAAAAATCTGCGCTATACCCTGCTGCGGTTTATCGGCTCCTGTTACTTGGCCCCTTAAGTGGCACCTTCCGAGCCACCTAGATAACCGATTTTTAAAATTTTTGTAACAGGAGCCCATAAATCGTAACTGAGCAAAACCAGGTCGCGTCTGGGGCCAAGCCGCCTCGCTCCGCCAATCAGAAAACAACTCTAGTCAGCCAATCAGTAAACAGCTCTAGTCAGCCAATCAGAAAGCAGAAAAAAAATCTGCGCTATACCCTGTTACGGTTTATGGGCTCCTGTTACTTGGCCCCTGAACTGGCACGTTGCGAGCCACCTAGATAACTGATTTTTAAAATTTTTGTAACAGGAGCCCATAAATCGTAACTGAGCAAAACCAGGTCGTGTCTGGGCCCAAGCCGCCTCGGTCCGCCAATCAGAAAACAACTCTAGTCATCCAATTAGAAAACAGCTCTAATCAGCCAATCAGAAAGCAGAACAAAAAGCTGCGTTATACCCTTCTGCGGTTTATGGGCTCCTGTTACTTAGCCCCTTAAATGGAACGTTCCGAGCCACTTGGATAACCGATTTTTAAAATTTTTGTAACAGGAGCCCATAAATCGTAACAGAGCAAAACCAGTTCGCGTCTGGGGCCAAGCCGCCTCGGTCCGCCAATCAGAAAACAACTCTAGTCAGCCAATTAGAAAACAGCTCTAATCAGCCAATCAGAAAGCAGAAAAAAAAGCTGCGTTATACCCTTCTGCGGTTTATGGGCTCCTGTTACTTAGCCCCTTAAATGGAACGTTCCGAGCCACTTAGATAACCGATTTTTAAAATTTTTGTAACAGGAGCCCATAAAACGTGACAGAGCAAAACCAGTTCGCGTCTGGGGCCAAGCCGCCTCGGTCCGCCAATCAGAAAACAACTCTAGTCAGCCAATCAGTAAACAGCTCTAGTCAGCCAATCAGAAAGCAAAAAAAAATCTGCGCTATACCCTGTTGCGGTTTATGGGCTCCTGTTACTTGGCCCCTGAACTGGCACGTTCCGAGCCACCTAGATAACTGATTTTTAAAATTTTTGTAACAGGAGCCCATAAATCGTAACTGAGCAAAACCAGGTCGCGTCTGGGGCCAAGCCGCCTCGGTCCGCCAATCAGAAAACAACTCTAGTCAGCCAATTAGAAAACAGCTCTAATCAGTCAATCAGAAATCAGAAAAAAAAAGCTGCGTTATACCCTGCTGCGGTTTATGGGCTCCTGTTACTTAGCCCCTTAACTGGAACGTTCCGAGCCACCTAGATAACCGATTTTTAAAATTTTTGTAACAGGAGCCCATAAATCGTAACTGAGCAAAACCAGGTCGTGTCTGGGCCCAAGCCGCCTCGGTCCGCCAATCAGAAAACAACTCTAGTCAGCCAATTAGAAAACAGCTCTAATCAGCCAATCAGAAAGCAGAAAAAAAATCTGCGTTATACCCTGCTGCGGTTTATGGGCTCCTGTTACTTAGCCCCTTAACTGGAACGTTCCGAGCCACCTAGATAACCGATTTTTAAAATTTTTTGGAACAGGAGCCCATAAAACGTGACAGAGCAAAACCAGGTCGCGTCTGGGGCCAAGCCGCCTCGGTCCGCCAATCAGAAAACAAATCTAGTCAGCCAATCAGTAAACAGCTCTAGTCAGCCAATCAGAAAGCAGAAAAAAATCTGCGCTATACCCTGCTGCGGTTTATCGGCTCCTGTTACTTGGCCCCTTAAGTGGCACCTTCCGAGCCACCTAGATAACCGATTTTTAAAATTTTTGTAACAGGAGCCCATAAATCGTAACTGAGCAAAACCAGGTCGCGTCTGGGGCCAAGCCGCCTCGGTCCGCCAATCAGAAAACAACTCTAGTCAGCCAATTAGAAAACAGCTCTAATCAGCCAATCAGAAAGCAGAGAAAAAAGCTGCGTTATACCCTGCTGCGGTTTATGGGCTCCTGTTACTTAGCCCCTTAACTGGAACGTTCCGAGCCACCTAGATAACCGATTTTTAAAATTTTTGTAACAGGAGCCCATATAACGTGACAGAGCAAAACCAGGTCGCGTCTGGGGCCAAGCCGCCTCGGTCCGCCAATCAGAAAACAACTCTAGTCAGCCAATCAGTAAACAGCTCTAGTCAGCCAATCAGAAAGCAGAAAAAAATCTGCGCTATACCCTGCTGCGGTTTATGGGCTCCTGTTACTTGGCCCCTTAAGTGGCACCTTCCGAGCCACCTAGATAACCGATTTTTAAAATTTTTGTAACAGGAGCCCATAAAAAGTGACAGAGCAAAACCAGGTCGCGTCTGGGGCCAAGCCGCCTCGGTCCGCCAATCAGAAAACAACTCTAGTCAGCCAATTAGAAAACAGCTCTAATCAGCCAATCAGAAAGCAGAAAAAAAAGCTGCGTTATACCCTGCTGCGGTTTATGGGCTCCTGTTACTTGGCCCCTTAACTGGAACGTTCCGAGCCACCTAGATAACTGATTTTTAAATTTTTTTGTAACAGGAGCCCGTAAAATGTGACAGAGCAAAACCAGGTCGCGTCTGGGGTCAAGCCGCCTCGGTCCGCCAATCAGAAAACAACTCTAGTCAGCCAATCAGTAAACAGCTCTAGTCAGCCAATCAGAAAGCAGACAAAAATCTGCGCTATACCCTGCTGCGGTTTATGGGCTCCTGTTACTTAGCCCCTTAACTGGAACGTTCCGAGCCACCTAGATAACCGATTTTTAAAATTTTTGTAACAGGAGCCCATAAATCGTAACTGAGCAAAACCAGGTCGTGTCTGGGCCCAAGCCACCTCGGTCCGCCAATCAGAAAACAACTCTAGTCAGCCAATTAGAAAACAGCTCTAATCAGCCAATCAGAAAGCAGAAAAAAAAGCTGCGTTATACCCTGCTGCGGTTTATGGGCTCCTGTTACTTAGCCCCTTAACTGGAACGTTCCGAGCCACCTAGATAACCGATTTTTAAAATTTTTTGGAACAGGAGCCCATAAAACGTGACAGAGCAAAACCAGGTCGCGTCTGGGGTCAAGCCGCCTCGGTCCGCCAATCAGAAAACAACCCTAGGCAGCCAATCAGTAAACAGCTCTAGTCAGCCAATCAGAAAGCAGAAAAAAATCTGCGCTATACCCTGCTGCGGTTTATGGGCTCCTGTTACTTGGCCCCTTAAGTGGCACCTTCCGAGCCACCTAGATAACCGATTTTTAAAATTTTTGTAACAGGAGCCCATAAAACGTGACAGAGCAAAACCAGGTCGCGTCTGGGGCCAAGCCGCCTCGGTCCGCCAATCAGAAAACAACTCTAGTCAGCCAATCAGTAAACAGCTCTAGTCAGCCAATCAGAAAGCAGAAAAAAATCTGCGCTATACCCTGCTGCGGTTTATGGGCTCCTGTTACTTGGCCCCTGAACTGGCACGTTCGGAGCCACCTAGATAACTGATTTTTAAAATTTTTGTAACAGGAGCCCATAAATCGTAACTGAGCAAAACCAGGTCGCGTCTGGGGCCAAGCCGCCTCGGTCCGCCAATCAGAAAACAACTCTAGTCAGTCAATTAGAAAACAGCTCTAATCAGCCAATCAGAAATCAGAAAAAAAAGCTGCGTTATACCCTGCTGCGGTTTATGGGCTCCTGTTACTTAGCCCCTTAACTGGAACGTTCCGAGCCACCTAGATAACCGATTTTTAAACTTTTTTGGAACAGGAGCAAATAAAACGTGACAGAGCAAAACCAGGTCGCGTCTGGGGTCAAGCCGCCTCGGTCCGCCAATCAGAAAACAACTCTAGTCAGCCAATCAGTAAACAGCTCTAGTCAGCCAATCAGAAAGCAGAAAAAAATCTGCGCTATACCCTGCTGCGGTTTATGGGCTCCTGTTACTTAGCCCCTTAACTGGAACGTTCCGAGCCACCTAGATAACCGATTTTTAAAATTTTTGTAACAGGAGCACATAAATCGTAACTGAGCAAAACCAGGTCGTGTCTGGGCCCAAGCCGCCTCGGTCCGCCAATCAGAAAACAACTCTAGTCAGCCAATTAGAAAACAGCTCTAATCAGCCAATCAGAAAGCAGAAAAAAAGCTGCGTTATACCCTGCTGCGGTTTATGGGCTCCTGTTACTTAGCCCCTTAACTGGAACGTTCCGAGCCACCTAGATAACCGATTTTTAAATTTTTTTGGAACAGGAGCCCATAAAACGTGACAGAGCAAAACCAGGTCGCGTCTGGGGTCAAGCCGCCCCGGTCCGCCAATCAGAAAACAACCCTAGGCAGCCAATCAGTAAACAGCTCTAGTCAGCCAATCAGAAAGCAGAAAAAAATCTGCGCTATACCCTGCTGCGGTTTATGGGCTCCTGTTACTTGGCCCCTTAAGTGGCACGTTCCGAGCCACCTAGATAACCGATTTTTAAAATTTTTGTAACAGGAGCCCATAAAACGTTACAGAGCAAAACCAGGTCGCGTCTGGGGCCAAGCCGCCTCGGTCCGCCAATCAGAAAACAACTCTAGTCAGCCAATCAGTAAACAGCTCTAGTCAGCCAATCAGAAAGCAGAAATAAATCTGCGCTATACCCTGCTGCGGTTTATGGGCTCCTGTTACTTGGCCCCTTAAGTGGCACCTTCTGAGCCACCTAGGTAACCGATTTTTAAAATTTTTGTAACAGGAGCCCATAAAACGTGACAGAGCAAAACCAGGTCGCGTCTGGAGCCAAGCCGCCTCGGTCCGCCAATCAGAAAACAACTCTAGTCAGCCAATCAGTAAACAGCTCTAGTCAGCCAATCAGAAAGCAGAAAAAAATCTGCGCTATACCCTGCTGCGGTTTATGGGCTCCTGTTACTTGGCCCCTTAAGTGGCACCTTCCGAGCCACCTAGATAACCGATTTTTAAAATTTTTGTAACAGGAGCCCATAAAACGTGACAGAGCAAAACCAGGTCGCGTCTGGGGCCAAACCGCCTCGGTCCGCCAATCAGAAAACAACTCTAGTCAGCCAATCAGTAAACAGCTCTAGTCAGCCAATCAGAAAGCAGAAAAAAATCTGCGCTATACCCTGCTGCGGTTTATGGGCTCCTGTGACTTAGCCCCTTAACTGGAACGTTCCGAGCCACCTAGATAACCGATTTTTAAAATTTTTGTAACAGGAGCCCATAAATCGTAACTGAGCAAAACCAGGTCGTGTCTGGGCCCAAGCCGCCTCGGTCCGCCAATCAGAAAACAACTCTAGTCAGCCAATTAGAAAACAGCTCTAATCAGCCAATCAGAAAGCAGAAAAAAAAGCTGCGTTATACCCTGCTGCGGTTTATGGGCTCCTGTTACTTAGCCCCTTAACTGGAACGTTCCGAGCCACCTAGATAACCGATTTTTAAAATTTTTGTAACAGGAGCCCATAAAACGTGACAGAGCAAAACCAGTTCGCGTCTGGGGCCAAGCCGCCTCGGTCCGCCAATCAGAAAACAACTCTAGTCAGCCAATCAGTAAACAGCTCTAGTCAGCCAATCAGAAAGCAAAAAAAAATCTGCGCTATACCCTGTTGCGGTTTATGGGCTCCTGTTACTTGGCCCCTGAACTGGCACGTTCCGAGCCACCTAGATAACTGATTTTTAAAATTTTTGTAACAGGAGCCCATAAATCGTAACTGAGCAAAACCAGGTCGCGTCTGGGGCCAAGCCGCCTCGGTCCGCCAATCAGAAAACAACTCTAGTCAGCCAATTAGAAAACAGCTCTAATCAGCCAATCAGAAATCAGAAAAAAAAGCTGCGTTATACCTTGCTGCGGTTTATGGGCTCCTGTTACTTAGCCCCTTAACTGGAACGTTCCGAGCCACCTAGATAACCGATTTTTAAACTTTTTTGGAACAGGAGCCCATAAAACATGACAGAGCAAAACCAGGTCGCGTCTGGGGTCAAGTCGCCTCGGTCCGCCAATCAGAAAACAACTCTAGTCAGCCAATCAGTAAACAGCTCTAGTCAGCCAATCAGAAAGAAGAAAAAAATCTGCGCTATACCCTGCTGCGGTTTATGGCCTCCTGTTACTTGACCCCTTAAGTGGCACCTTCCGAGCCACCTAGATAACCGATTTTTAAAATTTTTGTAACAGGAGCCCATAAAACGTGACAGAGCAAAACCAGGTCGCGTCTGGGGCCAAGCCGCCTCGGTCCGCCAATCAGAAAACAACTCTAGTCAGCCAATCAGTAAACAGCTCTAATCAGCCAATCAGAAAACAGAAAAAAATCTGCGCTATACCCTGCTGCGGTTTATGGGCTCCTGTTACTTAGCCCCTTAACTGGCACGTTCCGAGCCACATAGATAACCGATTTTTAAAATTTTTGTAACAGGAGCCCATAAAACGTCACAGAGCAAAACCAGGTCGCGTCTGGGGCCAAGCCGCCTCGGTCCGCCAATCAGAAAACAACTCTAGTCAGCCAATTAGAAAACAGCTCTAATCAGCCAATCAGAAAGCAGAAAAAAAATCTGCGTTATACCCTGCTGCGGTTTGTGGGCTCCTGTTATTTGGCCCCTTAACTGGCACGTTCCGCGCCACCTAGATAACTGATTTTTAAAATTTTTGTAACAGGAGCCCATAACTCGTAACTGAGCAAAACCAGGTCGCGTCTGGGGCCAAGCCGCCTCGGTCCGCCAATCAGAAAACAACTCTAGTCAGCCAATTAGAAAACAGCTCTAATCAGCCAATCAGAAAGCAGAAAAAAAAGCTGCGTTATACCCTGCTGCGGTTTATGGGCTCCTGTTACTTGGCCCCTTAACTGGCACGTTCCGCGCCACCTAGATAACTGATTTTTAAAATTTTTGTAACAGGAGCCCATAAATCGTAACTGAGCAAAACCAGGTCGCGTCTGGGGCCAAGCCGCCTCGGTCCGCCAATCAGAAAACAACTCTAGTGAGCCAATTAGAAAACAGCTCTAATCAGCCAATCAGAAGGCAGAAAAAAAAGCTGCGTTATACCCTGCTGCGGTTTATGGGCTCCTGTTACTTAGCCCCTTAACTGGAACGTTCCGAGCCACCTAGATAACCGATTTTTAAAATTTTTTGGAACAGGAGCCCATAAAACGTGACAGAGCAAAACCAGGTCGCGTCTGGGGTCAAGCCGCCTCGGTCCGCCAATCAGAAAACAACTCTAGTCAGCCAATTAGAAAACAGCTCTAATCAGTCAATCAGAAAGCAGAAAAAAAAGCTTCGTTACACCCTGCTGCGGTTTATGGGCTCCTGTTACTTGGCCCCTTAACTGGCACCTTCTGAGCCACCTAGGTAACCGATTTTTAAAATTTTTGTAACAGGAGCCCATAAAACGTGACAGAGCAAAACCAGGTCGCGTCTGGGGCCAAGCCGCCTCGGTCCGCCAATCAGAAAACAACTCTAGTCAGCCAATCAGCAAACAGCTATAGTCAGCCAATCAGAAAGCAGAAAAAAATCTGCGCTATACCCTGCTGCGGTTTATGGGCTCCTGTTACTTGGCCCCTTAAGTGGCACGTTCCGAGCCACCTAGATAACCGATTTTTAAAATTTTTGTAACAGGAGCCCATAAAACGTGACAGAGCAAAACCAGGTCGCGTCTGGGGCCAAGCCGCCTCGGTCCGCCAATCAGAAAACAACTCTAGTCAGCCAATCAGTAAACAGCTCTAGTCAGCCAATCAGAAAGCAGAAAAAAATCTGCGCTATACCCTGCTGCGGTTTATGGGCTCCTGTTACTTGGCCCCTTAAGTGGCACCTTCCGAGCCACCTAGATAACCGATTTTTAAAATTTTTGTAACAGGAGCCCATAAAACGTGACAGAGCAAAACCAGGTCTCGTCTGGGGCCAAGCCGCCTCGGTCCGCCAATCAGAAAACAACTCTAGTCAGCCAATTAGAAAACAGCTCTAATTAGCCAATCAGAAAGCAGAAAAAAAAGCTGCGTTATACCCTGCTGCGGTTTATGGGCTCCTGTTACTTAGCCCCTTAACAGGAACGATCCGAGCCACCTAGATAACCGATTTTTAAAATTTTTGTAACAGGAGCCCATAACTCGTAACTGAGCAAAACCAGGTGGCGTCTGGGGCCAAGCCGCCTCGGTCCGCCAATCAGAAAACAACCCTAGTCAGCCAATCAGTAAACAGCTCTAGTCAGCCAATCAGAAAGCAGAAAAAAAATCTGCGCTATACCCTGCTGCGGTTTATGGGCTCCTGTTACTTGGCCCCTTAAGTGGCACCTTCCGAGCCACCTAGATAACCGATTTTTAAAATTTTTGTAACAGGAGCCCATAAAACGTGACAGAGCAAAACCAGGTCGCGTCTGGGGCCAAGCCGCCTCGGTCCGCCAATCAGAAAACAACTCTAGTCAGCCAATCAGTAAACAGCTCTAGTCAGCCAATCAGAAAGCAGAAAAAAATCTGCGCTATACCCTGCTGCGGTTTATGGGCTCCTGTTACTTAGCCCCTTAACTGGAACGTTCCGAGCCATCTAGATAACCGATTTTTAAAATTTTTGTAACAGGAGCCCATAAATCGTAACTGAGCAAAACCAGGTCGTGTCTGGGCCCAAGCCGCCTCGGTCCGCCAATCAGAAAACAACTCTAGTCAGCCAATTAGAAAACAGCTCTAATCAGCCAATCAGAAAGCAGAAAAAAAAGCTGCGTTATACCCTGCTGCGGTTTATGGGCTCCTGTTACTTGGCCTCTTAAGTGGCACCTTCCGAGCCACCTAGATAACCGATTTTTAAAATTTTTGTAACAGGAGCCCATAAAACGTGACAGAGCAAAACCAGGTCGCGTCTGGGACCAAGCCGCCTCGGTCCGCCAATCAGAAAAAAACTCTAGTCAGCCAATTAGAAAACAGCTCTAATCAGCCAATCAGAAAGCAGAAAAAAATCTGCGCTATACCCTGCTGCGGTTTATGGGCTCCTGTTACTTGGCCCCTTAACTGGCGCGTTCCGAGCCACCTAGATAACTGATTTTTAAATTTTTTTGTAACAGGAGCCCATAAAACGTGACAGAGCAAAACCAGGTCGCGTCTGGGGTCAAGCCGCCTCGGTCCGCCAATCAGAAAACAACTCTAGTCAGCCAATCAGTAAACAGCTCTAGTCAGCCAATCAGAAAGCAGAAAAAAATCTGCGCTATACCCTGCTGCGGTTTATGGGCTCCTGTTACTTGACCCCTGAAGTGGCACCTCCCGAGCCACCTAGATAACCGATTTTTAAAATTTTTGTAACAGGAGCCCATAAAACGTGACAGAGCAAAACCAGGTCGCGTCTGGGGCCAAGCCGCCTCGGTCCGCCAATCAGAAAACAACTCTAGTCAGCCAATTAGAAAACAGCTCTAATCAGCCAATCAGAAAGCAGAAAAAAAAGCTGCGTTATACCCTGCTGCGGTTTATGGGCTCCTGTTACTTGGCCTCTTAAGTGGCACCTTCCGAGCCACCTAGATAACCGATTTTTAAAATTTTTGTAACAGGAGCCCATAAAACGTGACAGAGCAAAACCAGGTCGCGTCTGGGGCCAAGCCGCCTCGGTCCGCCAATCAGAAAACAACTCTAGTCAGCCAATTAGAAAACAGCTCTAATTAGCCAATCAGAAAGCAGAAAAAAAAGCTGCGTTATACCCTGCTGCGGTTTATGGGCTCCTGTTACTTGGCCTCTTAAGTGGCACCTTCCGAGCCACCTAGATAACCGATTTTTAAAATTTTTGTAACAGGAGCCCATAAAACGTGACAGAGCAAAACCAGGTCGCGTCTGGGGCCAAGCCGCCTCGGTCCGCCAATCAGAAAACAACTCTAGTCAGCCAATCAGTAAACAGCTCTAGTCAGCCAATCAGAAAGCAGAAAAAAATCTGCGCTATACCCTGCTGCGGTTTATGGGCTCCTGTTACTTGGCCTCTTAAGTGGCACCTTCCGAGCCACCTAGATAACCGATTTTTAAAATTTTTGTAACAGGAGCCCATAAAACGTGACAGAGCAAAACCAGGTCGCGTCTGGGACCAAGCCGCCTCGGTCCGCCAATCAGAAAAAAACTCTAGTCAGCCAATTAGAAAACAGCTCTAATCAGCCAATCAGAAAGCAGAAAAAAATCTGCGCTATACCCTGCTGCGGTTTATGGGCTCCTGTTACTTGGCCCCTTAACTGGCACGTTCCGAGCCACCTAGATAACTGATTTTTAAATTTTTTTGTAACAGGAGCCCATAAAACGTGACAGAGCAAAACCAGGTCGCGTCTGGGGTCAAGCCGCCTCGGTCCGCCAATCAGAAAACAACTCTAGTCAGCCAATCAGTAAACAGCTCTAGTCAGCCAATCAGAAAGCAGAAAAAAATCTGCGCTATACCCTGCTGCGGTTTATGGGCTCCTGTTACTTGACCCCTGAAGTGGCACCTCCCGAGCCACCTAGATAACCGATTTTTAAAATTTTTGTAACAGGAGCCCATAAAACGTGACAGAGCAAAACCAGGTCACGTCTGGGGCCAAGCCGCCTCGGTCCGCCAATCAGAAAACAACTCTAGTCAGCCAATTAGAAAACAGCTCTAATCAGCCAATCAGAAAGCAGAAAAAAAAGATGCGTTATACCCTGCTGCGATTTATGGGCTCCTGTTACTTGGCCCCTTAACTGGCACCTTCCGAGCCACCTAGATAATCGATTTTTAAAGTTTTTGTAACAGGAGCCCATAAATCGTGACGGAGCAATACCTGGTCGCGTCTGGGGCCAAGCCGCCTAGGTCCGCCAATCAGAAAACAACTCTAGTCAGCCAATTAGAAAACAGCTCTAATCAGCCAATCAGAAAGCAGAAAAAAAGCTGCGTTATACCCTGCTGCGATTTATGGGCTCCTGTTTCTTGGCCCCTTAACTGGCACCTTCCGAGCCACCTAGATAACCGATTTTTAAAGTTTTTGTAACAGGAGCCCATAAATCGTGACGGAGCACAACCTGGTCGCGTCTGGGGCCAAGCCGCCTAGGTCCGCCAATCAGAAAACAACTCTAGTCAGCCAATTAGAAAACAGCTCTAATCAGCCAATCAGAAAGCAGAAAAAAAAGCTGCGTTATACCCTGCTGCGGTTTATGGGCTCCTGTTACTTAGCCCCTTAACAGGAACGATCCGAGCCACCTAGATAACCGATTTTTAAAATTTTTGTAACAGGAGCCCATAACTCGTAACTGAGCAAAACCAGGTGGCGTCTGGGGCCAAGCCGCCTCGGTCCGCCAATCAGAAAACAACCCTAGTCAGCCAATCAGTAAACAGCTCTAGTCAGCCAATCAGAAAGCAGAAAAAAAATCTGCGCTATACCCTGCTGCGGTTTATGGGCTCCTGTTACTTGGCCCCTTAAGTGGCACCTTCCGAGCCACCTAGATAACCGATTTTTAAAATTTTTGTAACAGGAGCCCATAAAACGTGACAGAGCAAAACCAGGTCGCGTCTGGGGCCAAGCCGCCTCGGTCCGCCAATCAGAAAACAACTCTAGTCAGCCAATCAGTAAACAGCTCTAGTCAGCCAATCAGAAAGCAGAAAAAAATCTGCGCTATACCCTGCTGCGGTTTATGGGCTCCTGTTACTTAGCCCCTTAACTGGAACGTTCCGAGCCATCTAGATAACCGATTTTTAAAATTTTTGTAACAGGAGCCCATAAATCGTAACTGAGCAAAACCAGGTCGTGTCTGGGCCCAAGCCGCCTCGGTCCGCCAATCAGAAAACAACTCTAGTCAGCCAATTAGAAAACAGCTCTAATCAGCCAATCAGAAAGCAGAAAAAAAAGCTGCGTTATACCCTGCTGCGGTTTATGGGCTCCTGTTACTTGGCCTCTTAAGTGGCACCTTCCGAGCCACCTAGATAACCGATTTTTAAAATTTTTGTAACAGGAGCCCATAAAACGTGACAGAGCAAAACCAGGTCGCGTCTGGGACCAAGCCGCCTCGGTCCGCCAATCAGAAAAAAACTCTAGTCAGCCAATTAGAAAACAGCTCTAATCAGCCAATCAGAAAGCAGAAAAAAATCTGCGCTATACCCTGCTGCGGTTTATGGGCTCCTGTTACTTGGCCCCTTAACTGGCGCGTTCCGAGCCACCTAGATAACTGATTTTTAAATTTTTTTGTAACAGGAGCCCATAAAACGTGACAGAGCAAAACCAGGTCGCGTCTGGGGTCAAGCCGCCTCGGTCCGCCAATCAGAAAACAACTCTAGTCAGCCAATCAGTAAACAGCTCTAGTCAGCCAATCAGAAAGCAGAAAAAAATCTGCGCTATACCCTGCTGCGGTTTATGGGCTCCTGTTACTTGACCCCTGAAGTGGCACCTCCCGAGCCACCTAGATAACCGATTTTTAAAATTTTTGTAACAGGAGCCCATAAAACGTGACAGAGCAAAACCAGGTCGCGTCTGGGGCCAAGCCGCCTCGGTCCGCCAATCAGAAAACAACTCTAGTCAGCCAATTAGAAAACAGCTCTAATCAGCCAATCAGAAAGCAGAAAAAAAAGCTGCGTTATACCCTGCTGCGGTTTATGGGCTCCTGTTACTTGGCCTCTTAAGTGGCACCTTCCGAGCCACCTAGATAACCGATTTTTAAAATTTTTGTAACAGGAGCCCATAAAACGTGACAGAGCAAAACCAGGTCGCGTCTGGGGCCAAGCCGCCTCGGTCCGCCAATCAGAAAACAACTCTAGTCAGCCAATTAGAAAACAGCTCTAATTAGCCAATCAGAAAGCAGAAAAAAAAGCTGCGTTATACCCTGCTGCGGTTTATGGGCTCCTGTTACTTGGCCTCTTAAGTGGCACCTTCCGAGCCACCTAGATAACCGATTTTTAAAATTTTTGTAACAGGAGCCCATAAAACGTGACAGAGCAAAACCAGGTCGCGTCTGGGGCCAAGCCGCCTCGGTCCGCCAATCAGAAAACAACTCTAGTCAGCCAATCAGTAAACAGCTCTAGTCAGCCAATCAGAAAGCAGAAAAAAATCTGCGCTATACCCTGCTGCGGTTTATGGGCTCCTGTTACTTGGCCTCTTAAGTGGCACCTTCCGAGCCACCTAGATAACCGATTTTTAAAATTTTTGTAACAGGAGCCCATAAAACGTGACAGAGCAAAACCAGGTCGCGTCTGGGACCAAGCCGCCTCGGTCCGCCAATCAGAAAAAAACTCTAGTCAGCCAATTAGAAAACAGCTCTAATCAGCCAATCAGAAAGCAGAAAAAAATCTGCGCTATACCCTGCTGCGGTTTATGGGCTCCTGTTACTTGGCCCCTTAACTGGCACGTTCCGAGCCACCTAGATAACTGATTTTTAAATTTTTTTGTAACAGGAGCCCATAAAACGTGACAGAGCAAAACCAGGTCGCGTCTGGGGTCAAGCCGCCTCGGTCCGCCAATCAGAAAACAACTCTAGTCAGCCAATCAGTAAACAGCTCTAGTCAGCCAATCAGAAAGCAGAAAAAAATCTGCGCTATACCCTGCTGCGGTTTATGGGCTCCTGTTACTTGACCCCTGAAGTGGCACCTCCCGAGCCACCTAGATAACCGATTTTTAAAATTTTTGTAACAGGAGCCCATAAAACGTGACAGAGCAAAACCAGGTCACGTCTGGGGCCAAGCCGCCTCGGTCCGCCAATCAGAAAACAACTCTAGTCAGCCAATTAGAAAACAGCTCTAATCAGCCAATCAGAAAGCAGAAAAAAAAGATGCGTTATACCCTGCTGCGATTTATGGGCTCCTGTTACTTGGCCCCTTAACTGGCACCTTCCGAGCCACCTAGATAATCGATTTTTAAAGTTTTTGTAACAGGAGCCCATAAATCGTGACGGAGCAATACCTGGTCGCGTCTGGGGCCAAGCCGCCTAGGTCCGCCAATCAGAAAACAACTCTAGTCAGCCAATTAGAAAACAGCTCTAATCAGCCAATCAGAAAGCAGAAAAAAAAGCTGCGTTATACCCTGCTGTGATTTATGGGCTCCTGTTACTTAGCCCCTTAACTGGCACGATCCGAGCCACCTAGATAACCGATTTTTAAAGTTTTTGTAACAGGAGCCCATAAATCGTGACGGAGCAAAACCTGGTCGCGTCTGGGGCCAAGCCGCCTAGGTCCGCGAATCAGAAAACAACTCTAGTCAGCCAATTACAGAACAGCTCTAATCAGCCAATCAGAAAGTAGAAAAAAAGCTGCGTTATACCCTGCTGCGATTTATGGGCTCCTGTTTCTTGGCCCCTTAACTGGCACCTTCCGAGCCACCTAGATAACCGATTTTGAAAGTTTTTGTAACAGGAGCCCATAAATCGTGACGGAGCAAAACCTGGTCGCGTCTGGGGCCAAGCCGCCTAGGTCCGCCAATCAGAAAACAACTCTAGTCAGCCAATTAGTAAACAGCTCTAATCAGTCAATCAGAAAGCAGAAAAAAAAGCTGCGTTATACCCTGCTGCGGTTTATGGGCTCCTGTTACTTGGGCCCTTAACTGGAACGTTCCAAACCACCTAGATAACCGATTTTTAAAATTTTTAGGAACAGGAGCCCATAAAACGTGACAGAGCAAAACCAGGTCGCGTCTGGGGCCAAGCCGCCTCGGTCCGCCAATCAGAAAACTACTCTAGTCAGCCAATTAGAAAACAGCTCTAATCAGCCAATCAGAAAGCAGAAAAAAAAGCTGCGTTATACCCTGCTGCGGTTTATGGGCTCCTGTTACTTGGCCCCTTAACTGGCACGTTCCGCGCCACCTAGATAACTGATTTTTAAAATGTTTGTAACAGGAGCCCATAAATCGTAACTGAGCAAAACCAGGTCGCGTCTGGGGATAAGCCGCCTCGGTCCGCCAATCAGAAAACAACTCTAGACAGCCAATTAGAAAACAGCCCTAATCAGCCAATCAGAAGCAGAAAAAAAAGCTGCGTTATACGCTGCTGCGGTTTATGGGCTCCTGTTACTTGGGCCCTTAACTGGAACGTTCCAAACCACCTAGATAACCGATTTTTAAACTTTTTTGGAACAGGAGCAAATAAAACGTGACAGAGCAAAACCAGGTCGCGTCTGGGGTCAAGCCGCCTCGGTCCGCCAATCAGAAAACAACTCTAGTCAGCCAATCAGTAAACAGCTCTAGTCAGCCAATCAGAAAGCAGAAAAAAATCTGCGCTATACCCTGCTGCGGTTTATGGGCTCCTGTTACTTAGCCCCTTAACTGGAACGTTCCGAGCCACCTAGATAACCGATTTTTAAAATTTTTGTAACAGGAGCACATAAATCGTAACTGAGCAAAACCAGGTCGTGTCTGGGCCCAAGCCGCCTCGGTCCGCCAATCAGAAAACAACTCTAGTCAGCCAATTAGAAAACAGCTCTAATCAGCCAATCAGAAAGCAGAAAAAAATCTGCGCTATACCCTGCTGCGGTTTATGGGCTCCTGTTACTTGGCCTCTTAAGTGGCACCTTCCGAGCCACCTAGATAACCGATTTTTAAAATTTTTGTAACAGGAGCCCATAAAACGTGACAGAGCAAAACCAGGTCGCGTCTGGGACCAAGCCGCCTCGGTCCGCCAATCAGAAAAAAACTCTAGTCAGCCAATTAGAAAACAGCTCTAATCAGCCAATCAGAAAGCAGAAAAAAATCTGCGCTATACCCTGCTGCGGTTTATGGACTCCTGTTACTTGGCCCCTTAACTGGCACGTTCCGAGCCACCTAGATAACTGATTTTTAAATTTTTTTGTAACAGGAGCCCATAAAACGTGACAGAGCAAAACCAGGTCGCGTCTGGGGTCAAGCCGCCTCGGTCCGCCAATCAGAAAACAACTCTAGTCAGCCAATCAGTAAACAGCTCTAGTCAGCCAATCAGAAAGCAGAAAAAAATCTGCGCTATACCCTGCTGCGGTTTATGGGCTCCTGTTACTTGACCCCTGAAGTGGCACCTCCCGAGCCACCTAGATAACCGATTTTTAAAATTTTTGTAACAGGAGCCCATAAAACGTGACAGAGCAAAACCAGGTCGCGTCTGGGGCCAAGCCGCCTCGGTCCGCCAATCAGAAAACAACTCTAGTCAGCCAATTAGAAAACAGCTCTAATCAGCCAATCAGAAAGCAGAAAAAAAAGCTGCGTTATACCCTGCTGCGGTTTATGGGCTCCTGTTACTTGGCCTCTTAAGTGGCACCTTCCGAGCCACCTAGATAACCGATTTTTAAAATTTTTGTAACAGGAGCCCATAAAACGTGACAGAGCAAAACCAGGTCGCGTCTGGGGCCAAGCCGCCTCGGTCCGCCAATCAGAAAACAACTCTAGTCAGCCAATTAGAAAACAGCTCTAATTAGCCAATCAGAAAGCAGAAAAAAAAGCTGCGTTATACCCTGCTGCGGTTTATGGGCTCCTGTTACTTGGCCTCTTAAGTGGCACCTTCCGAGCCACCTAGATAACCGATTTTTAAAATTTTTGTAACAGGAGCCCATAAAACGTGACAGAGCAAAACCAGGTCGCGTCTGGGGCCAAGCCGCCTCGGTCCGCCAATCAGAAAACAACTCTAGTCAGCCAATCAGTAAACAGCTCTAGTCAGCCAATCAGAAAGCAGAAAAAAATCTGCGCTATACCCTGCTGCGGTTTATGGGCTCCTGTTACTTGGCCTCTTAAGTGGCACCTTCCGAGCCACCTAGATAACCGATTTTTAAAATTTTTGTAACAGGAGCCCATAAAACGTGACAGAGCAAAACCAGGTCGCGTCTGGGACCAAGCCGCCTCGGTCCGCCAATCAGAAAAAAACTCTAGTCAGCCAATTAGAAAACAGCTCTAATCAGCCAATCAGAAAGCAGAAAAAAATCTGCGCTATACCCTGCTGCGGTTTATGGGCTCCTGTTACTTGGCCCCTTAACTGGCACGTTCCGAGCCACCTAGATAACTGATTTTTAAATTTTTTTGTAACAGGAGCCCATAAAACGTGACAGAGCAAAACCAGGTCGCGTCTGGGGTCAAGCCGCCTCGGTCCGCCAATCAGAAAACAACTCTAGTCAGCCAATCAGTAAACAGCTCTAGTCAGCCAATCAGAAAGCAGAAAAAAATCTGCGCTATACCCTGCTGCGGTTTATGGGCTCCTGTTACTTGACCCCTGAAGTGGCACCTCCCGAGCCACCTAGATAACCGATTTTTAAAATTTTTGTAACAGGAGCCCATAAAACGTGACAGAGCAAAACCAGGTCACGTCTGGGGCCAAGCCGCCTCGGTCCGCCAATCAGAAAACAACTCTAGTCAGCCAATTAGAAAACAGCTCTAATCAGCCAATCAGAAAGCAGAAAAAAAAGATGCGTTATACCCTGCTGCGATTTATGGGCTCCTGTTACTTGGCCCCTTAACTGGCACCTTCCGAGCCACCTAGATAATCGATTTTTAAAGTTTTTGTAACAGGAGCCCATAAATCGTGACGGAGCAATACCTGGTCGCGTCTGGGGCCAAGCCGCCTAGGTCCGCCAATCAGAAAACAACTCTAGTCAGCCAATTAGAAAACAGCTCTAATCAGCCAATCAGAAAGCAGAAAAAAAGCTGCGTTATACCCTGCTGCGATTTATGGGCTCCTGTTTCTTGGCCCCTTAACTGGCACCTTCCGAGCCACCTAGATAACCGATTTTTAAAGTTTTTGTAACAGGAGCCCATAAATCGTGACGGAGCACAACCTGGTCGCGTCTGGGGCCAAGCCGCCTAGGTCCGCCAATCAGAAAACAACTCTAGTCAGCCAATTAGAAAACAGCTCTAATCAGCCAATCAGAAAGCAGAAAAAAAAGCTGCGTTATACCCTGCTGCGATTTATGGGCTCCTGTTACTTAGCCCCTTAACTGGCACGATCCGAGCCACCTAGATAACCGATTTTTAAAGTTTTTGTAACAGGAGCCCATAAATCGTGACGGAGCAAAACCTGGTCGCGTCTGGGGCCAAGCCGCCTAGGTCCGCGAATCAGAAAACAACTCTAGTCAGCCAATTACAGAACAGCTCTAATCAGCCAATCAGAAAGTAGAAAAAAAGCTGCGTTATACCCTGCTGCGATTTATGGGCTCCTGTTTCTTGGCCCCTTAACTGGCACCTTCCGAGCCACCTAGATAACCGATTTTGAAAGTTTTTGTAACAGGAGCCCATAAATCGTGACGGAGCAAAACCTGGTCGCGTCTGGGGCCAAGCCGCCTAGGTCCGCCAATCAGAAAACAACTCTAGTCAGCCAATTAGTAAACAGCTCTAATCAGTCAATCAGAAAGCAGAAAAAAAAGCTGCGTTATACCCTGCTGCGGTTTATGGGCTCCTGTTACTTGGGCCCTTAACTGGAACGTTCCAAACCACCTAGATAACCGATTTTTAAAATTTTTAGGAACAGGAGCCCATAAAACGTGACAGAGCAAAACCAGGTCGCGTCTGGGGCCAAGCCGCCTCGGTCCGCCAATCAGAAAACTACTCTAGTCAGCCAATTAGAAAACAGCTCTAATCAGCCAATCAGAAAGCAGAAAAAAAAGCTGCGTTATACCCTGCTGCGGTTTATGGGCTCCTGTTACTTGGCCCCTTAACTGGCACGTTCCGCGCCACCTAGATAACTGATTTTTAAAATGTTTGTAACAGGAGCCCATAAATCGTAACTGAGCAAAACCAGGTCGCGTCTGGGGATAAGCCGCCTCGGTCCGCCAATCAGAAAACAACTCTAGACAGCCAATTAGAAAACAGCCCTAATCAGCCAATCAGAAACAGAAAAAAAAAGCTGCGTTATACCCTGCTGCGGTTTATGGGCTCCTGTTACTTAGCCCCTTAACTGGAACGTTCCGAGCTACCTGGATAACCGATTTTTAAAATTTTTGTAACAGGAGCTCATAAAACGTGACAGAGCAAAACCAGGTCGCATCTGGGGCCAAACCGCATCAGTCTGCCAATAAGCAAACAACTCTAGTCAGCCAATTAGAAAACAGCTCTAATCAGCCAATCAGAAAGCAGAAAAAAAGCTGCGTTATACCCTGCTGCGGTTTTTGGGCTCCTGTTACTTGGCCCCTTAACTGGCACGTTCCGAGCCTCCTAGATAACCGATTTTTAAAATTTGGGTAACAGGAGCCCATAAATCGTAACAGAGCAAAACCAGGTCGCGTCTGGGGCCAAGCCAGCTCGCTCCTCCAATCAGAAAACAACTCTAGTCAGCCAATTAGAAAACAGCTCTAATCAGCCAATCAGAAAGCAGAAAAAAAAGCTGCGTTATACGCTGCTGCGGTTTATGGGCTCCTGTTACTTGGGCCCTTAACTGGAACGTTCCAAACCACCTAGATAACCGATTTTTAAACTTTTTTGGAACAGGAGCAAATAAAACGTGACAGAGCAAAACCAGGTCGCGTCTGGGGTCAAGCCGCCTCGGTCCGCCAATCAGAAAACAACTCTAGTCAGCCAATCAGTAAACAGCTCTAGTCAGCCAATCAGAAAGCAGAAAAAAATCTGCGCTATACCCTGCTGCGGTTTATGGGCTCCTGTTACTTAGCCCCTTAACTGGAACGTTCCGAGCCACCTAGATAACCGATTTTTAAAATTTTTGTAACAGGAGCACATAAATCGTAACTGAGCAAAACCAGGTCGTGTCTGGGCCCAAGCCGCCTCGGTCCGCCAATCAGAAAACAACTCTAGTCAGCCAATTAGAAAACAGCTCTAATCAGCCAATCAGAAAGCAGAAAAAAATCTGCGCTATACCCTGCTGCGGTTTATGGGCTCCTGTTACTTAGCCCCTTAACTGGCACGTTCCGAGCCACATAGATAACCGATTTTTAAAATTTTTGTAACAGGAGCCCATAAAACGTGACAGAGCAAAACCAGGTCGCGTCTGGGGCCAAGCCGCCTCGGTCCGCCAATCAGAAAACAACTCTAGTCAGCCAATTAGAAAACAGCTCTAATCAGCCAATCAGAAAGCAGAAAAAAAATCTGCGTTATACCCTGATGCGGTTTGTGGGCTCCTGTTATTTGGCCCCTTAACTGGCACGTTCCGCGCCACCTAGATAACTGATTTTTAAAATTTTTGTAACAGGAGCCCATAACTCGTAACTGAGCAAAACCAGGTCGCGTCTGGGGCCAAGCCGCCTCGGTCCGCCAATCAGAAAACAACTCTAGTCAGCCAATTAGAAAACAGCTCTAATCAGCCAATCAGAAAGCAGAAAAAAAAGCTGCGTTATACCCTGCTGCGGTTTATGGGCTCCTGTTACTTGGCCCCTTAACTGGCACGTTCCGCGCCACCTAGATAACTGATTTTTAAAATTTTTGTAACAGGAGCCCATAAATCGTAACTGAGCAAAACCAGGTCGCGTCTGGGGCCAAGCCGCCTCGGTCCGCCAATCAGAAAACAACTCTAGTGAGCCAATTAGAAAACAGCTCTAATCAGCCAATCAGAAGGCAGAAAAAAAAGCTGCGTTATACCCTGCTGCGGTTTATGGGCTCCTGTTACTTGGCCCCTTAACTGGAACGTTCCGAGCCACCTAGATAACCGATTTTTAAAATTTTTTGGAACAGGAGCCCATAAAACGTGACAGAGCAAAACCAGGTCGCGTCTGGGGTCAAGCCGCCTCGGTCCGCCAATCAGAAAACAACTCTAGTCAGCCAATTAGAAAACAGCTCTAATCAGTCAATCAGAAAGCAGAAAAAAAAGCTGCGTTACACCCTGCTGCGGTTTATGGGCTCCTGTTACTTGGCCCCTTAACTGGCACCTTCTGAGCCACCTAGGTAACCGATTTTTAAAATTTTTGTAACAGGAGCCCATAAAACGTGACAGAGCAAAACCAGGTCGCGTCTGGGGCCAAGCCGCCTCGGTCCGCCAATCAGAAAACAACTCTAGTCAGCCAATCAGCAAACACCTATAGTCAGCCAATCAGAAAGCAGAAAAAAATCTGCGCTATACCCTGCTGCGGTTTATGGGCTCCTGTTACTTGGCCCCTTAAGTGGCACGTTCCGAGCCACCTAGATAACCGATTTTTAAAATTTTTGTAACAGGAGCACATAAATCGTAACTGAGCAAAACCAGGTCGTGTCTGGGCCCAAGCCGCCTCGGTCCGCCAATCAGAAAACAACTCTAGTCAGCCAATTAGAAAACAGCTCTAATCAGCCAATCAGAAAGCAGAAAAAAATCTGCGCTATACCCTGCTGCGGTTTATGGGCTCCTGTTACTTAGCCCCTTAACTGGCACGTTCCGAGCCACATAGATAACCGATTTTTAAAATTTTTGTAACAGGAGCCCATAAAACGTGACAGAGCAAAACCAGGTCGCGTCTGGGGCCAAGCCGCCTCGGTCCGCCAATCAGAAAACAACTCTAGTCAGCCAATTAGAAAACAGCTCTAATCAGCCAATCAGAAAGCAGAAAAAAAATCTGCGTTATACCCTGATGCGGTTTGTGGGCTCCTGTTATTTGGCCCCTTAACTGGCACGTTCCGCGCCACCTAGATAACTGATTTTTAAAATTTTTGTAACAGGAGCCCATAACTCGTAACTGAGCAAAACCAGGTCGCGTCTGGGGCCAAGCCGCCTCGGTCCGCCAATCAGAAAACAACTCTAGTCAGCCAATTAGAAAACAGCTCTAATCAGCCAATCAGAAAGCAGAAAAAAAAGCTGCGTTATACCCTGCTGCGGTTTATGGGCTCCTGTTACTTGGCCCCTTAACTGGCACGTTCCGCGCCACCTAGATAACTGATTTTTAAAATTTTTGTAACAGGAGCCCATAAATCGTAACTGAGCAAAACCAGGTCGCGTCTGGGGCCAAGCCGCCTCGGTCCGCCAATCAGAAAACAACTCTAGTGAGCCAATTAGAAAACAGCTCTAATCAGCCAATCAGAAGGCAGAAAAAAAAGCTGCGTTATACCCTGCTGCGGTTTATGGGCTCCTGTTACTTGGCCCCTTAACTGGAACGTTCCGAGCCACCTAGATAACCGATTTTTAAAATTTTTTGGAACAGGAGCCCATAAAACGTGACAGAGCAAAACCAGGTCGCGTCTGGGGTCAAGCCGCCTCGGTCCGCCAATCAGAAAACAACTCTAGTCAGCCAATTAGAAAACAGCTCTAATCAGTCAATCAGAAAGCAGAAAAAAAAGCTGCGTTACACCCTGCTGCGGTTTATGGGCTCCTGTTACTTGGCCCCTTAACTGGCACCTTCTGAGCCACCTAGGTAACCGATTTTTAAAATTTTTGTAACAGGAGCCCATAAAACGTGACAGAGCAAAACCAGGTCGCGTCTGGGGCCAAGCCGCCTCGGTCCGCCAATCAGAAAACAACTCTAGTCAGCCAATCAGCAAACAGCTATAGTCAGCCAATCAGAAAGCAGAAAAAAATCTGCGCTATACCCTGCTGCGGTTTATGGGCTCCTGTTACTTGGCCCCTTAAGTGGCACGTTCCGAGCCACCTAGATAACCGATTTTTAAAATTTTTGTAACAGGAGCCCATAAAACGTGACAGAGCAAAACCAGGTCGCGTCTGGGGCCAAGCCGCCTCGGTCCGCCAATCAGAAAACAACTCTAGTCAGCCAATCAGTAAACAGCTCTAGTCAGCCAATCAGAAAGCAGAAAAAAATCTGCGCTATACCCTGCTGCGGTTTATGGGCTCCTGTTACTTGGCCCCTTAAGTGGCACCTTCCGAGCCACCTAGATAACCGATTTTTAAAATTTTTGTAACAGGAGCCCATAAAACGTGACAGAGCAAAACCAGGTCTCGTCTGGGGCCAAGCCGCCTCGGTCCGCCAATCAGAAAACAACTCTAGTCAGCCAATTAGAAAACAGCTCTAATTAGCCAATCAGAAAGCAGAAAAAAAAGCTGCGTTATACCCTGCTGCGGTTTATGGGCTCCTGTTACTTAGCCCCTTAACAGGAACGATCCGAGCCACCTAGATAACCGATTTTTAAAATTTTTGTAACAGGAGCCCATAACTCGTAACTGAGCAAAACCAGGTGGCGTCTGGGGCCAAGCCGCCTCGGTCCGCCAATCAGAAAACAACCCTAGTCAGCCAATCAGTAAACAGCTCTAGTCAGCCAATCAGAAAGCAGAAAAAAAATCTGCGCTATACCCTGCTGCGGTTTATGGGCTCCTGTTACTTGGCCCCTTAAGTGGCACCTTCCGAGCCACCTAGATAACCGATTTTTAAAATTTTTGTAACAGGAGCCCATAAAACGTGACAGAGCAAAACCAGGTCGCGTCTGGGGCCAAGCCGCCTCGGTCCGCCAATCAGAAAACAACTCTAGTCAGCCAATCAGTAAACAGCTCTAGTCAGCCAATCAGAAAGCAGAAAAAAATCTGCGCTATACCCTGCTGCGGTTTATGGGCTCCTGTTACTTGGCCTCTTAAGTGGCACCTTCCGAGCCACCTAGATAACCGATTTTTAAAATTTTTGTAACAGGAGCCCATAAAACGTGACAGAGCAAAACCAGGTCGCGTCTGGGACCAAGCCGCCTCGGTCCGCCAATCAGAAAAAAACTCTAGTCAGCCAATTAGAAAACAGCTCTAATCAGCCAATCAGAAAGCAGAAAAAAATCTGCGCTATACCCTGCTGCGGTTTATGGGCTCCTGTTACTTGGCCCCTTAACTGGCACGTTCCGAGCCACCTAGATAACTGATTTTTAAATTTTTTTGTAACAGGAGCCCATAAAACGTGACAGAGCAAAACCAGGTCGCGTCTGGGGTCAAGCCGCCTCGGTCCGCCAATCAGAAAACAACTCTAGTCAGCCAATCAGTAAACAGCTCTAGTCAGCCAATCAGAAAGCAGAAAAAAATCTGCGCTATACCCTGCTGCGGTTTATGGGCTCCTGTTACTTGACCCCTGAAGTGGCACCTCCCGAGCCACCTAGATAACCGATTTTTAAAATTTTTGTAACAGGAGCCCATAAAACGTGACAGAGCAAAACCAGGTCGCGTCTGGGGCCAAGCCGCCTCGGTCCGCCAATCAGAAAACAACTCTAGTCAGCCAATTAGAAAACAGCTCTAATCAGCCAATCAGAAAGCAGAAAAAAAAGCTGCGTTATACCCTGCTGCGGTTTATGGGCTCCTGTTACTTGGCCTCTTAAGTGGCACCTTCCGAGCCACCTAGATAACCGATTTTTAAAATTTTTGTAACAGGAGCCCATAAAACGTGACAGAGCAAAACCAGGTCGCGTCTGGGGCCAAGCCGCCTCGGTCCGCCAATCAGAAAACAACTATAGTCAGCCAATTAGAAAACAGCTCTAATTAGCCAATCAGAAAGCAGAAAAAAAGCTTCGTTATACCCTGCTGCGGTTTATGGGCTCCTGTTACTTAGCCCCTTAACAGGAACGTTCCGAGCCACCTAGATAACCGATTTTTAAAATTTTTGTAACAGGAGCCCATAAAACGTGACAGAGCAAAACCAGGTGGCGTCTGGGGCCAAGCCGCCTCGGTCCGCCAATCAGAAAACAACTCTAGTCAGCCAATTAGAAAACAGCTCTAATCAGCCAATCAGAAAGCAGAAAAAAAAGCTGCGTTATACCCTGCTGCGGTTTATGGGCTCCTGTTACTTAGCCCCTTAACTGGAACGTTCCGAGCCACCTAGATAACCGATTTTTAAACTTTTTTGGAACAGGAGCAAATAAAACGTGACAGAGCAAAACCAGGTCGCGTCTGGGGTCAAGCCGCCTCGGTCCGCCAATCAGAAAACAACTCTAGTCAGCCAATCAGTAAACAGCTCTAGTCAGCCAATCAGAAAGCAGAAAAAAATCTGCGCTATACCCTGCTGCGGTTTATGGGCTCCTGTTACTTAGCCCCTTAACTGGAACGTTCCGAGCCACCTAGATAACCGATTTTTAAAATTTTTGTAACAGGAGCACATAAATCGTAACTGAGCAAAACCAGGTCGTGTCTGGGCCCAAGCCGCCTCGGTCCGCCAATCAGAAAACAACTCTAGTCAGCCAATTAGAAAACAGCTCTAATCAGCCAATCAGAAAGCAGAAAAAAAAGCTGCGTTATACCCTGCTGCGGTTTATGGGCTCCTGTTACTTGGCCCCTTAACTGGCACGTTCCGCGCCACCTAGATAACTGATTTTTAAAATTTTTGTAACAGGAGCCCATAACTCGTAACTGAGCAAAACCAGGTCGCGTCTGGGGCCAAGCCGCCTCGGTCCGCCAATCAGAAAACAACTCTAGTCAGCCAATTAGAAAACAGCTCTAATCAGCCAATCAGAAAGCAGAAAAAAAAGCTGCGTTATACCCTGCTGCGGTTTATGGGCTCCTGTTACTTGGCCCCTTAACTGGCACGTTCCGCGCCACCTAGATAACTGATTTTTAAAATTTTTGTAACAGGAGCCCATAAATCGTAACTGAGCAAAACCAGGTCGCGTCTGGGGCCAAGCCGCCTCGGTCCGCCAATCAGAAAACAACTCTAGTGAGCCAATTAGAAAACAGCTCTAATCAGCCAATCAGAAGGCAGAAAAAAAAGCTGCGTTATACCCTGCTGCGGTTTATGGGCTCCTGTTACTTAGCCCCTTAACTGGAACGTTCCGAGCCACCTAGATAACCGATTTTTAAAATTTTTTGGAACAGGAGCCCATAAAACGTGACAGAGCAAAACCAGGTCGCGTCTGGGGTCAAGCCGCCTCGGTCCGCCAATCAGAAAACAACTCTAGTCAGCCAATTAGAAAACAGCTCTAATCAGTCAATCAGAAAGCAGAAAAAAAAGCTGCGTTACACCCTGCTGCGGTTTATGGGCTCCTGTTACTTGGCCCCTTAACTGGCACCTTCTGAGCCACCTAGGTAACCGATTTTTAAAATTTTTGTAACAGGAGCCCATAAAACGTGACAGAGCAAAACCAGGTCGCGTCTGGGGCCAAGCCGCCTCGGTCCGCCAATCAGAAAACAACTCTAGTCAGCCAATCAGCAAACAGCTATAGTCAGCCAATCAGAAAGCAGAAAAAAATCTGCGCTATACCCTGCTGCGGTTTATGGGCTCCTGTTACTTGGCCCCTTAAGTGGCACGTTCCGAGCCACCTAGATAACCGATTTTTAAAATTTTTGTAACAGGAGCCCATAAAACGTGACAGAGCAAAACCAGGTCGCGTCTGGGGCCAAGCCGCCTCGGTCCGCCAATCAGAAAACAACTCTAGTCAGCCAATCAGTAAACAGCTCTAGTCAGCCAATCAGAAAGCAGAAAAAAATCTGCGCTATACCCTGCTGCGGTTTATGGGCTCCTGTTACTTGGCCCCTTAAGTGGCACGTTCCGAGCCACCTAGATAACCGATTTTTAAAATTTTTGTAACAGGAGCCCATAAAACGTGACAGAGCAAAACCAGGTCGCGTCTGGGGCCAAACCGCCTCGGTCCGCCAATCAGAAAACAACTCTAGTCAGCCAATCAGTAAACAGCTCTAGTCAGCCAATCAGAAAGCAGAAAAAAATCTGCGCTATACCCTGCTGCGGTTTATGGGCTCCTGTTACTTAGCCCCTTAACTGGAACGTTCCGAGCCACATAGATAACCGATTTTTAAAATTTTTGTAACAGGAGCCCATAAATCGTAACTGAGCAAAACCAGGTCGTGTCTGGGCCCAAGCCGCCTCGGTCCGCCAATCAGAAAACAACTCTAGTCAGCCAATTAGAAAACAGCTCTAATCAGCCAATCAGAAAGCAGAAAAAAAAGCTGCGTTATACCCTGCTGCGGTTTATGGGCTCCTGTTACTTAGCCCCTTAACTGGAACGTTCCGAGCCACCTAGATAACCGATTTTTAAAATTTTTGTAACAGGAGCCCATAAAACGTGACAGAGCAAAACCAGTTCGCGTCTGGGGCCAAGCCGCCTCGGTCCGCCAATCAGAAAACAACTCTAGTCAGCCAATCAGTAAACAGCTCTAGTCAGCCAATCAGAAAGCAAAAAAAAATCTGCGCTATACCCTGTTGCGGTTTATGGGCTCCTGTTACTTGGCCCCTGAACTGGCACGTTCCGAGCCACCTAGATAACTGATTTTTAAAATTTTTGTAACAGGAGCCCATAAATCGTAACTGAGCAAAACCAGGTCGCGTCTGGGGCCAAGCCGCCTCGGTCCGCCAATCAGAAAACAACTCTAGTCAGCCAATTAGAAAACAGCTCTAATCAGCCAATCAGAAATCAGAAAAAAAAGCTGCGTTATACCTTGCTGCGGTTTATGGGCTCCTGTTACTTAGCCCCTTAACTGGAACGTTCCGAGCCACCTAGATAACCGATTTTTAAACTTTTTTGGAACAGGAGCCCATAAATCGTAACTGAGCAAAACCAGGTCGCGTCTGGGGCCAAGCCGCCTCGGTCCGCCAATCAGAAAACAACTCTAGTGAGCCAATTAGAAAACAGCTCTAATCAGCCAATCAGAAGGCAGAAAAAAAAGCTGCGTTATACCCTGCTGCGGTTTATGGGCTCCTGTTACTTAGCCCCTTAACTGGAACGTTCCGAGCCACCTAGATAACCGATTTTTAAAATTTTTTGGAACAGGAGCCCATAAAACGTGACAGAGCAAAACCAGGTCGCGTCTGGGGTCAAGCCGCCTCGGTCCGCCAATCAGAAAACAACTCTAGTCAGCCAATTAGAAAACAGCTCTAATCAGCCAATCAGAAGGCAGAAAAAAAAGCTGCGTTATACCCTGCTGCGGTTTATGGGCTCCTGTTACTTAGCCCCTTAACTGGAACGTTCCGAGCCACCTAGATAACCGATTTTTAAAATTTTTTGGAACAGGAGCCCATAAAACGTGACAGAGCAAAACCAGGTCGCGTCTGGGGTCAAGCCGCCTCGGTCCGCCAATCAGAAAACAACTCTAGTCAGCCAATTAGAAAACAGCTCTAATTAGTCAATCAGAAAGCAGAAAAAAAAGCTGCGTTACACCCTGCTGCGGTTTATGGGCTCCTGTTACTTGGCCCCTTAACTGGCACCTTCTGAGCCACCTAGGTAACCGATTTTTAAAATTTTTGTAACAGGAGCCCATAAAACGTGACAGAGCAAAACCAGGTCGCGTCTGGGGCCAAGCCGCCTCGGTCCGCCAATCAGAAAACAACTCTAGTCAGCCAATCAGCAAACAGCTATAGTCAGCCAATCAGAAAGCAGAAAAAAATCTGCGCTATACCCTGCTGCGGTTTATGGGCTCCTGTTACTTGGCCCCTTAAGTGGCACGTTCCGAGCCACCTAGATAACCGATTTTTAAAATTTTTGTAACAGGAGCCCATAAAACGTGACAGAGCAAAACCAGGTCGCGTCTGGGGCCAAGCCGCCTCGGTCCGCCAATCAGAAAACAACTCTAGTCAGCCAATCAGTAAACAGCTCTAGTCAGCCAATCAGAAAGCAGAAAAAAATCTGCGCTATACCCTGCTGCGGTTTATGGGCTCCTGTTACTTGGCCCCTTAAGTGGCACGTTCCGAGCCACCTAGATAACCGATTTTTAAAATTTTTGTAACAGGAGCCCATAAAACGTGACAGAGCAAAACCAGGTCGCGTCTGGGGCCAAACCGCCTCGGTCCGCCAATCAGAAAACAACTCTAGTCAGCCAATCAGTAAACTGCTCTAGTCAGCCAATCAGAAAGCAGAAAAAAATCTGCGCTATACCCTGCTGCGGTTTATGGGCTCCTGTTACTTAGCCCCTTAACTGGAACGTTCCGAGCCACCTAGATAACCGATTTTTAAAATTTTTGTAACAGGAGCCCATAAATCGTAACTGAGCAAAACCAGGTCGTGTCTGGGCCCAAGCCGCCTCGGTCCGCCAATCAGAAAACAACTCTAGTCAGCCAATTAGAAAACAGCTCTAATCAGCCAATCAGAAAGCAGAAAAAAAAGCTGCGTTATACCCTGCTGCGGTTTATGGGCTCCTGTTACTTAGCCCCTTAACTGGAACGTTCCGAGCCACCTAGATAACCGATTTTTAAAATTTTTGTAACAGGAGCCCATAAAACGTGACAGAGCAAAACCAGTTCGCGTCTGGGGCCAAGCCGCCTCGGTCCGCCAATCAGAAAACAACTCTAGTCAGCCAATCAGTAAACAGCTCTAGTCAGCCAATCAGAAAGCAAAAAAAAATCTGCGCTATACCCTGTTGCGGTTTATGGGCTCCTGTTACTTGGCCCCTGAACTGGCACGTTCCGAGCCACCTAGATAACTGATTTTTAAAATTTTTGTAACAGGAGCCCATAAATCGTAACTGAGCAAAACCAGGTCGCGTCTGGGGCCAAGCCGCCTCGGTCCGCCAATCAGAAAACAACTCTAGTCAGCCAATTAGAAAACAGCTCTAATCAGCCAATCAGAAATCAGAAAAAAAAGCTGCGTTATACCTTGCTGCGGTTTATGGGCTCCTGTTACTTAGCCCCTTAACTGGAACGTTCCGAGCCACCTAGATAACCGATTTTTAAACTTTTTTGGAACAGGAGCCCATAAAACGTGACAGAGCAAAACCAGGTCGCGTCTGGGGTCAAGTCGCCTCGGTCCGCCAATCAGAAAACAACTCTAGTCAGCCAATCAGTAAACAGCTCTAGTCAGCCAATCAGAAAGAAGAAAAAAATCAGCGCTATACCCTGCTGCGGTTTATGGGCTCCTGTTACTTGACCCCTTAAGTGGCACCTTCCGAGCCACCTAGATAACCGATTTTTAAAATTTTTGTAACAGGAGCCCATAAAACGTGACAGAGCAAAACCAGGTCGCGTCTGGGGCCAAGCCGCCTCGGTCCGCCAATCAGAAAACAACTCTAGTCAGCCAATTAGAAAACAGCTCTAATCAGCCAATCAGAAATCAGAAAAAAAAGCTGCGTTATACCTTGCTGCGGTTTATGGGCTCCTGTTACTTAGCCCCTTAACTGGAACGTTCCGAGCCACCTAGATAACCGATTTTTAAACTTTTTTGGAACAGGAGCCCATAAAACGTGACAGAGCAAAACCAGGTCGCGTCTGGGGTCAAGTCGCCTCGGTCCGCCAATCAGAAAACAACTCTAGTCAGCCAATCAGTAAACAGCTCTAGTCAGCCAATCAGAAAGAAGAAAAAAATCAGCGCTATACCCTGCTGCGGTTTATGGGCTCCTGTTACTTGACCCCTTAAGTGGCACCTTCCGAGCCACCTAGATAACCGATTTTTAAAATTTTTGTAACAGGAGCCCATAAAACGTGACAGAGCAAAACCAGGTCGCGTCTGGGGCCAAGCCGCCTCGGTCCGCCAATCAGAAAACAACTCTAGTCAGCCAATCAGTAAACAGCTCTAATCAGCCAATCAGAAAACAGAAAAAAATCTGCGCTATACCCTGCTGCGGTTTATGGGCTCCTGTTACTTAGCCCCTTAACTGGCACGTTCCGAGCCACATAGATAACCGATTTTTAAAATTTTTGTAACAGGAGCCCATAAAACGTGACAGAGCAAAACCAGGTCGCGTCTGGGGCCAAGCCGCCTCGGTCCGCCAATCAGAAAACAACTCTAGTCAGCCAATTAGAAAACAGCTCTAATCAGCCAATCAGAAAGCAGAAAAAAAATCTGCGTTATACCCTGCTGCGGTTTGTGGGCTCCTGTTATTTGGCCCCTTAACTGGCACGTTCCGCGCCACCTAGATAACTGATTTTTAAAATTTTTGTAACAGGAGCCCATAACTCGTAACTGAGCAAAACCAGGTCGCGTCTGGGGCCAAGCCGCCTCGGTCCGCCAATCAGAAAACAACTCTAGTCAGCCAATTAGAAAACAGCTCTAATCAGCCAATCAGAAAGCAGAAAAAAAAGCTGCGTTATACCCTGCTGCGGTTTATGGGCTCCTGTTACTTGGCCCCTTAACTGGCACGTTCCGCGCCACCTAGATAACTGATTTTTAAAATTTTTGTAACAGGAGCCCATAAATCGTAACTGAGCAAAACCAGGTCGCGTCTGGGGCCAAGCCGCCTCGGTCCGCCAATCAGAAAACAACTCTAGTGAGCCAATTAGAAAACAGCTCTAATCAGCCAATCAGAAGGCAGAAAAAAAAGCTGCGTTATACCCTGCTGCGGTTTATGGGCTCCTGTTACTTAGCCCCTTAACTGGAACGTTCCGAGCCACCTAGATAACCGATTTTTAAAATTTTTTGGAACAGGAGCCCATAAAACGTGACAGAGCAAAACCAGGTCGCGTCTGGGGTCAAGCCGCCTCGGTCCGCCAATCAGAAAACAACTCTAGTCAGCCAATTAGAAAACAGCTCTAATCAGTCAATCAGAAAGCAGAAAAAAAAGCTGCGTTACACCCTGCTGCGGTTTATGGGCTCCTGTTACTTGGCCCCTTAACTGGCACCTTCTGAGCCACCTAGGTAACCGATTTTTAAAATTTTTGTAACAGGAGCCCATAAAACGTGACAGAGCAAAACCAGGTCGCGTCTGGGGCCAAGCCGCCTCGGTCCGCCAATCAGAAAACAACTCTAGTCAACCAATCAGCAAACAGCTATAGTCAGCCAATCAGAAAGCAGAAAAAAATCTGCGCTATACCCTGCTGCGGTTTATGGGCTCCTGTTACTTGGCCCCTTAAGTGGCACGTTCCGAGCCACCTAGATAACCGATTTTTAAAATTTTTGTAACAGGAGCCCATAAAACGTGACAGAGCAAAACCAGGTCGCGTCTGGGGCCAAGCCGCATCGGTCCGCCAATCAGAAAACAACCCTAGTCAGCCAATCAGTAAACAGCTCTAGTCAGCCAATCAGAAAGCAGAAAAAAAATCTGCGCTATACCCTGCTGCGGTTTATGGGCTCCTGTTACTTGGCCCCTTAAGTGGCACCTTCCGAGCCACCTAGATAACCGATTTTTAAAATTTTTGTAACAGGAGCCCATAAAACGTGACAGAGCAAAACCAGGTCGCGTCTGGGGCCAAGCCGCATCGGTCCGCCAATCAGAAAACAACCCTAGTCAGCCAATCAGTAAACAGCTCTAGTCAGCCAATCAGAAAGCAGAAAAAAAATCTGCGCTATACCCTGCTGCGGTTTATGGGCTCCTGTTACTTGGCCCCTTAAGTGGCACCTTCCGAGCCACCTAGATAACCGATTTTTAAAATTTTTGTAACAGGAGCCCATAAAACGTGACAGAGCAAAACCAGGTCGCGTCTGGGGCCAAGCCGCATCGGTCCGCCAATCAGAAAACAACCCTAGTCAGCCAATCAGTAAACAGCTCTAGTCAGCCAATCAGAAAGCAGAAAAAAAATCTGCGCTATACCCTGCTGCGGTTTATGGGCTCCTGTTACTTGGCCCCTTAAGTGGCACCTTCCGAGCCACCTAGATAACCGATTTTTAAAATTTTTGTAACAGGAGCCCATAAAACGTGACAGAGCAAAACCAGGTCGCGTCTGGGACCAAGCCGCCTCGGTCCGCCAATCAGAAAAAAACTCTAGTCAGCCAATTAGAAAACAGCTCTAATCAGCCAATCAGAAAGCAGAAAATAATCTGCGCTATACCCTGCTGCGGTTTATGGGCTCCTGTTACTTGGCCCCTTAACAGGAACGTTCCGAGCCACCTAGATAACCGATTTTTAAAATTTTTGTAACAGGAGCCCATAAAACGTGACAGAGCAAAACCAGGTGGCGTCTGGGGCCAAGCCGCCTCGGTCCGCCAATCAGAAAACAACTCTAGTCAGCCAATTAGAAAACAGCTCTAATCAGCCAATCAGAAAGCAGAAAAAAAAGCTGCGTTATACCCTGCTGCGGTTTATGGGCTCCTGTTACTTAGCCCCTTAACTGGAACGTTCCGAGCCACCTAGATAACCGATTTTTAAACTTTTTTGGAACAGGAGCAAATAAAACGTGACAGAGCAAAACCAGGTCGCGTCTGGGGTCAAGCCGCCTCGGTCCGCCAATCAGAAAACAACTCTAGTCAGCCAATCAGTAAACAGCTCTAGTCAGCCAATCAGAAAGCAGAAAAAAATCTGCGCTATACCCTGCTGCGGTTTATGGGCTCCTGTTACTTAGCCCCTTAACTGGAACGTTCCGAGCCACCTAGATAACCGATTTTTAAAATTTTTGTAACAGGAGCACATAAATCGTAACTGAGCAAAACCAGGTCGTGTCTGGGCCCAAGCCGCCTCGGTCCGCCAATCAGAAAACAACTCTAGTCAGCCAATTAGAAAACAGCTCTAATCAGCCAATCAGAAAGCAGAAAAAAAGCTGCGTTATACCCTGCTGCGGTTTATGGGCTCCTGTTACTTAGCCCCTTAACTGGAACGTTCCGAGCCACCTAGATAACCGATTTTTAAATTTTTTTGGAACAGGAGCCCATAAAACGTGACAGAGCAAAACCAGGTCGCGTCTGGGGTCAAGCCGCCCCGGTCCGCCAATCAGAAAACAACCCTAGGCAGCCAATCAGTAAACAGCTCTAGTCAGCCAATCAGAAAGCAGAAAAAAATCTGCGCTATACCCTGCTGCGGTTTATGGGCTCCTGTTACTTGGCCCCTTAAGTGGCACGTTCCGAGCCACCTAGATAACCGATTTTTAAAATTTTTGTAACAGGAGCCCATAAAACGTGACAGAGCAAAACCAGGTCGCGTCTGGGGTCAAGCCGCCTCGGTCCGCCAATCAGAAAACAACTCTAGTCAGCCAATCAGTAAACAGCTCTAGTCAGCCAATCAGAAAGCAGAAATAAATCTGCGCTATACCCTGCTGCGGTTTATGGGCTCCTGTTACTTGGCCCCTTAAGTGGCACCTTCCGAGCCACCTAGGTAACCGATTTTTAAAATTTTTGTAACAGGAGCCCATAAAACGTGACAGAGCAAAACCAGGTCGCGTCTGGAGCCAAGCCGCCTCGGTCCGCCAATCAGAAAACAACTCTAGTCAGCCAATCAGTAAACAGCTCTAGTCAGCCAATCAGAAAGCAGAAAAAAATCTGCGCTATACCCTGCTGCGGTTTATGGGCTCCTGTTACTTGGCCCCTTAAGTGGCACCTTCCGAGCCACCTAGATAACCGATTTTTAAAATTTTTGTAACAGGAGCCCATAAAATGTGGCAGAGCAAAACCAGGTCGCGTCTGGGGCCAAACCGCCTCGGTCCGCCAATCAGAAAACAACTCTAGTCAGCCAATCAGTAAACAGCTCTAGTCAGCCAATCAGAAAGCAGAAAAAAATCTGCGCTATACCCTGCTGCGGTTTATGGGCTCCTGTTACTTAGCCCCTTAACTGGAACGTTCCGACCCACCTAGATAACCGATTTTTAAAATTTTTGTAACAGGAGCCCATAAATCGTAACTGAGCAAAACCAGGTCGTGTCTGGGCCCAAGCCGCCTCGGTCCGCCAATCAGAAAACAACTCTAGTCAGCCAATTAGAAAACAGCTCTAATCAGCCAATCAGAAAGCAGAAAAAAAAGCTGCGTTATACCCTGCTGCGGTTTATGGGCTCCTGTTACTTAGCCCCTTAACTGGAACGTTCCGAGCCACCTAGATAACCGATTTTTAAAATTTTTGTAACAGGAGCCCATAAAACGTGACAGAGCAAAACCAGTTCGCGTCTGGGGCCAAGCCGCCTCGGTCCGCCAATCAGAAAACAACTCTAGTCAGCCAATCAGTAAACAGCTCTAGTCAGCCAATCAGAAAGCAAAAAAAAATCTGCGCTATACCCTGTTGCGGTTTATGGGCTCCTGTTACTTGGCCCCTGAACTGGCACGTTCCGAGCCACCTAGATAACTGATTTTTAAAATTTTTGTAACAGGAGCCCATAAATCGTAACTGAGCAAAACCAGGTCGCGTCTGGGGCCAAGCCGCCTCGGTCCGCCAATCAGAAAACAACTCTAGTCAGCCAATTAGAAAACAGCTCTAATCAGCCAATCAGAAATCAGAAAAAAAAGCTGCGTTATACCTTGCTGCGGTGGCCGTCAGCCGTCAGGTGCACAGGGGGATCACACAGGGGCACAGGGGGAACAACATGTAACACCCTGGTGTACGTGCCGTAACTGTGTCCATGTGCCGGATCTGTGTACACTGACGGCAGTGCGACTATACCCTCCCCGTGGGGGCGGCTGGAAACAGGCACTCGGTACGGTCATGTCTCTGCCGGGTGTGCTGGCTAATTGTAGTCGGGCGGAGAGATGGTAACTCTCTTATGAAAAAACCGTGGTGGATACCGGTCGTACGTTAACCAAGCTCGGCCATGCTGACCGTGATTGGCGAGTGCGTGCCAGGACCACCAACCCCCTAACCCAGGGTGTCATGTGATCCGTGCCCATTGGGTGGTTTGCAGCCAGGGGGTAATACCGGCTGTATTCGAACGGAGCCTTCCTGATACTTGTCCGCCTCAGGTCGTAACCATGGACTTACCATGCAAGGGGCGCTGCATGGTGGACACTTTTTCCCCAATAACTACCCTTGACCACAAGTAGTGCCTCGTCACGAAAGTGGTCGTAAGAACCAGTTGTTATGAGTTCTAGCAAACCTGCCTCGGATAATTCTGAGGCGCAGAATCCTGCTCCTTCGCCGACCCACAAAGGGAAGCGAGTACCTAAGGGCGTTGCGATCGGCAACCCCTGTCCCAAATCCTCCGTGGCTAACCCTAAGTCAGCCCGGAAATCCAATTCTATTCGAGGGGCATCTCGCAAAACGACCGTGGCTGGTAAGCTCGGTTGTGGAGATGCTCTGTGTGCAGCGACAGCGCTCGTGTCCGTGGGCAAACCTGGACCGGGCAAAGTCAAGGCGCCTTCCCGGGCACCCCAGCCCTCCCCCTCCTCTTCGGTGCTTGGTAGCTCGGCCCAGGCTAAGCCTGGACCAAGTAGGACCACAGTACCATCGAGGGAGTCGCAACCCGCCTCCTCTGTGAAGCGGCGCGGCAATCCCTCTCTCCAGTCCTTCAAAGAAAGAAGGTCAGCGCGGCGGTTCCTGGACAGGATCAGAAGCATCCCGGAAAAGGAACTCTCTGAGAGAGATAAGACTTCTCTGGAGTGGGCCAACAGAGTGCTGGCTATGGGCAAAAGGCAACGCTCGCAAGACGAGCAAGAGCCGGCCTCTACGAAGCGGCCTAGGACAGCTTCCCAGATGGTCAAGCCGACGAAGCCATTTAGTGAAGTGGCGAAAGACGGCCTGATCTTGGCTGTTATAAACCGCAGCGATCCGGATGGTGCGATCTCCCTGGATAACTGGAGATCGGTCCGGATTGCGCTACTTGGCGTCTTCATGGACGTCATGGAGAAAAATCCTGGCCCTACCCCCTGCTGTTCTGACGCTGGGTGGCATCGAGGTCGGGTGAAATTAATCGCTTGTGAAGATCAGCGTTCGGCAGATCTTTACAAGACAGCGATTTCCTGTCTGGGCGAAGTCTGGCCAGGTGCCAGGCTCGAGGCTGTATCCAGGGACGAGATCCCGAACAGACCGAGAGCCAGGACATGGATCCCGGCGGAGCCCTCTGAACCTGAGAAGATCCTGGCCATTATGCGAATGTGCAATCGTAACCTTCCAACCCAGGATTGGAGGATTGCACAGGTCAGTGAGGTCAAGGGCAAAACGAGGCAAGCCATTGTCATCCTAAACGAGGAATCTCTGGCACCTTTAGCGGCTAAAGGCGACAAAATCTTTTATGGTTTCGACTCCATTGTACTGTCCGTTTATTCGAAGGACAGGAGAGTCGAAAAACCTGATGATGTCGCTGGGCATAGTGGAGAGACCAGCACCGTAGTAGAAGCTAGGACTTTGGCCGGTGCTGAGAAACTCCCCCCATCATCCCCGACAGCATCCATGGATGAGAATAGCGACACGCTATCAACCTCTGGACTGTTGGGAGGCCTGTTCATTGAGGATGACCTAGAAGAGGACATCCTACTTTCGGATGCCGACGACGCCGAGGTAACGGTGATAGAGGCGTCCCCTTCCAAGCGTAGACAAGCTGAGAGTGGTGCAGATTAACCTACACCACTCTAAGGCAGCGTCCGCTGCACTCCTTCTGCGTCTATCGCAAAAAGGAGAGGACGTTGTTCTTGTCCAAGAGCCATGGGTCGTGGGTGACCGGGTTTGCGGACTCAATCTGAAGGGTTACTGCAACTTCTACACAAAGGGAGTATGTAAACCTAGGACTTGCATTTTAGTGAATACCAGCTATAATGCTTTCTTGCTAAACCATTTCAGTGACAGGGATACGGTGTCGGTTATGGTGGAACTTGGATCGAACAGCATCTGGCTGGCATCCTCGTATATGGCCCACGATCATAAGGGGCCTCCTCCGCATGAGACCCTGAGGAATATCGTCGCGGAGGCAACTAAGCGCAAGCAAGCGCTGGTAATCGGCGCAGACGCGAACGCCCATCACACTGTCTGGGGTAGCTCGGACATAAATGATAGAGGTGAGTCTCTTCTCCACTTTATACTTAGCTCTAACCTTCAGGTGTGCAACGTGGGTGATGAACCCACCTTTGCCAACTCTGTGAGACGGGAGGTTCTTGATGTTACCCTGTGTACCGAGAACTCCGCCCACATTGTTAAGGACTGGAGGGTCTCCAAAGAGCCTTCGATGTCCGATCACTCATATATTGAGTTCGGACTTAACTTTCTTAAACCAAATCGCAGCCCCTTTACTAACAGAAGGAGAACGAATTGGGATAGGTATAATCTGGCTCTCCAGCGGGCATTACCGGCTGAGGGGCCGCCTATCATCAATAGCCGACTGGACATTGATGTCGCGGTGAATGTGCTGACTGGAGCCTGCAACAGGGCGGCCAAAATTGCTTGCCCCTCGCGCAAACCCTGGGGCAGACCCAAACCCCCATGGTGGTCAAATGAAATCACGGCACTCAGGAGGGAATGCCGTAAGCAGTTCAACAAGGCCAAGAGAACCAATGAATGGTCTGATTATAAGATGAGCCTTAGGAACTTCAAGAAATCTCTCAGGATGGCGAAAAGGTCCTCGTGGGAGAGTTTTTGTGGTGGAGTGGAAAAGGTATCCGAGGCTAGTCGCCTCAGGAAGATACTCGCCACGACGCCTTGTGCACCCGGTCTTCTGATGAAACAAAATGGGGACTGGACCTCGACGAGCATGGAAACTCTAGAGTTGCTGTTGGATACTCACTTTCCTGGCTGCTCAGACAACCAAGCGGTAGTATCCACAGCCACACAGGAGGCTGGGGACCTCGCTAAGAAGGTCCTAAGCCGCGAAAAACTTGATTGGGCCATTAGGAGTTTTAAGCCATACAAGTCACCAGGCTTGGATGGCATTATACCAGCGGAGCTCCAGAGGGCTTCTGTGCTAATCAGCCCTTGGCTGCTTATCATTTTCGAGGCCTGTCTGCAGCTTACGCATATCCCTAAGTCCTGGCTGGAAGCTAAGGTCGTTTTCATCCCGAAAGGGGGGAAGGCCTCGCACTGCAAGCCAAAGGATTATAGGCCCATTACCCTCTCTTCTTTCCTTCTTAAGACTTTGGAAAGACTGTTGGATGTCTACATCAAGGATAGCATAAGTCCGGGTAGGCTATCTAAATCCCAGCATGCTTATACCAAGGGTAAATCCACCGAGACCGCCCTGCATGCTCTTGTTGATCAGGTGGAGAAGTCTCTTCTCTACAAGGAATTTACCTTGGCAGCCTTCCTAGACATAGAAGGGGCCTTCAATAATGTCAAACCAGAGGCAATCGCGAACGCCCTAAGGGGTCTAGGCATTTGCGAGTCGGTCATAGGGCTTATTGACTTGTTGCTCGGTTGCAGAGTCATAAATGCCACTGTTGGGAGTAGTTCCATGAGGAAATTTGCGGCCAGGGGCACCCCACAAGGTGGTGTCCTGTCGCCGGTCCTCTGGAACTTGGCTCTCAACGGCCTTCTCGTGGAGCTGGATGGTTCCGGGTGCAAAGTGGTTGCCTATGCCGACGACATTGCAATAGCTGTCTCGGGCAAACATGTGAACACCTTGACGGAGGTGCTTCAACGTGCTCTAGCAAAGCTTGCACGGTGGTGTGACAGATGTGGCTTGGGGGTCAATCCGGATAAGACCGAGCTGGTGTTGTTTACCAGGAAACACCGGACTCCCACCTTTGTAACACCAACACTGAGGGGTGTCAACCTAAAACTTTCGAATCAGGTCAGGTACCTGGGCCTGATCATTGACAGGAAGTTGAACTGGAAAGACAACATCAAGGAAAGAGTACGCAAGGCCACCGTGGCTCTGTACTCTTGCAGGAACGCTGTTGGTAGGAAATGGGGGCTGGAGCCCCGTATTATCCACTGGCTCTACGTAGCCGTTATTAGGCCTATACTTGTGTATGGTGTGTTAGTTTGGTGGCCGTCTCTTGACAAGGCTTATAACCGGACAGGCCTGGAGAGGGTGCAGAGGTTTGCGTCCTTACTTATTACAGGCGCCCTCAGATCCACCCCTACTAAGGCCTTAAACACTATCCTTAATTTTATTCCGCTGGACCTGTTTGGCAAGCAAACGGCAGCATCCTCGGCCATAAGGCTCAATGCGGTTCACTGCTGGTCACGTACGGATTATGGGCATTCTAGGATACTAGGGCCACGTACTACGGCGGTAGACTACATGGTTACCGAGCCATCATTCGGAATGAGAATTGCTGCCTCCTTCCCCTCTAGGCAAGAATGGACGGAGGGTCTATTTTTGCAGCCAGGGTCGATCCAGGTTTTCACTGACGGCTCTAGGAAGGATGGCAAAGTGGGTGGAGGTATTTACTCTGAACAATTGGGTATAGAAACCTCCTTTCGACTGCCAGACCATTGCAGCGTATTCCAAGCTGAGGTCATGGCCATATCACAGGCTATCGCGCAGCTGAGGGCCACAGCTAAGCCCCTGGCAAAATTATGTATATTTAGCGATAGTCAAGCTGCGATCAGATCGCTAGTAAGTGTTCACACGACATCCAAGGTCGTTGAGGACTGTCGCACGGAACTCGTCCGCATGGCTGCTAGCACGGAGGTCAGTCTGGTCTGGGTGCCAGGTCACTCTGATATCCCGGGCAACACCAGGGCGGATGAGCTCGCGAGGCTTGGCGCAGGCTTGCCCGCTGAGGATATAACTCTTAAGCCGGGTGCTCCGCTTGCATCAAGCAAGCGGACCATACAAGAGTCCTTCTTGGAAATTGCAAATCGCAGGTGGAGGAAAGAGCCCACCTGTGTAACGACCAGATCTATCTGGCCCATCTACGACCGCAACAGGTCCAGAAACTTGGTCTCGCTCAAGAGAGCCGCAATCGGCAACGTAGTAGCGGTCATTACGGGCCACTGTCTCATCGGCAAACATGCCACTAGGATGGGGGTGACCACGCATGACTTCTGCAGGAGTTGCCTCAATGAGGAAGAGGAAGAGGACATCCTTCACTTCCTGTGTCAATGCCCAGCTCTAGCGGTGCGGAGGAATCGGAGCCTGGGCTCTACTTTCTTTAATGACCTGTCGGAGCTGAGGTCCACCAGGATCAGTAGCCTAGAACAGTTCATTAAAGAGTCTAAATGGTTCGAACGGTAGGAATTGGGGCTTCGTCCCATGTGGTATCACAATGGGCCTACCTTGGCCTAAGTGTGCCTTCTTTTGTTGGCAGCCACTTGAACCTAGAACCTAGAACCTTGCTGCGGTTTATGGGCTCCTGTTACTTAGCCCCTTAACTGGAACGTTCCGAGCCACCTAGATAACCGATTTTTAAACTTTTTTGGAACAGGAGCCCATAAAACGTGACAGAGCAAAACCAGGTCGCGTCTGGGGTCAAGTCGCCTCGGTCCGCCAATCAGAAAACAACTCTAGTCAGCCAATCAGTAAACAGCTCTAGTCAGCCAATCAGAAAGAAGAAAAAAATCTGCGCTATACCCTGCTGCGGTTTATGGGCTCCTGTTACTTGACCCCTTAAGTGGTACCTTCCGAGCCACCTAGATAACCGATTTTTAAAATTTTTGTAACAGGAGCCCATAAAACGTGACAGAGCAAAACCAGGTCGCGTCTGGGGCCAAGCCGCCTCGGTCCGCCAATCAGAAAACAACTCTAGTCAGCCAATCAGTAAACAGCTCTAATCAGCCAATCAGAAAACAGAAAAAAATCTGCACTATACCCTGCTGCGGTTTATGGGCTCCTGTTACTTAGCCCCTTAACTGGCACGTTCCGAGCCACATAGATAACCGATTTTTAAAATTTTTGTAACAGGAGCCCATAAAACGTGACAGAGCAAAACCAGGTCGCGTCTGGGGCCAAGCCGCCTCGGTCCGCCAATCAGAAAACAACTCTAGTCAGCCAATTAGAAAACAGCTCTAATCAGCCAATCAGAAAGCAGAAAAAAAATCTGCGTTATACCCTGCTGCGGTTTGTGGGCTCCTGTTATTTGGCCCCTTAACTGGCACGTTCCGCGCCACCTAGATAACTGATTTTTAAAATTTTTGTAACAGGAGCCCATAACTCGTAACTGAGCAAAACCAGGTCGCGTCTGGGGCCAAGCCGCCTCGGTCCGCCAATCAGAAAACAACTCTAGTCAGCCAATTAGAAAACAGCTCCAATCAGCCAATCAGAAAGCAGAAAAAAAAGCTGCGTTATACCCTGCTGCGGTTTATGGGCTCCTGTTACTTGGCCCCTTAACTGGCACGTTCCGCGCCACCTAGATAACTGATTTTTAAAATTTTTGTAACAGGAGCCCATAAATCGTAACTGAGCAAAACCAGGTCGCGTCTGGGGCCAAGCCGCCTCGGTCCGCCAATCAGAAAACAACTCTAGTGAGCCAATTAGAAAACAGCTCTAATCAGCCAATCAGAAGGCAGAAAAAAAGCTGCGTTATACCCTGCTGCGGTTTATGGGCTCCTGTTACTTAGCCCCTTAACTGGAACGTTCCGAGCCACCTAGATAACCGATTTTTAAAATTTTTTGGAACAGGAGCCCATAAAACGTGACAGAGCAAAACCAGGTCGCGTCTGGGGTCAAGCCGCCTCGGTCCGCCAATCAGAAAACAACTCTAGTCAGCCAATTAGAAAACAGCTCTAATCAGTCAATCAGAAAGCAGAAAAAAAAGCTGCGTTACACCCTGCTGCGGTTTATGGGCTCCTGTTACTTGGCCCCTTAACTGGCACCTTCTGAGCCACCTAGGTAACCGATTTTTAAAATTTTTGTAACAGGAGCCCATAAAACGTGACAGAGCAAAACCAGGTCGCGTCTGGGGCCAAGCCGCCTCGGTCCGCCAATCAGAAAACAACTCTAGTCAGCCAATCAGCAAACAGCTATAGTCAGCCAATCAGAAAGCAGAAAAAAATCTGCGCTATACCCTGCTGCGGTTTATGGGCTCCTGTTACTTGGCCCCTTAAGTGGCACCTTCCGAGCCACCTAGATAACCGATTTTTAAAATTTTTGTAACAGGAGCCCATAAAACGTGACAGAGCAAAACCAGGTCTCGTCTGGGGCCAAGCCGCCTCGGTCCGCCAATCAGAAAACAACTCTAGTCAGCCAATTAGAAAACAGCTCTAATTAGCCAATCAGAAAGCAGAAAAAAAAGCTGCGTTATACCCTGCTGCGGTTTATGGGCTCCTGTTACTTAGCCCCTTAACAGGAACGATCCGAGCCACCTAGATAACCGATTTTTAAAATTTTTGTAACAGGAGCCCATAACTCGTAACTGAGCAAAACCAGGTGGCGTCTGGGGCCAAGCCGCCTCGGTCCGCCAATCAGAAAACAACCCTAGTCAGCCAATCAGTAAACAGCTCTAGTCAGCCAATCAGAAAGCAGAAAAAAAATCTGCGCTATACCCTGCTGCGGTTTATGGGCTCCTGTTACTTGGCCCCTTAAGTGGCACCTTCCGAGCCACCTAGATAACCGATTTTTAAAATTTTTGTAACAGGAGCCCATAAAACGTGACAGAGCAAAACCAGGTCGCGTCTGGGGCCAAGCCGCCTCGGTCCGCCAATCAGAAAACAACTCTAGTCAGCCAATCAGTAAACAGCTCTAGTCAGCCAATCAGAAAGCAGAAAAAAATCTGCGCTATACCCTGCTGCGGTTTATGGGCTCCTGTTACTTGGCCTCTTAAGTGGCACCTTCCGAGCCACCTAGATAACCGATTTTTAAAATTTTTGTAACAGGAGCCCATAAAACGTGACAGAGCAAAACCAGGTCGCGTCTGGGACCAAGCCGCCTCGGTCCGCCAATCAGAAAAAAACTCTAGTCAGCCAATTAGAAAACAGCTCTAATCAGCCAATCAGAAAGCAGAAAAAAATCTGCGCTATACCCTGCTGCGGTTTATGGGCTCCTGTTACTTGGCCCCTTAACTGGCACGTTCCGAGCCACCTAGATAACTGATTTTTAAATTTTTTTGTAACAGGAGCCCATAAAACGTGACAGAGCAAAACCAGGTCGCGTCTGGGGTCAAGCCGCCTCGGTCCGCCAATCAGAAAACAACTCTAGTCAGCCAATCAGTAAACAGCTCTAGTCAGCCAATCAGAAAGCAGAAAAAAATCTGCGCTATACCCTGCTGCGGTTTATGGGCTCCTGTTACTTGACCCCTGAAGTGGCACCTCCCGAGCCACCTAGATAACCGATTTTTAAAATTTTTGTAACAGGAGCCCATAAAACGTGACAGAGCAAAACCAGGTCGCGTCTGGGGCCAAGCCGCCTCGGTCCGCCAATCAGAAAACAACTCTAGTCAGCCAATTAGAAAACAGCTCTAATCAGCCAATCAGAAAGCAGAAAAAAAAGCTGCGTTATACCCTGCTGCGGTTTATGGGCTCCTGTTACTTGGCCTCTTAAGTGGCACCTTCCGAGCCACCTAGATAACCGATTTTTAAAATTTTTGTAACAGGAGCCCATAAAACGTGACAGAGCAAAACCAGGTCGCGTCTGGGGCCAAGCCGCCTCGGTCCGCCAATCAGAAAACAACTCTAGTCAGCCAATTAGAAAACAGCTCTAATTAGCCAATCAGAAAGCAGAAAAAAAGCTTCGTTATACCCTGCTGCGGTTTATGGGCTCCTGTTACTTAGCCCCTTAACAGGAACGTTCCGAGCCACCTAGATAACCGATTTTTAAAATTTTTGTAACAGGAGCCCATAAAACGTGACAGAGCAAAACCAGGTGGCGTCTGGGGCCAAGCCGCCTCGGTCCGCCAATCAGAAAACAACTCTAGTCAGCCAATTAGAAAACAGCTCTAATCAGCCAATCAGAAAGCAGAAAAAAAAGCTGCGTTATACCCTGCTGCGGTTTATGGGCTCCTGTTACTTGGCCTCTTAAGTGGCACCTTCCGAGCCACCTAGATAACCGATTTTTAAAATTTTTGTAACAGGAGCCCATAAAACGTGACAGAGCAAAACCAGGTCGCGTCTGGGACCAAGCCGCCTCGGTCCGCCAATCAGAAAAAAACTCTAGTCAGCCAATTAGAAAACAGCTCTAATCAGCCAATCAGAAAGCAGAAAAAAATCTGCGCTATACCCTGCTGCGGTTTATGGGCTCCTGTTACTTGGCCCCTTAACTGGCACGTTCCGAGCCACCTAGATAACTGATTTTTAAATTTTTTTGTAACAGGAGCCCATAAAACGTGACAGAGCAAAACCAGGTCGCGTCTGGGGTCAAGCCGCCTCGGTCCGCCAATCAGAAAACAACTCTAGTCAGCCAATCAGTAAACAGCTCTAGTCAGCCAATCAGAAAGCAGAAAAAAATCTGCGCTATACCCTGCTGCGGTTTATGGGCTCCTGTTACTTGACCCCTGAAGTGGCACCTCCCGAGCCACCTAGATAACCGATTTTTAAAATTTTTGTAACAGGAGCCCATAAAACGTGACAGAGCAAAACCAGGTCACGTCTGGGGCCAAGCCGCCTCGGTCCGCCAATCAGAAAACAACTCTAGTCAGCCAATTAGAAAACAGCTCTAATCAGCCAATCAGAAAGCAGAAAAAAAAGATGCGTTATACCCTGCTGCGATTTATGGGCTCCTGTTACTTGGCCCCTTAACTGGCACCTTCCGAGCCACCTACATAATCGATTTTTAAAGTTTTTGTAACAGGAGCCCATAAATCGTGACGGAGCAAAACCTGGTCGCGTCTGGGGCCAAGCCGCCTAGGTCCGCCAATCAGAAAACAACTCTAGTCAGCCAATTAGAAAACAGCTCTAATCAGCCAATCAGAAAGCAGAAAAAAAGCTGCGTTATACCCTGCTGCGATTTATGGGCTCCTGTTTCTTGGCCCCTTAACTGGCACCTTCCGAGCCACCTAGATAACCGATTTTTAAAGTTTTTGTAACAGGAGCCCATAAATCGTGACGGAGCACAACCTGGTCGCGTCTGGGGCCAAGCCGCCTAGGTCCGCCAATCAGAAAACAACTCTAGTCAGCCAATTAGACAACAGCTCTAATCAGCCAATCAGAAAGCAGAAAAAAAAGCTTCGTTATACCCTGCTGCGGTTTATGGGCTCCTGTTACTTGGCCCCTTAACTGGCACGTTCCGCGCCACATAGATAACTGATTTTTAAAATTTTTGTAACAAGAGCCCATAAATCGTAACTGTTCAAAACCAGGTCGCGTCTGGGGCCAAGCCGCCTCGGTCCGCCAATCAGAAAACAACTCTAGTCAGCAAATTAGAAAACAGCTCTAATCAGCCAATCAGAAAGCAGAAAAAAAAGCTGCGTTATACCCTGCTGCGATTTATGGGCTCCTGTTACTTAGCCCCTTAACTGGCACGATCCGAGCCACCTAGATAAACGATTTTTAAAGTTTTTGTAACAGGAGCCCATAAATCGTGACGGAGCAAAACCTGGTCGCGTCTGGGGCCAAGCCGCCTAGGTCCGCGAATCAGAAAACAACTCTAGTCAGCCAATTACAGAACAGCTCTAATCAGCCAATCAGAAAGTAGAAAAAAAGCTGCGTTATACCCTTCTGCGATTTATGGGCTCCTGTTTCTTGGCCCCTTAACTGGCACCTTCCGAGCCACCTAGATAACCGATTTTGAAAGTTTTTGTAACAGGAGCCCATAAATCGTGACGGAGCAAAACCTGGTCGCGTCTGGGGCCAAGCCGCCTAGGTCCGCCAATCAGAAAACAACTCTAGTCAGCCAATTAGTAAACAGCTCTAATCAGTCAATCAGAAAGCAGAAAAAAAAGCTGCGTTATACCCTGCTGCGGTTTATGGGCTCCTGTTACTTGGGCCCTTAACTGGAACGTTCCAAACCACCTAGATAACCGATTTTTAAAATTTTTAGGAACAGGAGCCCATAAAACGTGACAGAGCAAAACCAGGTCGCGTCTGGGGCCAAGCCGCCTCGGTCCGCCAATCAGAAAACTACTCTAGTCAGCCAATTAGAAAACAGCTCTAATCAGCCAATCAGAAAGCAGAAAAAAAAGCTGCGTTATACCCTGCTGCGGTTTATGGGCTCCTGTTACTTGGCCCCTTAACTGGCACGTTCCGCGCCACCTAGATAACTGATTTTTAAAATGTTTGTAACAGGAGCCCATAAATCGTAACTGAGCAAAACCAGGTCGCGTCTGGGGATAAGCCGCCTCGGTCCGCCAATCAGAAAACAACTCTAGACAGCCAATTAGAAAACAGCCCTAATCAGCCAATCAGAAACAGAAAAAAAAAGCTGCGTTATACCCTGCTGCGGTTTATGGGCTCCTGTTACTTAGCCCCTTAACTGGAACGTTCCGAGCGACCTGGATAACCGATTTTTAAAATTTTTGTAACAGGAGCTCATAAAACGTGACAGAGCAAAACCAGGTCGCATCTGGGGCCAAACCGCATCAGTCTGCCAATAAGCAAACAACTCTAGTCAGCCAATTAGAAAACAGCTCTAATCAGCCAATCAGAAAGCAGAAAAAAAGCTGCGTTATACCCTGCTGCGGTTTATGGGCTCCTGTTACTTGGCCCCTTAACTGGCACGTTCCGAGCCTCCTAGATAACCGATTTTTAAAATTTGGGTAACAGGAGCCCATAAATCGTAACAGAGCAAAACCAGGTCGAGTCTGGGGCCAAGCCAGCTCGCTCCTCCAATCAGAAAACAACTCTAGTCAGCCAATTAGAAAACAGCTCTAATCAGCCAATCAGAAAGCAGAAAAAAAAGCTGCGTTATACGCTGCTGCGGTTTATGGGCTCCTGTTACTTGGGCCCTTAACTAGAACGTTCCAAACCACCTAGATAACCGATTTTTAAAATTTTTAGGAACAGGAGCCCATAGAACTTGACAGAGCAAAACCAGGTCGCGTCTGGGGCCAAGCCGCCTCGGTCCGCCAATCAGAAAACAACTCTAGTCAGCCAATTAGAAAACAGCTCTAATCAGCCAATCAGAAAGCAGAAAAAAAAGCTGCGTTATACCCTGCTGCGGTTTATGGGCTCCTCTTACTTGGCCCCTTAACTGGCACGTTCCGCGCCACATAGATAACTGATTTTTAAAATTTTTGTAACAAGAGCCCATAAACCGTAACTGTTCAAAACCAGGTCGCGTCTGGGGCCAAGCCGCCTCGGTCCGCCAATCAGAAAACAACTCTAGTCAGCCAATTAGAAAACAGCTCTAATCAGCCAATCAGAAAGTAGAAAGAAGCTGCGTTATACCCTGCTGCGATTTATGGGCTCCTGTTTCTTGGCCCCTTAACTGGCACTTTCCGAGCCACCTAGATAACCGATTTTTAAAGTTTTTGTAACAGGAGCCCATAAATCGTGACGGAGCAAAACCTGGTCGCGTCTGGGGCCAAGCCGCCTAGGTCCGCCAATCAGAAAACAACTCTAGTCAGCCAATTAGAAAACAGGTCTAATCAGCCAATCAGAAAGCAGAAAAAAAAGCTGCGTTATACCCTGCTGCGGTTTATGGGCTCCTGTTACTTGGCCCCTTAACTGGCACGTTCCGGGCCACCTAGATAACCGATTTTTAAATTTTTTGTAACAGGAGCCCATAAAACGTGACAGAGCAAAACCGGGTCGCGTCTGGTGCCAAGCCGCCTCGGTCCGCCAATCAGAAAACAACTCTAGCCAGCCAATTAGAAAACAGCTCTAATCAGCCAATCAGAAAGCAGAAAAAAAGGCTGCGTTTTACCCTGCTGCGGTTTATGGGCTCCTGTTACTTGGCCCCTTAACTGGCACGTTCCGCGCCACCTAGATAACTGATTTTTAAAATGTTTGTAACAGGAGCCCATAAATCGTAACTGAGCAAAACCTGGTCGCGTCTGGGGCCAAGCCGCCTCGGTCCGCCAATCAGAAAACAACTCTAGACAGCCAATTAGAAAACAGCCCTAATCAGCCAATCAGAAACAGAAAAAAAAGCTGCGTTATACCCTGCTGCGGTTTATGGGCTCCTGTTACTTAGCCCCTTAACTGGCACGTTCCGCGCCACCTAGATAACTGATTTTTAAAATTTTTGTAACAGGAGCCCATAAATCGTAACTGAGCAAAACCAGGTCGCGTCTGGGGCCAAGCCGCCTCGGTCCGCCAATCAGAAAACAACTCTAGTCAGCCAATTAGAAAACAGCTCTAATCAGAAAATCAGAAATCAGAAAAAAAAGCTGCGTTATACCCCGCTGCGGTTTATGGGCTCCTGTTACTTGGCCCCTTAACTGGCACGTTCCGCGCCACCTAGATAACTGATTTTTAAAATTTTTGTAATAGGAGCCCATAAATCGTAACTGAGCAAAACCAGGTCGGGTCTGGGGCCAAGCCGCCTCGGTCCGCCAATCAGAAAACAACTCTAGACAGCCAATTAGAAAACAGCCCTAATCAGCCAATCAGAAACAGAAAAAAAAGCTGCGTTATACCCTGCTGCGGTTTATGGGCTCCTGTTACTTGGCCCCTTAACTGGCACGTTCCGAGCCACCTAGATACCGATTTTTAAAATTTTTGTAACAGGAGCCCATAAAACGCGACAGAGCAAAACCAGGTCGCGTCTGGGGCCAAGCCGCCTCGGTCCGCCAATCAGAAAACAACTCTAGTCAGCCAATTAGAAAACAGCTCTAATCAGCCAATCAGAAAGCAGAAAAAAAAGCTGCGTTATACCCTGCTGCGGTTTATGGGCTCCTGTTACTTGGCCCCTTAACTGGCACGTTCCGCACCACATAGATAACTGATTTTTAAAATTTTTGTAACAAGAGCCCATAAATCGTAACTGAGCAAAACCAGGTCGCGTCTGGGGCCAAGCCGCCTCGGTCCGCCAATGAGAAAACAACTCTAGTCAGCCAATTAGAAAACAGCTCTAATCAGCCAATCAGAAAACAGAAAAAAAAGCTGCGTTATACCCTGCTGCGGTTTATGGGCTCCTGTTACTTGGCCCCTTAACTGGCACGTTCCGCGCCACCTAGATAACTGATTTTTAAAATTTTTGTAACAGGAGCCCATAAATCGTATCTGAGCAAAACCAGGTCGCGTCTGGGGCCAAGCCGCCTCGGTCCGCCAATCAGAAAACAACTCTAGTCAGCCAATTAGAAAACAGCTCTAATCAGCCAATCAGAAAGCAGAAAAAAAAAGCTGCGTTATACCCTGCTGCGGTTTATGGGCTCCTGTTACTTGGCCCCTTAACTGGCACGTTCCGCGCCACCTAGATAACTGATTTTTAAAATTTTTGTAACAGGAGCCCATAAATCGTAACTGAGCAAAACCAGGTCGCGTCTGGGGCCAAGCCGCCTCGGTCCGCCAATCAGAAAACAACTCTAGACAGCCAATTAGAAAACAGCCCTAATCAGCCAATCAGAAACAGAAAAAAAAGCTGCGTTATACCCTGCTGCGGTTTATGGGCTCCTGTTACTTAGCCCCTTAACTGAAACGTTCCGAGCGACCTAGATAACCGATTTTTAAAATTTTTGTAACAGGAGCTCATAAAACGTGACAGAGCAAAACCAGGTCGCGTCTGGGGCCAGGCCGCCTCGGTCCGCCAATCAGAAAACAACTCTAGACAGCCAATTAGAAAACAGCTCTAATCAGCCAATCAGAAAGCAGAAAAAAAGCTGCGTTTTACCCTGCTGCGGTTTATGGGCTCCTGTTACTTGGCCCTTAACTTGCACCTTCCGCGCCTCCTAGATAACTGATTTTTAAAATGTTTGTAACAGGAGCCCATAAATCGTAACTGAGCAAAACCTGGTCGCGTCTGGGGCCAAGCCGCCTCGGTCCGCCAATCAGAAAACAACTCTAGACAGCCAATTAGAAAACAGCCCTAATCAGCCAATCAGAAAAAGAAAAAAAAGCTGTGTTATACCCTGCTGCGGTTTATGGGCTCCTGTTACTTGGCCCCTTAACTGGCACGTTCCGCGCCACCTAGATAACTGATTTTTAAAATTTTTGTAACAGGAGCCCATAAATCGTAACTGAGCAAAACCAGGTCGCGTCTGGGGCCAAGCCGCCTCGGTCCGCCAATCAGAAAACAACTCTAGTCAGCCAATAAGAAAACAGCTCTAATCAGCCAATCAGAAAGCAGAAAAAAAAGCTGCGTTATACCCTGCTGCGGTTTATGGGCTCCTGTTACTTGGCCCCTTAACTGGCACGTTCCGCGCCACCTAGATAACTGATTTTTAAAATTTTTGTAACAGGAGCCCATAAATCGTAACTGAGCAAAACCAGGTCGCGTCTGGGGCCAAGCCGCCTCGGTCCGCCAATCAGAAAACAACTCTAGTCAACCAATAAGAAAACAGCTCTAATCAGCCAATCAGAAAGCAGAAAAAAAAGCTGCGTTATACCCTGCTGCGGTTTATGGGCTCCTGTTACTTGGCCCCTTAACTGGCACGTTCCGCGCCACCTAGATAACTGATTTTTAAAATTTTTGTAACAGGAGCCCATAAATCGTAACTGAGCAAAACCAGGTCGCGTCTGGGGCCAAGCCGCCTCGGTCCGCTAATCAGAAAACAACTCTAGTCAGCCAATTAGGAAACAGCTCTAATCAGCCAATCAGAAAGCAGAAAAAAAAGCTGCGTTATACCCTGCTGCGGTTTATGGGCTCCTGTTACTTGGCCCCTTAACTGGCACGTTCCGCGCCACCTAGATAACTGATTTTTAAAATTTTTGTAACAGGAGCCCACAAATCGTAACTGAGCAAAACCAGGTCGCGTCTGGGGCCAAGCCGCCTCGGTCTGCCAATCAGAAAACAACTCTAGTCAGCCAATTAGAAAACAGCTCTAATCAGCCAATCAGAAAGCAGAAAAAAAAGCTGCGTTATACCCTGCTGCGGTTTATGGGCTCCTGTTACTTGGCCCCTTAACTGGCACGTTCCGCGCCACCTAGATAACTGATTTTTAAAATTTTTGTAACAGGAGCCCATAAATCGTAACTGAGCAAAACCAGGTCGCGTCTGGGGGCAAGCCGCCTCGGTCCGCCAATCAGAAAACAACTCTAGTCAGCCAATCAGTAAACAGCTCTAGTCAGCCAATCAGAAAGCAGAAAAAAATCTTCGCTATACCCTGCTGCGGTTTATGGGCTCCGGTTACTTGGCCCCTTAAGTGGCACCTTCCGAGCCACCTAGGTAACCGATTTTTAAAATTTTTGTAACAGGAGCCCATAAAACGTGACAGAGCAAAACCAGGTCGCGTCTGGGACCAATCCGCCTCGGTCCGCCAATCAGAAAACAACTCTAGTCAGCCAACTAGAAAACAGCTCTAATCAGCCAATCAGAAAGCAGAAAAAAAAGCTGCGTTATACCCTGCTGCGGTTTATGGGCTCCTGTTACTTGGCCCCTTAACTGGCACGTTCCGCGCCACCTAGATAACTGATTTTTAAAATTTTTGTAACAGGAGCCCATAAATCGTAACTGAGCAAAACCAGGTCGCGTCTGGGGCCAAGCCGCCTCGGTCCGCCAATCAGAAAACAACTCTAGTCAGCCAATTAGAAAACAGCTCTAATCAGCCAATCAGAAAGCAGAAAAAAAAGCTGCGTTATACCCTGCTGCGGTTTATGGGCTCCTGTTACTTAGCCCCTTAACAGGAACGTTCCGAGCCACCTAGATAACCGATTTTTAAAATTTTTGTAACAGGAGCCCATAACACGTGACAGAGCAAAACCAGGTCGCGTCTGGGGCCAAGCCGCCTCGGTCCGCCAATCAGAAAACAACTCTAGTCAGCCAATTAGAAAACAGCTCTAATCAGCCAATCAGAAAGCAGAAAAAAAAGCTGCGTTATACCCTGCTGCGGTTTATGGGCTCCTGTTACTTAGCCCCTTAACAGGAACGTTCCGAGCCACCTAGATAACCGATTTTTAAAATTTTTGTAACAGGAGCCCATAAAACGTGACAGAGCAAAACCAGGTCGCGTCTGGGGCCAAGCCGCCTCGGTCCGCCAATCAGAAAACAACTCTAGTCAGCCAACTAGAAAACAGCTCTAATCAGCCAATCAGAAAGCAGAAAAAAAAGCTGCGTTATACCCTGCTGCGGTTTATGGGCTCCTGTTACTTGGCCCCTTAACTGGCACGTTCCGCGCCACCTAGATAACTGATTTTTAAAATTTTTGTAACAGGAGCCCATAAATCGTAACTGAGCAAAACCAGGTCGCGTCTGGGGCCAAGCCGCCTCGGTCCGCCAATCAGAAAACAACTCTAGTCAGCCAATCAGTAAACAGCTATAGTCAGCCAATCAGAAAGCAGAAAAAAATCTGCGCTATACCCTGCTGCGGTTTATGGGCTCCTGTTACTTGGCCCCTTAACTGGCACGTTCCGAGCCACCTAGATAACCGATTTTTAAAATTTTTGTAACAGGAGCCCATAAAACGTGACAGAGCAAAACCAGGTCGCGTCTGGGGCCAAGCCGCCTCGGTCCGCCAATCAGAAAACAACCCTAGGCAGCCAATCAGTAAACAGCTCTAGTCAGCCAATCAGAAAGCAGAAAAAAATCTGCGCTATACCCTGCTGCGGTTTATGGGCTCCTGTTACTTGGCCCCTTAACTGGCACGTTCCGAGCCACCTAGATAACTGATTTTTAAAATTTTTGTAACAGGAGCCCATAAATCGTAACTGAGCAAAACCAGGTCGCGTCTGGGGCCAAGCCGCCTCGGTCCGCCAATCAGAAAACAACTCTAGTCAGCCAATCAGTAAACAGCTATAGTCAGCCAATCAGAAAGCAGAAAAAAAGCTGCGTTATACCCTGCTGCGGTGTATGGGCTCCTGTTACTTGGCCCCTTAACTGGCACGTTCCGCGCCACCTAGATAACTGATTTTTAAAATTTTTGTAACAGGAGCCCATAAATCGTAACTGAGCAAAACCAGGTCGCGTCTGGGGCCAAGCCGCCTCGGTCCGCCAATCAGAAAACAACTCTAGTCAGCCAATCAGTAAACAGCTATAGTCAGCCAATCAGAAAGCAGAAAAAAATCTGCGCTATACCCTGCTGCGGTTTATGGGCTCCTGTTACTTGGCCCCTTAACTGGCACGTTCCGAGCCACCTAGATAACCGATTTTTAAAATTTTTTTAACAGGAGCCCATAAATCGTAACTGAGCAAAACCAGGTCGCGTCTGGGGCCAAGCCGCCTCGGTCCGCCAATCAGAAAGCAACTCTAGTCAGCCAATTAGAAAACAGCTCTAATCAGCCAATCAGAAAGCAGAAAAAAAAGCTGCGTTATACCCTGCTGCGGTTTATGGGCTCCTGTTACTTAGCCCCTTAACAGGAACGTTCCGAGCCACCTAGATAACCGATTTTTAAAATTTTTGTAACAGGAGCCCATAAAACGTGACAGAGCAAAACCAGGTCGCGTCTGGGGCCAAGCCGCCTCGGTCCGCCAATCAGAAAACAACTCTAGTCAGCCAACTAGAAAACAGCTCTAATCAGCCAATCAGAAAGCAGAAAAAAAAGCTGCGTTATACCCTGCTGCGGTTTATGGGCTCCTGTTACTTGGCCCCTTAACTGGCACGTTCCGCGCCACCTAGATAACTGATTTTTAAAATTTTTGTAACAGGAGCCCATAAATCGTAACTGAGCAAAACCAGGTCGCGTCTGGGGCCAAGCCGCCTCGGTCCGCCAATCAGAAAACAACTCTAGTCAGCCAATCAGTAAACAGCTATAGTCAGCCAATCAGAAAGCAGAAAAAAATCTGCGCTATACCCTGCTGCGGTTTATGGGCTCCTGTTACTTGGCCCCTTAACTGGCACGTTCCGAGCCACCTAGATAACCGATTTTTAAAATTTTTGTAACAGGAGCCCATAAAACGTGACAGAGCAAAACCAGGTCGCGTCTGGGGCCAAGCCGCCTCGGTCCGCCAATCAGAAAACAACCCTAGGCAGCCAATCAGTAAACAGCTCTAGTCAGCCAATCAGAAAGCAGAAAAAAATCTGCGCTATACCCTGCTGCGGTTTATGGGCTCCTGTTACTTGGCCCCTTAACTGGCACGTTCCGAGCCACCTAGATAACTGATTTTTAAAATTTTTGTAACAGGAGCCCATAAATCGTAACTGAGCAAAACCAGGTCGCGTCTGGGGCCAAGCCGCCTCGGTCCGCCAATCAGAAAACAACTCTAGTCAGCCAATCAGTAAACAGCTATAGTCAGCCAATCAGAAAGCAGAAAAAAAGCTGCGTTATACCCTGCTGCGGTTTATGGGCTCCTGTTACTTGGCCCCTTAACTGGCACGTTCCGCGCCACCTAGATAACTGATTTTTAAAATTTTTGTAACAGGAGCCCATAAATCGTAACTGAGCAAAACCAGGTCGCGTCTGGGGCCAAGCCGCCTCGGTCCGCCAATCAGAAAACAACTCTAGTCAGCCAATCAGTAAACAGCTATAGTCAGCCAATCAGAAAGCAGAAAAAAATCTGCGCTATACCCTGCTGCGGTTTATGGGCTCCTGTTACTTGGCCCCTTAACTGGCACGTTCCGAGCCACCTAGATAACCGATTTTTAAAATTTTTTTAACAGGAGCCCATAAATCGTAACTGAGCAAAACCAGGTCGCGTCTGGGGCCAAGCCGCCTCGGTCCGCCAATCAGAAAGCAACTCTAGTCAGCCAATTAGAAAACAGCTCTAATCAGCCAATCAGAAAGCAGAAAAAAAAGCTGCGTTATACCCTGCTGCGGTTTATGGGCTCCTGTTACTTAGCCCCTTAACAGGAACGTTCCGAGCCACCTAGATAACCGATTTTTAAAATTTTTGTAACAGGAGCCCATAACACGTGACAGAGCAAAACCAGGTGGCGTCTGGGGCCAAGCCGCCTCGGTCCGCCAATCAGAAAACAACCCTAGTCAGCCAATCAGTAAACAGCTCTAGTCAGCCAATCAGAAAGCAAAAAAAAATCTGCGCTATACCCTGCTGCGGTTTATGGGCTCCTGTTACTTGGCCCCTTAACTGGCACGTTCCGAGCCACCTAGATAACTGATTTTTAAATTTTTTTGGAACAGGAGCCCATAAAACGTGACAGAGCAAAACCAGGTCGCGTCTGGGGTCAAGCCGCCTCGGTCCGCCAATCAGAAAACAACCCTAGTCAGCCAATCAGTAAACAGCTCTAGTCAGCCAATCAGAAAGCAGAAAAAAATCTGCGCTATACCCTGCTGCGGTTTATGGGCTCCTGTTACTTGGCCCCTTAACTGGCACGTTCCGAGCCACCTAGATAACTGATTTTTAAATTTTTTTTGGAACAGGAGCCCATAAAACGTGACAGAGCAAAACCAGGTCGCGTCTGGGGTCAAGCCGCCTCGGTCCGCCAATCAGAAAACAACTCTAGTCAGCCAATCAGTAAACAGCTCTAGTCAGCCAATCAGAAAACAGAAAAAAATCTGCGCTATACCCTGCTGCGGTTTATGGGCTCCTGTTACTTGGCCCCTTAAGTGGCACCTTCCGAGCCACCTAGATAACCGATTTTTAAAATTTTTGTAACAGGAGCCCATAAATCGTAACTGAGCAAAACCAAGTCGCGTCTGGGGCCAAGCCGCCTCGGTCCGCCAATCAGAAAACAACTCTAGTCAGCCAATTAGAAAACAGCTCTAATCAGCCAATCAGAAAGCAGAAAAAAAAGCTGCGTTATACCCTGCTGCGGTTTATGGGCTCCTGTCACTTGGCCCCTTAACTGGCACGTTCCGCGCCACCTAGATAACTGATTTTTAAAATTTTTGTAACAGGAGCCCATAAATCGTAACTGAGCAAAACCAGGTCGCGTCTGGGGCCAAGCCGCCTCGGTCCGCCAATCAGAAAACAACTCTAGTCAGCCAATAAGAAAACAGCTCTAATCAGCCAATCAGAAAGCAGAAAAAAAAGCTGCGTTATACCCTGCTGCGGTTTATGGGCTCCTGTTACTTGGCCCCTTAACTGGCACGTTCCGCGCCACCTAGATAACTGATTTTTAAAATTTTTGTAACAGGAGCCCATAAATCGTAACTGAGCAAAACCAGGTCGCGTCTGGGGCCAAGCCGCCTCGGTCCGCCAATCAGAAAACAACTCTAGTCAACCAATAAGAAAACAGCTCTAATCAGCCAATCAGAAAGCAGAAAAAAAAGCTGCGTTATACCCTGCTGCGGTTTATGGGCTCCTGTTACTTGGCCCCTTAACTGGCACGTTCCGCGCCACCTAGATAACTGATTTTTAAAATTTTTGTAACAGGAGCCCATAAATCGTAACTGAGCAAAACCAGGTCGCGTCTGGGGCCAAGCCGCCTCGGTCCGCTAATCAGAAAACAACTCTAGTCAGCCAATTAGGAAACAGCTCTAATCAGCCAATCAGAAAGCAGAAAAAAAAGCTGCGTTATACCCTGCTGCGGTTTATGGGCTCCTGTTACTTGGCCCCTTAACTGGCACGTTCCGCGCCACCTAGATAACTGATTTTTAAAATTTTTGTAACAGGAGCCCACAAATCGTAACTGAGCAAAACCAGGTCGCGTCTGGGGCCAAGCCGCCTCGGTCTGCCAATCAGAAAACAACTCTAGTCAGCCAATTAGAAAACAGCTCTAATCAGCCAATCAGAAAGCAGAAAAAAAAGCTGCGTTATACCCTGCTGCGGTTTATGGGCTCCTGTTACTTGGCCCCTTAACTGGCACGTTCCGCGCCACCTAGATAACTGATTTTTAAAATTTTTGTAACAGGAGCCCATAAATCGTAACTGAGCAAAACCAGGTCGCGTCTGGGGGCAAGCCGCCTCGGTCCGCCAATCAGAAAACAACTCTAGTCAGCCAATCAGTAAACAGCTCTAGTCAGCCAATCAGAAAGCAGAAAAAAATCTTCGCTATACCCTGCTGCGGTTTATGGGCTCCGGTTACTTGGCCCCTTAAGTGGCACCTTCCGAGCCACCTAGGTAACCGATTTTTAAAATTTTTGTAACAGGAGCCCATAAAACGTGACAGAGCAAAACCAGGTCGCGTCTGGGACCAATCCGCCTCGGTCCGCCAATCAGAAAACAACTCTAGTCAGTCAACTAGAAAACAGCTCTAATCAGCCAATCAGAAAGCAGAAAAAAAAGCTGCGTTATACCCTGCTGCGGTTTATGGGCTCCTGTTACTTGGCCCCTTAACTGGCACGTTCCGCGCCACCTAGATAACTGATTTTTAAAATTTTTGTAACAGGAGCCCATAAATCGTAACTGAGCAAAACCAGGTCGCGTCTGGGGCCAAGCCGCCTCGGTCCGCCAATCAGAAAACAACTCTAGTCAGCCAATTAGAAAACAGCTCTAATCAGCCAATCAGAAAGCAGAAAAAAAAGCTGCGTTATACCCTGCTGCGGTTTATGGGCTCCTGTTACTTAGCCCCTTAACAGGAACGTTCCGAGCCACCTAGATAACCGATTTTTAAAATTTTTGTAACAGGAGCCCATAACACGTGACAGAGCAAAACCAGGTCGCGTCTGGGGCCAAGCCGCCTCGGTCCGCCAATCAGAAAACAACTCTAGTCAGCCAATTAGAAAACAGCTCTAATCAGCCAATCAGAAAGCAGAAAAAAAAGCTGCGTTATACCCTGCTGCGGTTTATGGGCTCCTGTTACTTAGCCCCTTAACAGGAACGTTCCGAGCCACCTAGATAACCGATTTTTAAAATTTTTGTAACAGGAGCCCATAAAACGTGACAGAGCAAAACCAGGTCGCGTCTGGGGCCAAGCCGCCTCGGTCCGCCAATCAGAAAACAACTCTAGTCAGCCAACTAGAAAACAGCTCTAATCAGCCAATCAGAAAGCAGAAAAAAAAGCTGCGTTATACCCTGCTGCGGTTTATGGGCTCCTGTTACTTGGCCCCTTAACTGGCACGTTCCGCGCCACCTAGATAACTGATTTTTAAAATTTTTGTAACAGGAGCCCATAAATCGTAACTGAGCAAAACCAGGTCGCGTCTGGGGCCAAGCCGCCTCGGTCCGCCAATCAGAAAACAACTCTAGTCAGCCAATCAGTAAACAGCTATAGTCAGCCAATCAGAAAGCAGAAAAAAATCTGCGCTATACCCTGCTGCGGTTTATGGGCTCCTGTTACTTGGCCCCTTAACTGGCACGTTCCGAGCCACCTAGATAACCGATTTTTAAAATTTTTGTAACAGGAGCCCATAAAACGTGACAGAGCAAAACCAGGTCGCGTCTGGGGCCAAGCCGCCTCGGTCCGCCAATCAGAAAACAACCCTAGGCAGCCAATCAGTAAACAGCTCTAGTCAGCCAATCAGAAAGCAGAAAAAAATCTGCGCTATACCCTGCTGCGGTTTATGGGCTCCTGTTACTTGGCCCCTTAACTGGCACGTTCCGAGCCACCTAGATAACTGATTTTTAAAATTTTTGTAACAGGAGCCCATAAATCGTAACTGAGCAAAACCAGGTCGCGTCTGGGGCCAAGCCGCCTCGGTCCGCCAATCAGAAAACAACTCTAGTCAGCCAATCAGTAAACAGCTATAGTCAGCCAATCAGAAAGCAGAAAAAAAGCTGCGTTATACCCTGCTGCGGTGTATGGGCTCCTGTTACTTGGCCCCTTAACTGGCACGTTCCGCGCCACCTAGATAACTGATTTTTAAAATTTTTGTAACAGGAGCCCATAAATCGTAACTGAGCAAAACCAGGTCGCGTCTGGGGCCAAGCCGCCTCGGTCCGCCAATCAGAAAACAACTCTAGTCAGCCAATCAGTAAACAGCTATAGTCAGCCAATCAGAAAGCAGAAAAAAATCTGCGCTATACCCTGCTGCGGTTTATGGGCTCCTGTTACTTGGCCCCTTAACTGGCACGTTCCGAGCCACCTAGATAACCGATTTTTAAAATTTTTTTAACAGGAGCCCATAAATCGTAACTGAGCAAAACCAGGTCGCGTCTGGGGCCAAGCCGCCTCGGTCCGCCAATCAGAAAGCAACTCTAGTCAGCCAATTAGAAAACAGCTCTAATCAGCCAATCAGAAAGCAGAAAAAAAAGCTGCGTTATACCCTGCTGCGGTTTATGGGCTCCTGTTACTTAGCCCCTTAACAGGAACGTTCCGAGCCACCTAGATAACCGATTTTTAAAATTTTTGTAACAGGAGCCCATAAAACGTGACAGAGCAAAACCAGGTCGCGTCTGGGGCCAAGCCGCCTCGGTCCGCCAATCAGAAAACAACTCTAGTCAGCCAACTAGAAAACAGCTCTAATCAGCCAATCAGAAAGCAGAAAAAAAAGCTGCGTTATACCCTGCTGCGGTTTATGGGCTCCTGTTACTTGGCCCCTTAACTGGCACGTTCCGCGCCACCTAGATAACTGATTTTTAAAATTTTTGTAACAGGAGCCCATAAATCGTAACTGAGCAAAACCAGGTCGCGTCTGGGGCCAAGCCGCCTCGGTCCGCCAATCAGAAAACAACTCTAGTCAGCCAATCAGTAAACAGCTATAGTCAGCCAATCAGAAAGCAGAAAAAAATCTGCGCTATACCCTGCTGCGGTTTATGGGCTCCTGTTACTTGGCCCCTTAACTGGCACGTTCCGAGCCACCTAGATAACCGATTTTTAAAATTTTTGTAACAGGAGCCCATAAAACGTGACAGAGCAAAACCAGGTCGCGTCTGGGGCCAAGCCGCCTCGGTCCGCCAATCAGAAAACAACCCTAGGCAGCCAATCAGTAAACAGCTCTAGTCAGCCAATCAGAAAGCAGAAAAAAATCTGCGCTATACCCTGCTGCGGTTTATGGGCTCCTGTTACTTGGCCCCTTAACTGGCACGTTCCGAGCCACCTAGATAACTGATTTTTAAAATTTTTGTAACAGGAGCCCATAAATCGTAACTGAGCAAAACCAGGTCGCGTCTGGGGCCAAGCCGCCTCGGTCCGCCAATCAGAAAACAACTCTAGTCAGCCAATCAGTAAACAGCTATAGTCAGCCAATCAGAAAGCAGAAAAAAAGCTGCGTTATACCCTGCTGCGGTTTATGGGCTCCTGTTACTTGGCCCCTTAACTGGCACGTTCCGCGCCACCTAGATAACTGATTTTTAAAATTTTTGTAACAGGAGCCCATAAATCGTAACTGAGCAAAACCAGGTCGCGTCTGGGGCCAAGCCGCCTCGGTCCGCCAATCAGAAAACAACTCTAGTCAGCCAATCAGTAAACAGCTATAGTCAGCCAATCAGAAAGCAGAAAAAAATCTGCGCTATACCCTGCTGCGGTTTATGGGCTCCTGTTACTTGGCCCCTTAACTGGCACGTTCCGAGCCACCTAGATAACCGATTTTTAAAATTTTTTTAACAGGAGCCCATAAATCGTAACTGAGCAAAACCAGGTCGCGTCTGGGGCCAAGCCGCCTCGGTCCGCCAATCAGAAAGCAACTCTAGTCAGCCAATTAGAAAACAGCTCTAATCAGCCAATCAGAAAGCAGAAAAAAAAGCTGCGTTATACCCTGCTGCGGTTTATGGGCTCCTGTTACTTAGCCCCTTAACAGGAACGTTCCGAGCCACCTAGATAACCGATTTTTAAAATTTTTGTAACAGGAGCCCATAACACGTGACAGAGCAAAACCAGGTGGCGTCTGGGGCCAAGCCGCCTCGGTCCGCCAATCAGAAAACAACCCTAGTCAGCCAATCAGTAAACAGCTCTAGTCAGCCAATCAGAAAGCAAAAAAAAATCTGCGCTATACCCTGCTGCGGTTTATGGGCTCCTGTTACTTGGCCCCTTAACTGGCACGTTCCGAGCCACCTAGATAACTGATTTTTAAATTTTTTTGGAACAGGAGCCCATAAAACGTGACAGAGCAAAACCAGGTCGCGTCTGGGGTCAAGCCGCCTCGGTCCGCCAATCAGAAAACAACCCTAGTCAGCCAATCAGTAAACAGCTCTAGTCAGCCAATCAGAAAGCAGAAAAAAATCTGCGCTATACCCTGCTGCGGTTTATGGGCTCCTGTTACTTGGCCCCTTAACTGGCACGTTCCGAGCCACCTAGATAACTGATTTTTAAATTTTTTTTGGAACAGGAGCCCATAAAACGTGACAGAGCAAAACCAGGTCGCGTCTGGGGTCAAGCCGCCTCGGTCCGCCAATCAGAAAACAACTCTAGTCAGCCAATCAGTAAACAGCTCTAGTCAGCCAATCAGAAAACAGAAAAAAATCTGCGCTATACCCTGCTGCGGTTTATGGGCTCCTGTTACTTGGCCCCTTAAGTGGCACCTTCCGAGCCACCTAGATAACCGATTTTTAAAATTTTTGTAACAGGAGCCCATAAATCGTAACTGAGCAAAACCAAGTCGCGTCTGGGGCCAAGCCGCCTCGGTCCGCCAATCAGAAAACAACTCTAGTCAGCCAATTAGAAAACAGCTCTAATCAGCCAATCAGAAAGCAGAAAAAAAAGCTGCGTTATACCCTGCTGCGGTTTATGGGCTGCTGTTACTTAGCCCCTTAACTGGAACGTTCCGAGCCACCTAGATAACCGATTTTTAAAATTTTTTGGAACAGGAGCCCATAAAACGTGACAGAGCAAAACCAGGTCGCGTCTGGGGTCAAGCCGCCTCGGTCCGCCAATCAGAAAACAACCCTAGTCAGCCAATCAGTAAACAGCTCTAGTCAGCCAATCAGAAAGCAGAAAAAAATCTGCGCTATACCCTGCTGCGGTTTATGGGCTCCTGTTACTTGGCCCCTTAAGTGGCACCTTCTGAGCCACCTAGGTAACCGATTTTTAAAATTTTTGTAACAGGAGCCCATAAAACGTGACAGAGCAAAAACAGGTCGCGTCTGGGGCCAAGCCGCCTCGGTCCGCCAATCAGAAAACAACTCTAGTCAGCCAATCAGTAAACAGCTCTAGTCAGCCAATCAGAAAGCAGAAAAAAATCTGCGCTATACCCTGCTGCGGTTTATGGGCTCCTGTTACTTTGCCCCTTAAGTGGCACCTTCCGAGCCACCTAGATAACCGATTTTTAAAATTTTTGTAACAGGAGCCCATAAAACGTGACAGAGCAAAACCAGGTCGCGTCTGGGGCCAAGCCGCCTCGGTCCGCCAATCAGAAAACAACTCTAGTCAGCCAATCAGTAAACAGCTCTAGTCAGCCAATCAGAAAGCAGAAAAATATCTGCGCTATACCTTGCTGCGGTTTATGGGCTCCTGTTACTTGGCCCCTTAAGTGGCACCTTCTGAGCCACCTAGGTAACCGATTTTTAAAATTTTTGTAACAGGAGCCCATAAAACGTGACAGAGCAAAACCAGGTCGCGTCTGGGACCAAGCCGCCTCGGTCCGCCAATCAGAAAACAACTCTAGTCAGCCAATTAGAAAACAGCTCTAATCAGTCAATCAGAAAGCAGAAAAAAAAGCTGCGTTACACCCTGCTGCGGTTTATGGGCTCCTGTTACTTGGCCCCTTACCTGGCACCTTCTGAGCCACCTAGGTAACCGATTTTTAAAATTTTTGTAACAGGAGCCCATAAAACGTGACAGAGCAAAACCAGGTCGCGTCTGGGGCCAAGCCGCCTCGGTCCGCCAATCAGAAAACAACTCTAGTCAACCAATCAGTAAACAGCTCTAGTCAGCCAATCAGAAAGCAGAAAAAAATCTGCGCTATACCTTGCTGCGGTTTATGGGCTCCTGTTACTTGGCCCCTTAAGTGGCACCTTCTGAGCCACCTAGGTAACCGATTTTTAAAATTTTTGTAACAGGAGCCCATAAATCGTAACTGAGCAAAACCAAGTCGCGTCTGGGGCCAAGCCGCCTCGGTCCGCCAATCAGAAAACAACTCTAGTCAGCCAATTAGAAAACAGCTCTAATCAGCCAATCAGAAAGCAGAAAAAAAAGCTGCGTTATACCCTGCTGCGGTTTATGGGCTGCTGTTACTTAGCCCCTTAACTGGAACGTTCCGAGCCACCTAGATAACCGATTTTTAAAATTTTTTGGAACAGGAGCCCATAAAACGTGACAGAGCAAAACCAGGTCGCGTCTGGGGTCAAGCCGCCTCGGTCCGCCAATCAGAAAACAACCCTAGTCAGCCAATCAGTAAACAGCTCTAGTCAGCCAATCAGAAAGCAGAAAAAAATCTGCGCTATACCCTGCTGCGGTTTATGGGCTCCTGTTACTTGGCCCCTTAAGTGGCACCTTCTGAGCCACCTAGGTAACCGATTTTTAAAATTTTTGTAACAGGAGCCCATAAAACGTGACAGAGCAAAAACAGGTCGCGTCTGGGGCCAAGCCGCCTCGGTCCGCCAATCAGAAAACAACTCTAGTCAGCCAATCAGTAAACAGCTCTAGTCAGCCAATCAGAAAGCAGAAAAAAATCTGCGCTATACCCTGCTGCGGTTTATGGGCTCCTGTTACTTTGCCCCTTAAGTGGCACCTTCCGAGCCACCTAGATAACCGATTTTTAAAATTTTTGTAACAGGAGCCCATAAAACGTGACAGAGCAAAACCAGGTCGCGTCTGGGGCCAAGCCGCCTCGGTCCGCCAATCAGAAAACAACTCTAGTCAGCCAATCAGTAAACAGCTCTAGTCAGCCAATCAGAAAGCAGAAAAATATCTGCGCTATACCTTGCTGCGGTTTATGGGCTCCTGTTACTTGGCCCCTTAAGTGGCACCTTCTGAGCCACCTAGGTAACCGATTTTTAAAATTTTTGTAACAGGAGCCCATAAAACGTGACAGAGCAAAACCAGGTCGCGTCTGGGACCAAGCCGCCTCGGTCCGCCAATCAGAAAACAACTCTAGTCAGCCAATTAGAAAACAGCTCTAATCAGTCAATCAGAAAGCAGAAAAAAAAGCTGCGTTACACCCTGCTGCGGTTTATGGGCTCCTGTTACTTGGCCCCTTACCTGGCACCTTCTGAGCCACCTAGGTAACCGATTTTTAAAATTTTTGTAACAGGAGCCCATAAAACGTGACAGAGCAAAACCAGGTCGCGTCTGGGGCCAAGCCGCCTCGGTCCGCCAATCAGAAAACAACTCTAGTCAACCAATCAGTAAACAGCTCTAGTCAGCCAATCAGAAAGCAGAAAAAAATCTGCGCTATACCCTGCTGCGGTTTATGGGCTCCTGTTACTTGGCCTCTTAAGTGGCACCTTCCGAGCCACCTAGATAACCGATTTTTAAAATTTTTGTAACAGGAGCCCATAAAACGTGACAGAGCAAAACCAGTTCGCGTCTGGGACCAAGCCGCCTCGGTCCGCCAATCAGAAAACAACTCTAGTCAGCCAATCAGTAAACAGCTCTAGTCAGCCAATCAGAAAGCAGAAAAAAATCTGCGCTATACCCTGCTGCGGTTTATGGGCTCCTGTTACTTTACCCCTGAAGTGGCACCTTCCGAGCCACCTAGATAACCGATTTTTAAAATTTTTGTAACAGGAGCCCATAAAACGTGACAGAGCAAAACCAGGTCGCGTCTGGGGCCAAGCCGCCTCGGTCCGCCAATCAGAAAACAACTCTAGTCAGCCAATTAGAAAACAGCTCTAATCAGCCAATCAGAAAGCAGAAAAAAAAGCTACGTTATACCCTGCTGCGGTTTATGGGTTCCAGTTACTTGGCCCCTTAACTGGCACGTTCCGCGCCACCTAGATAACTGATTTTTAAAATTTTTTTAACAGGAGCCCATAAATCGTAACTGAGCAAAACCAGGTCGCGTCTGGGGCCAAGCCGCCTCGGTCCGCCAATCAGAAAACAACTCTAGTCAGCCAATCAGTAAACAGCTATAGTCAGCCAATCAGAAAGCAGAAAAAAATCTGCGCTATACCCTGCTGCGGTTTATGGGCTCCTGTTACTTGGCCCCTTAACTGGCACGTTCCGAGCCACCTAGATAACCGATTTTTAAAATTTTTGTAACAGGAGCCCATAAAACGTGACAGAGCAAAACCAGGTCGCGTCTGGGGCCAAGCCGCCTCGGTCCGCCAATCAGAAAACAACCCTAGGCAGCCAATCAGTAAACAGCTCTAGTCAGCCAATCAGAAAGCAGAAAAAAATCTGCGCTATACCCTGCTGCGGTTTATGGGCTCCTGTTACTTGGCCCCTTAACTGGCACCTTCTGAGCCACCTAGGTAACCGATTTTTAAAATTTTTGTAACAGGAGCCCATAAAACGTGACAGAGCAAAACCAGGTCGCATCTGGGGTCAAGCCGCCTCGGTCCGCCAATCAGAAAACAACTCTAGTCAGCCAATCAGTAAACAGCTATAGTCAGCCAATCAGAAAGCAGAAAAAAATCTGCGCTATACCCTGCTGCGGTTTATGGGCTCCTGTTACTTGGCCCCTTAAGTGGCACCTTCCGAGCCACCTAGATAACCGATTTTTAAAATTTTTGTAACAGGAGCCCATAAAACGTAACAGAGCAAAACCAGGTCGTGTCTGGGGCCAAGCCGCCTCGGTCCGCCAATCAGAAAACAACTCTAGTCAGCCAATTAGAAAACAGCTCTAATTAGCCAATCAGAAAGCAGAAAAAAAAGCTGCGTTATACCCTGCTGCGGTTTATGGGCTCCTGTTACTTAGCCCCTTAACAGGAACGTTCCGAGCCACCTAGATAACCAATTTTTAAAATTTTTGTAACAGGAGCCCATAAAACGTGACAGAGCAAAACCAGGTGGCGTCTGGGGCCAAGCCGCCTCGGTCCGCCAATCAGAAAACAACCCTTGTCAGCCAATCAGTAAACAGCTCTAGTCAGCCAATCAGAAAGCAGAAAAAAATCTGCGCTATACCCTACTGCGGTTTATGGGCTCCTGTTACTTGGCCCCTTAACTGGCACGTTCCGAGCCACCTAGATAACTGATTTTTAAATTTTTTTGGAACAGGAGCCCATAAAACGTGACAGAGCAAAACCAGGTCGCGTCTGGGGTCAAGCCGCCTCGGTCCGCTAATCAGAAAACAACTCTAGTCAGCCAATCAGTAAACAGCTCTAGTCAGCCAATCAGAAAACAGAAAAAAATCTGCGCTATACCTTGCTGCGGTTTATGGGCTCCTGTTACTTGGCCCCTTAACTGGCACCTTCCGAGCCACCTAGATAACTGATTTTTAAAATTTTTGTAACAAGAGCCCATAAATCGTAACTGTTCAAAACCAGGTCGCGTCTGGTTCCAAGCCGCCTCCGTCCGCCAATCAGAAAACAACTCTAGTCAGCCAATTAGAAAACAGCTCTAATCAGCCAATCAGAAAGTAGAAAAAAAGCTGCGTAATACCCTGCTGCGATTTATGGGCTCCTGTTTCTTGGCCCCTTAACTGGCACCTTCCGAGCCACCTAGATAACCGATTTTTAAAGTTTTTGTAACAGGAGCCCATAAACCGTGACGAGCAAAACCTGGTCGCGTCTGGGGCCAAGCCGCCTAGGTCCGCCAATCAGAAAATAACTCTAGTCAGCCAATTAGAAAACAGCTCTAATCAGTCAATCAGAAAGCAGAAAAAAAAGCTGCGTTATACCCTGCTGCGGTTTATGGGCTCCTGTTACTTGGCCCCTTAACTGGCACGTTCCAAGCCACCTAGATACCGATTTTTAAAATTTTTGTAACAGGAGCCCATAAAACGCGACAGAGCAAAACCAGATCGCGTCTGGGGCCAAGCCGCCTCGGTCCGCCAATCAGAAAACAACTCTAGTCAGCCAATTAGAAAACAGCTCTAATCAGCCAATCAGAAAGCAGAAAAAAAAGCTGCGTTATACCCTGCTGCGGTTTATGGGCTCCTGTTACTTGGCCCCTTAACTGGCACGTTCCGCGCCACATAGATAACTGATTTTTAAAATTTTTGTAACAAGAGCCCATAAATCGTAACTGAGCAAAACCAGGTCGCGTCTGGGGCCAAGACGCCTCGGTCCGCCAATCAGAAAACAACTCTAGTCAGCCAATTAGAAAACAGGTCTAATCAGCCAATCAGAAAGCAGAAAAAAAAGCTGCGTTATACCCTGCTGCGGTTTATGGGCTCCTGTTACTTGGCCCCTTAACTGGCACGTTCCGCGCCACCTAGATAACTGATTTTTAAAATTTTTGTAACAAGAGCCCATAAATCGTAACTGTTCAAAACCAGGTCGCGTCTGGGGCCAAGCCGCCTCGGTCCGCCAATCAGAAAACAACTCTAGTCAGCCAATTAGAAAACAGGTCTAATCAGTCAATCAGAAAGCAGAAAAAAAGCTGCGTTATTCCCTGCTGCGATTTATGGGCTCCTGTTTCTTGGCCCCTTAACTGGCACCTTCCGAGCCACCTAGATAACCGATTTTTAAAGTTTTTGTAACAGGAGCCCATAAATCGTGACGGAGCAAAACCTGGTCGCGTCTGGGGCCAAGCCGCCTAGGTCCGCCAATCAGAAAACAACTCTAGTCAGCCAATTAGAAAACAGGTCTAATCAGCCAATCAGAAAGCAGAAAAAAAAGCTGCGTTATACCCTGCTGCGGTTTATGGGCTCCTGTTACTTGGCCCCTTAACTGGCACGTTCCGGGCCACCTAGATAACCGATTTTTAAATTTTTTGTAACAGGAGCCCATAAAACGTGCCAGAGCAAAACCGGGTCGCGCCTGGTGCCAAGCCGCCTCGGTCCGCCAATCAGAAAACAACTCTAGCCAACCAATTAGAAAACAGCTCTAATCAGCCAATCAGAAAGCAGAAAAAAAAGCTGCGTTATACCCTGCTGCGGTTTATGGGCTCCTGTTACTTGGCCCCTTAACTTGCACGTTCCGCGCCACATAGATAACTGATTTTTAAAATTTTTGTAAGAAGAGCCCATAAATCGTAACTGTTCAAAACCAGGTCGCGTCTGGGTCCAAGCCGCCTCGGTCCGCCAATCAGAAAACAACTCTAGTCAGCCAATTAGAAAACAGCTCCAATCAGCCAATCAGAAAGCAGAAAAAAAAGCTGCGTTATACCCTGCTGCGATTTATGGGCTCCTGTTACTTGGCCCCTTAACTGGCACCTTCCGAGCCACCTAGATAACCGATTTTTAAAGTTTTTGTAACAGGAGCCCATAAATCGTGACGGAGCAAAACCTGGTCGCGTCTGGGGCCAAGCCGCCTAGGTCCGCCAATCAGAAAACAACTCTAGTCAGCCAATTAGAAAACAGCTCTAATCAGCCAATCAGAAAGTAGAAAAAAAGCTGCGTTATACCCTGCTGCGATTTATGGGCTCCTGTTTCTTGGCCCCTTAACTGGCACCTTCTGAGCCACCTAGATAACCGATTTTTAAAGTTTTTGTAACAGGAGCCCATAAATCGTGTCGGAGCAAAACCTGGTCGCGTCTGGGGCCAAGCCGCCTAGGTCCGCCAATCAGAAAACAACTCTAGTCAGCCAATTAGAAAACAGCTCTAATCAGTCAATCAGAAAGCAGAAAAAAAAGCTGCGTTATACCCTGCTGCGGTTTATGGGCTCCTGTTACTTGGCCCCTCAACTGGCACGTTCCGAGCCACCTAGATACCGATTTTTAAAATTTTTGTAACAGGAGCGCATAAAACGCGACAGAGCAAAACCAGGTCGCGTCTGGGGCCAAGCCGCCTCGGTCCGCCAATCAGAAAACAACTCTAGTCAGCCAATAAGTAAACAGCTCTAGTCAGCCAATCAGAAAGCAGAAAAAAATCTGCGCTATACCCTGCTGCGGTTTATGGGCTCCTGTTACTTGGCCCCTTAACTGGCACGTTCCGCGCCACCTAGATAACTGATTTTTAAAATTTTTGTAACAGGAGCCCATAAATCGTATCTGAGCAAAACCAGGTCGCGTCTGGGGCCAAGCCGCCTCGGTCCGCCAATCAGAAAACAACTCTAGTTAGCCAATTAGAAAACAGCTCTAGTCAGCCAATCAGAAAGCAGAAAAAAATCTGCGCTATACCCTGCTGCGGTTTATGGGCTCCTGTTACTTTACCCCTGAAGTGGCACCTTCCGAGCCACCTAGATAACCGATTTTTAAAATTTTTGTAACAGGAGCCCATAAAACGTGACAGAGCAAAACCAGGTCGCGTCTGGGGCCAAGCCGCCTCGGTCCGCCAATCAGAAAACAACTCTAGTCAGCCAATTAGAAAACAGCTCTAATCAGCCAATCAGAAAGCAGAAAAAAAAGCTGCGTTATACCCTGCTGCGGTTTATGGGTTCCAGTTACTTGGCCCCTTAACTGGCACGTTCCGCGCCACCTAGATAACTGATTTTTAAAATTTTTTTAACAGGAGCCCATAAATCGTAACTGAGCAAAACCAGGTCGCGTCTGGGGCCAAGCCGCCTCGGTCCGCCAATCAGAAAACAACTCTAGTCAGCCAATCAGTAAACAGCTATAGTCAGCCAATCAGAAAGCAGAAAAAAATCTGCGCTATACCCTGCTGCGGTTTATGGGCTCCTGTTACTTGGCCCCTTAACTGGCACGTTCCGAGCCACCTAGATAACCGATTTTTAAAATTTTTGTAACAGGAGCCCATAAAACGTGACAGAGCAAAACCAGGTCGCGTCTGGGGCCAAGCCGCCTCGGTCCGCCAATCAGAAAACAACCCTAGGCAGCCAATCAGTAAACAGCTCTAGTCAGCCAATCAGAAAGCAGAAAAAAATCTGCGCTATACCCTGCTGCGGTTTATGGGCTCCTGTTACTTGGCCCCTTAACTGGCACCTTCTGAGCCACCTAGGTAACCGATTTTTAAAATTTTTGTAACAGGAGCCCATAAAACGTGACAGAGCAAAACCAGGTCGCATCTGGGGTCAAGCCGCCTCGGTCCGCCAATCAGAAAACAACTCTAGTCAGCCAATCAGTAAACAGCTATAGTCAGCCAATCAGAAAGCAGAAAAAAATCTGCGCTATACCCTGCTGCGGTTTATGGGCTCCTGTTACTTGGCCCCTTAAGTGGCACCTTCCGAGCCACCTAGATAACCGATTTTTAAAATTTTTGTAACAGGAGCCCATAAAACGTAACAGAGCAAAACCAGGTCGTGTCTGGGGCCAAGCCGCCTCGGTCCGCCAATCAGAAAACAACTCTAGTCAGCCAATTAGAAAACAGCTCTAATTAGCCAATCAGAAAGCAGAAAAAAAAGCTGCGTTATACCCTGCTGCGGTTTATGGGCTCCTGTTACTTAGCCCCTTAACAGGAACGTTCCGAGCCACCTAGATAACCAATTTTTAAAATTTTTGTAACAGGAGCCCATAAAACGTGACAGAGCAAAACCAGGTGGCGTCTGGGGCCAAGCCGCCTCGGTCCGCCAATCAGAAAACAACCCTTGTCAGCCAATCAGTAAACAGCTCTAGTCAGCCAATCAGAAAGCAGAAAAAAATCTGCGCTATACCCTGCTGCGGTTTATGGGCTCCTGTTACTTGGCCCCTTAACTGGCACGTTCCGAGCCACCTAGATAACTGATTTTTAAATTTTTTTGGAACAGGAGCCCATAAAACGTGACAGAGCAAAACCAGGTCGCGTCTGGGGTCAAGCCGCCTCGGTCCGCCAATCAGAAAACAACTCTAGTCAGCCAATCAGTAAACAGCTCTAGTCAGCCAATCAGAAAACAGAAAAAAATCTGCGCTATACCTTGCTGCGGTTTATGGGCTCCTGTTACTTGGCCCCTTAACTGGCACGTTCCGAGCCACCTAGATACCGATTTTTAAAATTTTTGTAACAGGAGCCCATAAAACGTGACAGAGCAAAACCAGGTCGCGTCTGAGGCCAAGCCGCCTCGGTCCGCCAATCAGAAAACAACTCTAGTCAGCCAATTAGAAAACAGCTCTAATCAGCCAATCAGAAAGCAGAAAAAAAAGCTGCGTTATACCCTGCTGCGGTTTATGGGCTCCTGTTACTTGGCCCCTTAACTGGCACGTTCCGCGCCACATAGATAACTGATTTTTAAAATTTTTGTAACAAGAGCCCATAAATCGTAACTGAGCAAAACCAGGTCGCGTCTGGGGCCAAGCCGCCTCGGTCCGCCAATCAGGAAACAACTCTAGTCAGCCAATTAGAAAACAGGTCTAATCCGCCAATCAGAAAGCAGAAAAAAAAGCTGCGTTATACCCTGCTGCGGTTTATGGGCTCCTGTTACTTGGCCCCTTAACTGGCACGTTCCGCGCCACCTAGATAACTGATTTTTAAAATTTTTGTAACAAGAGCCCATAAATCGTAACTGTTCAAAACCAGGTCGCGTCTGGTTCCAAGCCGCCTCGGTCCGCCAATCAGAAAACAACTCTAGTCAGCCAATTAGAAAACAGCTCTAATCAGCCAATCAGAAAGTAGAAAAAAAGCTGCGTAATACCCTGCTGCGATTTATGGGCTCCTGTTTCTTGGCCCCTTAACTGGCACCTTCCGAGCCACCTAGATAACCGATTTTTAAAGTTTTTGTAACAGGAGCCCATAAACCGTGACGAGCAAAACCTGGTCGCGTCTGGGGCCAAGCCGCCTAGGTCCGCCAATCAGAAAATAACTCTAGTCAGCCAATTAGAAAACAGCTCTAATCAGTCAATCAGAAAGCAGAAAAAAAAGCTGCGTTATACCCTGCTGCGGTTTATGGGCTCCTGTTACTTGGCCCCTTAACTGGCACGTTCCAAGCCACCTAGATACCGATTTTTAAAATTTTTGTAACAGGAGCCCATAAAACGCGACAGAGCAAAACCAGATCGCGTCTGGGGCCAAGCCGCCTCGTTCCGCCAATCAGAAAACAACTCTAGTCAGCCAATTAGAAAACAGCTCTAATCAGCCAATCAGAAAGCAGAAAAAAAAGCTGCGTTATACCCTGCTGCGGTTTATGGGCTCCTGTTACTTGGCCCCTTAACTGGCACGTTCCGCGCCACATAGATAACTGATTTTTAAAATTTTTGTAACAAGAGCCCATAAATCGTAACTGAGCAAAACCAGGTCGCGTCTGGGGCCAAGCCGCCTCGGTCCGCCAATCAGAAAACAACTCTAGTCAGCCAATTAGAAAACAGCTCCAATCAGCCAATCAGAAAGCAGAAAAAAAAGCTGCGTTATACCCTGCTGCGGTTTATGGGCTCCTGTTACTTGGCCCCTTAACTGGAACGTTCCGAGCGACCTAGATAACCGATTTTTAAAATTTTTGTAACAGGAGCCCATAAAACGTGACAGAGCAAAACCAGGTCGCGTCTGGGGCCAAGCCGCCTAGGTCCGCGAATCAGAAAACAACTCTAGTCAGCCAATTAGAAAACAGCTCTAATCAGCCAATCAGAAAGTAGAAAAAAAGCTGCGTTATACCCTGCTGCGATTTATGGGCTCCTGTTTCTTGGCCCCTTAACTGGCACCTTCCGAGCCACCTAGATAACTGATTTTTAAAATTTTTGTAACAGGAGCCCATAAATCGTAACTGAGCAAAACCAGGTCGCGTCTGGGGCCAAGCCGCCTCGGTCCAGCAATCAGAAAACAACTGTAGTCAGCCAATTAGAAACAGCTCTAATCAGCCAATCAGAAAGCAGAAAAAAAGCTGCATTATACCCTGCTGCGGTTCATGGGCTCCTGTTACTTGGCCCCTTAACTGGCACGTTCCGAGCCACCTAGATAACCGATTTTTAAAATTTTTGTAACAGGAGCCCATAAAACGTGACAGAGCAAAACCAGGTCGCCTCTGGGGCCAAGCCGCCTCGGTCCGCCAATCAGAAAACAACTCTAGTCAGCCAATTAGAAAACAGCTCTAATCAGCCAATCAGAAAGCAGAAAAAAAAGCTGCGTTATACCCTGCTGCGGTTTATGGGCTCCTGTTACTTGGCCCCTTAACTGGAACGTTCCGAGCGACCTAGATAACCGATTTTTAAAATTTTTGTAACAGGAGCCCATAAAACGTGACAGAGCAAAACCAGGTCGCGTCTGGGGCCAAGCCGCCTAGGTCCGCGAATCAGAAAACAACTCTAGTCAGCCAATTAGAAAACAGCTCTAATCAGCCAATCAGAAAGTAGAAAAAAAGCTGCGTTATACCCTGCTGCGATTTATGGGCTCCTGTTTCTTGGCCCCTTAACTGGCACCTTCCGAGCCACCTAGATAACTGATTTTTAAAATTTTTGTAACAGGAGCCCATAAATCGTAACTGAGCAAAACCAGGTCGCGTCTGGGGCCAAGCCGCCTCGGTCCGCCAATCAGAAAACAACTCTAGTCAGCCAATCGGTAAACAGCTCTAGTCAGCCAATCAGAAAGCAGAAAAAAATCTGCGCTATACCCTGCTGCGGTTTATGGGCTCCTGTTACTTGGCCCCTTAAGTGGCACCTTCCGAGCCACCTAGATAACCGATTTTTAAAATTTTTGTAATAGGAGCCCATAAAACGTGACAGAGCAAAACCAGGTCGCGTCTGGGGCAAAGCCGCCTCGGTCCGCCAATCAGAAAACAACTCTAGTCAGCCAATTAGAAAACAGCTCTAATCAGTCAATCAGAAAGCAGAAAAAAAAGCTGCGTTATACCCTGCTGCGGTTTATGGGCTCCTGTTACTTGACCCCTTAACTGGCACGTTCCGAGCCACCTAGATACCGATTTTTAAAATTTTTGTAACAGCAGCCCATAAAACGCTACAGAGCAAAACCAGTTCGCGTCTGGGGCCAAGCCGCCTAGGTCCGCCAATCAGAAAACAACTCTAGTCAGCCAATTAGAAAACAGCTCTAATCAGTCAATCAGAAAGCAGAAAAAAAAGCTGCGTTATACCCTGCTGCGGTTTATGGGCTCCTGTTACTTGACCCCTTAACTGGCACGTTCCGAGCCACCTAGATACCGATTTTTAAAATTTTTGTAACAGCAGCCCATAAAACGCTACAGAGCAAAACCAGGTCGCGTCTGGGGCCAAGCCGCCTAGGTCCGCCAATCAGAAAACAACTCTAGTCAGCCAATTAGAAAACAGCTCTAATCAGTCAATCAGAAAGCAGAAAAAAAAGCTGCGTTATACCCTGCTGCGGTTTATGGGCTCCTGTTACTTGACCCCTTAACTGGCACGTTCCGAGCCACCTAGATACCGATTTTTAAAATTTTTGTAACAGCAGCCCATAAAACGCTACAGAGCAAAACCAGGTCGCGTCTGGGGCCAAGCCGCCTCGGTCCGCCAATCAGAAAACAACTCTAGTCAGCCAATTAGAAAACAGGTCTAATCAGCCAATCAGAAAGCAGAAAAAAAAGCTGCGTTATACCCTGCTGCGGTTTATGGGCTCCTGTTACTTGGCCCCTTAGCTGGCACGTTCCGGGCCACCTAGATAACCGATTTTTAAATTTTTTGTAACAGGAGCCCATAAAACGTGACAGAGCAAAACCAGGTCGCGTCTGGGGCCAAGCCGCCTAGGTCCGCCAATCAGAAAACAACTCTAGTCAGCCAATTAGAAAACAGCTCTAATCAGTCAATCAGAAAGCAGAAAAAAAAGCTGCGTTATACCCTGCTGCGGTTTATGGGCTCCTGTTACTTGACCCCTTAACTGGCACGTTCCGAGCCACCTAGATACCGATTTTTAAAATTTTTGTAACAGCAGCCCATAAAACGCTACAGAGCAAAACCAGGTCGCGTCTGGGGCCAAGCCGCCTCGGTCCGCCAATCAGAAAACAACTCTAGTCAGCCAATTAGAAAACAGGTCTAATCAGCCAATCAGAAAGCAGAAAAAAAAGCTGCGTTATACCCTGCTGCGGTTTATGGGCTCCTGTTACTTGGCCCCTTAGCTGGCACGTTCCGGGCCACCTAGATAACCGATTTTTAAATTTTTTGTAACAGGAGCCCATAAAACGTGCCAGAGCAAAACCGGGTCGCGTCTGGTGCCAAGCCGCCTCGGTCCGCCAATCAGAAAACAACTCTAGCCAGCCAATTAGAAAACAGCTCTAATCAGCCAATCAGAAATCAGAAAAAAAGGCTGCGTTTTACCCTGCTGCGATTTATGGGCTCCTGTTACTTGGCCCCTTAACTGGCACGTTCCGGGCCACCTAGATAACCGATTTTTAAAATTTTTGTAACAGGAGCCCATAAATCGTAACTGAGCAAAACCAGGTCGCGTCTGGGGCCAAGCCGCCTCGGTCCGCCAATCAGAAAACAACTCTAGTCAGCCAATTAGAAAACAGCCCTAATCAGCCAATCAGAAACAGAAAAAAAAGCTGCGTTATACCCTGCTGCGGTTTATGGGCTCCTGTTACTTGGCCCCTTAACTGGCACGTTCCGCGCCACCTAGATAACTGATTTTTAAAATTTTTGTAACAGGAGCCCATAAATCGTAACTGAGTAAAACCAGGTCGCGTCTGGGGCCAAGCCGCCTCGGTCCGCCAATCAGAAAACAACTCTAGACAGCCAATTAGAAAACAGCCCTAATCAGCCAATCAGAAACAGAAAAAAAAGCTGCGTTATACCCTGCTGCGGTTTATGGGCTCCTGTTACTTGGCCCCTTAACTGGCACGTTCCGCGCCACCTAGATAACTGATTTTTAAAATTTTTGTAACAGGAGCCCATAAATCGTAACTGAGCAAAACCAGGTCGCGTCTGGGGCCAAGCCGCCTCGGTCCGCCAATCAGAAAACAACTCTAGTCAGCCAATTAGAAAACAGCTCTAATCAGCCAATCAGAAAGCAGAAAAAAAGCTGCGTTATACCCTGCTGCGGTTTATGGGTTCCTGTTACTTAGCCCCTTAACTGGAACGTTCCGAGCGACCTAGATAACCGATTTTTAAAATTTTTGTAACAGGAGCCCATAAAACGTGACAGAGCAAAACCAGGTCGCGTCTGGGGCCAAGCCGCCTCGGTCCGCCAATCAGAAAACAACTCTAGTCAGTCAATTAGAAAACAGCTCTAATCAGTCAATCAGAAAGCAGAAAAAAAAGCTGCGTTATACGCTGCTGCGGTTTATGGGCTCCTGTTACTTGGGCCCTTAACTGGAACGTTCCAAACCACCTAGATAACCGATTTTTAAAATTTTTAGGAACAGGAGCCCATAGAACGTGACAGAGCAAAACCAGGTCGCGTCTGGGGCCAAACCGCCTCGGTCCGCCAATCAGAAAACAACTCTAGTCAGCCAATTAGAAAACAGCTCTAATCAGCCAATCAGAAAGCAGAAAAAAAAGCTGCGTTATACCCTGCTGCGGTTTATGGGCTCCTGTTACTTGGCCCCTTAACTGGCACGTTCCGCGCCACATAGATAACTGATTTTTAAAATTTTTGTAACAAGAGCCCATAAATCGTAACTGTTCAAAACCAGGTCGCGTCTGGGTCCAAGCCGCCTCGGTCCGCCAATCAGAAAACAACTCTAGTCAGCCAATTAGAAAACAGCTCTAATCAGCCAATCAGAAAGCAGAAAAAAAAGCTGCGTTATACCCTCCTGCGATTTATGGGCTCCTGTTACTTGGCCCCTTAACTGGCACCTTCCGAGCCACCTAGATAACCGATTTTTAAAGTTTTTGTAACAGGAGCCCATAAATCGTGACGGAGCAAAACCTGGTTGCGTCTGGGGCCAAGCCGCCTAGGTCCGCGAATCAAAAAACAACTCTAGTCAGCCAATTAGAAAACAGCTCTAATCAGCCAATCAGAAAGTAGAAAAAAAGCTGCGTTATACCCTGCTGCGATTTATGGGCTCCTGTTTCTTGGCCCCTTAACTGGCACCTTCCGAGCCACCTAGATAACCGATTTTTAAAGTTTTTGTAACAGGAGCCCATAAATCGAGACGGAGCAAAACCTGGTCGCGTCTGGGGCCAAGCCGCCTAGGTCCGCCAATCAGAAAACAACTCTAGTCAGCCAATTAGAAAACAGCTCTACTCAGTCAATCAGAAAGCAGAAAGAAAAGCTGCGTTATACCCTGCTGCGGTTTATGGGCTCCTGTTACTTGGCCCCTTAACTGGCACGTTCCGCGCCACCTAGATAACTGATTTTTAAAATTTTTGTAACAGGAGCCCATAAATCGTAACTGAGCAAAACCAGATCGCGTCTTGGGCCATGCCGCATCGGTCCGCCAATCAGAAAACAACTCTAGTCAGCCAATTAGAAAACAGCTCTAATCAGCCAATCAGAAAGCAGAAAAAAAGCTGCGTTATACCCTGCTGCGGTTTATGGGTTCCTGTTACTTAGCCCCTTAACTGGAACGTTGCGAGCGACCTAGATAACCGATTTTTAAAATTTTTGTAACAGGAGCCCATAAAACGTGACAGCGCAAAACCAGGTCGCGTCTGGGGCCAAGCCGCCTCGGTCCGCCAATCAGAAAACAACTCTAGTCAGTCAATTAGAAAACAGCTCTAATCAGCCAATCAGAAAGCAGAAAAAAAAGCTGCGTTATACGCTGCTGCGGTTTATGGGCTCCTGTTACTTGGGCCCTTAACTGGAACGTTCCAAACCACCTAGATAACCGATTTTTAAAATTTTTAGGAACAGGAGCCCATAGAACGTGACAGAGCAAAACCAGGTCGCGTCTGGGGCCAAGCCGCCTCGGTCCGCCAATCAGAAAACAACTCTAGTCAGCCAATTAGAAAACAGCTCTAATCAGCCAATCAGAAAGCAGAAAAAAAAGCTGCGTTATACCCTGCTGCGATTTATGGGCTCCTGTTACTTGGCCCCTTAACTGGCACCTTCCGAGCCACCTAGATAACCGATTTTTAAAGTTTTTGTAACAGGAGCCCATAAATCGTGACGGAGCAAAACCTGGTTGCGTCTGGGGCCAAGCCGCCTAGGTCCGCGAATCAGAAAACAACTCTAGTCAGCCAATTAGAAAACAGCTCTAATCAGCCAATCAGAAAGCAGAAAAAAAGCTGCGTTATACGCTGCTGCGATTTATGGGCTCCTGTTTCTTGGCCCCTTAACTGGCACGTTCCGAGCCACCTAGATAACCGATTTTTAAATTTTTTGTAACAGGAGCCCATAAAACGTGCCAGAGCAAAACCGGATCGCGTCTGGTGCCAAGCCGCCTCGGTCCGCCAATCAGAAAACAACTCTAGCCAGCCAATTAGAAAACAGCTCTAATCAGCCAATCAGAAATCAGAAAAAAAGGCTGCGTTTTACCCTGCTGCGATTTATGGGCTCCTGTTACTTGGCCCCTTAACTGGCACGTTTCGGGCCACCTAGATAACCGATTTTTAAAATTTTTGTAACAGGAGCCCATAAATCGTAACTGAGCAAAACCAGGTCGCGTCTGGGGCCAAGCCGCCTCGGTCCGCCAATCAGAAAACAACTCTAGTCAGCCAATTAGAAAACAGCTCCAATCAGCCAATCAGAAAGCAGAAAAAAAAGCTGCGTTATACCCTGCTGCGGTTTATGGGCTCCTGTTACTTGGCCCCTTAACTGGCACGTTCCGCGCCACCTAGATAACTTATTTTTAAAATGTTTGTAACAGGAGCCCATAAATCGTAACTGAGCAAAACCAGGTCGCGTCTGGGGCCAAGCCGCCTCGGTCCGCCAATCAGAAAACAACTCTAGACAGCCAATTAGAAAACAGCCCTAATCAGCCAATCAGAAACAGAAAAAAAAGTTGGTTATACCCTGCTGCGGTTTATGGGCTCCTGTTACTTGGCCCCTTAACTGGCACGTTCCGCGCCACCTAGATAACTGATTTTTAAAATTTTTGTAACAGGAGCCCATAAATCGTAACTGAGCAAAACCAGATCGCGTCTTGGGCCATGCCGCATCGGTCCGCCAATCAGAAAACAACTCTAGTCAGCCAATTAGAAAACAGCTCTAATCAACCAATCAGAAAGCAGAAAAAAAAGCGGTGTTATACCCTGCTGCGGTTTATGGGCTCCTGTTTCTTGGCCCCTTAACTGGCACCTTCCGAGCCACCTAGATAACTGATTTTTAAAATTTTTGTAACAGGAGCCCATAAATCGTAACTGAGCAAAACCAGATCGCGTCTTGGGCCATGCCGCATCGGTCCGCCAATCAGAAAACAACTCTAGTCAGCCAATTAGAAAACAGCTCTAATCAGCCAATCAGAAAGCAGAAAAAAAGCTGCGTTATACCCTGCTGCGGTTTATGGGTTCCTGTTACTTAGCCCCTTAACTGGAACGTTGCGAGCGACCTAGATAACCGATTTTTAAAATTTTTGTAACAGGAGCCCATAAAACGTGACAGAGCAAAACCAGGTCGCGTCTGGGGCCAAGCCGCCTCGGTCCGCCAATCAGAAAACAACTCTAGTCAGTCAATTAGAAAACAGCTCTAATCAGCCAATCAGAAAGCAGAAAAAAAAGCTGCGTTATACGCTGCTGCGGTTTATGGGCTCCTGTTACTTGGGCCCTTAACTGGAAGGTTCCAAACCACCTAGATAACCGATTTTTAAAATTTTTAGGAACAGGAGCCCATAGAACGTGACAGAGCAAAACCAGGTCGCGTCTGGGGCCAAGCCGCCTCGGTCCGCCAATCAGAAAACAACTCTAGTCAGCCAATTAGAAAACAGCTCTAATCAGCCAATCAGAAAGCAGAAAAAAAAGCTGCGTTATACCCTGCTGCGATTTATGGGCTCCTGTTACTTGGCCCCTTAACTGGCACCTTCCGAGCCACCTAGATACCGATTTTTAAAATTTTTGTAACAGGAGCCCATAAAACGCGACAGAGCAAAACCAGGTCGCGTCTGGGGCCAAGCCGCCTCGGTCCGCCAATCAGAAAACAACTCTAGTCAGTCAATTAGAAAACAGCTCTAATCAGCCAATCAGAAAGCAGAAAAAAAAGCTGCGTTATACGCTGCTGCGGTTTATGGGCTCCTGTTACTTGGGCCCTTAACTGGAAGGTTCCAAACCACCTAGATAACCGATTTTTAAAATTTTTAGGAACAGGAGCCCATAGAACGTGACAGAGCAAAACCAGGTCGCGTCTGGGGCCAAGCCGCCTCGGTCCGCCAATCAGAAAACAACTCTAGTCAGCCAATTAGAAAACAGCTCTAATCAGCCAATCAGAAAGCAGAAAAAAAAGCTGCGTTATACCCTGCTGCGATTTATGGGCTCCTGTTACTTGGCCCCTTAACTGGCACCTTCCGAGCCACCTAGATAACCGATTTTTAAAGTTTTTGTAACAGGAGCCCATAAATCGTGACGGAGCAAAACCTGGTTGCGTCTGGGGCCAAGCCGCCTAGGTCCGCGAATCAGAAAACAACTCTAGTCAGCCAATTAGAAAACAGCTCTAATCAGCCAATCAGAAAGTAGAAAAAAAGCTGCGTTATACCCTGCTGCGATTTATGGGCTCCTGTTTCTTGGCCCCTTAACTGGCACCTTCCGAGCCACCTAGATAACCGATTTTTAAAGTTTTTGTAACAGGAGCCCATAAATCGTGACGGAGCAAAACCTGGTCGCGTCTGGGGCCAAGCCGCCTAGGTCCGCCAATCAGAAAACAACTCTAGTCAGCCAATTAGAAAACAGCTCTAATCAGTCAATCAGAAAGCAGAAAAAAAAGCTGCGTTATACCCTGCTGCGGTTTATGGGCTCCTGTTACTTGGCCCCTTAACTGGAACGTTCCGAGCCACCTAGATACCGATTTTTAAAATTTTTGTAACAGGAGCCCATAAAACGCGACAGAGCAAAACCAGGTCGCGTCTGGGGCCAAGCCGCCTCGGTCCGCCAATCAGAAAACAACTCTAGTCAGCCAATTAGAAAACAGCTCTAATCAGCCAATCAGAAAGCAGAAAAAAAAGCTGCGTTATACCCTGCTGCGGTTTATGGGCTCCTGTTACTTGGCCCCTTAACTGGCACGTTCCGCGCCACCTAGATAACTGATTTTTAAAATTTTTGTAACAGGAGCCCATAAATCGTAACTGAGCAAAACCAGGTCGCGTCTGGGGCCAAGCCACCTCGGTCCGCCAATCAGAAAACAACTCTAGACAGCCAATTAGAAAACAGCCCTAATCAGCCAATCAGAAACAGAAAAAAAAGCTGCGTTATACCCTGCTGCGGTTTATGGGCTCCTGTTACTTAGCCCCTTAACCGGAACGTTCCGAGCGACCTAGATAACCGATTTTTAAAATTTTTGTAACAGGAGCCCATAAAACGTGACAGAGCAAAACCAGGTCGCATCTGGGGCCAAACCGCATCGGTCTGCCAATAAGCAAACAACTCTAGTCAGCCAATTAGAAAACAGCTCTAATCAGCCAATCAGAAAGCAGAAAAAAAGCTGCGTTATACCCTGCTGCGGTTTATGGGCTCCTGTTACTTAGCCCCTTAACTGGAACGTTCCGAGCGACCTAGATAACCGATTTTTAAAATTTTTGTAACAGGAGCCCATAAAACGTGACAGAGCAAAACCAGGTCGCGTCTGGGGCCAAGCCGCCTCGGTCCGCCAATCAGAAAACAACTCTAGTCAGTCAATTAGAAAACAGCTCTAATCAGCCAATCAGAAAGCAGAAAAAAAAGCTGCGTTATACGCTGCTGCGGTTTATGGGCTCCTGTTACTTGGGCCCTTAACTGGAACGTTCCAAACCACCTAGATAACTGATTTTTAAAATTTTTGTAACAGGAGCCCATAAATCGTAACTGAGCAAAACCAGGTCGCGTCTGGGGCCAAGCCACCTCGGTCCGCCAATCAGAAAACAACTCTAGACAGCCAATTAGAAAACAGCCCTAATCAGCCAATCAGAAACAGAAAAAAAAGCTGCGTTATACCCTGCTGCGGTTTATGGGCTCCTGTTACTTAGCCCCTTAACCGGAACGTTCCGAGCGACCTAGATAACCGATTTTTAAAATTTTTGTAACAGGAGCCCATAAAACGTGACAGAGCAAAACCAGGTCGCATCTGGGGCCAAACCGCATCGGTCTGCCAATAAGCAAACAACTCTAGTCAGCCAATTAGAAAACAGCTCTAATCAGCCAATCAGAAAGCAGAAAAAAAGCTGCGTTATACCCTGCTGCGGTTTATGGGCTCCTGTTACTTAGCCCCTTAACTGGAACGTTCCGAGCGACCTAGATAACCGATTTTTAAAATTTTTGTAACAGGAGCCCATAAAACGTGACAGAGCAAACCCAGGTCGCGTCTGGGGCCAAGCCGCCTCGGTCCGCCAATCAGAAAACAACTCTAGTCAGTCAATTAGAAAACAGCTCTAATCAGCCAATCAGAAAGCAGAAAAAAAAGCTGCGTTATACGCTGCTGCGGTTTATGGGCTCCTGTTACTTGGGCCCTTAACTGGAACGTTCCAAACCACCTAGATAACCGATTTTTAAAATTTTTAGGAACAGGAGCCCATAAAACGTGACAGAGCAAAACCAGGTCGCGTCTGGGGCCAAGCCGCCTCGGTCCGCCAATCAGAAAACAACTCTAGTCAGCCAATTAGAAAACAGCTCTAATCAGCCAATCAGAAAGCAGAAAAAAAAGCTGCGTTATACCCTGCTGCGGTTTATGGGCTCCTGTGACTTAGCCCCTTAACTGGAACGTTCCGCGCCACCTAGATAACTGATTTTTAAAATTTTTGTAACAGGAGCCCATAAATCGTAACTGAGCAAAACCAGGTCGCGTCTGGGGTCAAGCCGCCTCGGTCCGCCAACCAGAAAACAACTCTAGTCAGCCAATTAGAAAACAGCTCTAATCAGCCAATCAGAAAGCAGAAAAAAAGCTGCGTTATACGCTGCTGCGATTTATGGGCTCCTGTTTCTTGGCCCCTTAACTGGCACCTTCCGAGCCACCTAGATAACCGATTTTTAAATTTTTTGTAACAGGAGCCCATAAAACGTGCCAGAGCAAAACCGGATCGCGTCTGGTGCCAAGCCGCCTCGGTCCGCCAATCAGAAAACAACTCTAGCCAGCCAATTAGAAAACAGCTCTAATCAGCCAATCAGAAATCAGAAAAAAAGGCTGCGTTTTACCCTGCTGCGATTTATGGGCTCCTGTTACTTGGCCCCTTAACTGGCACGTTTCGGGCCACCTAGATAACCGATTTTTAAAATTTTTGTAACAGGAGCCCATAAATCGTAACTGAGCAAAACCAGGTCGCGTCTGGGGCCAAGCCGCCTCGGTCCGCCAATCAGAAAACAACTCTAGTCAGCCAATTAGAAAACAGCTCTAATCAGCCAATCAGAAAGCAGAAAAAAAAGCTGCGTTATACCCTGCTGCGGTTTATGGGCTCCTGTTACTTGGCCCCTTAACTGGCACGTTCCGCGCCACCTAGATAACTTATTTTTAAAATGTTTGTAACAGGAGCCCATAAATCGTAACTGAGCAAAACCAGGTCGCGTCTGGGGCCAAGCCGCCTCGGTCCGCCAATCAGAAAACAACTCTAGACAGCCAATTAGAAAACAGCCCTAATCAGCCAATCAGAAACAGAAAAAAAAGTTGGTTATACCCTGCTGCGGTTTATGGGCTCCTGTTACTTGGCCCCTTAACTGGCACGTTCCGCGCCACCTAGATAACTGATTTTTAAAATTTTTGTAACAGGAGCCCATAAATCGTAACTGAGCAAAACCAGATCGCGTCTTGGGCCATGCCGCATCGGTCCGCCAATCAGAAAACAACTCTAGTCAGCCAATTAGAAAACAGCTCTAATCAACCAATCAGAAAGCAGAAAAAAAAGCGGTGTTATACCCTGCTGCGGTTTATGGGCTCCTGTTTCTTGGCCCCTTAACTGGCACCTTCCGAGCCACCTAGATAACTGATTTTTAAAATTTTTGTAACAGGAGCCCATAAATCGTAACTGAGCAAAACCAGATCGCGTCTTGGGCCATGCCGCATCGGTCCGCCAATCAGAAAACAACTCTAGTCAGCCAATTAGAAAACAGCTCTAATCAGCCAATCAGAAAGCAGAAAAAAAGCTGCGTTATACCCTGCTGCGGTTTATGGGTTCCTGTTACTTAGCCCCTTAACTGGAACGTTCCGAGCGACCTAGATAACCGATTTTTAAAATTTTTGTAACAGGAGCCCATAAAACGTGACAGAGCAAAACCAGGTCGCGTCTGGGGCCAAGCCGCCTCGGTCCGCCAATCAGAAAACGACTCTAGTCAGTCAATTAGAAAACAGCTCTAATCAGCCAATCAGAAAGCAGAAAAAAAAGCTGCGTTATACGCTGCTGCGGTTTATGGGCTCCTGTTACTTGGGCCCTTAACTGGAAGGTTCCAAACCACCTAGATAACCGATTTTTAAAATTTTTAGGAACAGGAGCCCATAGAACGTGACAGAGCAAAACCAGGTCGCGTCTGGGGCCAAGCCGCCTCGGTCCGCCAATCAGAAAACAACTCTAGTCAGCCAATTAGAAAACAGCTCTAATCAGCCAATCAGAAAGCAGAAAAAAAAGCTGCGTTATACCCTGCTGCGATTTATGGGCTCCTGTTACTTGGCCCCTTAACTAGCACCTTCCGAGCCACCTAGATACCGATTTTTAAAATTTTTGTAACAGGAGCCCATAAAACGCGACAGAGCAAAACCAGGTCGCGTCTGGGGCCAAGCCGCCTCGGTCCGCCAATCAGAAAACAACTCTAGTCAGCCAATTAGAAAACAGCTCTAATCAGCCAATCAGAAAGCAGAAAAAAAAGCTGCGTTATACCCTGCTGCGGTTTATGGGCTCCTGTTACTTGGCCCCTTAACTGGCACGTTCCGCGCCACCTAGATAACTGATTTTTAAAATTTTTTGTAACAGGAGCCCATAAATCGTAACTGAGCAAAACCAGGTCGCGTCTGGGGCCAAGCCACCTCGGTCCGCCAATCAGAAAACAACTCTAGTCAGCCAATTAGAAAACAGCCCTAATCAGCCAATCAGAAAGCAGAAAAAAAGCTGCGTTATACCCTGCTGCGGTTTATGGGCTCCTGTTACTTAGCCCCTTAACTGGAACGTTCCGAGCGACCTAGATAACCGATTTTTAAAATTTTTGTAACAGGAGCCCATAAAACGTGACAGAGCAAAACCAGGTCGCGTCTGGGGCCAAGCCGCCTCGGTCCGCCAATCAGAAAACAACTCTAGTCAGTCAATTAGAAAACAGCTCTAATCAGCCAATCAGAAAGCAGAAAAAATAGCTGCGTTATACGCTGCTGCGGTTTATGGGCTCCTGTTACTTGGGCCCTTAACTGGAACGTTCCAAACCACCTAGATAACCGATTTTTACAATTTTTAGGAACAGGAGCCCATAAAACGTGACAGAGCAAAACCAGGTCGCGTCTGGGGCCAAGCCGCCTCGGTCCGCCAATCAGAAAACAACTCTAGTCAGCCAATTAGAAAACAGCTCTAATCAGCCAATCAGAAAGCAGAAAAAAAAGCTGCGTTATACCCTGCTGCGGTTTATGGGCTCCTGTTACTTAGCCCCTTAACGGGAACGTTCCAAGCCACCTAGATAACCGATTTTTAAAATTTTTGTAACAGGAGCCCATAAAACGTGACAGAGCAAAACCAGGTCGCGTCTGGGGCTAAGCCGCCTCGGTCCGCCAATCAGAAAACAACTCTAGTCAGGCCATCAGTAAACAGCTCTAATCAGCCAATCAGAAAGCAGAAAAAAATCTGCGCTATACCCTGCTGCGGTTTATGGGCTCCTGTTACTTAGCCCCTTAACTGGCACGTTCCGAGCCACCTAGATAACCGATTTTTAAAATTTTTGTAACATGAGCCCATAAAACGTGACAGAGCAAAACCAGGTCGCGTCTGGGGCCAAGCCGCCTAGGTCCGCCAATCAGAAAACAACTCTAGTCAGCCAATTAGAAAACAGCTCTAATCAGCCAATCAGAAAGCAGAAAAAATAGCTGCGTTATACCCTGCTGCGGTTTATGGGCTCCTGTTACTTGGCCCCTTAACTGGCACGTTCCGCGCCACCTAGATAGCTGATTTTTAAAATGTTTGTAACAGGAGCCCATAAATCGTAACTGAGCAAAACCAGGTCGCGTCTGGTGCCAAGCCGCCTCGGTCCGCCAATCAGAAAACAACTCTAGCCAGCCAATTAGAAGACAGCTCTAATCAGCCAATCAGAAATCAGAAAAAAAGGCTGCGTTTTACCCTGCTGCGATTTATGGGCTCCTGTTACTTGGCCCCTTAACTGGCACGTTTCGGCCACCTAGATAACCGATTTTTAAAATTTTTGTAACAGGAGCCCATAAATCGTAACTGAGCAAAACCAGGTCGCGTCTGGGGCCAAGCCGCCTCGGTCCGCCAATCAGAAAACAACTCTAGTCAGCCAATTAGAAAACAGCTCTAATCAGCCAATCAGAAAGCAGAAAAAAAAGCTGCGTTATACCCTGCTGCGGTTTATGGGCTCCTGTTACTTGGCCCCTTAACTGGCACGTTCCGCGCCACCTAGATAACTGATTTTTAAAATGTTTGTAACAGGAGCCCATAAATCGTAACTGAGCAAAACCAGGTCGCGTCTGGGGCCAAGCCGCCTCGGTCCGCCAATCAGAAAACAACTCTAGACAGCCAATTAGAAAACAGCCCTAATCAGCCAATCAGAAACAGAAAAAAAAGCTGCGTTATACCCTGCTGCGGTTTATGGGCTCCTGTTACTTGGCCCCTTAACTGGCACGTTCCGCGCCACCTAGATAACTGATTTTTAAAATTTTTGTAACAGGAGCCCATAAATCGTAACTGAGCAAAACCAGGTCGCGTCTGGGTCCAAGCCGCCTCGGTCCGCCAATCAGAAAACAACTCTAGTCAGCCAATTAGAAAACAGCTCTAATCAGCCAATCAGAAAGCAGAAAAAAGCTGCGTTATACCCTGCTGCGGTTTATGGGTTCCTGTTACTTAGCCCCTTAACTGGAACGTTCCGAGCGACCTAGATAACCGATTTTTAAAATTTTTGTAACAGGAGCCCATAAAACGTGACAGAGCAAAACCAGGTCGCGTCTGGGGCCAAGCCGCCTCGGTCCGCCAATCAGAAAACAACTCTAGTCAATCAATTAGAAAACAGCTCTAATCAGCCAATCAGAAAGCAGAAAAAAATGCTGCGTTATACGCTGCTGCGGTTTATGGGCTCCTGTTACTTGGGCCCTTAACTGGAACGTTCCAAACCACCTAGATAACCGATTTTTAAAATTTTTAGGAACAGGAGCCCATAGAACGTGACAGAGCAAAACCAGGTCGCGTCTGGGGCCAAGCCGCCTCGGTCCGCCAATCAGAAAACAACTCTAGTCAGCCAATTAGAAAACAGCTCTAATCAGCCAATCAGAAAGCAGAAAAAAAAGCTGCGTTATACCCTGCTGCTGTTTATGGGCTCCTGTTACTTGGCCCCTTAACTGGCACGTTCCGCGCCACATAGATAACTGATTTTTAAAATTTTTGTAACAAGAGCCCATAAATCGTAACTGTTCAAAACCAGGTCGCGTCTGGGTCCAAGCCGCCTCGGTCGGCTAATCAGAAAACAACTCTAGTCAGCCAATTACAAAACAGCTCTAATCAGCCAATCAGAAAGCAGAAAAAAAAGCTGCGTTATACCCTGCTGCGATTTATGGGCTCCTGTTACTTGGCCCCTTAACTGGCACCTTCCGAGCCACCTAGATAACCGATTTTTAAAGTTTTTGTAACAGGAGCCCATAAATCGTGACGGAGCAAAACCTGGTTGCGTCTGGGGCCAAGCCGCCTAGGTCCGCGAATCAGAAAACAACTCTAGTCAGCCAATTAGAAAACAGCTCTAATCAGCCAATCAGAAAGTAGAAAAAAAGCCGCGTTATACCCTGCTGCGATTTATGGGCTCCTGTTTCTTGGCCCCTTAACTGGCACCTTCCGAGCCACCTAGATAACCGATTTTTAAAGTTTTTGTAACAGGAGCCCATAAATCGTGACGGAGCAAAACCTGGTCGCGTCTGGGGCCAAGCCGCCTAGGTCCGCCAATCAGAAAACAACTCTAGTCAGCCAATTAGAAAACAGCTCTAATCAGTCAATCAGAAAGCAGAAAAAAAAGCTGCGTTATACCCTGCTGCGGTTTATGGGCTCCTGTTACTTGGCCCCTTAACTGGAACGTTCCGAGCCACCTAGATACCGATTTTTAAAATTTTTGTAACAGGAGCCCATAAAACGCGACAGAGCAAAACCAGGTCGCGTCTGGGGCCAAGCCGCCTCGGTCCGCCAATCAGAAAACAACTCTAGTCAGCCAATTAGAAAACAGCTCTAATCAGCCAATCAGAAAGCAGAAAAAAAAGCTGCGTTATACCCTGCTGCGGTTTATGGGCTCCTGTTACTTGGCCCCTTAACTGGCACGTTCCGCGCCACCTAGATAACTGATTTTTAAAATTTTTGTAACAGGAGCCCATAAATCGTAACTGAGCAAAACCAGGTCGCGTCTGGGGCCAAGCCGCCTCGGTCCGCCAATCAGAAAACAACTCTAGACAGCCAATTAGAAAACAGCCCTAATCAGCCAATCAGAAACAGAAAAAAAAGCTGCGTTATACCCTGCTGCGGTTTATGGGCTCCTGTTACTTAGCCCCTTAACCGGAACGTTCCGAGCGACCTAGATAACCGATTTTTAAAATTTTTGTAACAGGAGCTCATAAAACGTGACAGAGCAAAACCAGGTCGCATCTGGGGCCAAACCGCATCGGTCTGCCAATAAGCAAACAACTCTAGTCAGCCAATTAGAAAACAGCTCTAATCAGCCAATCAGAAAGCAGAAAAAAAAGCTGCGTTATACCCTGCTGCGGTTTATGGGCTCCTGTTACTTAGCCCCTTAACGGGAACGTTCCAAGCCACCTAGATAACCGATTTTTAAAATTTTTGTAACAGGAGCCCATAAAACGTGACAGAGCAAAACCAGGTCGCGTCTGGGGCCAAGCCGCCTCGGTCCGCCAATCAGAAAACAACTCTAGTCAGGCCATCAGTAAACAGCTCTAATCAGCCAATCAGAAAGCAGAAAAAAATCTGCGCTATACCCTGCTGCGGTTTATGGGCTCCTGTTACTTAGCCCCTTAACTGGCACGTTCCGAGCCACCTAGATAACCGATTTTTAAAATTTTTGTAACAGGAGCCCATAAAACGTGACAGAGCAAAACCAGGTCGCGTCTGGGGCCAAGCCGCCTAGGTCCGCCAATCAGAAAACAACTCTAGTCAGCCAATTAGAAAACAGCTCTAATCAGCCAATCAGAAAGCAGAAAAAAAAGCTGCGTTATACCCTGCTGCGGTTTATGGGCTCCTGTTACTTGGCCCCTTAACTGGCACGTTCCGCGCCACCTAGATAACTGATTTTTAAAATTTTTGTAACAGGAGCCCATAAATCGTAACTGAGCAAAACCAGGTCGCGTCTGGGTCCAAGCCGCCTCGGTCCGCCAATCAGAAAACAACTCTAGTCAGCCAATTAGAAAACAGCTCTAATCAGCCAATCAGAAAGCAGAAAAAAAGCTGCGTTATACCCTGCTGCGGTTTATGGGTTCCTGTTACTTAGCCCCTTAACTGGAACGTTCCGAGCGACCTAGATAACCGATTTTTAAAATTTTTGTAACAGGAGCCCATAAAACGTGACAGAGCAAAACCAGGTCGCGTCTGGGGCCAAGCCGCCTCGGTCCGCCAATCAGAAAACAACTCTAGTCAATCAATTAGAAAACAGCTCTAATCAGCCAATCAGAAAGCAGAAAAAAAAGCTGCGTTATACGCTGCTGCGGTTTATGGGCTCCTGTTACTTGGGCCCTTAACTGGAACGTTCCAAACCACCTAGATAACCGATTTTTAAAATTTTTAGGAACAGGAGCCCATAGAACGTGACAGAGCAAAACCAGGTCGCGTCTGGGGCCAAGCCGCCTCGGTCCGCCAATCAGAAAACAACTCTAGTCAGCCAATTAGAAAACAGCTCTAATCAGCCAATCAGAAAGCAGAAAAAAAAGCTGCGTTATACCCTGGTGCTGTTTATGGGCTCCTGTTACTTGGCCCCTTAACTGGCACGTTGTGATACGCCCGTTAATTAACCTGCCTGAGTCACCCAAACATTAAGCGCGTCACTCAAAACAAACAAAACACGAAACCAAGCGCAGCACTTGAGATCCCGACCTACCGCACTATACGGAGGCGCTCACGTTTCACGCATAACGAAGGCCAAACAACGAGTGAGAGCCCAGCGGGTAGCAACAAGGGAAAGTGCATCGCGCATCGTAAATAGTCAAAATACTTGTCGCACGATTGGGAGAAATTTGAACCCCTTTCGTTGCGGAGTGAATGCACTTGATGTGGGACGCTGAGTCAGGTATTGACAGATTATTGGGAAATATTGTTAGCCAATAGGAACTCTAGATGTAAGAATATTTTTGTATAAATAGGCTAAGAACTTTGGAATAAATGAGGAATTGACTGTAAGCTATTACCGTGTTTACTTCGGGACCGTGCATTCGTGCTGCCCTAACAATTCCTCTGAGGTTCCTGCTCAAAGAGAGCTGCCTCAAACTCCTCTTGGGATAGAGCTCGCAAGAGCTACCCAGCTTCCTGCGAATTCTGCACCCCACAATAAGAGTGGAGCTCGGAACTTACTCCATGAAAGAGACTGGGAACCAAGGAACCCATCACCTGGCGACCGTAACCAATTGACGTATTTCAAGGCAACCGCGGCCTATTACATGGCGACCGTGATTCCTCGAACCAGCAACAATAATCTCTAAACTAAGAAGAAAAAGAAGACAACTGCGATGAGCCAACTGGATGCTGCCTTCAACAAAATATTCACCCTGATAAGGAGGACAGCAATCAACAGGCCTGAAAGTAAGGTGGACAACCTGACGCTGTATCCGGCGAACAGACCTAGGGAGACGTACATCCCAGCCCCAGCATCTACAGTTGAAGAAGAAGGACCCAAATACACGCCCGGTCCAAAGAAGGTGACGCTAGAGGAATACAGAGCGAGGACCGAGAGAAGGAAGGAACTGAAGCCAGCATTAAAAACCAAACCCAAGCGAGGGGGTCGAAGAAAGAAGGCAGCCAGAGACCTGCAGTATTATAAACTACAAGCCACGTTAGCCTCAACAAAGGAGGAACAGGCTAAATACAGGCAACTAGCAGCGAACGAAAAGAAGACGCTGAATAGCATCAAACACAACGGAAGAAACAAATAGAGTAATAAGCAACTAGGTTTAAAAAAAAAAAAAAAAAAAAAAAAAAAAAAAAAAAAAAAAAATGTATAAGTAGGATTTAATTAAAATAATATGAATACATAAATTAAATAACAGTAAAATAAATAAGTAAATAAACAAATAATCAAGAGAAAATCTTTGTTAATCAATGTTAGTATTATGTCCGCCAGATAAAACATAAAATATAATAATACTAAATAACGCTACTGGGTACAATGGGAACGACTCAATCGAAAAAATCCGATAATAACGGGGAAATAGTAAACAACATTAGTATTGAAGACACGGTAAACATTGAAAATAAACAGATTGTGCTGCTCCTGTTAATTATCACAATAATAAAAGGAATTGAGCTCATCTACATGCTGTACAAAGATCACAAGAAGAGCCTAAAGAAGAGATACTTGGGAGAACCAGCAGTCGTAAAAATCTAAGTATTGTAGTACACTGCCAGCAAACAATGAAAGACCTTAGCAATTATGCACCTTGCGCAGATATGTCCACAACAGAGAACAAGTTAACTAATGGACAGGATAATCGAAATCAGAGAAGAGCTACAGAAGATATTGAGCAACTTTATTAAAAGCAAAAGCAGGGGTTACACCCAGAAAACACTGCAAGAAAAGGAGGAAAGAGTTAATAACCTCTTTGCAGAAACAAAAAGTTGCATATCTACACCGGCAGAGGCCGCTATAGTACTCAAATACAGAGAATACTATAGACAAATAGCAGCCTTGGTAAACGATATCCTTACATTAATCAGTGCACAAAAATCAGAAGGCAACATGGCTTTCGATATAAAAACAGCAACCTCTCTGATCCAAACGTATGACGGAAAGCACGAGCAAACGGAAACATTCATTGAGTCTATGGAACTGCTGGAGGAACTCACAGCAGCAGACCACAAAAACATAATGTTAAAATTTATAAAGACAAGAATAACGGGTAAGGCTAAGCTCGCGATAACCGAGGAAATAAACTCAGTAGAGGCGATAAAAAGAAAAATACGCCAAAAATTCTCAGCCAAGCTTTCGTCAGACGCAGTCCTAGCGCAATTAAAGGTATTAAAACAGGGAAATAAAAAGCTAATAGACTTTGCGGACCAAGTAGAAAACCTCTCCAGCCAGCTAACAAGAGCACTAATAGCCGAGAAGGTGGCAACAGGAGAAGCGGCGGAAAAATTGGCCGAGAAATTCTCGATCCAATCATTCATAGATAATGTGTCAAACCGGGAGACTGCGCTCATATTAAAAGCGAGCAACATTACAACGCTAGCGGAAATAACAGCAAAAGCAACAACAGTGGACAAGGAACAACCGTGCAATATCCTCCAATATAGGAGCAACCAACCTGGGAGATCAGGAAGCTACCCAAACAGGGGTAGAAATAACTGGCACGGCTACAACAATAACAGGTACAGCAATGATATCAGATATAATAGTAACAACGGGTACAATAATAACGGACAAAACTACAGTAATAGGGCAACATACAATAATGCTAGGAGTCGAGATCATAACTACCAAAACAGGCCTAACTACGGCAATAGCAGTAGTTACAACAGAAATTATAGGCCAAACCAAATACAACAGACTAATCGGAGGCAAAACAATCGCATAAATCCCTCAAACAGAAGAGTACATCACTACGAGTCGGGGGAATACCAAGACCCCCAGCCCAATGCAGAAACAGCGCGGTTGGGGGAAGTATCCCAAACACACCCCGGATATACCAACTAAATCTTTCATTAACAAACTTCGTAAGGGCTCAGGTGGAAATGTGTGGCACAGTATGCACGTTCATTGTGGATACTGGAGCAGAAATTTCGATTTTTAAGAAAGAAAAAATCAATCCCGACCAAGAATATTACCCCAGGAACACCTGCATGATACAAGGGGTAACGGATAACAAGAAAGCATCTATCGGGGCAACTTATTCGAAAATCCGTTTTAACGAGCATTTCGAAGTCGAGCACCTATTTCAAATTGTTGACAACGACTTCGCCATCGAAGCCGATGCGATTCTGGGATTAGACTTCCTAACAAAATTCAAGGCCACCATTGACTACGACACGTGGACACTAGTTTTAAACACTAGCAATAAATCGATAGAGGTGCCAATTTTAAGCGGCCCATCAGCAAATGCTATTACCGTCCCACCACGTTGTGAAATTATCCGAAAAATAAGCATTGCTGAAGCACAAATAACTGATGATATAGTCATCTCAGGGCAAGAAATTCAACCAGGCGTATTTGTTGCGGGAACAATCACCACGCACAAAGAACCACTGGCACGAATTCTAAACACAACAAGCAAAACGGTAACACTTCAGGAAAACAAAATCAAGGTACAGCCTCTGGGAGATTTTGAAATAATCAAGTCAAATCCAATAAAAACAGACAGAGCTAAGCAAATAATTTCGAAACTAAAACTTGAAACAATACCGGAATACGCAAGAACACAGTTCGAAAACCTATGCAAAGAATATCAAGACATTTTTGCCCTTGATAACGAGCCACTGTCAACAAACAATTTTTACAAACAAAATATAGAGCTCGCTGACAATAGGCCAGTGTATACTAAAAACTACCGCATCCCTGAAATCCACAAGTATGAAATTAATACGCAAGTAGAACGCATGTTGAAAGACGGAATAATAGAGAATTCCGTATCCCAATTTAATTCCCCAATCCTTTTAGTCCCAAAGAAATCATCCAACCAAGAAAAGAAATGGCGATTAGTGGTAGACTTCAGAAATCTAAACAAAAAAGTTTTAGCGGACAAGTTCCCATTACCGCGAATAGAAGAGATACTCGACCAAATGGGCCGAGCTAAATATTTCTCAACCCTGGACCTAATGTCAGGTTTTCACCAGGTGCCACTAGAGGAAGCATCTAGGAAATTCACAGCTTTCTCTACTAATCAGGGTCACTACCAGTACACAAGACTACCCTTCGGACTCAATATAAGTCCAAACAGTTTTCAGAGAATGATGGCTATCGCCATGGCAGGCTTAACGCCGGAGGTAGCTTTTCTATATATTGACGATATCATCGTTATAGGATGTTCCCAATCACACCACTTAAAGAATTTGCTATCAGTGTTTAAGAGGCTTCGAGAAAGAAACCTTAAATTAAATCCTGAAAAATGTAAATTCTTTCAGAAGGAGGTTACCTATTTGGGACATCAAATATCAGAAGAAGGTGTCAGACCCGATAAGTCCAAATACGAAGCTGTGAAAAAATACCCCATCCCTAAAAATATCGACGAAGTCAGGCGTTTCGTTGCCTTTTGCAACTATTACCGCCGATTCGTCCCTAACTTCGCAGAAATTGCGCTACCATTGAACAAGCTACTACGGAAAAACGCTAAATTTGAATGGTCGGATGCCCACCAAAAAGCCTTTGATACATTAAGATCACTCTTAATGTCACCTATTATATTACAACACCCAAACTTTAATAACCAATTCATAATTTCAACCGATGCATCAGACTTCGCATGCGGTGCGATACTTGCGCAAAACTTCGATGGAAAAGAACTCCCAATTGCTTTCGCAAGCAAGACATTCACACCGGGAGAAAGAAACAAGGCAATAATAGAGAAAGAACTCGCGGCAATACACTGGGCCATTACATATTTTAAACCTTACATATACGGTAGAAAATTCATAATAAACACAGACCACCGCCCTTTAGCATATCTATTTGGCATGAAAAATCCATCATCGAAATTAACTCGAATGAGACTAGACCTCGAAGAATTCGACTTCGAGATTCGTTACGTAAAAGGAAAAGAAAATGTTGGACCAGATGCGCTATCGAGAATACAACTCGATATTAGCGATCTTAAGGATATCAACATCCTACGAGCACAAACTCGTGCAATGGCAAAGCAAAGAAACGGTAAAACAAGCAATGCAACGGAAATTAGCGACATAAATCCGCAGCCTGATCAACTGTGCGTAGTAGAAGCGCTATCCCCGAGCGAAGTTGCTCACTTACCGGAATTAAAATTCGAAATTAACAGCTGCAGCAATAAGCAAATCAAAGTATTCATAAATATTGTGCACAAATCAAAAATAATTTATGAGCGGTATATAAATGTAAAGATAAACCAATCAGTAGAACCAGCACTAGAGCGGGTATTCGAAATATTGGAAAATAATATACAATTTCAGACCAAGACTCTGAAACTTTCTGCAGAGAGTGAAATATTTAAAATAATTAATCAAACCGCATTTAAAACCCTGGGTAATGAACTGCTAAAGAATACAACTATTAAAATATACAAACCCCAAGAATACGTAACGGATACAACAAAAATAAAAGATATACTGTACAACTTCCACTCTACACCCACCGGAGGACATCTAGGTCAATCGAGAATGTACAATAAACTCAAAGAAATATATAAATCGAAGAAAATGAAAAAAACCATAGCCAAATATGTAAACAATTGTGAGATTTGTGCGAAAAACAAACATCAAAAGCACAATAGGGAACGCATGGAAATAACAACAACACCAGCAAAGGTATTCGACATAGTATCTATAGATACTGTGGGTCCATTTACCAAAACAGCTAGTGACAATAGATACGCAGTAACCATGCAGTGCGATTTAAGTAAATATATCGTAATAATTCCAACAAGAGACAAAGAGGCTAACACTATTGCAAAAGCAATAGTCAACGGATTTATACTCACGTACGGACCAATGAGAAAAATAAAATCTGATCTCGGAACGGAGTATAAGAACCAAATCTTCGCGGAAGTATGCGATTTATTGAAAATAAAGCAACTTTTTGCAACGGCAGCGCACCCAGAAACAATAGGGTCTCTTGAGAGAAACCACAAATGTCTTAACGAGTATTTAAGATGCTTCGTGAATGATAACAGAGACGACTGGGATGCGTGGATACCATACTATACATTTTGCTATAATACAACGCCGAACACCGTTCACAATTACACACCGTTTGAACTAGTATTTGCAAAAAAAGTAAATTTGCCGTCCGAACTCACAGTTGTTACCCCGGAACCCATTTATAACTATGACCTATATAGCAAAGAAATTAAGTATAGACTACAGAAAACGCTCAATAAAGCGAAGCAACACTTAGAACTGTCAAAACAGCAACGGAAAGAAAATAACGATAATAACTGTAAACCACTATCTTTAAAAATAGGCGATCAGGTACTATTAACATTGCAAAATAGGAAGAAGCTGGATCCTTTATACAAAGGACCATATAGAATAACCGAAATAGACAACGTCAATTGTTTTATCGAAGACGAAAATAAATCTAGATTTAAGGTACATAAAAATAGACTAAGAAAATTGTAGCAATAAATTAAGCGTAAATAATACAATTAAATATTAAGCTCATTTGAAACTAAAAGCAAAACCAGCCTAATTAAGTGCTCGATGCTCAATTTGCAGACAATAAAGTTGTGAATTTATTTTGTGAATGAAATATATGTATATGTATGTTGATTGTTTGCAAAACGATTGTTATCGAATATTTGTAACTGTATTAAGAAAAAAAAAAAATTATGTGTCAAAAAAAAAAAAAAATTTTAGAACACGCTTACCTCATAAGCGTCTAAAATTTTTTTTTTTTCCCAAAGGGGGAAGGTGTGATACGCCCGTTAATTAACCTGCCTGAGTCACCCAAACATTAAGCGCGTCACTCAAAACAAACAAAACACGAAACCAAGCGCAGCACTTGAGATCCCGACCTACCGCACTATACGGAGGCGCTCACGTTTCACGCATAACGAAGGCCAAACAACGAGTGAGAGCCCAGCGGGTAGCAACAAGGGAAAGTGCATCGCGCATCGTAAATAGTCAAAATACTTGTCGCACGATTGGGAGAAATTTGAACCCCTTTCGTTGCGGAGTGAATGCACTTGATGTGGGACGCTGAGTCAGGTATTGACAGATTATTGGGAAATATTGTTAGCCAATAGGAACTCTAGATGTAAGAATATTTTTGTATAAATAGGCTAAGAACTTTGGAATAAATGAGGAATTGACTGTAAGCTATTACCGTGTTTACTTCGGGACCGTGCATTCGTGCTGCCCTAACAATTCCTCTGAGGTTCCTGCTCAAAGAGAGCTGCCTCAAACTCCTCTTGGGATAGAGCTCGCAAGAGCTACCCAGCTTCCTGCGAATTCTGCACCCCACAATAAGAGTGGAGCTCGGAACTTACTCCATGAAAGAGACTGGGAACCAAGGAACCCATCACCTGGCGACCGTAACCAATTGACGTATTTCAAGGCAACCGCGGCCTATTACAACGTTCCGCGCCACATAGATAACTGATTTTTAAAATTTTTGTAACAAGAGCCCATAAATCGTAACTGTTCAAAACCAGGTCGCGTCTGGGTCCAAGCCGCCTCGGTCGGCTAATCAGAAAACAACTCTAGTCAGCCAATTAGAAAACAGCTCTAATAAGCCAATCAGAAAGCAGAAAAAAAAGCTGCGTTATACCCTGCTGCGATTTATGGGCTCCTGTTACTTGGCCCCTTAACTGGCACCTTCCGAGCCACCTAGATAACCGATTTTTAAAGTTTTTGTAACAGGAGCCCATAAATCGTGACGGAGCAAAACCTGGTTGCGTCTGGGGCCAAGCCGCCTAGGTCCGCGAATCAGAAAACAACTCTAGTCAGCCAATTAGAAAACAGCTCTAATCAGCCAATCAGAAAGTAGAAAAAAAGCCGCGTTATACCCTGCTGCGATTTATGGGCTCCTGTTTCTTGGCCCCTTAACTGGCACCTTCCGAGCCACCTAGATAACCGATTTTTAAAGTTTTTGTAACAGGAGCCCATAAATCGTGACGGAGCAAAACCTGGTCGCGTCTGGGGCCAAGCCGCCTAGGTCCGCCAATCAGAAAACAACTCTAGTCAGCCATTTAGAAAACAGCTCTAATCAGTCAATCAGAAAGCAGAAAAAAAAGCTGCGTTATACCCTGCTGCGGTTTATGGGCTCCTGTTACTTGGCCCCTTAACTGGAACGTTCCGAGCCACCTAGATACCGATTTTTAAAATTTTTGTAACAGGAGCCCATAAAACGCGACAGAGCAAAACCAGGTAGCGTCTGGGGCCAAGCCGCCTCGGTCCGCCAATCAGAAAACAACTCTAGTCAGCCAATTAGAAAACAGCTCTAATCAGCCAATCAGAAAGCAGAAAAAAAAGCTGCGTTATACCCTGCTGCGGTTTATGGGCTCCTGTTACTTGGCCCCTTAACTGGCACGTTCCGCGCCACCTAGATAACTGATTTTTAAAATTTTTGTAACAGGAGCCCATAAATCGTAACTGAGCAAAACCAGGTCGCGTCTGGGGCCAAGCCGCCTCGGTCCGCCAATCAGAAAACAACTCTAGACAGCCAATTAGAAAACAGCCCTAATCAGCCAATCAGAAACAGAAAAAAAAGCTGCGTTATACCCTGCTGCGGTTTATGGGCTCCTGTTACTTAGCCCCTTAACCGGAACGTTCCGAGCGACCTAGATAACCGATTTTTAAAATTTTTGTAACAGGAGCTCATAAAACGTGACAGAGCAAAACCAGGTCGCGTCTGGGGCCAAGCCGCCTCGGTCCGCCAATCAGAAAACAACTCTAGTCAGCCAATTAGAAAACAGCTCTAATCAGCCAATCAGAAAGCAGAAAATAAAGCTGCGTTATACCCTGCTGCGGTTTATGGGCTCCTGTTACTTGGCCCCTTAACTGGCACGTTCCGCGCCACCTAGATAACTGATTTTTAAAATTTTTGTAACAGGAGCCCATAAATCGTAACTGAGCAAAACCAGGTCGCGTCTGGGGCCAAGCCGCCTCGGTCCGCCAATCAGAAAACAACTCTAGTCAGCCAATTAGAAAACAGCTCTAATCAACCAATCAGAAAGCAGAAAAAAAAGCGGTGTTATACCCTGCTGCGGTTTATGGGCTCCTGTTACTTGGCCCCTTAACTGGCACGTTCCGCGCCACCTAGATAACCGATTTTTAAAATTTTTGTAACAGGAGCCCATAAAACGTGACAGAGCAAAACCAGGTCGCGTCTGGGGCCAAGCCGCCTCGGTCCGCCAATCAGAAAACAACTCTAGTCAGCCAATTAGAAAACAGCTCTAATCAGCCAATCAGAAAGCAGAAAAAAAAGCTGCGTTATACCCTGCTGCGGTTTGTGGGCTCCTGTTACTTAGCCCCTTAACTGGAACGTTCCGCGCCACCTAGATAACTGATTTTTAAAATTTTTATAACAGGAGCCCAGAAATCGTAACTGAGCAAAACCAGGTCGCGTCTGGGGCCAAGCCGCCTCGGTCCGCCAATCAGAAAACAACTCTAGTCAGCCAATTAGAAAACAGCTCTAATCAGCCAATCAGAAAGCAGAAAATTAAGCTGCGTTATACCCTGCTGCGGTTTATGGGCTCCTGTTACTTGGCCCCTTAACTGGCACGTTCCGCGCCACCTAGATAACTGATTTTTAAAATTTTTGTAACAGGAGCCCATAAATCGTAACTGAGCAAAACCAGGTCGCGTCTGGGGCCAAGCCGCCTCGGTCCGCCAATCAGAAAACAACTCTAGTCAGTCAATTAGAAAACAGCTCTAATCAGCCAATCAGAAAGCAGAAAAAAAAGCTGCGTTATACGCTGCTGCGGTTTATGGGCTCCTGTTACTTGGGCCCTTAACTGGAACGTTCCAAACCACCTAGATAACCGATTTTTAAAATTTTTAGGAACAGGAGCCCATAAAACGTGACAGAGCAAAACCAGGTCGCGTCTGGGGCCAAGCCGCCTCGGTCCGCCAATCAGAAAACAACTCTAGTCAGCCAATTAGAAAACAGCTCTAATCAGCCAATCAGAAAGCAGAAAAAAAAGCTGCGTTATACCCTGCTGCGGTTTATGGGCTCCTGTTACTTGGCCCCTTAACTGGCACGTTCCGCGCCACCTAGATAACTGATTTTTAAAATTTTTGTAACAGGAGCCCATAAATCGTAACTGAGCAAAACCAGGTCGCGTCTGGGGCCAAGCCGCCTCGGTCCGCCAATCAGAAAACAACTCTAGTCAGCCAATTAGAAAACAGCTCTAATCAACCAATCAGAAAGCAGAAAAAAAAGCGGTGTTATACCCTGCTGCGGTTTATGGGCTCCTGTTACTTGGCCCCTTAACTGGCACGTTCCGCGCCACCTAGATAACCGATTTTTAAAATTTTTGTAACAGGAGCCCATAAAACGTGACAGAGCAAAACCAGCTCGCGTCTGGGGCCAAGCCGCCTCGGTCCGCCAATCAGAAAACAACTCTAGTCAGCCAATTAGAAAACAGCTCTAATCAGCCAATCAGAAAGCAGAAAAAAAAGCTGCGTTATACCCTGCTGCGGTTTGTGGGCTCCTGTTACTTAGCCCCTTAACTGGAACGTTCCGCGCCACCTAGATAACTGATTTTTAAAATTTTTATAACAGGAGCCCAGAAATCGTAACTGAGCAAAACCAGGTCGCGTCTGGGGCCAAGCCGCCTCGGTCCGCCAATCAGAAAACAACTCTAGTCAGCCAATTAGAAAACAGCTCTAATCAGCCAATCAGAAAGCAGAAAATAAAGCTGCGTTATACCCTGCTGCGGTTTATGGGCTCCTGTTACTTGGCCCCTTAACTGGCACGTTCCGCGCCACCTAGATAACTGATTTTTAAAATTTTTGTAACAGGAGCCCATAAATCGTAACTGAGCAAAACCAGGTCGCGTCTGGGGCCAAGCCGCCTCGGTCCGCCAATCAGAAAACAACTCTAGTCAGCCAATTAGAAAACAGCTCTAATCAACCAATCAGAAAGCAGAAAAAAAAGCGGTGTTATACCCTGCTGCGGTTTATGGGCTCCTGTTACTTGGCCCCTTAACTGGCACGTTCCGCGCCACCTAGATAACTGATTTTTAAAATTTTTGTAACAGGAGCCCATATATCGTAACTGAGCAAAACCAGGTCGCGTCTGGGGCCAAGCCGCCTCGGTCCGCCAATCAGAAAACAACTCTAGTCAGCCAATTAGAAAACAGCTCTAATCAGCCAATCAGAAAGCAGAAAAAAAAGCTGCGTTATACCCTGCTGCGGTTTATGGGCTCCTGTTACTTAGCCCCTTAACGGGAACGTTCCAAGCCACCTAGATAACCGATTTTTAAAATTTTTGTAACAGGAGCCCATAAAACGTGACAGAGCAAAACCAGGTCGCGTCTGGGGCCAAGCCGCCTCGGTCCGCCAATCAGAAAACAACTCTAGTCAGGCCATCAGTAAACAGCTCTAATCAGCCAATCAGAAAGCAGAAAAAAATCTGCGCTATACCCTGCTGCGGTTTATGGGCTCCTGTTACTTAGCCCCTTAACTGGCACGTTCCGAGCCACCTAGATAACCGATTTTTAAAATTTTTGTAACAGGAGCCCATAAAACGTGACAGAGCAAAACCAGGTCGCGTCTGGGGCCAAGCCGCCTAGGTCCGCCAATCAGAAAACAACTCTAGTCAGCCAATTAGAAAACAGCTCTAATCAGCCAATCAGAAAGCAGAAAAAAAAGCTGCGTTATACCCTGCTGCGGTTTATGGGCTCCTGTTACTTGGCCCCTTAACTGGCACGTTCCGCGCCACCTAGATAACTGATTTTTAAAATTTTTGTAACAGGAGCCCATAAATCGTAACTGAGCAAAACCAGGTCGCGTCTGGGGCCAAGCCGCCTCGGTCCGCCAATCAGAAAACAACTCTAGTCAGCCAATTAGAAAACAGCTCTAATCAACCAATCAGAAAGCAGAAAAAAAAGCGGTGTTATACCCTGCTGCGGTTTATGGGCTCCTGTTACTTGGCCCCTTAACTGGCACGTTCCGCGCCACCTAGATAACTGATTTTTAAAATTTTTGTAACAGGAGCCCATATATCGTAACTGAGCAAAACCAGGTCGCGTCTGGGGCCAAGCCGCCTCGGTCCGCCAATCAGAAAACAACTCTAGTCAGCCAATTAGAAAACAGCTCTAATCAGCCAATCAGAAAGCAGAAAAAAAAGCTGCGTTATACCCTGCTGCGGTTTATGGGCTCCTGTTACTTAGCCCCTTAACGGGAACGTTCCAAGCCACCTAGATAACCGATTTTTAAAATTTTTGTAACAGGAGCCCATAAAACGTGACAGAGCAAAACCAGGTCGCGTCTGGGGCCAAGCCGCCTCGGTCCGCCAATCAGAAAACAACTCTAGTCAGGCCATCAGTAAACAGCTCTAATCAGCCAATCAGAAAGCAGAAAAAAATCTGCGCTATACCCTGCTGCGGTTTATGGGCTCCTGTTACTTAGCCCCTTAACTGGCACGTTCCGAGCCACCTAGATAACCGATTTTTAAAATTTTTGTAACAGGAGCCCATAAAACGTGACAGAGCAAAACCAGGTCGCGTCTGGGGCCAAGCCGCCTAGGTCCGCCAATCAGAAAACAACTCTAGTCAGCCAATTAGAAAACAGCTCTAATCAGCCAATCAGAAAGCAGAAAAAAAAGCTGCGTTATACCCTGCTGCGGTTTATGGGCTCCTGTTACTTGGCCCCTTAACTGGCACGTTCCGCGCCACCTAGATAACTGATTTTTAAAATTTTTGTAACAGGAGCCCATAAATCGTAACTGAGCAAAACCAGGTCGCGTCTGGGGCCAAGCCGCCTCGGTCCGCCAATCAGAAAACAACTGTAGTCAGCCAATTAGAAACAGCTCTAATCAGCCAATCAGAAAGCAGAAAATAAAGCTTCGTTATACCCTGCTGCGGTTTATGGGCTCCTGTTACTTGGCCCCTTAACTGGCACGTTCCGCGCCACCTAGATAACTGATTTTTAAAATTTTTGTAACAGGAGCCCATAAATCGTAACTGAGCAAAACCAGGTCGCGTCTGGGGCCAAGCCGCCTCGGTCCGCCAATCAGAAAACAACTCTAGTCAGCCAATTAGAAAACAGCTCTAATCAACCAATCAGAAAGCAGAAAAAAAAGCGGTGTTATACCCTGCTGCGGTTTATGGGCTCCTGTTACTTGGCCCCTTAACTGGCACGTTCCGCGCCACCTAGATAACCGATTTTTAAAATTTTTGTAACAGGAGCCCATAAAACGTGACAGAGCAAAACCAGCTCGCGTCTGGGGCCAAGCCGCCTCGGTCCGCCAATCAGAAAACAACTCTAGTCAGCCAATTAGAAAACAGCTCTAATCAGCCAATCAGAAAGCAGAAAAAAAAGCTGCGTTATACCCTGCTGCGGTTTGTGGGCTCCTGTTACTTAGCCCCTTAACTGGAACGTTCCGCGCCAACTAGATAACTGATTTTTAAAATTTTTATAACAGGAGCCCAGAAATCGTAACTGAGCAAAACCAGGTCGCGTCTGGGGCCAAGCCGCCTCGGTCCGCCAATCAGAAAACAACTCTAGTCAGCCAATTAGAAAACAGCTCTAATCAGCCAATCAGAAAGCAGAAAATAAAGCTGCGTTATACCCTGCTGCGGTTTATGGGCTCCTGTTACTTGGCCCCTTAACTGGCACGTTCCGCGCCACCTAGATAACTGATTTTTAAAATTTTTGTAACAGGAGCCCATAAATCGTAACTGAGCAAAACCAGGTCGCGTCTGGGGCCAAGCCGCCTCGGTCCGCCAATCAGAAAACAACTCTAGTCAGCCAATTAGAAAACAGCTCTAATCAACCAATCAGAAAGCAGAAAAAAAAGCGGTGTTATACCCTGCTGCGGTTTATGGGCTCCTGTTACTTGGCCCCTTAACTGGCACGTTCCGCGCCACCTAGATAACTGATTTTTAAAATTTTTGTAACAGGAGCCCATATATCGTAACTGAGCAAAACCAGGTCGCGTCTGGGGCCAAGCCGCCTCGGTCCGCCAATCAGAAAACAACTCTAGTCAGCCAATTAGAAAACAGCTCTAATCAGCCAATCAGAAAGCAGAAAAAAAAGCTGCGTTATACCCTGCTGCGATTTATGGGCTCCTGTTACTTGGCCCCTTAACTGGCACCTTCCGAGCCACCTAGATAACCGATTTTTAAAGTTTTTGTAACAGGAGCCCATAAATCGTGACGGAGCAAAACCTGGTCGCGTCTGGGGCCAAGCCGCCTAGGTCCGCCAATCAGAAAACAACTCTAGTCAGCCAATTAGAAAACAGCTCTAATCAGCCAATCAGAAAGCTGAAAAAAAGCTGCGTTATACCCTGCTGCGATTTATGGGCTCCTGTTACTTGGCCCCTTAACTGGCACCTTCCGAGCCACCTAGATAACCGATTTTTAAAGTTTTTGTAACAGGAGCCCATAAAACGTGACAGAGCAAAACCAGGCCGCGTCTGGGGCCAAGCCGCCTCGGTCCGCCAATCAGAAAACAACTCTAGTCAGCCAATCAGAAAACAGCTCTAATCAGCCAATCAGAAAGCAGAAAAAAAAGCTGCGTTATACCCTGCTGCGGTTTATGGGCTCCTGTTACTTGGCCCCTTAACTGGCACGTTCCGCGCCACCTAGATAACTGATTTTTAAAATGTTTGTAACAGGAGCCCATAAATCGTGACAGAGCAAAACCAGGCCGCGTCTGGGGCCAAGCCGCCTAGGTCCGCCAATCAGAAAACAACTCTAGTCAGCCAATTAGAAAACAGCTCTAATCAGCCAATCAGAAAGCAGAAAAAAAGCTGCGTTATACCCTGCTGCGATTTATGGGCTCCTGTTACTTGGCCCCTTAACTGGCACCTTCCGAGCGACCTAGATAACCGATTTTTAAAATTTTTGTAACAGGAGCCCATAAAACGTGACAGAGCAAAACCAGGCCGCGTCTGGGGCCAAGCCGCCTCGGTCCGCCAATCAGAAAACAACTCTAGTCAGCCAATTAGAAAACAGCTCTAATCAACCAATCAGAAAGCAGAAAAAAAGCGGTGTTATACCCTGCTGCGGTTTATGGGCTCCTGTTACTTGGCCCCTTAACTGGCACGTTCCGCGCCACCTAGATAACTGATTTTTAAAATTTTTGTAACAGGAGCCAATAAATCGTAACTGAGCAAAACCAGGTCGCGTCTGGGGCCAAGCCGCCTCGGTCCGCCAATCAGAAAACAACTCTAGTCAGCCAATTAGAAAACAGCTCTAATCAACCAATCAGAAAGCAGAAAAAAAAACGGTGTTATACCCTGCTGCGGTTTATGGGCTCCTGTTACTTGGCCCCTTAACTGGCATGTTCCGCGCCACCTAGATAACTGATTTTTAAAATTTTTGTAACAGGAGCCCATAAATCGTAACTGAGCAAAACCAGGTCGCGTCTGGGGCCAAGCCGCCTCGGTCCGCCAATCAGAAAACAACTCTAGTCAGCCAATTAGAAAACAGCTCTAATCAGCCAATCAGAAAGCAAAAAAAAAAGCTGCGTTATACCCTGCTGCGATTTATGGGCTCCTGTTACTTGGCCCCTTAACTGGCACCTTCCGAGCCACCTAGATAACCGATTTTTAAAGTTTTTGTAACAGGAGCCCATAAATCGTGACGGAGCAAAACCTGGTCGCGTCTGGGGCCAAGCCGCCTAGGTCCGCCAATCAGAAAACAACTCTAGTCAGCCAATTAGAAAACAGCTCTAATCAGCCAATCAGAAAGCTGAAAAAAAGCTGCGTTATACCCTGCTGCGATTTATGGGCTCCTGTTACTTGGCCCCTTAACTGGCACCTTCCGAGCCACCTAGATAACCGATTTTTAAAGTTTTTGTAACAGGAGCCCATAAAACGTGACAGAGCAAAACCAGGTCGCGTCTGAGGCCAAGCCGCCTCGGTCCGCCAATCAGAAAACAACTCTAGTCAGCCAATTAGAAAACAGCTCTAATCAGCCAATCAGAAAGCAGAAAAAAAAGCTGCGTTATACCCTGCTGCGGTTTATGGGCTCCTGTTACTTGGCCCCTTAACTGGCACGTTCCGCGCCACATAGATAACTGATTTTTAAAATTTTTGTAACAAGAGCCCATAAATCGTAACTGAGCAAAACCAGGTCGCGTCTGGGGCCAAGCCGCCTCGGTCCGCCAATCAGAAAACAACTCTAGTCAGCCAATTAGAAAACAGGTCTAATCCGCCAATCAGAAAGCAGAAAAAAAAGCTGCGTTATACCCTGCTGCGGTTTATGGGCTCCTGTTACTTGGCCCCTTAACTGGCACGTTCCGCGCCACCTAGATAACTGATTTTTAAAATTTTTGTACCAAGAGCCCATAAATCGTAACTGTTCAAAACCAGGTCGCGTCTGGTTCCAAGCCGCCTCGGTCCCCCAATCAGAAAACAACTCTAGTCAGCCAATTAGAAAACAGCTCTAATCAGCCAATCAAAAAGTAGAAAAAAAGCTGCGTAATACCCTGCTGCGATTTATGGGCTCCTGTTTCTTGGCCCCTTAACTGGCACCTTTCGAGCCACCTAGATAACCGATTTTTAAAGTTTTTGTAACAGGAGCCCATAAACCGTGACGAGCAAAACCTGGTCGCGTCTGGGGCCAAGCCGCCTAGGTCCGCCAATCAGAAAATAACTCTAGTCAGCCAATTAGAAAACAGCTCTAATCAGTCAATCAGAAAGCAGAAAAAAAAGCTGCGTTATACCCTGCTGCGGTTTATGGACTCCTGTTACTTGGCCCCTTAACTGGCACGTTCCAAGCCACCTAGATACCGATTTTTAAAATTTTTGTAACAGGAGCCCATAAACCGTGACGAGCAAAACCTGGTCGCGTCTGGGGCCAAGCCGCCTAGGTCCGCCAATCAGAAAATAACTCTAGTCAGCCAATTAGAAAACAGCTCTAATCAGCCAATCAGAAAGCAGAAAAAAAGCTGCGTTATACCCTGCTGCGGTTTATGGGCTCCTGCTACTTGGGCCCTTAACTGTAACGTTCCGAGCCACCTATATAACCGATTTTTAAAATTTTTTGGAACAGGAGCCCATAAAACGTGACAGAGCAAAACCAGGTCGCGTCTGGGGTCAAGCCGCCTCGGTCCGCCAATCAGAAAACAACTCTAGTCAGCCAATTAGAAAACAGCTCTAATCAGCCAATCAGAAAGCAGAAAAAAAAGCTGCGTTATACCCTGCTGCGGTTTGTGGGCTCCTGTTACTTAGCCCCTTAACTGGAACGTTCCGCGCCACCTAGATAACTGATTTTTAAAATTTTTATAACAGGAGCCCAGAAATCGTAACTGAGCAAAACCAGGTCGCGTCTGGGGCCAAGCCGCCTCGGTCCGCCAATCAGAAAACAACTCTAGTCAGCCAATTAGAAAACAGCTCTAATCAGCCAATCAGAAAGCAGAAAATAAAGCTGCGTTATACCCTGCTGCGGTTTATGGGCTCCTGTTACTTGGCCCCTTAACTGGCACGTTCCGCGCCACCTAGATAACCGATTTTTAAAATTTTTGTAACAGGAGCTCATAAAACGTGACAGAGCAAAACCAGGTCGCATCTGGGGCCAAACCGCATCGGTCTGCCAATAAGCAAACAACTCTAGTCAGCCAATTAGAAAACAGCTCTAATCAGCCAATCAGAAAGCAGAAAAAAAGCTGCGTTATACCCTGCTGCGGTTTATGGGCTCCTGTTACTTAGCCCCTTAACTGGAACGTTCCGAGCGACCTAGATAACCGATTTTTAAAATTTTTGTAACAGGAGCCCATAAAACGTGACAGAGCAAAACCAGGTCGCGTCTGGGGCCAAGCCGCCTCGGTCCGCCAATCAGAAAACAACTCTAGTCAGTCAATTAGAAAACAGCTCTAATCAGCCAATCAGAAAGCAGAAAAAAAAGCTGCGTTATACGCTGCTGCGGTTTATGGGCTCCTGTTACTTGGGCCCTTAACTGGAACGTTCCAAACCACCTAGATAACCGATTTTTAAAATTTTTAGGAACAGGAGCATATAAAACGTGACAGAGCAAAACCAGGTCGCGTCTGGGGCCAAGCCGCCTCGGTCCGCCAATCAGAAAACAACTCTAGTCAGCCAATTAGAAAACAGCTCTAATCAGCCAATCAGAAAGCAGAAAAAAAAGCTGCGTTATACCCTGCTGCGGTTTATGGGCTCCTGTTACTTAGCCCCTTAACGGGAACGTTCCAAGCAACCTAGATAACCGATTTTTAAAATTTTTGTAACAGGAGCCCATAAAACGTGACAGAGCAAAACCAGGTCGCGTCTGGGGCCAAGCCGCCTCGGTCCGCCAATCAGAAAACAACTCTAGTCAGGCCATCAGTAAACAGCTCTAATCAGCCAATCAGAAAGCAGAAAAAAATCTGCGCTATACCCTGCTGCGGTTTATGGGCTCCTGTTACTTAGCCCCTTAACTGGCACGTTCCGAGCCACCTAGATAACCGATTTTTAAAATTTTTGTAACAGGAGCCCATAAAACGTGACAGAGCAAAACCAGGTCGCGTCTGGGGCCAAGCCGCCTAGGTCCGCCAATCAGAAAACAACTCTAGTCAGCCAATTAGAAAACAGCTCTAATCAGCCAATCAGAAAGCAGAAAAAAAAGCTGCGTTATACCCTGCTGCGGTTTATGGGCTCCTGTTACTTGGCCCCTTAACTGGCACGTTCCGCGCCACCTAGATAACTGATTTTTAAAATTTTTGTAACAGGAGCCCATAAATCGTAACTGAGCAAAACCAGGTCGCGTCTGGGGCCAAGCCGCCTCGGTCCGCCAATCAGAAAACAACTGTAGTCAGCCAATTAGAAACAGCTCTAATCAGCCAATCAGAAAGCAGAAAAAAAGCTGCATTATACCCTGCTGCGGTTTATGGGCTCCTGTTACTTGGCCCCTTAACTAGCACGTTCCGAGCCACCTAGATAACCGATTTTTAAAATTTTTGTAACAGGAGCCCATAAAACGTGACAGAGCAAAACCAGGTCGCCTCTGGGGCCAAGCTGCCTCGGTCCGCCAATCAGAAAACAACTCTAGTCAGCCAATTAGAAAACAGCTCTAATCAGCCAATCAGAAAGCAGAAAAAAAAGCTGCGTTATACCCTGCTGCGGTTTATGGGCTCCTGTTACTTGGCCCCTTAACTGGCACGATTCGAGTCACCTAGATACCGATTTTTCAAATTTTTGTAACAGGAGCCCATAAATCGTAACAGAGCAAAACCAGATCGCGTCTGGGGCCAAGCCGCCTCGGTCCGCCAATCAGAAAACAACTCTAGTCAGCCAATTAGAAAACAGCTCTAATCAGCCAATCAGAAAGCAGAAAAAAAAGCTGCGTTATACCCTGCTGCGGTTTATGGGCTCCTGTTACTTGGCCCCTTAACTGGCACGTTCCGCGCCACCTAGATAACTGATTTTTAAAATTTTTATAACAGGAGCCCAGAAATCGTAACTGAGCAAAACCAGGTCGCGTCTGGGGCCAAGCCGCCTCGGTCCGCCAATCAGAAAACAACTCTAGTCAGCCAATTAGAAAACAGCTCTAATCAGCCAATCAGAAAGCAGAAAATAAAGCTGCGTTATACCCTGCTGCGGTTTAGGGGCTCCTGTTACTTGGCCCCTTAACTGGCACGTTCCGCGCCACCTAGATAACTGATTTTTAAAATTTTTGTAACAGGAGCCCATAAATCGTAACTGAGCAAAACCAGGTCGCGTCTGGGGCCAAGCCGCCTCGGTCCGCCAATCAGAAAACAACTCTAGTCAGCCAATTAGAAAACAGCTCTAATTAGCCAATCAGAAAGCAGAAAAAAAAGCTGCGTTATACCCTGCTGCGGTTTATGGGCTCCTGTTACTTGGCCCCTTAACTGGCACGATTCGAGTCACCTAGATACCGATTTTTCAAATTTTTGTAACAGGAGCCCATAAATCGTAACAGAGCAAAACCAGATCGCGTCTGGGGCCAAGCCGCCTCGGTCCGCCAATCAGAAAACAACTCTAGTCAGCCAATTAGAAAACAGCTCTAATCAGCCAATTAGAAAGCAGAAAACAAGCTGCATTATACCCTGCTGCGGTTTATGGGCTCCTGTTACTTGGCCCCTTAACTGGCACGTTCCGCGCCACCTAGATAACTGATTTTTAAAATTTTTGTAACAGGAGCCCATAAAACGTGACAGAGCAAAACCAGGTCGCGTCTGGGGTCAAGCCGCCTCGGTCCGCCAATCAGAAAACAACTCTAGTCAGCCAATTAGAAAACAGCTCTAATCAGCCAATCAGAAAGCAGAAAAAAAAGATGCGTTATACCCTGCTGCGGTTTATGGGCTCCTGTTACTTGGCCCCTTAACTGGCACGTTCCGCGCCACCTAGATAACTGATTTTTAAAATTTTTATAACAGGAGCCCATAAATCGTAACTGAGCAAAACCAGGTCGCGTCTGGGGCCAAGCCGCCTCGGTCCGCCAATCAGAAAACAACTCTAGTCAGCCAATTAGAAAACAGCTCTAATCAGCCAATCAGAAAGCAGAAAATAAAGCTGCGTTATACCCTGCTGCGGTTTATGGGCTCCTGTTACTTGGCCCCTTAACTGGCACGTTCCGCGCCACCTAGATAACTGATTTTTAAAATTTTTATAACAGGAGCCCATAAATCGTAACTGAGCAAAACCAGGTCGCGTCTGGGGCCAAGCCGCCTCGGTCCGCCAATCAGAAAACAACTCTAGTCAGCCAATTAGAAAACAGCTATAATCAACCAATCAGAAAGCAGAAAAAAAAGCTGCATTATACCCTGCTGCGGTTTATGGGCTCCTGTTACTTGGCCCCTTAACTAGCACGTTCCGAGCCACCTAGATAACCGATTTTTAAAATTTTTGTAACAGGAGCCCATAAAACGTGACAGAGCAAAACCAGGTCGCCTCTGGGGCCAAGCCGCCTCGGTCCGCCAATCAGAAAACAACTCTAGTCAGCCAATTAGAAAACAGCTCTAATCAGCCAATCAGAAAGCAGAAAAAAAAGCTGCGTTATACCCTGCTGCGGTTTATGGGCTCCTGTTACTTGGCCCCTTAACTGGCACGATTCGAGTCACCTAGATACCGATTTTTCAAATTTTTGTAACAGGAGCCCATAAATCGTAACAGAGCAAAACCAGATCGCGTCTGGGGCCAAGCCGCCTCGGTCCGCCAATCAGAAAACAACTCTAGTCAGCCAATTAGAAAACAGCTCTAATCAGCCAATCAGAAAGCAGAAAATAAAGCTGCGTTATACCCTGCTGCGGTTTATGGGCTCCTGTTACTTGGCCCCTTAACTGGCACGTTCCGCGCCACCTAGATAACTGATTTTTAAAATTTTTATAACAGGAGCCCAGAAATCGTAACTGAGCAAAACCAGGTCGCGTCTGGGGCCAAGCCGCCTCGGTCCGCCAATCAGAAAACAACTCTAGTCAGCCAATTAGAAAACAGCTCTAATCAGCCAATCAGAAAGCAGAAAATAAAGCTGCGTTATACCCTGCTGCGGTTTATGGGCTCCTGTTACTTGGCCCCTTAACTGGCACGTTCCGCGCCACCTAGATAACTGATTTTTAAAATTTTTGTAACAGGAGCCCATAAATCGTAACTGAGCAAAACCAGGTCGCGTCTGGGGCCAAGCCGCCTCGGTCCGCCAATCAGAAAACAACTCTAGTCAGCCAATTAGAAAACAGCTCTAATCAGCCAATCAGAAAGCAGAAAAAAAAGCTGCGTTATACCCTGCTGCGGTTTATGGGCTCCTGTTACTTGGCCCCTTAACTGGCACGATTCGAGTCACCTAGATACCGATTTTTCAAATTTTTGTAACAGGAGCCCATAAATCGTAACAGAGCAAAACCAGATCGCGTCTGGGGCCAAGCCGCCTCGGTCCGCCAATCAGAAAACAACTCTAGTCAGCCAATTAGAAAACAGCTCTAATCAGCCAATTAGAAAGCAGAAAACAAGCTGCATTATACCCTGCTGCGGTTTATGGGCTCCTGTTACTTGGCCCCTTAACTGGCACGTTCCGCGCCACCTAGATAACTGATTTTTAAAATTTTTGTAACAGGAGCCCATAAAACGTGACAGAGCAAAACCAGGTCGCGTCTGGGGTCAAGCCGCCTCGGTCCGCCAATCAGAAAACAACTCTAGTCAGCCAATTAGAAAACAGCTCTAATCAGCCAATCAGAAAGCAGAAAAAAAAGCTGCGTTATACCCTGCTGCGGTTTATGGGCTCCTGTTACTTGGCCCCTTAACTGGCACGTTCCGCGCCACCTAGATAACTGATTTTTAAAATTTTTATAACAGGAGCCCATAAATCGTAACTGAGCAAAACCAGGTCGCGTCTGGGGCCAAGCCGCCTCGGTCCGCCAATCAGAAAACAACTCTAGTCAGCCAATTAGAAAACAGCTCTAATCAGCCAATCAGAAAGCAGAAAATAAAGCTGCGTTATACCCTGCTGCGGTTTATGGGCTCCTGTTACTTGGCCCCTTAACTGGCACGTTCCGCGCCACCTAGATAACTGATTTTTAAAATTTTTGTAACAGGAGCCCATAAATCGTAACTGAGCAAAACCAGGTCGCGTCTGGGGCCAAGCCGCCTCGGTCCGCCAATCAGAAAACAACTCTAGTCAGCCAATTAGAAAACAGCTATAATCAACCAATCAGAAAGCAGAAAAAAAAGCTGCATTATACCCTGCTGCGGTTTGTGGGCTCCTGTTACTTAGCCCCTTAACTGGAACGTTCCGCGCCACCTAGATAACTGATTTTTAAAATTTTTATAACAGGAGCCCAGAAAACGTAACTGAGCAAAACCAGGTCGCGTCTGGGGCCAAGCCGCCTCGGTCCGCCAATCAGAAAACAACTCTAGTCAGCCAATTAGAAAACAGCTCTAATCAGCCAATCAGAAAGCAGAAAATAAAGCTGCGTTATACCCTGCTGCGGTTTATGGGCTCCTGTTACTTGGCCCCTTAACTGGCACGTTCCGCGCCACCTAGATAACTGATTTTTAAAATTTTTGTAACAGGAGCCCATAAATCGTAACTGAGCAAAACCAGGTCGCGTCTGGGGCCAAGCCGCCTCGGTCCGCCAATCAGAAAACAACTCTAGTCAGCCAATTAGAAAACAGCTCTAATCAACCAATCAGAAAGCAGAAAAAAAAGCGGTGTTATACCCTGCTGCGGTTTATGGGCTCCTGTTACTTGGCCCCTTAACTGGCACGTTCCGCGCCACCTAGATAACTGATTTTTAAAATTTTTGTAACAGGAGCCCATAAATCGTAACTGAGCAAAACCAGGTCGCGTCTGGGGCCAAGCCGCCTCGGTCCGCCAATCAGAAAACAACTCTAGTCAGCCAATTAGAAAACAGCTCTAATCAGCCAATCAGAAAGCAGAAAAAAAAGCTGCGTTATACCCTGCTGCGATTTATGGGCTCCTGTTACTTGGCCCCTTAACTGGCACCTTCCGAGCCACCTAGATAACCGATTTTTAAAGTTTTTGTAACAGGAGCCCATAAATCGTGACGGAGCAAAACCTGGTCGCGTCTGGGGCCAAGCCGCCTAGGTCCGCCAATCAGAAAACAACTCTAGTCAGCCAATTAGAAAACAGCTCTAATCAGCCAATCAGAAAGCTGAAAAAAAGCTGCGTTATACCCTGCTGCGATTTATGGGCTCCTGTTACTTGGCCCCTTAACTGGCACCTTCCGAGCCACCTAGATAACCGATTTTTAAAGTTTTTGTAACAGGAGCCCATAAAACGTGACAGAGCAAAACCAGGCCGCGTCCGAGGCCAAGCCGCCTCGGTCCGCCAATCAGAAAACAACTCTAGTCAGCCAATCAGAAAACAGCTCTAATCAGCCAATCAGAAAGCAGAAAAAAAAGCTGCGTTATACCCTGCTGCGGTTTATGGGCTCCTGTTACTTGGCCCCTTAACTGGCACGTTCCGCGCCACATAGATAACTGATTTTTAAAATTTTTGTAACAGGAGCCCATAAAACGTGACAGAGCAAAACCAGGCCGCGTCTGGGGCCAAGCCGCCTAAGTCCGCCAATCAGAAAACAACTCTAGTCAGCCAATTAGAAAACAGCTCTAATCAGGCAATCAGAAAGCAGAAAAAAAGCTGCGTTATACCCTGCTGCGATTTATGGGCTCCTGTTACTTGGCCCCTTAACTGGCACCTTCCGAGCGACCTAGATAACCGATTTTTAAAATTTTTGTAACAGGAGCCCATAAAACGTGACAGAGCAAAACCAGGCCGCGTCTGGGGCCAAGCCGCCTCGGTCCGCCAATCAGAAAACAACTCTAGTCAGCCAATCAGTAAACAGCTCTAGTCAGCCAATCAGAAAGCAGAAAAAAATCTGCGCTATACCCTGCTGCGGTTTACGGGCTCCTGTTACTTGGCCCTTTAACTGGCACGTTCCGAGCCACCTAGATAACCGATTTTTAAAATTTTTGTAACAGGAGCCCATAAAACGTGACAGAGCAAAACCAGGTCGCCTCTGGGGCCAAGCCGCCTCGGTCCGCCAATCAGAAAACAACTCTAGTCAGCCAATTAGAAAACAGCTCTAATCAGCCAATCAGAAAGCAGAAAAAAAAGCTGCGTTATACCCTGCTGCGGTTTATGGGCTCCTGTTACTTAGCCCCTTAACTGGAACGTTCCGCGCCACCTAGATAACTGATTTTTAAAATTTTTGTAACAGGAGCCCATAAATCGTAACTGAGCAAAACCAGGTCGCGTCTGGGGCCAAGCCGCCTCGGTCCGCCAATCAGAAAACAACTCTAGTCAGCCAATTAGAAAACAGCTCTAATCAGCCAATCAGAAAGCAGAAAAAAATCTGCGTTATACCCTGCTGCGGTTTATGGGCTCCTGTTACTTGGCCCCTTAACTGCCACGTTCCGAGCCACCTAGATACCGATTTTTAAAATTTTTGTAACAGGAGCCCATAAAACGTGACAGAGCAAAACCAGGTCGCGTCTGAGGCCAAGCCGCCTCGGTCCGCCAATCAGAAAACAACTCTAGTCAGCCAATTAGAAAACAGCTCTAATCAGCCAATCAGAAAGCAGAAAAAAAAGCTGCGTTATACCCTGCTGCGGTTTATGGGCTCCTGTTACTTGGCCCCTTAACTGGCACGTTCCGCGCCACATAGATAACTGATTTTTAAAATTTTTGTAACAAGAGCCCATAAATCGTAACTGAGCAAAACCAGGTCGCGTCTGGGGCCAAGCCGCCTCGGTCCGCCAATCAGAAAACAACTCTAGTCAGCCAATTAGAAAACAGGTCTAATCCGCCAATCAGAAAGCAGAAAAAAAAGCTGCGTTATACCCTGCTGCGGTTTATGGGCTCCTGTTACTTGGCCCCTTAACTGGCACGTTCCGCGCCACCTAGATAACTGATTTTTAAAATTTTTGTAACAAGAGCCCATAAATCGTAACTGTTCAAAACCAGGTCGCGTCTGGTTCCAAGCCGCCTCGGTCCGCCAATCAGAAAACAAGTTTAGTCAGCCAATTAGAAAACAGCTCTAATCAGCCAATCAGAAAGTAGAAAAAAAGCTGCGTAATACCCTGCTGCGATTTATGGGCTCCTGTTTCTTGGCCCCTTAACTGGCACCTTCCGAGCCACCTAGATAACCGATTTTTAAAGTTTTTGTAACAGGAGCCCATAAACCGTGACGAGCAAAACCTGGTCGCGTCTGGGGCCAAGCCGCCTAGGTACGCCAATCAGAAAATAACTCTAGTCAGCCAATTAGAAAACAGCTCTAATCAGTCAATCAGAAAGCAGAAAAAAAAGCTGCGTTATACCCTGCTGCGGTTTATGGGCTCCTGTTACTTGGGCCCTTAACTGTAACGTTCCGAGCCACCTAGATAACCGATTTTTAAAATTTTTTGGAACAGGAGCCCATAAAACGTGACAGAGTAAAACCAGGTCGCGTCTGGGGTCAAGCCGCCTCGGTCCGCCAATCAGAAAACAACTCTAGTCAGCCAATTAGAAAACAGCTCTAATCAGCCAATCAGAAAGCAGAAAAAAAAGCTGCGTTATACCCTGCTGCGGTTTGTGGGCTCCTGTTACTTAGCCCCTTAACTGGAACGTTCCGCGACACCTAGATAACTGATTTTTAAAATTTTTATAACAGGAGCCCAGAAATCGTAACTGAGCAAAACCAGGTCGCGTCTGGGGCCAAGCCGCCTCGGTCCGCCAATCAGAAAACAACTCTAGTCAGCCAATTAGAAAACAGCTCTAATCAGCCAATCAGAAAGCAGAAAATAAAGCTGCGTTATACCCTGCTGCGGTTTATGGGCTCCTGTTACTTGGCCCCTTAACTGGCACGTTCCGCGCCACCTAGATAACTGATTTTTAAAATTTTTGTAACAGGAGCCCATAGATCGTAACTGAGCAAAACCAGGTCGCGTCTGGGGCCAAGCCGCCTCGGTCCGCCAATCAGAAAACAACTCTAGTCAGCCAATTAGAAAACAGCTCTAATCAGCCAATCAGAAAGCAGAAAAAAAAGCTGCGTTATACAATGCTGCGATTTATGGGCTCCTGTTTCTTGGCCCCTTAACTGGCACCTTCCGAGCCACCTAGATAACCGATTTTTAAAGTTTTTGTAACAGGAGCCCATAAATCGTGACGGAGCAAAACCTGGTCGCGTCTGGGGCCAAGCCGCCTAGGTCCGCCAATCAGAAAACAACTCTAGTCAGCCAATTAGAAAACAGCTCTAATCAGCCAATCAGAAAGCTGAAAAAAAGCTGCGTTATACCCTGCTGCGATTTATGGGCTCCTGTTACTTGACCCCTTAAGTGGCACCTTCCGAGCCACCTAGATAACCGATTTTTAAAGTTTTTGTAACAGGAGCCCATAAAACGTGACAGAGCAAAACCAGGCCGCGTCTGGGGCCAAGCCGCCTCGGTCCGCCAATCAGAAAACAACTCTAGTCAGCCAATCAGAAAACAGCTCTAATCAGCCAATCAGAAAGCAGAAAAAAAAGCTGCGTTATACCCTGCTGCGGTTTATGGGCTCCTGTTACTTGGCCCCTTAACTGGCACGTTCCGCGCCACCTAGATAACTGATTTTTAAAATTTTTGTAACAGGAGCCCATAAAACGTGACAGAGCAAAACCAGGCCGCGTCTGGGGCCAAGCCGCCTAGGTCCGCCAATCAGAAAACAACTCTAGTCAGCCAATTAGAAAACAGCTCTAATCAGCCAATCAGAAAGCAGAAAAAAAGCTGCGTTATACCCTGCTGCGATTTATGGGCTCCTGTTACTTGGCCCCTTAACTGGCACCTTCCGAGCGACCTAGATAACCGATTTTTAAAATTTTTGTAACAGGAGCCCATAAAACGTGACAGAGCAAAACCAGGCCGCGTCTGGGGCCAAGCCGCCTCGGTCCGCCAATCAGAAAACAACTCTAGTCAGCCAATCAGTAAACAGCTCTAGTCAGCCAATCAGAAAGCAGAAAAAAATCTGCGCTATACCCTGCTGCGGTTTACGGGCTCCTGTTACTTGGCCCTTTAACTGGCACGTTCCGAGCCACCTAGATAACTGATTTTTAAAATTTTTGTAACAGGAGCCCATAAAACGTGACAGAGCAAAACCAGGTCGCCTCTGGGGCCAAGCCGCCTCGGTCCGCCAATCAGAAAACAACTCTAGCCAGCCAATTAGAAAACAGCTCTAATCAGCCAATCAGAAAGCAGAAAAAAAAGCTGCGTTATACCCTGCTGCGGTTTATGGGCTCCTGTTACTTTGCCCCTTAACTGGAACGTTCCGCGCCACCTAGATAACTGATTTTTAAAATTTTTGTAACAGGAGCCCATAAATCGTAACTGAGCAAAACCAGGTCGCGTCTGGGGCCAAGCCGCCTCGGTCCGCCAATCACAAAACAACTCTAGTCAGCCAATTAGAAAACAGCTCTAATCAGCGTTATACCCTGCTGCGGTTTATGGGCTCCTGTTACTTGGCCCCTTAACTGGCACGTTCCGAGCCACCTAGATACCGATTTTTAAAATTTTTGTAACAGGAGCCCATAAAACGTGACAGAGCAAAACCAGGTCGCGTCTGAGGCCAAGCCGCCTCGGTCCGCCAATCAGAAAACAACTCTAGTCAGCCAATTAGAAAACAGCTCTAATCAGCCAATCAGAAAGCAGAAAAAAAAGCTGCGTTATACCCTGCTGCGGTTTATGGGCTGCTGTTACTTGGCCCCTTAAATGGCACGTTCCGCGCCACATAGATAACTGATTTTTAAAATTTTTGTAACAAGAGCCCATAAATCGTAACTGAGCAAAACCAGGTCGCGTCTGGTTCCAAGCCGCCTCGGTCCGCCAATCAGAAAACAACTCTAGTCAGCCAATTAGAAAACAGCTCTAATCAGCCAATCAGAAAGTAGAAAAAAAGCTGCGTAATACCCTGCTGCGATTTATGGGCTCCTGTTTCTTGGCCCCTTAACTGGCACCTTCCGAGCGACCTAGATAACCGATTTTTAAAGTTTTTGTAACAGGAGCCCATAAACCGTGACGAACAAAACCTGGTCGCGTCTGGGGCCAAGCCGCCTAGGTCCGCCACTCAGAAAATAACTCTAGTCAGCCAATTAGAAAACAGCTCTAATCAGTCAATCAGAAAGCAGAAAAAAAAGCTGCGTTATACCCTGCTGCGGTTTATGGGCTCCTGTTACTTGGCCCCTTAACTGGCACGTTCCAAGCCACCTAGATACCGATTTTTAAAATTTTTGTAACAGGAGCCCATAAAACGCGACAGAGCAAAACCAGATCGCGTCTGGGGCCAAGCCGCCTCGGTCCGCCAATCAGAAAACAACTCTAGTCAGCCAATTAGAAAACAGCTCTAATCAGCCAATCAGAAAGCAGAAAAAAAAGCTGCGTTATACCCTGCTACGGTTTATGGGCTCCTGTTACTTGGCCCCTTAACTGGCACGTTCCGCGCCACATAGATAACTGATTTTTAAAATTTTTGTAACAAGAGCCCATAAATCGTAACTGAGCAAAACCAGGTCGCGTCTGGGGCCAAGCCGCCTCGGTCCGCCAATCAGAAAACAACTCTAGTCAGCCAATTAGAAAACAGGTCTAATCAGCCAATCAGAAAGCAGAAAAAAAGCTGCGTTATACCCTGCTGCGGTTTATGGGCTCCTGTTACTTGGCCCCTTAACTGGCACGTTCCGCGCCACCTAGATAACTGATTTTTAAAATTTTTGTAACAAGAGCCCATAAATCGTAACTGTTCAAAACCAGGTCGCGTCTGGGACCAAGCCGCCTCGGTCCGCCAATCAGAAAACAACTCTAGTCAGCCAATTAGAAAACAGGTCTAATCAGCCAATCAGAAAGCAGAAAAAAAGCTGCGTTATACCCTGCTGCGATTTATGGGCTCCTGTTTCTTGGCCCCTTAACTGGCACCTTCCGAGCCACCTAGATAACCGATTTTTAAAGTTTTTGTAACAGGAGCCCATAAATCGTGACGGAGCAAAACCTGGTCGCGTCTGGGGCCAAGCCGCCTAGGTCCGCCAATCAGAAAACAACTCTAGTCAGCCAATTAGAAAACAGCTCTAATCAGTCAATCAGAAAGCAGAAAAAAAAGCTGCGTTATACCCTGCTGCGGTTTATGGGCTCCTGTTACTTGGCCCCTCAACTGGCACGTTCCGAGCCACCTAGATACCGATTTTTAAAATTTTTGTAACAGGAGCGCATAAAACGCGACAGAGCAAAACCAGGTCGTGTCTGGGGCCAAGCCGCCTCGGTCCGCCAATCAGAAAACAACTCTAGTCAGCCAATAAGTAAACAGCTCTAGTCAGCCAATCAGAAAGCAGAAAAAAATCTGCGCTATACCCTGCTGCGGTTTATGGGCTCCTGTTACTTGGCCCCTTAACTGGCACGTTCCGCGCCACATAGATAACTGATTTTTAAAATTTTTGTAACAAGAGCCCATAAATCGTAACTGAGCAAAACCAGGTCGCGTCTGGGGCCAAGCCGCCTCGGTCCGCCAATCAGAAAACAACTCTAGTCAGCCAATTAGAAAACAGGTCTAATCAGCCAATCAGAAAGCAGAAAAAAAGCTGCGTTATACCCTGCTGCGGTTTATGGGCTCCTGTTACTTGGCCCCTTAACTGGCACGTTCCGCGCCACCTAGATAACTGATTTTTAAAATTTTTGTAACAAGAGCCCATAAATCGTAACTGTTCAAAACCAGGTCGCGTCTGGGACCAAGCCGCCTCGGTCCGCCAATCAGAAAACAACTCTAGTCAGCCAATTAGAAAACAGGTCTAATCAGCCAATCAGAAAGCAGAAAAAAAGCTGCGTTATACCCTGCTGCGATTTATGGGCTCCTGTTTCTTGGCCCCTTAACTGGCACCTTCCGAGCCACCTAGATAACCGATTTTTAAAGTTTTTGTAACAGGAGCCCATAAATCGTGACGGAGCAAAACCTGGTCGCGTCTGGGGCCAAGCCGCCTAGGTCCGCCAATCAGAAAACAACTCTAGTCAGCCAATTAGAAAACAGCTCTAATCAGTCAATCAGAAAGCAGAAAAAAAAGCTGCGTTATACCCTGCTGCGGTTTATGGGCTCCTGTTACTTGGCCCCTCAACTGGCACGTTCCGAGCCACCTAGATACCGATTTTTAAAATTTTTGTAACAGGAGCGCATAAAACGCGACAGAGCAAAACCAGGTCGTGTCTGGGGCCAAGCCGCCTCGGTCCGCCAATCAGAAAACAACTCTAGTCAGCCAATAAGTAAACAGCTCTAGTCAGCCAATCAGAAAGCAGAAAAAAATCTGCGTTATACCCTGCTGCGATTTATGGGCTCCTGTTTCTTGGCCCCTTAACTGGCACCTTCCGAGCCACCTAGATAACCGATTTTTAAAGTTTTTGTAACAGGAGCCCATAAATCGTGACGGAGCAAAACCTGGTCGCGTCTGGGGCCAAGCCGCCTAGGTCCGCCAATCAGAAAACAACTCTAGTCAGCCAATTAGAAAACAGCTCTAATCAGCCAATCAGAAAGCAGAAAAAAAAGCTGCGTTATACCCTGCTGCGGTTTATGGGCTCCTGTTACTTGGCCCCTTAACTGGCACGTTCCGCGCCACCTAGATAACTGATTTTTAAAATTTTTGTAACAGGAGCCCATAAATCGTATCTGAGCAAAACCAGGTCGCGTCTGGGGCCAAGCCGCCTCGGTCCGCCAATCAGAAAACAACTGTAGTCAGCCAATTAGAAACAGCTCTAATCAGCCAATCAGAAAGCAGAAAAAAAGCTGCATTATACCCTGCTGCGGTTTATGGGCTCCTGTTACTTGGCCCCTTAACTGGCACGTTCCGAGCCACCTAGATAACCGATTTTTAAAATTTTTGTAACAGGAGCCCATAAATCGTAACTGAGCAAAACCAGGTCGCGTCTGGGGCCAAGCCGCCTCGGTCCGCCAATCAGAAAACAACTCTAGTCAGCCAATTAGAAAACAGCTCTAATCAGCCAATCAGAAAGCAGAAAAAAAGCTGCATTATACCCTGCTGCGGTTTATGGGCTCCTGTTACTTGGCCCCTCAACTGGCACGTTCCGAGCCACCTAGATACCGATTTTTAAAATTTTTGTAACAGGAGCGCATAAAACGCGACAGAGCAAAACCAGGTCGTGTCTGGGGCCAAGCCGCCTCGGTCCGCCAATCAGAAAACAACTCTAGTCAGCCAATTAGAAAACAGCTCTAATCAGCCAATCAGAAAGCAGAAAAAAAAGCTGCGTTATACCCTGCTGCGGTTTATGGGCTCCTGTTACTTGGCCCCTTAACTGGAACGTTCCGAGCGACCTAGATAACCGATTTTTAAAATTTTTGTAACAGGAGCCCATAAAACGTGACAGAGCAAAACCAGGTCGCGTCTGGGGCCAAGCCGCCTAGGTCCGCGAATCAGAAAACAACTCTAGTCAGCCAATTAGAAAACAGTTCTAATCAGCCAATCAGAAAGTAGAAAAAAAGCTGCGTTATACCCTGCTGCGATTTATGGGCTCCTGTTTCTTGGCCCCTTAACTGGCACCTTCCGAGCCACCTAGATAACTGATTTTTAAAATTTTTGAAACAGGAGCCCATAAATCGTAACTGAGCAAAACCAGGTCGCGTCTGGGGCCAAGCCGCCTCGGTCCGCCAATCAGAAAACAACTGTAGTCAGCCAATTAGAAACAGCTCTAATCAGCCAATCAGAAAGCAGAAAAAAAGCTGCATTATACCCTGCTGCGGTTTATGGGCTCCTGTTACTTGGCCCCTTAACTGGAACGTTCCGAGCGACCTAGATAACCGATTTTTAAAATTTTTGTAACAGGAGCCCATAAAACGTGACAGAGCAAAACCAGGTCGCGTCTGGGGCCAAGCCGCCTAGGTCCGCGAATCAGAAAACAACTCCAGTCAGCCAATTAGAAAACAGCTCTAATCAGCCAATCAGAAAGTAGAAAAAAAGCTGCGTTATACCCTGCTGCGATTTATGGGCTCCTGTTTCTTGGCCCCTTAACTGGCACCTTCCGAGCCACCTAGATAACTGATTTTTAAAATTTTTGTAACAGGAGCCCATAAATCGTAACTGAGCAAAACCAGGTCGCGTCTGGGGCCAAGCCGCCTGTCCGCCAATCAGAAAACAACTGTAGTCAGCCAATTAGAAACAGCTCTAATCAGCCAATCAGAAAGCAGAAAAAAAGCTGCATTATACCCTGCTGCGGTTTATGGGCTCCTGTTACTTGGCCCCTTAACTGGCACGTTCCGAGCCACCTAGATAACCGATTTTTAAAATTTTTGTAACAGGAGCCCATAAATCGTAACTGAGCAAAACCAGGTCGCGTCTGGGGCCAAGCCGCCTCGGTCCGCCAATCAGAAAACAACTCTAGTCAGCCAATTAGAAAACAGCTCTAATCAGCCAATCAGAAAGCAGAAAAAAAGCTGCATTATACCCTGCTGCGGTTTATGGGCTCCTGTTACTTGACCCCTTAACTGGCACGTTCCGAGCCACCTAGATAACCGATTTTTAAAATTTTTGTAACAGGAGCCCATAAAACGTGACAGAGCAAAACCAGCTCGCGTCTGGGGCCAAGCCGCCTCGGTCCGCCAATCAGAAAACAACTCTAGTCAGCCAATTAGAAAACAGGTCTAATCAGCCAATCAGAAAGCAGAAAAAAAAGCTGCGTTATACCCTGCTGCGGTTTATGGGCTCCTGTTACTTGGCCCCTTAACTGGCACGTTCCGCGCCACCTAGATAACTGATTTTTAAAAGTTTTGTAACAGGAGCCCATAAATCGTAACTGAGCAAAACCAGGTCGCGTCTGGGGCCAAGCCGCCTCGGTCCGCCAATCAGAAAACAACTGTAGTCAGCCAATTAGAAACAGCTCTAATCAACCAATCAGAAAGCAGAAAAAAAGCTGCATTATACCCTGCTGCGGTTTATGGGCTCCTGTTACTTGGCCCCTTAACTGGCACGTTCCGAGCCACCTAGATAACCGATTTTTAAAATTTTTGTAACAGGAGCCCATAAATCGTAACTGAGCAAAACCAGGTCGCGTCTGGGGCCAAGCCGCCTCGGTCCGCCAATCAGAAAACAACTCTAGTCAGCCAATTAGAAAACAGCTCTAATCAGCCAATCAGAAAGCAGAAAAAAAGCTGCATTATACCCTGCTGCGGTTTATGGGCTCCTGTTACTTGACCCCTTAACTGGCACGTTCCGAGCCACCTAGATAACCGATTTTTAAAATTTTTGTAACAGGAGCCCATAAAACGTGACAGAGCAAAACCAGCTCGCGTCTGGGGCCAAGCCGCCTCGGTCCGCCAATCAGAAAACAACTCTAGTCAGCCAATTAGAAAACAGGTCTAATCAGCCAATCAGAAAGCAGAAAAAAAAGCTGCGTTATACCCTGCTGCGGTTTATGGGCTCCTGTTACTTGGCCCCTTAACTGGCACGTTCCGCACCACCTAGATAACTGATTTTTAAAAGTTTTGTAACAGGAGCCCATAAATCGTAACTGAGCAAAACCAGGTCACGTCTAGGGCCAAGCCGCCTCGGTCAGCCAATCAGAAAACAACTGTAGTCAGCCAATTAGAAAACAGCTCTAATCAGCCAATCAGAAAGCAGAAAAAAAAGCTGCGTTATACCCTGCTGCGGTTTATGGGCTCCTGTTACTTAGCCCCTTAACTGGCACGTTCCGCGCCACCTAGATAACTGATTTTTAAAATTTTTGTAACAGGAGCCCATAAATCGTAACTGAGCAAAACCAGGTCGCGTCTGGGGCCAAGCCGCCTCGGTCCGCCAATCAGAAAACAACTCTAGTCAGGCCATCAGTAAACAGCTCTAATCAGCCAATCAGAAAGCAGAAAAAAATCTGCGCTATACCCTGCTGCGGTTTATGGGCTCCTGTTACTTAGCCCCTTAACTGGCACGTTCCGAGCCACCTAGATAACCGATTTTTAAAATTTTTGTAACAGGAGCCCATAAAACGTGACAGAGCAAAACCAGGTCGCGTCTGGGGCCAAGCCGCCTAGGTCCGCCAATCAGAAAACAACTCTAGTCAGCCAATTAGAAAACAGCTCTAATCAGCCAATCAGAAAGCAGAAAAAAAAGCTGCGTTATACCCTGCTGCGGTTTATGGGCTCCTGTTACTTGGCCCCTTAACTGGCACGTTCCGCGCCACCTAGATAACTGATTTTTAAAATTTTTGTAACAGGAGCCCATAAATCGTAACTGAGCAAAACCAGGTCGCGTCTGGGGCCAAGCCGCCTCGGTCCGCCAATCAGAAAACAACTGTAGTCAGCCAATTAGAAACAGCTCTAATCAGCCAATCAGAAAGCAGAAAATAAAGCTTCGTTATACCCTGCTGCGGTTTATGGGCTCCTGTTACTTGGCCCCTTAACTGGCACGTTCCGCGCCACCTAGATAACTGATTTTTAAAATTTTTGTAACAGGAGCCCATAAATCGTAACTGAGCAAAACCAGGTCGCGTCTGGGGCCAAGCCGCCTCGGTCCGCCAATCAGAAAACAACTCTAGTCAGCCAATTAGAAAACAGCTCTAATCAACCAATCAGAAAGCAGAAAAAAAAGCGGTGTTATACCCTGCTGCGGTTTATGGGCTCCTGTTACTTGGCCCCTTAACTGGCACGTTCCGCGCCACCTAGATAACCGATTTTTAAAATTTTTGTAACAGGAGCCCATAAAACGTGACAGAGCAAAACCAGCTCGCGTCTGGGGCCAAGCCGCCTCGGTCCGCCAATCAGAAAACAACTCTAGTCAGCCAATTAGAAAACAGCTCTAATCAGCCAATCAGAAAGCAGAAAAAAAAGCTGCGTTATACCCTGCTGCGGTTTGTGGGCTCCTGTTACTTAGCCCCTTAACTGGAACGTTCCGCGCCAACTAGATAACTGATTTTTAAAATTTTTATAACAGGAGCCCAGAAATCGTAACTGAGCAAAACCAGGTCGCGTCTGGGGCCAAGCCGCCTCGGTCCGCCAATCAGAAAACAACTCTAGTCAGCCAATTAGAAAACAGCTCTAATCAGCCAATCAGAAAGCAGAAAATAAAGCTGCGTTATACCCTGCTGCGGTTTATGGGCTCCTGTTACTTGGCCCCTTAACTGGCACGTTCCGCGCCACCTAGATAACTGATTTTTAAAATTTTTGTAACAGGAGCCCATAAATCGTAACTGAGCAAAACCAGGTCGCGTCTGGGGCCAAGCCGCCTCGGTCCGCCAATCAGAAAACAACTCTAGTCAGCCAATTAGAAAACAGCTCTAATCAACCAATCAGAAAGCAGAAAAAAAAGCGGTGTTATACCCTGCTGCGGTTTATGGGCTCCTGTTACTTGGCCCCTTAACTGGCACGTTCCGCGCCACCTAGATAACTGATTTTTAAAATTTTTGTAACAGGAGCCCATATATCGTAACTGAGCAAAACCAGGTCGCGTCTGGGGCCAAGCCGCCTCGGTCCGCCAATCAGAAAACAACTCTAGTCAGCCAATTAGAAAACAGCTCTAATCAGCCAATCAGAAAGCAGAAAAAAAAGCTGCGTTATACCCTGCTGCGATTTATGGGCTCCTGTTACTTGGCCCCTTAACTGGCACCTTCCGAGCCACCTAGATAACCGATTTTTAAAGTTTTTGTAACAGGAGCCCATAAATCGTGACGGAGCAAAACCTGGTCGCGTCTGGGGCCAAGCCGCCTAGGTCCGCCAATCAGAAAACAACTCTAGTCAGCCAATTAGAAAACAGCTCTAATCAGCCAATCAGAAAGCTGAAAAAAAGCTGCGTTATACCCTGCTGCGATTTATGGGCTCCTGTTACTTGGCCCCTTAACTGGCACCTTCCGAGCCACCTAGATAACCGATTTTTAAAGTTTTTGTAACAGGAGCCCATAAAACGTGACAGAGCAAAACCAGGCCGCGTCTGGGGCCAAGCCGCCTCGGTCCGCCAATCAGAAAACAACTCTAGTCAGCCAATCAGAAAACAGCTCTAATCAGCCAATCAGAAAGCAGAAAAAAAAGCTGCGTTATACCCTGCTGCGGTTTATGGGCTCCTGTTACTTGGCCCCTTAACTGGCACGTTCCGCGCCACCTAGATAACTGATTTTTAAAATTTTTGTAACAGGAGCCCATAAATCGTGACAGAGCAAAACCAGGCCGCGTCTGGGGCCAAGCCGCCTAGGTCCGCCAATCAGAAAACAACTCTAGTCAGCCAATTAGAAAACAGCTCTAATCAGCCAATCAGAAAGCAGAAAAAAAGCTGCGTTATACCCTGCTGCGATTTATGGGCTCCTGTTACTTGGCCCCTTAACTGGCACCTTCCGAGCGACCTAGATAACCGATTTTTAAAATTTTTGTAACAGGAGCCCATAAAACGTGACAGAGCAAAACCAGGCCGCGTCTGGGGCCAAGCCGCCTCGGTCCGCCAATCAGAAAACAACTCTAGTCAGCCAATTAGAAAACAGCTCTAATCAACCAATCAGAAAGCAGAAAAAAAGCGGTGTTATACCCTGCTGCGGTTTATGGGCTCCTGTTACTTGGCCCCTTAACTGGCACGTTCCGCGCCACCTAGATAACTGATTTTTAAAATTTTTGTAACAGGAGCCAATAAATCGTAACTGAGCAAAACCAGGTCGCGTCTGGGGCCAAGCCGCCTCGGTCCGCCAATCAGAAAACAACTCTAGTCAGCCAATTAGAAAACAGCTCTAATCAACCAATCAGAAAGCAGAAAAAAAAACGGTGTTATACCCTGCTGCGGTTTATGGGCTCCTGTTACTTGGCCCCTTAACTGGCATGTTCCGCGCCACCTAGATAACTGATTTTTAAAATTTTTGTAACAGGAGCCCATAAATCGTAACTGAGCAAAACCAGGTCGCGTCTGGGGCCAAGCCGCCTCGGTCCGCCAATCAGAAAACAACTCTAGTCAGCCAATTAGAAAACAGCTCTAATCAGCCAATCAGAAAGCAAAAAAAAAAGCTGCGTTATACCCTGCTGCGATTTATGGGCTCCTGTTACTTGGCCCCTTAACTGGCACCTTCCGAGCCACCTAGATAACCGATTTTTAAAGTTTTTGTAACAGGAGCCCATAAATCGTGACGGAGCAAAACCTGGTCGCGTCTGGGGCCAAGCCGCCTAGGTCCGCCAATCAGAAAACAACTCTAGTCAGCCAATTAGAAAACAGCTCTAATCAGCCAATCAGAAAGCTGAAAAAAAGCTGCGTTATACCCTGCTGCGATTTATGGGCTCCTGTTACTTGGCCCCTTAACTGGCACCTTCCGAGCCACCTAGATAACCGATTTTTAAAGTTTTTGTAACAGGAGCCCATAAAACGTGACAGAGCAAAACCAGGTCGCGTCTGAGGCCAAGCCGCCTCGGTCCGCCAATCAGAAAACAACTCTAGTCAGCCAATTAGAAAACAGCTCTAATCAGCCAATCAGAAAGCAGAAAAAAAAGCTGCGTTATACCCTGCTGCGGTTTATGGGCTCCTGTTACTTGGCCCCTTAACTGGCACGTTCCGCGCCACATAGATAACTGATTTTTAAAATTTTTGTAACAAGAGCCCATAAATCGTAACTGAGCAAAACCAGGTCGCGTCTGGGGCCAAGCCGCCTCGGTCCGCCAATCAGAAAACAACTCTAGTCAGCCAATTAGAAAACAGGTCTAATCCGCCAATCAGAAAGCAGAAAAAAAAGCTGCGTTATACCCTGCTGCGGTTTATGGGCTCCTGTTACTTGGCCCCTTAACTGGCACGTTCCGCGCCACCTAGATAACTGATTTTTAAAATTTTTGTACCAAGAGCCCATAAATCGTAACTGTTCAAAACCAGGTCGCGTCTGGTTCCAAGCCGCCTCGGTCCCCCAATCAGAAAACAACTCTAGTCAGCCAATTAGAAAACAGCTCTAATCAGCCAATCAGAAAGTAGAAAAAAAGCTGCGTAATACCCTGCTGCGATTTATGGGCTCCTGTTTCTTGGCCCCTTAACTGGCACCTTTCGAGCCACCTAGATAACCGATTTTTAAAGTTTTTGTAACAGGAGCCCATAAACCGTGACGAGCAAAACCTGGTCGCGTCTGGGGCCAAGCCGCCTCGGTCCGCCAATCAGAAAATAACTCTAGTCAGCCAATTAGAAAACAGCTCTAATCAGTCAATCAGAAAGCAGAAAAAAAAGCTGCGTTATACCCTGCTGCGGTTTATGGACTCCTGTTACTTGGCCCCTTAACTGGCACGTTCCAAGCCACCTAGATACCGATTTTTAAAATTTTTGTAACAGGAGCCCATAAACCGTGACGAGCAAAACCTGGTCGCGTCTGGGGCCAAGCCGCCTAGGTCCGCCAATCAGAAAATAACTCTAGTCAGCCAATTAGAAAACAGCTCTAATCAGCCAATCAGAAAGCAGAAAAAAAGCTGCGTTATACCCTGCTGCGGTTTATGGGCTCCTGCTACTTGGGCCCTTAACTGTAACGTTCCGAGCCACCTAGATAACCGATTTTTAAAATTTTTTGGAACAGGAGCCCATAAAACGTGACAGAGCAAAACCAGGTCGCGTCTGGGGTCAAGCCGCCTCGGTCCGCCAATCAGAAAACAACTCTAGTCAGCCAATTAGAAAACAGCTCTAATCAGCCAATCAGAAAGCAGAAAAAAAAGCTGCGTTATACCCTGCTGCGGTTTGTGGGCTCCTGTTACTTAGCCCCTTAACTGGAACGTTCCGCGCCACCTAGATAACTGATTTTTAAAATTTTTATAACAGGAGCCCAGAAATCGTAACTGAGCAAAACCAGGTCGCGTCTGGGGCCAAGCCGCCTCGGTCCGCCAATCAGAAAACAACTCTAGTCAGCCAATTAGAAAACAGCTCTAATCAGCCAATCAGAAAGCAGAAAATAAAGCTGCGTTATACCCTGCTGCGGTTTTTGGGCTCCTGTTACTTGGCCCCTTAACTGGCACGTTCCGCGCCACCTAGATAACCGATTTTTAAAATTTTTGTAACAGGAGCTCATAAAACGTGACAGAGCAAAACCAGGTCGCATCTGGGGCCAAACCGCATCGGTCTGCCAATAAGCAAACAACTCTAGTCAGCCAATTAGAAAACAGCTCTAATCAGCCAATCAGAAAGCAGAAAAAAAGCTGCGTTATACCCTGCTGCGGTTTATGGGCTCCTGTTACTTAGCCCCTTAACTGGAACGTTCCGAGCGACCTAGATAACCGATTTTTAAAATTTTTGTAACAGGAGCCCATAAAACGTGACAGAGCAAAACCAGGTCGCGTCTGGGGCCAAGCCGCCTCGGTCCGCCAATCAGAAAACAACTCTAGTCAGTCAATTAGAAAACAGCTCTAATCAGCCAATCAGAAAGCAGAAAAAAAAGCTGCGTTATACGCTGCTGCGGTTTATGGGCTCCTGTTACTTGGGCCCTTAACTGGAACGTTCCAAACCACCTAGATAACCGATTTTTAAAATTTTTAGGAACAGGAGCATATAAAACGTGACAGAGCAAAACCAGGTCGCGTCTGGGGCCAAGCCGCCTCGGTCCGCCAATCAGAAAACAACTCTAGTCAGCCAATTAGAAAACAGCTCTAATCAGCCAATCAGAAAGCAGAAAAAAAAGCTGCGTTATACCCTGCTGCGGTTTATGGGCTCCTGTTACTTAGCCCCTTAACGGGAACGTTCCAAGCAACCTAGATAACCGATTTTTAAAATTTTTGTAACAGGAGCCCATAAAACGTGACAGAGCAAAACCAGGTCGCGTCTGGGGCCAAGCCGCCTCGGTCCGCCAATCAGAAAACAACTCTAGTCAGGCCATCAGTAAACAGCTCTAATCAGCCAATCAGAAAGCAGAAAAAAATCTGCGCTATACCCTGCTGCGGTTTATGGGCTCCTGTTACTTAGCCCCTTAACTGGCACGTTCCGAGCCACCTAGATAACCGATTTTTAAAATTTTTGTAACAGGAGCCCATAAAACGTGACAGAGCAAAACCAGGTCGCGTCTGGGGCCAAGCCGCCTAGGTCCGCCAATCAGAAAACAACTCTAGTCAGCCAATTAGAAAACAGCTCTAATCAGCCAATCAGAAAGCAGAAAAAAAAGCTGCGTTATACCCTGCTGCGGTTTATGGGCTCCTGTTACTTGGCCCCTTAACTGGCACGTTCCGCGCCACCTAGATAACTGATTTTTAAAATTTTTGTAACAGGAGCCCATAAATCGTAACTGAGCAAAACCAGGTCGCGTCTGGGGCCAAGCCGCCTCGGTCCGCCAATCAGAAAACAACTGTAGTCAGCCAATTAGAAACAGCTCTAATCAGCCAATCAGAAAGCAGAAAAAAAGCTGCATTATACCCTGCTGCGGTTTATGGGCTCCTGTTACTTGGCCCCTTAACTAGCACGTTCCGAGCCACCTAGATAACCGATTTTTAAAATTTTTGTAACAGGAGCCCATAAAACGTGACAGAGCAAAACCAGGTCGCCTCTGGGGCCAAGCTGCCTCGGTCCGCCAATCAGAAAACAACTCTAGTCAGCCAATTAGAAAACAGCTCTAATCAGCCAATCAGAAAGCAGAAAAAAAAGCTGCGTTATACCCTGCTGCGGTTTATGGGCTCCTGTTACTTGGCCCCTTAACTGGCACGATTCGAGTCACCTAGATACCGATTTTTCAAATTTTTGTAACAGGAGCCCATAAATCGTAACAGAGCAAAACCAGATCGCGTCTGGGGCCAAGCCGCCTCGGTCCGCCAATCAGAAAACAACTCTAGTCAGCCAATTAGAAAACAGCTCTAATCAGCCAATCAGAAAGCAGAAAAAAAAGCTGCGTTATACCCTGCTGCGGTTTATGGGCTCCTGTTACTTGGCCCCTTAACTGGCACGTTCCGCGCCACCTAGATAACTGATTTTTAAAATTTTTATAACAGGAGCCCAGAAATCGTAACTGAGCAAAACCAGGTCGCGTCTGGGGCCAAGCCGCCTCGGTCCGCCAATCAGAAAACAACTCTAGTCAGCCAATTAGAAAACAGCTCTAATCAGCCAATCAGAAAGCAGAAAATAAAGCTGCGTTATACCCTGCTGCGGTTTATGGGCTCCTGTTACTTGGCCCCTTAACTGGCACGTTCCGCGCCACCTAGATAACTGATTTTTAAAATTTTTGTAACAGGAGCCCATAAATCGTAACTGAGCAAAACCAGGTCGCGTCTGGGGCCAAGCCGCCTCGGTCCGCCAATCAGAAAACAACTCTAGTCAGCCAATTAGAAAACAGCTCTAATTAGCCAATCAGAAAGCAGAAAAAAAAGCTGCGTTATACCCTGCTGCGGTTTATGGGCTCCTGTTACTTGGCCCCTTAACTGGCACGATTCGAGTCACCTAGATACCGATTTTTCAAATTTTTGTAACAGGAGCCCATAAATCGTAACAGAGCAAAACCAGATCGCGTCTGGGGCCAAGCCGCCTCGGTCCGCCAATCAGAAAACAACTCTAGTCAGCCAATTAGAAAACAGCTCTAATCAGCCAATTAGAAAGCAGAAAACAAGCTGCATTATACCCTGCTGCGGTTTATGGGCTCCTGTTACTTGGCCCCTTAACTGGCACGTTCCGCGCCACCTAGATAACTGATTTTTAAAATTTTTGTAACAGGAGCCCATAAAACGTGACAGAGCAAAACCAGGTCGCGTCTGGGGTCAAGCCGCCTCGGTCCGCCAATCAGAAAACAACTCTAGTCAGCCAATTAGAAAACAGCTCTAATCAGCCAATCAGAAAGCAGAAAAAAAAGATGCGTTATACCCTGCTGCGGTTTATGGGCTCCTGTTACTTGGCCCCTTAACTGGCACGTTCCGCGCCACCTAGATAACTGATTTTTAAAATTTTTATAACAGGAGCCCATAAATCGTAACTGAGCAAAACCAGGTCGCGTCTGGGGCCAAGCCGCCTCGGTCCGCCAATCAGAAAACAACTCTAGTCAGCCAATTAGAAAACAACTCTAATCAGCCAATCAGAAAGCAGAAAATAAAGCTGCGTTATACCCTGCTGCGGTTTATGGGCTCCTGTTACTTGGCCCCTTAACTGGCACGTTCCGCGCCACCTAGATAACTGATTTTTAAAATTTTTGTAACAGGAGCCCATAAATCGTAACTGAGCAAAACCAGGTCGCGTCTGGGGCCAAGCCGCCTCGGTCCGCCAATCAGAAAACAACTCTAGTCAGCCAATTAGAAAACAGCTCTAATCAGCCAATCAGAAAGCAGAAAAAAAAGCTGCGTTATACCCTGCTGCGGTTTATGGGCTCCTGTTACTTGGCCCCTTAACTGGCACGATTCGAGTCACCTAGATACCGATTTTTCAAATTTTTGTAACAGGAGCCCATAAATCGTAACAGAGCAAAACCAGATCGCGTCTGGGGCCAAGCCGCCTCGGTCCGCCAATCAGAAAACAACTCTAGTCAGCCAATTAGAAAACAGCTCTAATCAGCCAATTAGAAAGCAGAAAACAAGCTGCATTATACCCTGCTGCGGTTTATGGGCTCCTGTTACTTGGCCCCTTAACTGGCACGTTCCGCGCCACCTAGATAACTGATTTTTAAAATTTTTGTAACAGGAGCCCATAAAACGTGACAGAGCAAAACCAGGTCGCGTCTGGGGTCAAGCCGCCTCGGTCCGCCAATCAGAAAACAACTCTAGTCAGCCAATTAGAAAACAGCTCTAATCAGCCAATCAGAAAGCAGAAAAAAAAGCTGCGTTATACCCTGCTGCGGTTTATGGGCTCCTGTTACTTGGCCCCTTAACTGGCACGTTCCGCGCCACCTAGATAACTGATTTTTAAAATTTTTATAACAGGAGCCCATAAATCGTAACTGAGCAAAACCAGGTCGCGTCTGGGGCCAAGCCGCCTCGGTCCGCCAATCAGAAAACAACTCTAGTCAGCCAATTAGAAAACAGCTCTAATCAGCCAATCAGAAAGCAGAAAATAAAGCTGCGTTATACCCTGCTGCGGTTTATGGGCTCCTGTTACTTGGCCCCTTAACTGGCACGTTCCGCGCCACCTAGATAACTGATTTTTAAAATTTTTGTAACAGGAGCCCATAAATCGTAACTGAGCAAAACCAGGTCGCGTCTGGGGCCAAGCCGCCTCGGTCCGCCAATCAGAAAACAACTCTAGTCAGCCAATTAGAAAACAGCTATAATCAACCAATCAGAAAGCAGAAAAAAAAGCTGCATTATACCCTGCTGCGGTTTATGGGCTCCTGTTACTTGGCCCCTTAACTAGCACGTTCCGAGCCACCTAGATAACCGATTTTTAAAATTTTTGTAACAGGAGCCCATAAAACGTGACAGAGCAAAACCAGGTCGCCTCTGGGGCCAAGCCGCCTCGGTCCGCCAATCAGAAAACAACTCTAGTCAGCCAATTAGAAAACAGCTCTAATCAGCCAATCAGAAAGCAGAAAAAAAAGCTGCGTTATACCCTGCTGCGGTTTATGGGCTCCTGTTACTTGGCCCCTTAACTGGCACGATTCGAGTCACCTAGATACCGATTTTTCAAATTTTTGTAACAGGAGCCCATAAATCGTAACAGAGCAAAACCAGATCGCGTCTGGGGCCAAGCCGCCTCGGTCCGCCAATCAGAAAACAACTCTAGTCAGCCAATTAGAAAACAGCTCTAATCAGCCAATTAGAAAGCAGAAAACAAGCTGCATTATACCCTGCTGCGGTTTATGGGCTCCTGTTACTTGGCCCCTTAACTGGCACGTTCCGCGCCACCTAGATAACTGATTTTTAAAATTTTTGTAACAGGAGCCCATAAAACGTGACAGAGCAAAACCAGGTCGCGTCTGGGGTCAAGCCACCTCGGTCCGCCAATCAGAAAACAACTCTAGTCAGCCAATTAGAAAACAGCTCTAATCAGCCAATCAGAAAGCAGAAAAAAAAGCTGCGTTATACCCTGCTGCGGTTTGTGGGCTCCTGTTACTTAGCCCCTTAACTGGAACGTTCCGCGCCACCTAGATAACTGATTTTTAAAATTTTTATAACAGGAGCCCAGAAAACGTAACTGAGCAAAACCAGGTCGCGTCTGGGGCCAAGCCGCCTCGGTCCGCCAATCAGAAAACAACTCTAGTCAGCCAATTAGAAAACAGCTCTAATCAGCCAATCAGAAAGCAGAAAATAAAGCTGCGTTATACCCTGCTGCGGTTTATGGGCTCCTGTTACTTGGCCCCTTAACTGGCACGTTCCGCGCCACCTAGATAACTGATTTTTAAAATTTTTGTAACAGGAGCCCATAAATCGTAACTGAGCAAAACCAGGTCGCGTCTGGGGCCAAGCCGCCTCGGTCCGCCAATCAGAAAACAACTCTAGTCAGCCAATTAGAAAACAGCTCTAATCAACCAATCAGAAAGCAGAAAAAAAAGCGGTGTTATACCCTGCTGCGGTTTATGGGCTCCTGTTACTTGGCCCCTTAACTGGCACGTTCCGCGCCACCTAGATAACTGATTTTTAAAATTTTTGTAACAGGAGCCCATAAATCGTAACTGAGCAAAACCAGGTCGCGTCTGGGGCCAAGCCGCCTCGGTCCGCCAATCAGAAAACAACTCTAGTCAGCCAATTAGAAAACAGCTCTAATCAGCCAATCAGAAAGCAGAAAAAAAAGCTGCGTTATACCCTGCTGCGATTTATGGGCTCCTGTTACTTGGCCCCTTAACTGGCACCTTCCGAGCCACCTAGATAACCGATTTTTAAAGTTTTTGTAACAGGAGCCCATAAATCGTGACGGAGCAAAACCTGGTCGCGTCTGGGGCCAAGCCGCCTAGGTCCGCCAATCAGAAAACAACTCTAGTCAGCCAATTAGAAAACAGCTCTAATCAGCCAATCAGAAAGCTGAAAAAAAGCTGCGTTATACCCTGCTGCGATTTATGGGCTCCTGTTACTTGGCCCCTTAACTGGCACCTTCCGAGCCACCTAGATAACCGATTTTTAAAGTTTTTGTAACAGGAGCCCATAAAACGTGACAGAGCAAAACCAGGCCGCGTCCGAGGCCAAGCCGCCTCGGTCCGCCAATCAGAAAACAACTCTAGTCAGCCAATCAGAAAACAGCTCTAATCAGCCAATCAGAAAGCAGAAAAAAAAGCTGCGTTATACCCTGCTGCGGTTTATGGGCTCCTGTTACTTGGCCCCTTAACTGGCACGTTCCGCGCCACATAGATAACTGATTTTTAAAATTTTTGTAACAGGAGCCCATAAAACGTGACAGAGCAAAACCAGGCCGCGTCTGGGGCCAAGCCGCCTAAGTCCGCCAATCAGAAAACAACTCTAGTCAGCCAATTAGAAAACAGCTCTAATCAGGCAATCAGAAAGCAGAAAAAAAGCTGCGTTATACCCTGCTGCGATTTATGGGCTCCTGTTACTTGGCCCCTTAACTGGCACCTTCCGAGCGACCTAGATAACCGATTTTTAAAATTTTTGTAACAGGAGCCCATAAAACGTGACAGAGCAAAACCAGGCCGCGTCTGGGGCCAAGCCGCCTCGGTCCGCCAATCAGAAAACAACTCTAGTCAGCCAATCAGTAAACAGCTCTAGTCAGCCAATCAGAAAGCAGAAAAAAATCTGCGCTATACCCTGCTGCGGTTTACGGGCTCCTGTTACTTGGCCCTTTAACTGGCACGTTCCGAGCCACCTAGATAACCGATTTTTAAAATTTTTGTAACAGGAGCCCATAAAACGTGACAGAGCAAAACCAGGTCGCCTCTGGGGCCAAGCCGCCTCGGTCCGCCAATCAGAAAACAACTCTAGTCAGCCAATTAGAAAACAGCTCTAATCAGCCAATCAGAAAGCAGAAAAAAAAGCTGCGTTATACCCTGCTGCGGTTTATGGGCTCCTGTTACTTAGCCCCTTAACTGGAACGTTCCGCGCCACCTAGATAACTGATTTTTAAAATTTTTGTAACAGGAGCCCATAAATCGTAACTGAGCAAAACCAGGTCGCGTCTGGGGCCAAGCCGCCTCGGTCCGCCAATCAGAAAACAACTCTAGTCAGCCAATTAGAAAACAGCTCTAATCAGCCAATCAGAAAGCAGAAAAAAATCTGCGTTATACCCTGCTGCGGTTTATGGGCTCCTGTTACTTGGCCCCTTAACTGCCACGTTCCGAGCCACCTAGATACCGATTTTTAAAATTTTTGTAACAGGAGCCCATAAAACGTGACAGAGCAAAACCAGGTCGCGTCTGAGGCCAAGCCGCCTCGGTCCGCCAATCAGAAAACAACTCTAGTCAGCCAATTAGAAAACAGCTCTAATCAGCCAATCAGAAAGCAGAAAAAAAAGCTGCGTTATACCCTGCTGCGGTTTATGGGCTCCTGTTACTTGGCCCCTTAACTGGCACGTTCCGCGCCACATAGATAACTGATTTTTAAAATTTTTGTAACAAGAGCCCATAAATCGTAACTGAGCAAAACCAGGTCGCGTCTGGGGCCAAGCCGCCTCGGTCCGCCAATCAGAAAACAACTCTAGTCAGCCAATTAGAAAACAGGTCTAATCCGCCAATCAGAAAGCAGAAAAAAAAGCTGCGTTATACCCTGCTGCGGTTTATGGGCTCCTGTTACTTGGCCCCTTAACTGGCACGTTCCGCGCCACCTAGATAACTGATTTTTAAAATTTTTGTAACAAGAGCCCATAAATCGTAACTGTTCAAAACCAGGTCGCGTCTGGTTCCAAGCCGCCTCGGTCCGCCAATCAGAAAACAAGTTTAGTCAGCCAATTAGAAAACAGCTCTAATCAGCCAATCAGAAAGTAGAAAAAAAGCTGCGTAATACCCTGCTGCGATTTATGGGCTCCTGTTTCTTGGCCCCTTAACTGGCACCTTCCGAGCCACCTAGATAACCGATTTTTAAAGTTTTTGTAACAGGAGCCCATAAACCGTGACGAGCAAAACCTGGTCGCGTCTGGGGCCAAGCCGCCTAGGTACGCCAATCAGAAAATAACTCTAGTCAGCCAATTAGAAAACAGCTCTAATCAGTCAATCAGAAAGCAGAAAAAAAAGCTGCGTTATACCCTGCTGCGGTTTATGGGCTCCTGTTACTTGGGCCCTTAACTGTAACGTTCCGAGCCACCTAGATAACCGATTTTTAAAATTTTTTGGAACAGGAGCCCATAAAACGTGACAGAGTAAAACCAGGTCGCGTCTGGGGTCAAGCCGCCTCGGTCCGCCAATCAGAAAACAACTCTAGTCAGCCAATTAGAAAACAGCTCTAATCAGCCAATCAGAAAGCAGAAAAAAAAGCTGCGTTATACCCTGCTGCGGTTTGTGGGCTCCTGTTACTTAGCCCCTTAACTGGAACGTTCCGCGACACCTAGATAACTGATTTTTAAAATTTTTATAACAGGAGCCCAGAAATCGTAACTGAGCAAAACCAGGTCGCGTCTGGGGCCAAGCCGCCTCGGTCCGCCAATCAGAAAACAACTCTAGTCAGCCAATTAGAAAACAGCTCTAATCAGCCAATCAGAAAGCAGAAAATAAAGCTGCGTTATACCCTGCTGCGGTTTATGGGCTCCTGTTACTTGGCCCCTTAACTGGCACGTTCCGCGCCACCTAGATAACTGATTTTTAAAATTTTTGTAACAGGAGCCCATAGATCGTAACTGAGCAAAACCAGGTCGCGTCTGGGGCCAAGCCGCCTCGGTCCGCCAATCAGAAAACAACTCTAGTCAGCCAATTAGAAAACAGCTCTAATCAGCCAATCAGAAAGCAGAAAAAAAAGCTGCGTTATACCCTGCTGCGATTTATGGGCTCCTGTTTCTTGGCCCCTTAACTGGCACCTTCCGAGCCACCTAGATAACCGATTTTTAAAGTTTTTGTAACAGGAGCCCATAAATCGTGACGGAGCAAAACCTGGTCGCGTCTGGGGCCAAGCCGCCTAGGTCCGCCAATCAGAAAACAACTCTAGTCAGCCAATTAGAAAACAGCTCTAATCAGCCAATCAGAAAGCTGAAAAAAAGCTGCGTTATACCCTGCTGCGATTTATGGGCTCCTGTTACTTGACCCCTTAACTGGCACCTTCCGAGCCACCTAGATAACCGATTTTTAAAGTTTTTGTAACAGGAGCCCATAAAACGTGACAGAGCAAAACCAGGCCGCGTCTGGGGCCAAGCCGCCTCGGTCCGCCAATCAGAAAACAACTCTAGTCAGCCAATCAGAAAACAGCTCTAATCAGCCAATCAGAAAGCAGAAAAAAAAGCTGCGTTATACCCTGCTGCGGTTTATGGGCTCCTGTTACTTGGCCCCTTAACTGGCACGTTCCGCGCCACCTAGATAACTGATTTTTAAAATTTTTGTAACAGGAGCCCATAAAACGTGACAGAGCAAAACCAGGCCGCGTCTGGGGCCAAGCCGCCTAGGTCCGCCAATCAGAAAACAACTCTAGTCAGCCAATTAGAAAACAGCTCTAATCAGCCAATCAGAAAGCAGAAAAAAAGCTGCGTTATACCCTGCTGCGATTTATGGGCTCCTGTTACTTGGCCCCTTAACTGGCACCTTCCGAGCGACCTAGATAACCGATTTTTAAAATTTTTGTAACAGGAGCCCATAAAACGTGACAGAGCAAAACCAGGCCGCGTCTGGGGCCAAGCCGCCTCGGTCCGCCAATCAGAAAACAACTCTAGTCAGCCAATCAGTAAACAGCTCTAGTCAGCCAATCAGAAAGCAGAAAAAAATCTGCGCTATACCCTGCTGCGGTTTACGGGCTCCTGTTACTTGGCCCTTTAACTGGCACGTTCCGAGCCACCTAGATAACTGATTTTTAAAATTTTTGTAACAGGAGCCCATAAAACGTGACAGAGCAAAACCAGGTCGCCTCTGGGGCCAAGCCGCCTCGGTCCGCCAATCAGAAAACAACTCTAGCCAGCCAATTAGAAAACAGCTCTAATCAGCCAATCAGAAAGCAGAAAAAAAAGCTGCGTTATACCCTGCTGCGGTTTATGGGCTCCTGTTACTTTGCCCCTTAACTGGAACGTTCCGCGCCACCTAGATAACTGATTTTTAAAATTTTTGTAACAGGAGCCCATAAATCGTAACTGAGCAAAACCAGGTCGCGTCTGGGGCCAAGCCGCCTCGGTCCGCCAATCACAAAACAACTCTAGTCAGCCAATTAGAAAACAGCTCTAATCAGCGTTATACCCTGCTGCGGTTTATGGGCTCCTGTTACTTGGCCCCTTAACTGGCACGTTCCGAGCCACCTAGATACCGATTTTTAAAATTTTTGTAACAGGAGCCCATAAAACGTGACAGAGCAAAACCAGGTCGCGTCTGAGGCCAAGCCGCCTCGGTCCGCCAATCAGAAAACAACTCTAGTCAGCCAATTAGAAAACAGCTCTAATCAGCCAATCAGAAAGCAGAAAAAAAAGCTGCGTTATACCCTGCTGCGGTTTATGGGCTGCTGTTACTTGGCCCCTTAAATGGCACGTTCCGCGCCACATAGATAACTGATTTTTAAAATTTTTGTAACAAGAGCCCATAAATCGTAACTGAGCAAAACCAGGTCGCGTCTGGTTCCAAGCCGCCTCGGTCCGCCAATCAGAAAACAACTCTAGTCAGCCAATTAGAAAACAGCTCTAATCAGCCAATCAGAAAGTAGAAAAAAAGCTGCGTAATACCCTGCTGCGATTTATGGGCTCCTGTTTCTTGGCCCCTTAACTGGCACCTTCCGAGCGACCTAGATAACCGATTTTTAAAGTTTTTGTAACAGGAGCCCATAAACCGTGACGAACAAAACCTGGTCGCGTCTGGGGCCAAGCCGCCTAGGTCCGCCACTCAGAAAATAACTCTAGTCAGCCAATTAGAAAACAGCTCTAATCAGTCAATCAGAAAGCAGAAAAAAAAGCTGCGTTATACCCTGCTGCGGTTTATGGGCTCCTGTTACTTGGCCCCTTAACTGGCACGTTCCAAGCCACCTAGATACCGATTTTTAAAATTTTTGTAACAGGAGCCCATAAAACGCGACAGAGCAAAACCAGATCGCGTCTGGGGCCAAGCCGCCTCGGTCCGCCAATCAGAAAACAACTCTAGTCAGCCAATTAGAAAACAGCTCTAATCAGCCAATCAGAAAGCAGAAAAAAAAGCTGCGTTATACCCTGCTGCGGTTTATGGGCTCCTGTTACTTGGCCCCTTAACTGGCACGTTCCGCGCCACATAGATAACTGATTTTTAAAATTTTTGTAACAAGAGCCCATAAATCGTAACTGAGCAAAACCAGGTCGCGTCTGGGGCCAAGCCGCCTCGGTCCGCCAATCAGAAAACAACTCTAGTCAGCCAATTAGAAAACAGGTCTAATCAGCCAATCAGAAAGCAGAAAAAAAGCTGCGTTATACCCTGCTGCGGTTTATGGGCTCCTGTTACTTGGCCCCTTAACTGGCACGTTCCGCGCCACCTAGATAACTGATTTTTAAAATTTTTGTAACAAGAGCCCATAAATCGTAACTGTTCAAAACCAGGTCGCGTCTGGGACCAAGCCGCCTCGGTCCGCCAATCAGAAAACAACTCTAGTCAGCCAATTAGAAAACAGGTCTAATCAGCCAATCAGAAAGCAGAAAAAAAGCTGCGTTATACCCTGCTGCGATTTATGGGCTCCTGTTTCTTGGCCCCTTAACTGGCACCTTCCGAGCCACCTAGATAACCGATTTTTAAAGTTTTTGTAACAGGAGCCCATAAATCGTGACGGAGCAAAACCTGGTCGCGTCTGGGGCCAAGCCGCCTAGGTCCGCCAATCAGAAAACAACTCTAGTCAGCCAATTAGAAAACAGCTCTAATCAGTCAATCAGAAAGCAGAAAAAAAAGCTGCGTTATACCCTGCTGCGGTTTATGGGCTCCTGTTACTTGGCCCCTCAACTGGCACGTTCCGAGCCACCTAGATACCGATTTTTAAAATTTTTGTAACAGGAGCGCATAAAACGCGACAGAGCAAAACCAGGTCGTGTCTGGGGCCAAGCCGCCTCGGTCCGCCAATCAGAAAACAACTCTAGTCAGCCAATAAGTAAACAGCTCTAGTCAGCCAATCAGAAAGCAGAAAAAAATCTGCGCTATACCCTGCTGCGGTTTATGGGCTCCTGTTACTTGGCCCCTTAACTGGCACGTTCCGCGCCACATAGATAACTGATTTTTAAAATTTTTGTAACAAGAGCCCATAAATCGTAACTGAGCAAAACCAGGTCGCGTCTGGGGCCAAGCCGCCTCGGTCCGCCAATCAGAAAACAACTCTAGTCAGCCAATTAGAAAACAGGTCTAATCAGCCAATCAGAAAGCAGAAAAAAAGCTGCGTTATACCCTGCTGCGGTTTATGGGCTCCTGTTACTTGGCCCCTTAACTGGCACGTTCCGCGCCACCTAGATAACTGATTTTTAAAATTTTTGTAACAAGAGCCCATAAATCGTAACTGTTCAAAACCAGGTCGCGTCTGGGACCAAGCCGCCTCGGTCCGCCAATCAGAAAACAACTCTAGTCAGCCAATTAGAAAACAGGTCTAATCAGCCAATCAGAAAGCAGAAAAAAAGCTGCGTTATACCCTGCTGCGATTTATGGGCTCCTGTTTCTTGGCCCCTTAACTGGCACCTTCCGAGCCACCTAGATAACCGATTTTTAAAGTTTTTGTAACAGGAGCCCATAAATCGTGACGGAGCAAAACCTGGTCGCGTCTGGGGCCAAGCCGCCTAGGTCCGCCAATCAGAAAACAACTCTAGTCAGCCAATTAGAAAACAGCTCTAATCAGTCAATCAGAAAGCAGAAAAAAAAGCTGCGTTATACCCTGCTGCGGTTTATGGGCTCCTGTTACTTGGCCCCTCAACTGGCACGTTCCGAGCCACCTAGATACCGATTTTTAAAATTTTTGTAACAGGAGCGCATAAAACGCGACAGAGCAAAACCAGGTCGTGTCTGGGGCCAAGCCGCCTCGGTCCGCCAATCAGAAAACAACTCTAGTCAGCCAATAAGTAAACAGCTCTAGTCAGCCAATCAGAAAGCAGAAAAAAATCTGCGTTATACCCTGCTGCGATTTATGGGCTCCTGTTTCTTGGCCCCTTAACTGGCACCTTCCGAGCCACCTAGATAACCGATTTTTAAAGTTTTTGTAACAGGAGCCCATAAATCGTGACGGAGCAAAACCTGGTCGCGTCTGGGGCCAAGCCGCCTAGGTCCGCCAATCAGAAAACAACTCTAGTCAGCCAATTAGAAAACAGCTCTAATCAGCCAATCAGAAAGCAGAAAAAAAAGCTGCGTTATACCCTGCTGCGGTTTATGGGCTCCTGTTACTTGGCCCCTTAACTGGCACGTTCCGCGCCACCTAGATAACTGATTTTGAAAATTTTTGTAACAGGAGCCCATAAATCGTATCTGAGCAAAACCAGGTCGCGTCTGGGGCCAAGCCGCCTCGGTCCGCCAATCAGAAAACAACTGTAGTCAGCCAATTAGAAACAGCTCTAATCAGCCAATCAGAAAGCAGAAAAAAAGCTGCATTATACCCTGCTGCGGTTTATGGGCTCCTGTTACTTGGCCCCTTAACTGGCACGTTCCGAGCCACCTAGATAACCGATTTTTAAAATTTTTGTAACAGGAGCCCATAAATCGTAACTGAGCAAAACCAGGTCGCGTCTGGGGCCAAGCCGCCTCGGTCCGCCAATCAGAAAACAACTCTAGTCAGCCAATTAGAAAACAGCTCTAATCAGCCAATCAGAAAGCAGAAAAAAAGCTGCATTATACCCTGCTGCGGTTTATGGGCTCCTGTTACTTGGCCCCTCAACTGGCACGTTCCGAGCCACCTAGATACCGATTTTTAAAATTTTTGTAACAGGAGCGCATAAAACGCGACAGAGCAAAACCAGGTCGTGTCTGGGGCCAAGCCGCCTCGGTCCGCCAATCAGAAAACAACTCTAGTCAGCCAATTAGAAAACAGCTCTAATCAGCCAATCAGAAAGCAGAAAAAAAAGCTGCGTTATACCCTGCTGCGGTTTATGGGCTCCTGTTACTTGGCCCCTTAACTGGAACGTTCCGAGCGACCTAGATAACCGATTTTTAAAATTTTTGTAACAGGAGCCCATAAAACGTGACAGAGCAAAACCAGGTCGCGTCTGGGGCCAAGCCGCCTAGGTCCGCGAATCAGAAAACAACTCTAGTCAGCCAATTAGAAAACAGTTCTAATCAGCCAATCAGAAAGTAGAAAAAAAGCTGCGTTATACCCTGCTGCGATTTATGGGCTCCTGTTTCTTGGCCCCTTAACTGGCACCTTCCGAGCCACCTAGATAACTGATTTTTAAAATTTTTGAAACAGGAGCCCATAAATCGTAACTGAGCAAAACCAGGTCGCGTCTGGGGCCAAGCCGCCTCGGTCCGCCAATCAGAAAACAACTGTAGTCAGCCAATTAGAAACAGCTCTAATCAGCCAATCAGAAAGCAGAAAAAAAGCTGCATTATACCCTGCTGCGGTTTATGGGCTCCTGTTACTTGGCCCCTTAACTGGAACGTTCCGAGCGACCTAGATAACCGATTTTTAAAATTTTTGTAACAGGAGCCCATAAAACGTGACAGAGCAAAACCAGGTCGCGTCTGGGGCCAAGCCGCCTAGGTCCGCGAATCAGAAAACAACTCCAGTCAGCCAATTAGAAAACAGCTCTAATCAGCCAATCAGAAAGTAGAAAAAAAGCTGCGTTATACCCTGCTGCGATTTATGGGCTCCTGTTTCTTGGCCCCTTAACTGGCACCTTCCGAGCCACCTAGATAACTGATTTTTAAAATTTTTGTAACAGGAGCCCATAAATCGTAACTGAGCAAAACCAGGTCGCGTCTGGGGCCAAGCCGCCTGTCCGCCAATCAGAAAACAACTGTAGTCAGCCAATTAGAAACAGCTCTAATCAGCCAATCAGAAAGCAGAAAAAAAGCTGCATTATACCCTGCTGCGGTTTATGGGCTCCTGTTACTTGGCCCCTTAACTGGCACGTTCCGAGCCACCTAGATAACCGATTTTTAAAATTTTTGTAACAGGAGCCCATAAATCGTAACTGAGCAAAACCAGGTCGCGTCTGGGGCCAAGCCGCCTCGGTCCGCCAATCAGAAAACAACTCTAGTCAGCCAATTAGAAAACAGCTCTAATCAGCCAATCAGAAAGCAGAAAAAAAGCTGCATTATACCCTGCTGCGGTTTATGGGCTCCTGTTACTTGACCCCTTAACTGGCACGTTCCGAGCCACCTAGATAACCGATTTTTAAAATTTTTGTAACAGGAGCCCATAAAACGTGACAGAGCAAAACCAGCTCGCGTCTGGGGCCAAGCCGCCTCGGTCCGCCAATCAGAAAACAACTCTAGTCAGCCAATTAGAAAACAGGTCTAATCAGCCAATCAGAAAGCAGAAAAAAAAGCTGCGTTATACCCTGCTGCGGTTTATGGGCTCCTGTTACTTGGCCCCTTAACTGGCACGTTCCGCGCCACCTAGATAACTGATTTTTAAAAGTTTTGTAACAGGAGCCCATAAATCGTAACTGAGCAAAACCAGGTCGCGTCTGGGGCCAAGCCGCCTCGGTCCGCCAATCAGAAAACAACTGTAGTCAGCCAATTAGAAACAGCTCTAATCAGCCAATCAGAAAGCAGAAAAAAAGCTGCATTATACCCTGCTGCGGTTTATGGGCTCCTGTTACTTGGCCCCTTAACTGGCACGTTCCGAGCCACCTAGATAACCGATTTTTAAAATTTTTGTAACAGGAGCCCATAAATCGTAACTGAGCAAAACCAGGTCGCGTCTGGGGCCAAGCCGCCTCGGTCCGCCAATCAGAAAACAACTCTAGTCAGCCAATTAGAAAACAGCTCTAATCAGCCAATCAGAAAGCAGAAAAAAAGCTGCATTATACCCTGCTGCGGTTTATGGGCTCCTGTTACTTGACCCCTTAACTGGCACGTTCCGAGCCACCTAGATAACCGATTTTTAAAATTTTTGTAACAGGAGCCCATAAAACGTGACAGAGCAAAACCAGCTCGCGTCTGGGGCCAAGCCGCCTCGGTCCGCCAATCAGAAAACAACTCTAGTCAGCCAATTAGAAAACAGGTCTAATCAGCCAATCAGAAAGCAGAAAAAAAAGCTGCGTTATACCCTGCTGCGGTTTATGGGCTCCTGTTACTTGGCCCCTTAACTGGCACGTTCCGCACCACCTAGATAACTGATTTTTAAAAGTTTTGTAACAGGAGCCCATAAATCGTAACTGAGCAAAACCAGGTCACGTCTAGGGCCAAGCCGCCTCGGTCAGCCAATCAGAAAACAACTGTAGTCAGCCAATTAGAAAACAGCTCTAATCAGCCAATCAGAAAGCAGAAAAAAAAGCTGCGTTATACCCTGCTGCGGTTTATGGGCTCCTGTTACTTAGCCCCTTAACTGGCACGTTCCGCGCCACCTAGATAACTGATTTTTAAAATTTTTGTAACAGGAGCCCATAAATCGTAACTGAGCAAAACCAGGTCGCGTCTGGGGCCAAGCCGCCTCGGTCCGCCAATCAGAAAACAACTCTAGTCAGCCAATTAGAAAACAGCTCTAATCAGCCAATCAGAAAGCAGAAAAAAAAGCTGCGTTATACCCTGCTGCGGTTTATGGGCTCCTGTTACTTGGCCCCTTAACTGGCACGTTCCGCGCCACCTAGATAACTGATTTTTAAAAGTTTTGTAACAGGAGCCCATAAATCGTAACTGAGCAAAACCAGGTCACGTCTAGGGCCAAGCCGCCTCGGTCCGCCAATCAGAAAACAACTCTAGTCAGCCAATTAGAAAACAGCTCTAATCAGCCAATCAGAAAGCAGAAAAAAAAGCTGCATTATACCCTGCTGCGGTTTATGGGCTCCTGTTACTTGGCCCCTTAACTGGCACGTTCCGCGCCACCTAGATAACTGATTTTTAAAATTTTTGTAACAGGAGCCCATAAATCGTATCTGAGCAAAACCAGGTCGCGTCTGGGGCCAAGCCGCCTCGGTCCGCCAATCAGAAAACAACTCTAGTCAGCCAATTAGAAAACAGCTCTAATCAGCCAATCAGAAAGCAGAAAAAAAAGCTGCGTTATACCCTGCTGCGGTTTATGGGCTCCTGTTACTTGGCCCCTTAACTGGAACGTTCCGAGCGACCTAGATAACCGATTTTTAAAATTTTTGTAACAGGAGCCCATAAAACGGGACAGAGCAAAACCAGGTCGCGTCTGGGGCCAAGCCGCCTCGGTCCGCCAATCAGCAAACAACTCTAGTCAGCCAATTAGAAAACAGCTCTAATTAGCCAATCAGAAAGCAGAAAAAAAAGCTGCGTTATACCCTGCTGCGGTTTATGGGCTCCTGTTACTTGGCCCCTTAACTGGCACGTTCCGCGCCACCTAGATAACTGATTTTTAAAATTTTTGTAACAGGAGCCCATAAATCGTAACTGAGCAAAACCAGGACGCGTCTGGGGCCAAGCCGCCTCGGTCCGCCAATCAGAAAACAACTGTAGTCAGCCAATTAGAAACAGCTCTAATCAGCCAATCAGAAAGCAGAAAAAAAGCTGCATTATACCCTGCTGCGGTTTATGGGCTCCTGTTACTTGGCCCCTTAACTGGCACGTTCCGAGCCACCTAGATAACCGATTTTTAAAATTTTTGTAACAGGAGCCCATAAATCGTAACTGAGCAAAACCAGCTCGCGTCTGGGGCCAAGCCGCCTCGGTCCGCCAATCAGAAAACAACTCTAGTCAGCCAATTAGAAAACAGGTCTAATCAGCCAATCAGAAAGCAGAAAAAAAAGCTGCGTTATACCCTGCTGCGGTTTATGGGCTCCTGTTACTTGGCCCCTTAACTGGCACGTTCCGCGCCACCTAGATAACTGATTTTTAAAAGTTTTGTAACAGGAGCCCATAAATCGTAACTGAGCAAAACCAGGTCACGTCTAGGGCCAAGCCGCCTCGGTCAGCCAATCAGAAAACAACTGTAGTCAGCCAATTAGAAAACAGCTCTAATCAGCCAATCAGAAAGCAGAAAAAAAAGCTGCGCTATACCCTGCTGCGGTTTATGGGCTCCTGTTACTTAGCCCCTTAACTGGCACGTTCCGCGCCACCTAGATAACTGATTTTTAAAATTTTTGTAACAGGAGCCCATAAATCGTAACTGAGCAAAACCAGGTCGCGTCTGGGGCCAAGCCGCCTCGGTCCGCCAATCAGAAAACAACTCTAGTCAGCCAATTAGAAAACAGCTCTAATCAGCCAATCAGAAAGCAGAAAAAAAAGCTGCGTTATACCCTGCTGCGGTTTATGGGCTCCTGTTACTTGGCCCCTTAACTGGCACGTTCCGCGCCACCTAGATAACTGATTTTTAAAAGTTTTGTAACAGGAGCCCATAAATCGTAACTGAGCAAAACCAGGTCACGTCTAGGGCCAAGCCGCCTCGGTCCGCCAATCAGAAAACAACTCTAGTCAGCCAATTAGAAAACAGCTCTAATCAGCCAATCAGAAAGCAGAAAAAAAAGCTGCGTTATACCCTGCTGCGGTTTATGGGCTCCTGTTACTTGGCCCCTTAACTGGCACGTTCCGCGCCACCTAGATAACTGATTTTTAAAATTTTTGTAACAGGAGCCCATAAATCGTAACTGAGCTAAACCAGGTCGCGTCTAGGGCCAAGCCGCCTCGGTCCGCCAATCAGAAAACAACTCTAGTCAGGCAATTAGAAAACAGCTCTAATCAGCCAATCAGAAAGCAGAAAAAAAAGCTGCGTTATACCCTGCTGCGGTTTATGGGCTCCTGTTACTTGGCCCCTTAACTGGCACGTTCCGCGCCACCTAGATAACTGATTTTTAAAATTTTTGTAACAGGAGCCCATAAATCGTAACTGAGCAAAACCAGGTCGCGTCTGGGGCCAAGCCGCCTCGGTCCGCCAATCAGAAAACAACTGTAGTCAGCCAATTAGAAACAGCTCTAATCAGCCAATCAGAAAGCAGAAAAAAAGCTGCATTATACCCTGCTGCGGTTTATGGGCTCCTGTTACTTGGCCCCTTAACTGGCACGTTCCGAGCCACCTAGATAACCGATTTTTAAAATTTTTGTAACAGGAGCCCATAAATCGTAACTGAGCAAAACCAGCTCGCGTCTGGGGCCAAGCCGCCTCGGTCCGCCAATCAGAAAACAACTCTAGTCAGCCAATTAGAAAACAGGTCTAATCAGCCAATCAGAAAGCAGAAAAAAAAGCTGCGTTATACCCTGCTGCGGTTTATGGGCTCCTGTTACTTGGCCCCTTAACTGGCACGTTCCGCGCCACCTAGATAACTGATTTTTAAAAGTTTTGTAACAGGAGCCCATAAATCGTAACTGAGCAAAACCAGGTCACGTCTAGGGCCAAGCCGCCTCGGTCAGCCAATCAGAAAACAACTGTAGTCAGCCAATTAGAAAACAGCTCTAATCAGCCAATCAGAAAGCAGAAAAAAAAGCTGCGCTATACCCTGCTGCGGTTTATGGGCTCCTGTTACTTAGCCCCTTAACTGGCACGTTCCGCGCCACCTAGATAACTGATTTTTAAAATTTTTGTAACAGGAGCCCATAAATCGTAACTGAGCAAAACCAGGTCGCGTCTGGGGCCAAGCCGCCTCGGTCCGCCAATCAGAAAACAACTCTAGTCAGCCAATTAGAAAACAGCTCTAATCAGCCAATCAGAAAGCAGAAAAAAAAGCTGCGTTATACCCTGCTGCGGTTTATGGGCTCCTGTTACTTGGCCCCTTAACTGGCACGTTCCGCGCCACCTAGATAACTGATTTTTAAAAGTTTTGTAACAGGAGCCCATAAATCGTAACTGAGCAAAACCAGGTCACGTCTAGGGCCAAGCCGCCTCGGTCCGCCAATCAGAAAACAACTCTAGTCAGCCAATTAGAAAACAGCTCTAATCAGCCAATCAGAAAGCAGAAAAAAAAGCTGCGTTATACCCTGCTGCGGTTTATGGGCTCCTGTTACTTGGCCCCTTAACTGGCACGTTCCGCGCCACCTAGATAACTGATTTTTAAAATTTTTGTAACAGGAGCCCATAAATCGTAACTGAGCAAAACCAGGTCGCGTCTAGGGCCAAGCCGCCTCGGTCCGCCAATCAGAAAACAACTCTAGTCAGGCAATTAGAAAACAGCTCTAATCAGCCAATCAGAAAGCAGAAAAAAAAGCTGCGTTATACCCTGCTGCGGTTTATGGGCTCCTGTTACTTGGCCCCTTAACTGGCACGTTCCGCGCCACCTAGATAACTGATTTTTAAAATTTTTGTAACAGGAGCCCATAAATCGTAACTGAGCAAAACCAGGTCGCGTCTGGGGCCAAGCCGCCTCGGTCCGCCAATCAGAAAACAACTCTAGTCAGCCAATTAGAAAACAGCTCTAATCAGCCAATCAGAAAGCAGAAAAAAAGCTGCATTATACCCTGCTGCGGTTTATGGGCTCCTGTTACTTGACCCCTTAACTGGCACGTTCCGAGCCACCTAGATAACCGATTTTTAAAATTTTTGTAACAGAAGCCCATAAAACGTGACAGAGCAAAACCAGCTCGCGTCTGGGGCCAAGCCGCCTCGGTCCGCCAATCAGAAAACAACTCTAGTCAGCCAATCAGTAAACAGCTCTAGTCAGCCAATCAGAAAGCAGAAATAAATCTGCGCTATACCCTGCTGCGGTTTATGGGCTCCTGTTACTTGGCCCCTTAACTGGCACGTTCCGAGCCAACTAGATAACCGATTTTTAATTTTTTTTGGAACAGGAGCCCATAAAACGTGACAGAGCAAAACCAGCTCGCGTCTGGGGCCAAGCCGCCTCGGTCCGCCAATCAGAAAACAACTCTAGTCAGCCAATCAGTAAACAGCTCTAGTCAGCCAATCAGAAAGCAGAAATAAATCTGCGCTATACCCTGCTGCGGTTTATGGGCTCCGGTTACTTGGCCCCTTAACTGGCACGTTCCGAGCCAACTAGATAACCGATTTTTAATTTTTTTTGGAACAGGAGCCCATAAAACGTGACAGAGCAAAACCAGGTCGCGTCTGGGGCCAAGCCGCCTCGGTCCGCCAATCAGAAAACAACTCTAGTCAGCCAATTAGAAAACAGCTCTAATCAGCCAATCAGAAAGCAGAAAAAAAAGCTGCGTTATACCCTGCTGCGGTTTATGGGCTCCTGTTACTTGGCCCCTTAACTGGCAGGTTCCGCGCCACCTAGATAACTGATTTTTAAAGTTTTTGTAACAGGAGCCCATAAATCGTAACTGAGCAAAACCAGGTCGCGTCTGGGGCCAAGCCGCCTCGGTCCGCCAATCAGAAAACAACTCTAGTCAGCCAATTAGAAAACAGCTCTAATCAGCCAATCAGAAAGCAGAAAAAAAGCTGCATTATACCCTGCTGCGGTTTATGGGCTCCTGTTACTTGGCCCCTTAACTGGCACGTTCCGCGCCACCTAGATAACTGATTTTTAAAATTTTTGTAACAGGAGCCCATAAATCGTAACTGAGCAAAACCAGGTCGCGTCTGGGGCCAAGCCGCCTCGGTCCGCCAATCAGAAAACAACTCTAGTCAGCCAATTAGAAAACAGCTCTAATCAGCCAATCAGAAAGCAGAAAAAAAGCTGCATTATACCCTGCTGCGGTTTATGGGCTCCTGTTACTTGACCCCTTAACTGGCACGTTCCGAGCCACCTAGATAACCGATTTTTAAAATTTTTGTAACAGGAGCCCATAAAACGTGACAGAGCAAAACCAGCTCGGGTCTGGGGCCAAGCCGCCTCGGTCCGCCAATCAGAAAACAACTCTAGTCAGCCAATCAGTAAACAGCTCTAGTCAGCCAATCAGAAAGCAGAAATAAATCTGCGCTATACCCTGCTGCGGTTTATGGGCTCCTGTTACTTGGCCCCTTAACTGGCACGTTCCGAGCCAACTAGATAACCGATTTTTAATTTTTTTTGGAACAGGAGCCCATAAAACGTGACAGAGCAAAACCAGGTCGCGTCTGGGGTCTCGGTCCGCCAATCAGAAAACAACTCTAGTCAGCCAATCAGTAAACAGCTCTAATCAGCCAATCAGAAAGCAGAAAAAAATCTTCGCTATACCCTGCTGCGGTTTATGGGCTCCTGTTACTTGGCCCCTTAAGTGGCACCTTCCGAGCCACCTAGGTAACCGATTTTTAAAATTTTTGTAACAGGAGCCCATAAATCGTAACTGAGCAAAACCAGGTCGCGTCTGGGGCCAAGCCGCCTCGGTCCGCCAATCAGAAAACAACTCTAGTCAGCCAATTAGAAAACAGCTCTAATCAGCCAATCAGAAAGCAGAAAAAAAGCTGCATTATACCCTGCTGCGGTTTATGGGCTCCTGTTACTTGACCCCTTAACTGGCACGTTCCGAGCCACCTAGATAACCGATTTTTAAAATTTTTGTAACAGGAGCCCATAAAACGTGACAGAGCAAAACCAGCTCGCGTCTGGGGCCAAGCCGCCTCGGTCCGCCAATCAGAAAACAACTCTAGTCAGCCAATTAGAAAACAGCTCTAATCAGCCAATCAGAAAGCAGAAAAAAAAGCTGCGTTATACCCTGCTGCGGTTTATGGGCTCCTGTTACTTGGCCCCTTAACTGGCACGTTCCGCGCCACCTAGATAACTGATTTTTAAAAGTTTTGTAACAGGAGCCCATAAATCGTAACTGAGCAAAACCAGGTCACGTCTAGGGCCAAGCCGCCTCGGTCCGCCAATCAGAAAACAACTCTAGTCAGCCAATTAGAAAACAGCTCTAATCAGCCAATCAGAAAGCAGAAAAAAAAGCTGCGTTATACCCTGCTGCGGTTTATGGGCTCCTGTTACTTGGCCCCTTAACTGGCACGTTCCGCGCCACCTAGATAACTGATTTTTAAAATTTTTGTAACAGGAGCCCATAAATCGTAACTGAGCAAAACCAGGTCGCGTCTAGGGCCAAGCCGCCTCGGTCCGCCAATCAGAAAACAACTCTAGTCAGGCAATTAGAAAACAGCTCTAATCAGCCAATCAGAAAGCAGAAAAAAAAGCTGCGTTATACCCTGCTGCGGTTTATGGGCTCCTGTTACTTGGCCCCTTAACTGGCACGTTCCGCGCCACCTAGATAACTGATTTTTAAAATTTTTGTAACAGGAGCCCATAAATCGTAACTGAGCAAAACCAGGTCGCGTCTGGGGCCAAGCCGCCTCGGTCCGCCAATCAGAAAACAACTCTAGTCAGCCAATTAGAAAACAGCTCTAATCAGCCAATCAGAAAGCAGAAAAAAAGCTGCATTATACCCTGCTGCGGTTTATGGGCTCCTGTTACTTGACCCCTTAACTGGCACGTTCCGAGCCACCTAGATAACCGATTTTTAAAATTTTTGTAACAGAAGCCCATAAAACGTGACAGAGCAAAACCAGCTCGCGTCTGGGGCCAAGCCGCCTCGGTCCGCCAATCAGAAAACAACTCTAGTCAGCCAATCAGTAAACAGCTCTAGTCAGCCAATCAGAAAGCAGAAATAAATCTGCGCTATACCCTGCTGCGGTTTATGGGCTCCTGTTACTTGGCCCCTTAACTGGCACGTTCCGAGCCAACTAGATAACCGATTTTTAATTTTTTTTGGAACAGGAGGCCATAAAACGTGACAGAGCAAAACCAGGTCGCGTCTGGGGCCAAGCCGCCTCGGTCCGCCAATCAGAAAACAACTCTAGTCAGCCAATTAGAAAACAGCTCTAATCAGCCAATCAGAAAGCAGAAAAAAAAGCTGCGTTATACCCTGCTGCGGTTTATGGGCTCCTGTTACTTGGCCCCTTAACTGGCACGTTCCGCGCCACCTAGATAACTGATTTTTAAAATTTTTGTAGCAGGAGCCCATAAATCGTAACTGAGCAAAACCAGGTCGCGTCTGGGGCCAAGCCGCCTCGGTCCGCCAATCAGAAAACAACTCTAGTCAGCCAATTAGAAAACAGCTCTAATCAGCCAATCAGAAAGCAGAAAAAAAGCTGCATTATACCCTGCTGCGGTTTATGGGCTCCTGTTACTTGACCCCTTAACTGGCACGTTCCGAGCCACCTAGATAACCGATTTTTAAAATTTTTGTAACAGGAGCCCATAAAACGTGACAGAGCAAAACCAGCTCGCGTCTGGGGCCAAGCCGCCTCGGTCCGCCAATCAGAAAACAACTCTAGTCAGCCAATTAGAAAACAGCTCTAATCAGCCAATCAGAAAGCAGAAAAAAAAGCTGCGTTATACCCTGCTGCGGTTTATGGGCTCCTGTTACTTGGCCCCTTAACTGGCACGTTCCGCGCCACCTAGATAACTGATTTTTAAAATTTTTGTAACAGGAGCCCATAAATCGTAACTGAGCAAAACCAGGTCGCGTCTGGGGCCAAGCCGCCTCGGTCCGCCAATCAGAAAACAACTCTAGTCAGCCAATTAGAAAACAGCTCTAATCAGCCAATCAGAAAGCAGAAAAAAAGCTGCGTTATACCCTACTGCGGTTCATGGGCTCCTGTTACTTGGCCCCTTAACTGGCACGTTCCGCGCCACCTAGATAACTGATTTTTAAAATTTTTGTAACAGGAGCCCATAAATCGTAACTGAGCAAAACCAGGTCGCGTCTGGGGCCAAGTCGCCTCGGTCCGCCAATCAGAAAACAGCTCTAATCAGCCAATCAGAAAGCAGAAAAAAAAGCTGCGTTATACCCTGCTGCGGTTTATGGGCTCCTGTTACTTGGCCCCTTAACTGGCACGTTCCGCGCCACCTAGATAACTGATTTTTAAAATGTTTGTAACAGGAGCCCATAAATCGTAACTGAGCAAACCCAGGTCGCGTCTGGGGCCAAGCCGCCTCGGTCCGCCAATCAGAAAACAACTCTAGACAGCCAATTAGAAAACAGCCCTAATCAGCCAATCAGAAACAGAAAAAAAAGCTGCGTTATACCCTGCTGCGGTTTATGGGCTCCTGTTACTTAGCCCCTTAACTGGAACGTTCCGAGCGACCTAGATAACCGATTTTTAAAATTTTTGTAACAGGAGCCCATAAATCGTAACAGAGCAAAACCAGATCGCGTCTGGGGCCAAGCCGCCTCGGTCCGCCAATCAGAAAACAACTCTAGTCAGCCAATTAGAAAACAGCTCTAATCAGCCAATCAGAAAGCAGAAAATAAAGCTGCGTTATACCCTGCTGCGGTTTATGGGCTCCTGTTACTTGGCCCCTTAACTGGCACGTTCCGCGCCACCTAGATAACTGATTTTTAAAATGTTTGTAACAGGAGCCCATAAATCGTAACTGAGCAAACCCAGGTCGCGTCTGGGGCCAAGCCGCCTCGGTCCGCCAATCAGAAAACAACTCTAGACAGCCAATTAGAAAACAGCCCTAATCAGCCAATCAGAAACAGAAAAAAAAGCTGCGTTATACCCTGCTGCGGTTTATGGGCTCCTGTTACTTAGCCCCTTAACTGGAACGTTCCGAGCGACCTAGATAACCGATTTTTAAAATTTTTGTAACAGGAGCTCATAAAACGTGACAGAGCAAAACCAGGTCGCATCTGGGGCCAAACCGCGTCGGTCTGCCAATAAGCAAACAACTCTAGTCAGCCAATTAGAAAACAGCTCTAATCAGCCAATCAGAAAGCAGAAAAAAAGCTGCGTTATACCCTGCTGCGGTTTATGGGCTCCTGTTACTTAGGCCCTTAACTGGAACGTTCCGAGCGACCTAGATAACCGATTTTTAAAATTTTTGTAACAGGAGCCCATAAAACGTGACAGAGCAAAACCAGGTCGCGTCTGGGGCCAAGCTGCCTCGGTCCGCCAATCAGAAAACAACTCTAGTCAGTCAATTAGAAAACAGCTCTAATCAGCCAATCAGAAAGCAGAAAAAAAAGCTGCGTTATACCCTGCTGCGGTTTATGGGCTCCTGTTACTTGGCCCCTTAAATGGCACTTTCCGAGCCACACAGATATCCGATTTTTAAAATTTTTGTAACAGGAGCCCATAAAACGTGACAGAGCAAAACCAGGTCGCGTCTGGGGCCAAGCCGCCTCGGTCCCCCAATCAGAAAACAACTCTAGTCAGCCAATTAGAAAACAGCTCTAATCAGCCAATCAGAAAGCAGAAAAAAAAGCTGCGTTATACCCTGCTGCGATTTATGGGCTCCTGTTACTTGGCCCCTTAACTGGCACCTTCCGAGCCACCTAGATAATCGATTTTTAAAGTTTTTGTAACAGGAGCCCATAAATCGTGACGGAGCAAAACCTGGTCGCGTCTGGGGCCAAGCCGCCTAGGTCCGCCAATCAGAAAACAACTCTAGTCAGCCAATTAGAAAACAGCTCTAATCAGCCAATCAGAAAGTAGAAAAAACGCTGCGTTATACCCTGCTGCGATTTATGGGCTCCTGTTTCTTGGCCCCTTAACTGGCACCTTCCGAGCCACCTAGATAACCGATTTTTAAAGTTTTTGTAACAGGAGCCCATAAATCGTGACGGAGCACAACCTGGTCGCGTCTGGGGCCAAGCCGCCTAAGTCCGCCAATCAGAAAACAACTCTAGTCAGCCAATTAGAAAACAGCTCTAATCAGTCAATCAGAAAGCAGAAAAAAAAGCTGCGTTATACCCTGCTGCGGTTTATGGGCTCCTGTTACTTGGCCCCTTAACTGGCACGTTCCGCGCCACCTAGATAACTGATTTTTAAAATTTTTGTAACAGGAGCCCATAAATCGTAACTGAGCAAAACCAGGTCGCGTCTGGGGCCAAGCCGCCTCGGTCCGCCAATCAGAAAACAACTCTAGTCAGCCAATTAGAAAACAGCTCTAATCAGCCAATCAGAAAGCAGAAAAAAAAGCTGCGTTATGCCCTGCTGCGATTTATGGGCTCCTGTTACTTGGCCCCTTAACTGGCACCTTCCGAGCCACCTAGATAACCGATTTTTAAAGTTTTTGTAACAGGAGCCCATAAATCGTGACGGAGCAAAACCTGGTCGCGTCTGGGGCCAAGCCGCCTAGGTCCGCGAATCAGAAAACAACTCTAGTCAGCCGATTAGAAAACAGCTCTAATCAGCCAATCAGAAAGTAGAAAAAAAGCTGCGTTATACCCTGCTGCGATTTATGGGCTCCTGTTTCTTGGCCCCTTAACTGGCACCTTCCGAGCCACCTAGATAACCGATTTTTAAAGTTTTTGTAACAGGAGCCCATAAATCGTGACGGAGCAAAACCTGGTCGCGTCTGGGGCCAAGCCGCCTAGGTCCGCCAATCAGAAAACAACTCTAGTCAGCCAATTAGAAAACAGCTCTAATCAGTCAATCAGAAAGCAGAAAAAAAAGCTGCGTTATACCCTGCTGCGGTTTATGGGCTCCTGTTACTTGGCCCCTTAACTGGCACGTTCCGAGCCACCTAGATACCGATTTTTAAAATTTTTGTAACAGGAGCCCATAAAACGCGACAGAGCAAAACCAGGTCGCGTCTGGGGCCAAGCCGCCTCGGTCCGCCAATCAGAAAACAACTCTAGTCAGCCAATAAGTAAACAGCTCTAGTCAGCCAATCAGAAAGCAGAAAAAAATCTGCGCTATACCCTGCTGCGGTTTATGGGCTCGTTACTTGGCCCCTTAACTGGCACGTTCCGCGCCACCTAGATAACTGATTTTTAAAATTTTTGTAACAGGAGCCCATAAATCGTAACTGAGCAAAACCAGGTCGCGTCTGGGGCCAAGCCGCCTCGGTCCGCCAATCAGAAAACAACTCTAGTCAGCCAATAAGTAAACAGCTCTAGTCAGCCAATCAGAAAGCAGAAAAAAATCTGCGCTATACCCTGCTGCGGTTTATGGGCTCGTTACTTGGCCCCTTAACTGGCACGTTCCGCGCCACCTAGATAACTGATTTTTAAAATTTTTGTAACAGGAGCCCATAAATCGTAACTGAGCAAAACCAGGTCGCGTCTGGGGCCAAGCCGCCTCGGTCCGCCAATCAGAAAACAACTCTAGTCAGCCAATTAGAAAACAGCTCTAATCAGCCAATCAGAAAGCAGAAAAAAAAGCTGCGTTATACCCTGCTGCGGTTTATGGGCTCCTGTTACTTGGCCCCTTAACTGGCACGTTCCGCGCCACCTAGATAACTGATTTTTAAAAGTTTTGTAACAGGAGCCCATAAATCGTAACTGAGCAAAACCAGGTCACGTCTAGGGCCAAGCCGCCTCGGTCCGCCAATCAGAAAACAACTCTAGTCAGCCAATTAGAAAACAGCTCTAATCAGCCAATCAGAAAGCAGAAAAAAAAGCTGCGTTATACCCTGCTGCGGTTTATGGGCTCCTGTTACTTGGCCCCTTAACTGGCACGTTCCGCGCCACCTAGATAACTGATTTTTAAAATTTTTGTAACAGGAGCCCATAAATCGTAACTGAGCAAAACCAGGTCGCGTCTAGGGCCAAGCCGCCTCGGTCCGCCAATCAGAAAACAACTCTAGTCAGGCAATTAGAAAACAGCTCTAATCAGCCAATCAGAAAGCAGAAAAAAAAGCTGCGTTATACCCTGCTGCGGTTTATGGGCTCCTGTTACTTGGCCCCTTAAATGGCACTTTCCGAGCCACACAGATATCCGATTTTTAAAATTTTTGTAACAGGAGCCCATAAAACGTGACAGAGCAAAACCAGGTCGCGTCTGGGGCCAAGCCGCCTCGGTCCGCCAATCAGAAAACAACTCTAGTCAGCCAATTAGAAAACAGCTCTAATCAGCCAATCAGAAAGCAGAAAAAAAAACTCCACTATACCCTGCTGCGGTTTATGGGCTCCTGTTACTTGGCCCCTTAAGTGGCACCTTCCGAGCCACCTAGATAACCGATTTTTCAAATTTTTGTAACAGGAGCCCATAAAACGTGACAGAGCAAAACCAGGTCGCGTCTGGGGCCAAGCCGCCTCGGTCCGCCAATCAGAAAACAACTCTAGTCAGCCAATAAGTAAACAGCTCTAGTCAGCCAATCAGAAAGCAGAAAAAAATCTGCGCTATACCCTGCTGCGGTTTATGGGCTCGTTACTTGGCCCCTTAACTGGCACGTTCCGCGCCACCTAGATAACTGATTTTTAAAATTTTTGTAACAGGAGCCCATAAATCGTAACTGAGCAAAACCAGGTCGCGTCTGGGGCCAAGCCGCCTCGGTCCGCCAATCAGAAAACAACTCTAGTCAGCCAATAAGTAAACAGCTCTAGTCAGCCAATCAGAAAGCAGAAAAAAATCTGCGCTATACCCTGCTGCGGTTTATGGGCTCGTTACTTGGCCCCTTAACTGGCACGTTCCGCGCCACCTAGATAACTGATTTTTAAAATTTTTGTAACAGGAGCCCATAAATCGTAACTGAGCAAAACCAGGTCGCGTCTGGGGCCAAGCCGCCTCGGTCCGCCAATCAGAAAACAACTCTAGTCAACCAATTAGAAAACAGCTCTAATCAGCCAATCAGAAAGCAGAAAAAAAAGCTGCGTTATACCCTGCTGCGGTTTATGGGCTCCTGTTACTTGGCCCCTTAACTGGCACGTTCCGCGCCACCTAGATAACTGATTTTTAAAAGTTTTGTAACAGGAGCCCATAAATCGTAACTGAGCAAAACCAGGTCACGTCTAGGGCCAAGCCGCCTCGGTCCGCCAATCAGAAAACAACTCTAGTCAGCCAATTAGAAAACAGCTCTAATCAGCCAATCAGAAAGCAGAAAAAAAAGCTGCGTTATACCCTGCTGCGGTTTATGGGCTCCTGTTACTTGGCCCCTTAACTGGCACGTTCCGCGCCACCTAGATAACTGATTTTTAAAATTTTTGTAACAGGAGCCCATAAATCGTAACTGAGCAAAACCAGGTCGCGTCTAGGGCCAAGCCGCCTCGGTCCGCCAATCAGAAAACAACTCTAGTCAGGCAATTAGAAAACAGCTCTAATCAGCCAATCAGAAAGCAGAAAAAAAAGCTGCGTTATACCCTGCTGCGGTTTATGGGCTCCTGTTACTTGGCCCCTTAAATGGCACTTTCCGAGCCACACAGATATCCGATTTTTAAAATTTTTGTAACAGGAGCCCATAAAACGTGACAGAGCAAAACCAGGTCGCGTCTGGGGCCAAGCCGCCTCGGTCCGCCAATCAGAAAACAACTCTAGTCAGCCAATTAGAAAACAGCTCTAATCAGCCAATCAGAAAGCAGAAAAAAAAACTCCACTATACCCTGCTGCGGTTTATGGGCTCCTGTTACTTGGCCCCTTAAGTGGCACCTTCCGAGCCACCTAGATAACCGATTTTTCAAATTTTTGTAACAGGAGCCCATAAAACGTGACAGAGCAAAACCAGGTCGCGTCTGGGGCCAAGCCGCCTCGGTCCGCCAATCAGAAAACAACTCTAGTCAGCCAATCAGTAAACAGCTCTAATCAGCCAATCAGAAAGCAGAAAAAAAAACTGCGCTATACCCTGCTGCGATTTATGGGCTCCTGTTACTTAGCCCCTTAACTGGCACCTTCCGAGCCACCTAGATAACCGATTTTTAAAGTTTTTGTAACAGGAGCCCATAAAACGTGACAGAGCAAAACCAGGTCGCGTCTGGGGTCAAGCCGCCTCGGTCCGCCAATCAGAAAACAACCCTAGTCAGCCAATCAGTAAACAGCTCTAGTCAGCCAATCAGAAATCAGAAAAAAATCTGCGCTATACCCTGCTGCGGTTTATGGGCTCCTGTTACTTGGCCCCTTAAGTGGCACCTTCTGAGCCACCTAGGTAACCGATTTTTAAAATTTTTGTAACAGGAGCCCATAAAACGTGACAGAGCAAAACCAGGTCGCGTCTGGGGCCAAGCCGCCTCGGTCCGCCAATCAGAAAACAACTCTAGTCAGCCAATCGGTAAACAGCTCTAGTCAGCCAATCAGAAAGCAGAAAAAAATCTGCGCTATACCCTGCTGCGGTTTATGGGCTCCTGTTACTTGGCCCCTTAAGTGGCACCTTCCGAGCCACCTAGATAACCGATTTTTAAAATTTTTGTAATAGGAGCCCATAAAACGTGACAGAGCAAAACCAGGTCGCGTCTGGGGCAAAGCCGCCTCGGTCCGCCAATCAGAAAACAACTCTAGTCAACCAATCAGTAAACAGCTCTAGTCAGCCAATCAGAAAGCAGAAAAAAATCTGCGCTATACCCTGCTGCGGTTTATGGGCTCCTGTTACTTGGCCCCTTAAGTGGCACCTTCTGAGCCACCTAGGTAACCGATTTTTAAAATTTTTGTAACAGGAGCCCATAAAACGTGACAGAGCAAAACCAGGTCGCGTCTGGGGCCAAGCCGCCTCGGTCCGCCAATCAGAAAACAACTCTAGTCAGCCAATCGGTAAACAGCTCTAGTCAGCCAATCAGAAAGCAGAAAAAAATCTGCGCTATACCCTGCTGCGGTTTATGGGCTCCTGTTACTTGGCCCCTTAAGTGGCACCTTCCGAGCCACCTAGATACCGATTTTTAAAATTTTTGTAACAGGAGCCCATAAAACGCGACAGAGCAAAACCAGGTCGCGTCTGGGGCCAAGCCGCCTCGGTCCGCCAATCAGAAAACAACTCTAGTCAGCCAATAAGTAAACAGCTCTAGTCAGCCAATCAGAAAGCAGAAAAAAATCTGCGCTATACCCTGCTGCGGTTTATGGGCTCGTTACTTGGCCCCTTAACTGGCACGTTCCGCGCCACCTAGATAACTGATTTTTAAAATTTTTGTAACAGGAGCCCATAAATCGTAACTGAGCAAAACCAGGTCGCGTCTGGGGCCAAGCCGCCTCGGTCCGCCAATCAGAAAACAACTCTAGTCAGCCAATAAGTAAACAGCTCTAGTCAGCCAATCAGAAAGCAGAAAAAAATCTGCGCTATACCCTGCTGCGGTTTATGGGCTCGTTACTTGGCCCCTTAACTGGCACGTTCCGCGCCACCTAGATAACTGATTTTTAAAATTTTTGTAACAGGAGCCCATAAATCGTAACTGAGCAAAACCAGGTCGCGTCTGGGGCCAAGCCGCCTCGGTCCGCCAATCAGAAAACAACTCTAGTCAGCCAATTAGAAAACAGCTCTAATCAGCCAATCAGAAAGCAGAAAAAAAAGCTGCGTTATACCCTGCTGCGGTTTATGGGCTCCTGTTACTTGGCCCCTTAACTGGCACGTTCCGCGCCACCTAGATAACTGATTTTTAAAAGTTTTGTAACAGGAGCCCATAAATCGTAACTGAGCAAAACCAGGTCACGTCTAGGGCCAAGCCGCCTCGGTCCGCCAATCAGAAAACAACTCTAGTCAGCCAATTAGAAAACAGCTCTAATCAGCCAATCAGAAAGCAGAAAAAAAAGCTGCGTTATACCCTGCTGCGGTTTATGGGCTCCTGTTACTTGGCCCCTTAACTGGCACGTTCCGCGCCACCTAGATAACTGATTTTTAAAATTTTTGTAACAGGAGCCCATAAATCGTAACTGAGCAAAACCAGGTCGCGTCTAGGGCCAAGCCGCCTCGGTCCGCCAATCAGAAAACAACTCTAGTCAGGCAATTAGAAAACAGCTCTAATCAGCCAATCAGAAAGCAGAAAAAAAAGCTGCGTTATACCCTGCTGCGGTTTATGGGCTCCTGTTACTTGGCCCCTTAAATGGCACTTTCCGAGCCACACAGATATCCGATTTTTAAAATTTTTGTAACAGGAGCCCATAAAACGTGACAGAGCAAAACCAGGTCGCGTCTGGGGCCAAGCCGCCTCGGTCCGCCAATCAGAAAACAACTCTAGTCAGCCAATTAGAAAACAGCTCTAATCAGCCAATCAGAAAGCAGAAAAAAAAACTCCACTATACCCTGCTGCGGTTTATGGGCTCCTGTTACTTGGCCCCTTAACTGGCACGTTCCGCGCCACCTAGATAACTGATTTTTAAAAGTTTTGTAACAGGAGCCCATAAATCGTAACTGAGCAAAACCAGGTCACGTCTAGGGCCAAGCCGCCTCGGTCCGCCAATCAGAAAACAACTCTAGTCAGCCAATTAGAAAACAGCTCTAATCAGCCAATCAGAAAGCAGAAAAAAAAGCTGCGTTATACCCTGCTGCGGTTTATGGGCTCCTGTTACTTGGCCCCTTAACTGGCACGTTCCGCGCCACCTAGATAACTGATTTTTAAAATTTTTGTAACAGGAGCCCATAAATCGTAACTGAGCAAAACCAGGTCGCGTCTAGGGCCAAGCCGCCTCGGTCCGCCAATCAGAAAACAACTCTAGTCAGGCAATTAGAAAACAGCTCTAATCAGCCAATCAGAAAGCAGAAAAAAAAGCTGCGTTATACCCTGCTGCGGTTTATGGGCTCCTGTTACTTGGCCCCTTAAATGGCACTTTCCGAGCCACACAGATATCCGATTTTTAAAATTTTTGTAACAGGAGCCCATAAAACGTGACAGAGCAAAACCAGGTCGCGTCTGGGGCCAAGCCGCCTCGGTCCGCCAATCAGAAAACAACTCTAGTCAGCCAATTAGAAAACAGCTCTAATCAGCCAATCAGAAAGCAGAAAAAAAAACTCCACTATACCCTGCTGCGGTTTATGGGCTCCTGTTACTTGGCCCCTTAAGTGGCACCTTCCGAGCCACCTAGATAACCGATTTTTCAAATTTTTGTAACAGGAGCCCATAAAACGTGACAGAGCAAAACCAGGTCGCGTCTGGGGCCAAGCCGCCTCGGTCCGCCAATCAGAAAACAACTCTAGTCAGCCAATCAGTAAACAGCTCTAATCAGCCAATCAGAAAGCAGAAAAAAAAACTGCGCTATACCCTGCTGCGATTTATGGGCTCCTGTTACTTAGCCCCTTAACTGGCACCTTCCGAGCCACCTAGATAACCGATTTTTAAAGTTTTTGTAACAGGAGCCCATAAAACGTGACAGAGCAAAACCAGGTCGCGTCTGGGGTCAAGCCGCCTCGGTCCGCCAATCAGAAAACAACCCTAGTCAGCCAATCAGTAAACAGCTCTAGTCAGCCAATCAGAAATCAGAAAAAAATCTGCGCTATACCCTGCTGCGGTTTATGGGCTCCTGTTACTTGGCCCCTTAAGTGGCACCTTCTGAGCCACCTAGGTAACCGATTTTTAAAATTTTTGTAACAGGAGCCCATAAAACGTGACAGAGCAAAACCAGGTCGCGTCTGGGGCCAAGCCGCCTCGGTCCGCCAATCAGAAAACAACTCTAGTCAGCCAATCGGTAAACAGCTCTAGTCAGCCAATCAGAAAGCAGAAAAAAATCTGCGCTATACCCTGCTGCGGTTTATGGGCTCCTGTTACTTGGCCCCTTAAGTGGCACCTTCCGAGCCACCTAGATAACCGATTTTTAAAATTTTTGTAATAGGAGCCCATAAAACGTGACAGAGCAAAACCAGGTCGCGTCTGGGGCAAAGCCGCCTCGGTCCGCCAATCAGAAAACAACTCTAGTCAACCAATCAGTAAACAGCTCTAGTCAGCCAATCAGAAAGCAGAAAAAAATCTGCGCTATACCCTGCTGCGGTTTATGGGCTCCTGTTACTTGGCCCCTTAAGTGGCACCTTCTGAGCCACCTAGGTAACCGATTTTTAAAATTTTTGTAACAGGAGCCCATAAAACGTGACAGAGCAAAACCAGGTCGCGTCTGGGGCCAAGCCGCCTCGGTCCGCCAATCAGAAAACAACTCTAGTCAGCCAATCGGTAAACAGCTCTAGTCAGCCAATCAGAAAGCAGAAAAAAATCTGCGCTATACCCTGCTGCGGTTTATGGGCTCCTGTTACTTGGCCCCTTAAGTGGCACCTTCCGAGCCACCTAGATACCGATTTTTAAAATTTTTGTAACAGGAGCCCATAAAACGCGACAGAGCAAAACCAGGTCGCGTCTGGGGCCAAGCCGCCTCGGTCCGCCAATCAGAAAACAACTCTAGTCAGCCAATAAGTAAACAGCTCTAGTCAGCCAATCAGAAAGCAGAAAAAAATCTGCGCTATACCCTGCTGCGGTTTATGGGCTCGTTACTTGGCCCCTTAACTGGCACGTTCCGCGCCACCTAGATAACTGATTTTTAAAATTTTTGTAACAGGAGCCCATAAATCGTAACTGAGCAAAACCAGGTCGCGTCTGGGGCCAAGCCGCCTCGGTCCGCCAATCAGAAAACAACTCTAGTCAGCCAATAAGTAAACAGCTCTAGTCAGCCAATCAGAAAGCAGAAAAAAATCTGCGCTATACCCTGCTGCGGTTTATGGGCTCGTTACTTGGCCCCTTAACTGGCACGTTCCGCGCCACCTAGATAACTGATTTTTAAAATTTTTGTAACAGGAGCCCATAAATCGTAACTGAGCAAAACCAGGTCGCGTCTGGGGCCAAGCCGCCTCGGTCCGCCAATCAGAAAACAACTCTAGTCAGCCAATTAGAAAACAGCTCTAATCAGCCAATCAGAAAGCAGAAAAAAAAGCTGCGTTATACCCTGCTGCGGTTTATGGGCTCCTGTTACTTGGCCCCTTAACTGGCACGTTCCGCGCCACCTAGATAACTGATTTTTAAAAGTTTTGTAACAGGAGCCCATAAATCGTAACTGAGCAAAACCAGGTCACGTCTAGGGCCAAGCCGCCTCGGTCCGCCAATCAGAAAACAACTCTAGTCAGCCAATTAGAAAACAGCTCTAATCAGCCAATCAGAAAGCAGAAAAAAAAGCTGCGTTATACCCTGCTGCGGTTTATGGGCTCCTGTTACTTGGCCCCTTAACTGGCACGTTCCGCGCCACCTAGATAACTGATTTTTAAAATTTTTGTAACAGGAGCCCATAAATCGTAACTGAGCAAAACCAGGTCGCGTCTAGGGCCAAGCCGCCTCGGTCCGCCAATCAGAAAACAACTCTAGTCAGGCAATTAGAAAACAGCTCTAATCAGCCAATCAGAAAGCAGAAAAAAAAGCTGCGTTATACCCTGCTGCGGTTTATGGGCTCCTGTTACTTGGCCCCTTAAATGGCACTTTCCGAGCCACACAGATATCCGATTTTTAAAATTTTTGTAACAGGAGCCCATAAAACGTGACAGAGCAAAACCAGGTCGCGTCTGGGGCCAAGCCGCCTCGGTCCGCCAATCAGAAAACAACTCTAGTCAGCCAATTAGAAAACAGCTCTAATCAGCCAATCAGAAAGCAGAAAAAAAAACTCCACTATACCCTGCTGCGGTTTATGGGCTCCTGTTACTTGGCCCCTTAAGTGGCACCTTCCGAGCCACCTAGATAACCGATTTTTCAAATTTTTGTAACAGGAGCCCATAAAACGTGACAGAGCAAAACCAGGTCGCGTCTGGGGCCAAGCCGCCTCGGTCCGCCAATCAGAAAACAACTCTAGTCAGCCAATAAGTAAACAGCTCTAGTCAGCCAATCAGAAAGCAGAAAAAAATCTGCGCTATACCCTGCTGCGGTTTATGGGCTCGTTACTTGGCCCCTTAACTGGCACGTTCCGCGCCACCTAGATAACTGATTTTTAAAATTTTTGTAACAGGAGCCCATAAATCGTAACTGAGCAAAACCAGGTCGCGTCTGGGGCCAAGCCGCCTCGGTCCGCCAATCAGAAAACAACTCTAGTCAGCCAATAAGTAAACAGCTCTAGTCAGCCAATCAGAAAGCAGAAAAAAATCTGCGCTATACCCTGCTGCGGTTTATGGGCTCGTTACTTGGCCCCTTAACTGGCACGTTCCGCGCCACCTAGATAACTGATTTTTAAAATTTTTGTAACAGGAGCCCATAAATCGTAACTGAGCAAAACCAGGTCGCGTCTGGGGCCAAGCCGCCTCGGTCCGCCAATCAGAAAACAACTCTAGTCAGCCAATTAGAAAACAGCTCTAATCAGCCAATCAGAAAGCAGAAAAAAAAGCTGCGTTATACCCTGCTGCGGTTTATGGGCTCCTGTTACTTGGCCCCTTAACTGGCACGTTCCGCGCCACCTAGATAACTGATTTTTAAAAGTTTTGTAACAGGAGCCCATAAATCGTAACTGAGCAAAACCAGGTCACGTCTAGGGCCAAGCCGCCTCGGTCCGCCAATCAGAAAACAACTCTAGTCAGCCAATTAGAAAACAGCTCTAATCAGCCAATCAGAAAGCAGAAAAAAAAGCTGCGTTATACCCTGCTGCGGTTTATGGGCTCCTGTTACTTGGCCCCTTAACTGGCACGTTCCGCGCCACCTAGATAACTGATTTTTAAAATTTTTGTAACAGGAGCCCATAAATCGTAACTGAGCAAAACCAGGTCGCGTCTAGGGCCAAGCCGCCTCGGTCCGCCAATCAGAAAACAACTCTAGTCAGGCAATTAGAAAACAGCTCTAATCAGCCAATCAGAAAGCAGAAAAAAAAGCTGCGTTATACCCTGCTGCGGTTTATGGGCTCCTGTTACTTGGCCCCTTAAATGGCACTTTCCGAGCCACACAGATATCCGATTTTTAAAATTTTTGTAACAGGAGCCCATAAAACGTGACAGAGCAAAACCAGGTCGCGTCTGGGGCCAAGCCGCCTCGGTCCGCCAATCAGAAAACAACTCTAGTCAGCCAATTAGAAAACAGCTCTAATCAGCCAATCAGAAAGCAGAAAAAAAAACTCCACTATACCCTGCTGCGGTTTATGGGCTCCTGTTACTTGGCCCCTTAAGTGGCACCTTCCGAGCCACCTAGATAACCGATTTTTCAAATTTTTGTAACAGGAGCCCATAAAACGTGACAGAGCAAAACCAGGTCGCGTCTGGGGCCAAGCCGCCTCGGTCCGCCAATCAGAAAACAACTCTAGTCAGCCAATCAGTAAACAGCTCTAATCAGCCAATCAGAAAGCAGAAAAAAAAACTGCGCTATACCCTGCTGCGATTTATGGGCTCCTGTTACTTAGCCCCTTAACTGGCACCTTCCGAGCCACCTAGATAACCGATTTTTAAAGTTTTTGTAACAGGAGCCCATAAAACGTGACAGAGCAAAACCAGGTCGCGTCTGGGGTCAAGCCGCCTCGGTCCGCCAATCAGAAAACAACCCTAGTCAGCCAATCAGTAAACAGCTCTAGTCAGCCAATCAGAAATCAGAAAAAAATCTGCGCTATACCCTGCTGCGGTTTATGGGCTCCTGTTACTTGGCCCCTTAAGTGGCACCTTCTGAGCCACCTAGGTAACCGATTTTTAAAATTTTTGTAACAGGAGCCCATAAAACGTGACAGAGCAAAACCAGGTCGCGTCTGGGGCCAAGCCGCCTCGGTCCGCCAATCAGAAAACAACTCTAGTCAGCCAATCGGTAAACAGCTCTAGTCAGCCAATCAGAAAGCAGAAAAAAATCTGCGCTATACCCTGCTGCGGTTTATGGGCTCCTGTTACTTGGCCCCTTAAGTGGCACCTTCCGAGCCACCTAGATAACCGATTTTTAAAATTTTTGTAATAGGAGCCCATAAAACGTGACAGAGCAAAACCAGGTCGCGTCTGGGGCAAAGCCGCCTCGGTCCGCCAATCAGAAAACAACTCTAGTCAACCAATCAGTAAACAGCTCTAGTCAGCCAATCAGAAAGCAGAAAAAAGCTGCGTTATACCCTGCTGCGATTTATGGGCTCCTGTTACTTGGCCCCTTAACTGGCACCTTCCGAGCCACCTAGATAATCGATTTTTAAAGTTTTTGTAACAGGAGCCCATAAATCGTGACGGAGCAAAACCTAGTCGCGTCTGGGGCCAAGCCGCCTCGGTCCGCCAATCAGAAAAATACTCTAGTCAGCCAATTAGAAAACAGCTCTAATCAGCCAATCAGAAGGCAGAAAAAAAGGTGCGTTATACCCTGCTGCTGTTTATGGGCTCCTGTTACTTGGCCCCTTAACTGGCACGTTCCGCGCCACCTAGATAACTGATTTTTAAAGTTTTCGTAACAGGAGCCCATAAATCGTGACGGAGCAAAACCTGGTCGCGTCTGGGGCCAAGCCGCCTAGGTCCGCCAATCAGAAAACAACTCTAGTCAGCCAATTAGAAAACAGCCCTAATCAGCCAATCAGAAAGCAGAAAAAAAGCTGCGTTATACCCTGCTGCGATTTATGGGCTCCTGTTACTTGGCCCCTTAACTGGCACCTTCCGAGCCACCTAGATAACCGATTTTTAAAGTTTTTGTAACAGGAGCCCATAAAACGTGACAGAGCAAAACCAGGTCGCGTCTGGGGCCAAGCCGCCTCGGTCCGCCAATCAGAAAACAACTCTAGTCAGCCAATTAGAAAACAGCTCTAATCAGCCAATCAGAAAGCAGAAAAAAAGCTGCGTTATACCCTGCTGCGGTTTATGGGCTCCTGTTACTTGGCCCCTTAACTGGAACGTTCCGAACCACCTAGATAACTGATTTTTAAAATTTTTGTAACAGGAGCCCATAAATCGTAACTGAGCAAAACCAGGTCGCGTCTGGGGCCAAGCCGCCTCGGTCCGCCAATCAGAAAACAACTCTAGTCAGCCAATCAGTAAACAGCTCTAGTCAGCCAATCAGAAAGCAGAAAAAAATCTGCGCTATACCCTGCTGCGGTTTATGGGCTCCTGTTACTTGGCCCCTTAAGTGGCACCTTCTGAGCCACCTAGGTAACCGATTTTTAAAATTTTTGAAACAGGAGCCCATAAAACGTGACAGAGCAAAACCAGGTCGCGTCTGGGGCCAAGCCGCCTCGGTCCGCCAATCAGAAAACAACTCTAGTCAACCAATCAGTAAACAGCTCTAGTCAGCCAATCAGAAAGCAGAAAAAAATCTGCGCTATACCCTGCTGCGGTTTATGGGCTCCTGTTACTTGGCCCCTTAAGTGGCACCTTCCGAGCCACCTAGATAACCGATTTTTAAAATTTTTGTAATAGGAGCCCATAAAACGTGACAGAGCAAAACCAGGTCGCGTCTGGGGCAAAGCCGCCTCGGTCCGCCAATCAGAAAACAACTCTAGTCAACCAATCAGTAAACAGCTCTAGTCAGCCAATCAGAAAGCAGAAAAAAAGCTGCGTTATACCCTGCTGCGGTTTATGGGCTCCTGTTACTTGGTCCCTTAACTGGCACGTTCCGAGCCACCTAGATAACTGATTTTTAAAATTTTTGTAACAGGAGCCCATAAATCGTAACTGAGCAAAACCAGGTCGCGTCTGGGGCCAAGCCACCTCGGTCCGCCAATCAGAAAACAACTCTAGACAGCCAATTAGAAAACAGCTCTAATCAGCCAATCAGAAAGCAGAAAAAAAAGCTGCGTTATACCCTGCTGCGATTTATGGGCTCCTGTTACTTGGCCCCTTAACTGGCACCTTCCGAGCCACCTAGATAATCGATTTTTAAAGTTTTTGTAACAGGAGCCCATAAATCGTGACGGAGCAAAACCTAGTCGCGTCTGGGGCCAAGCCGCCTCGGTCCGCCAATCAGAAAAATACTCTAGTCAGCCAATTAGAAAACAGCTCTAATCAGCCAATCAGAAGGCAGAAAAAAAGCTGCGTTATACCCTGCTGCTGTTTATGGGCTCCTGTTACTTGGCCCCTTAACTGGCACGTTCCGCGCCACCTAGATAACTGATTTTTAAAGTTTTCGTAACAGGAGCCCATAAATCGTGACGGAGCAAAACCTGGTCGCGTCTGGGGCCAAGCCGCCTAGGTCCGCCAATCAGAAAACAACTCTAGTCAGCCAATTAGAAAACAGCTCTAATCAGCCAATCAGAAAGCAGAAAAAAAAGCTGCGTTATACCCTGCTGCGATTTATGGGCTCCTGTTACTTGGCCCCTTAACTGGCACCTTCCGAGCCACCTAGATAACCGATTTTTAAAGTTTTTGTAACAGGAGCCCATAAATCGTGACGGAGCAAAACCTGGTCGCGTCTGGGGCCAAGCCGCCTAGGTCCGCCAATCAGAAAACAACTCTAGTCAGCCAATTAGAAAACAGCTCTAATCAGCCAATCAGAAAGCAGAAAAAAAGCTGCGTTATACCCTGCTGTGATTTATGGGCTCCTGTTACTTGGCCCCTCAACTGGCACCTTCCGAGCCACCTAGATAACTGATTTTTAAAGTTTTTGTAACAGGAGCCCATAAATCGTGACGGAGCAAAACCAGGTCGCGTCTGGGGCCAAGCCGCCTAGGTCCGCCAATCAGAAAACAACTCTAGTCAGCCAATTAGAAAACAGCTCTAATCAGCCAATCAGAAAGCAGAAAAAAAAGCTGCGTTATACCCTGCTGCGATTTATGGGCTCCTGTTACTTGGCCCCTCAACTGGCACCTTCCGAGCCACCTAGATAACTGATTTTTAAAGTTTTTGTAACAGGAGCCCATAAATCGTGACGGAGCAAAACCAGGTCGCGTCTGGGGCCAAGCCGCCTAGGTCCGCCAATCAGAAAACAACTCTAGTCAGCCAATTAGAAAACAGCTCTAATCAGCCAATCAGAAAGCAGAAAAAAAAGCTGCGTTATACCCTGCTGCGATTTATGGGCTCCTGTTACTTGGCCCCTTAACTGGCACCTTCCGAGCCACCTAGATAACCGATTTTTAAAGTTTTTGTAACAGGAGCCCATAAATCGTGTCAGAGCGAAACCAGGTCACGTCTGGGGCCAAGCCGCCTCGGTCCGCCAATCAGAAAACAACTCTAGTCAGCCAATCAGTAAATAGCTCTAGTCAGCCAATCAGAAAGCAGAAAAAAATCTGCGCTATACCCTGCTGCGGTTTATGGGCTCCTGTTACTTGGCCCCTTAACTGGCACGTTCCGAGCCAACTAGATAACTGATTTTTAAATTTTTTTGGAACAGGAGCCCATAAAACGTGACAGAGCAAAACCAGGTCGCGTCTGGGGTCAAGCCGCCTCGGTCCGCCAATCAGAAAACAACTCTAGTCAGCCAATCAGTAAACAGCTCTAGTCAGCCAATCAGAAAGCAGAAAAAAAAACTGCACTATACCCTGCTGCGGTTTATGGGCTCCTGTTACTTGGCCCCTTAAGTGGCACCTTCCGAGCCACCTAGATAACCGATTTTTCAAATTTTTGTAACAGGAGCCCATAAAACGTGACAGAGCAAAACCAGGTCGCGTCTGGGGCCAAGCCGCCTCGGTCCGCCAATCAGAAAACAACTCTAGTCAGCCAATCAGTAAACAGCTCTAATCAGCCAATCAGAAAGCAGAAAAAAAAACTGCGCTATACCCTGCTGCGATTTATGGGCTCCTGTTACTTAGCCCCTTAACTGGCACCTTCCGAGCCACCTAGATAACCGATTTTTAAAGTTTTTGTAACAGGAGCCCATAAAACGTGACAGAGCAAAACCAGGTCGCGTCTGGGGTCAAGCCGCCTCGGTCCGCCAATCAGAAAACAACCCTAGTCAGCCAATCAGTAAACAGCTCTAGTCAGCCAATCAGAAATCAGAAAAAAATCTGCGCTATACCCTGCTGCGGTTTATGGGCTCCTGTTACTTGGCCCCTTAAGTGGCACCTTCTGAGCCACCTAGGTAACCGATTTTTAAAATTTTTGTAACAGGAGCCCATAAAACGTGACAGAGCAAAACCAGGTCGCGTCTGGGGCCAAGCCGCCTCGGTCCGCCAATCAGAAAACAACTCTAGTCAGCCAATCAGTAAACAGCTCTAGTCAGCCAATCAGAAAGCAGAAAAAAATCTGCGCTATACCCTGCTGCGGTTTATGGGCTCCTGTTACTTGGCCCCTTAAGTGGCACCTTCCGAGCCACCTAGATAACCGATTTTGAAAATTTTTGTAATAGGAGCCCATAAAACGTGACAGAGCAAAACCAGGTCGCGTCTGGGGCAAAGCCGCCTCGGTCCGCCAATCAGAAAACAACTCTAGTCAACCAATCAGTAAACAGCTCTAGTCAGCCAATCAGAAAGCAGAAAAAAAGCTGCGTTATACCCTGCTGCGGTTTATGGGCTCCTGTTACTTGGCCCCTTAACTGGCACGTTCCGAGCCACCTAGATACCGATTTTTAAAATTTTTGTAACAGGAGCCCATAAATCGTAACAGAGCAAAACCAGGTCGCGTCTGGGGCCAAGCCGCCTCGGTCCGCCAATCAGAAAACAACTCTAGTCAGCCAATTAGAAAACAGCTCTAATCAGCCAATCAGAAAGCAGAAAAAAAAGCTGCGTTATACCCTGCTGCGGTTTATGGGCTCCTGTTACTTGGCCCATTAACTGGCTCCTTCCGAGCAACCTAGATAACCGATTTTTAAAGTTTTTGTAACAGGAGCCCATAAATCGTGACGGAGCAAAACCTGGTCGCGTCTGGGGCCAAGCCGCCTAGGTCCGCCAATCAGAAAACAACTCTAGTCAGCCAATTAGAAAACAGCTCTAATCAACCAATCAGAAAGCAGAAAAAAAAGCTGCGTTATACCCTGCTGCGGTTTATGGGCTCCTGTTACTTGGCCCCTTAACTGGCACGTTCCGCGCCACCTAGATACCGATTTTTAAAGTTTTTGTAACAGGAGCCCATAAATCGTGACGGAGCAAAACCTGGTCGCGTCTGGGGCCAAGCCGCCTAGGTCCGCCAATCAGAAAACAACTCTAGTCAGCCAATTAGAAAACAGCTCTAATCAGTCAATCAGAAAGCAGAAAAAAAAGCTGCGTTATACCCTGCTGCGGTTTATGGGCTCCTGTTACTTGGCCCCTTAACTGGCACGTTCCGAGCCACCTAGATACCGATTTTTAAAATTTTTGTAACAGGAGCCCATAAAACGCGACAGAGCAAAACCAGGTCGTGTCTGGGGCCAAGCCGCCTCGGTCCGCCAATCAGAAAACAACTCTAGTCAGCCAATAAGTAAACAGCTCTAGTCAGCCAATCAGAAAGCAGAAAAAAATCTGCGCTATACCCTGCTGCGGTTTATGGGCTCCTGTTACTTGGCCCCTTAACTGGCACGTTCCGCGCCACCTAGATAACTGATTTTTAAACTTTTTGTAACAGGAGCCCATAAATCGTAACTGAGCAAAACCAGGTCGCGTCTGGGGCCAAGCCGCCTCGGTCCGCCAATCAGAAAACAACTCTAGTCAGCCAATTAGAAAACAGCTCTAATCAGCCAATCAGAAAAAAAAAAAGCTGCGTTATACCCTGCTGCGGTTTATGGGCTCCTGTTACTTGGCCCCTTAACTGGCACGTTCCGCGCCACCTAGATAACTGATTTTTAAAATTTTTGTAACAGGAGCCCATAAATCGTAACTGAGCAAAACCAGGTCGCGTCTGGGGCCAAGCCGCCTCGGTCCGCCAATCAGAAAACAACTCTAGACAGCCAATTAGAAAACAGCCCTAATCAGCCAATCAGAAACAGAAAAAAAAGCTGCGTTATACCCTGCTGCGGTTTATGGGCTCCTGTTACTTAGCCTCTTAACTAGAACGTTCCGAGCGACCTAGATAACCGATTTTTAAAATTTTTGTAACAGGAGCCCATAAAACGTGACAGAGCAAAACCAGGTCGCGTCTGGGGCCAAGCCGCCTCGGTCCGCCAATCAGAAAACAACTCTAGTCAGTCAATTAGAAAACAGCTCTAATCAGCCAATCAGAAAGCAGAAAAAAAGCTGCGTTATACCCTGCTGCGGTTTATGGGCTCCTGTTACTTGGCCCATTAACTGGCACCTTCCGAGCCACCTAGATAACCGATTTTTAAAGTTTTTGTAACAGGAGCCCATAAATCGTGACGGAGCAAAACCTGGTCGCGTCTGGGGCCAAGCCGCCTAGGTCCGCCAATCAGAAAAATACTCTAGTCAGCCAATTAGAAAACAGCTCTAATCAGCCAATCAGAAAGCAGAAAAAAAGCTGCGTTATACCCTGCTGCGGTTTATGGGCTCCTGTTACTTGGCCCCTTAACTGGCACCTTCCGAGCCACCTAGATAACCGATTTTTAAAGTTTTTGTAACAGGAGCCCATAAATCGTGACGGAGCAAAACCTGGTCGCGTCTGGGGCCAAGCCGCCTAGGTCCGCCAATCAGAAAACAACTCTAGTCAGCCAATTAGAAAACAGCTCTAATCAGTCAATCAGAAAGCAGAAAAAAAAGCTGCGTTATACCCTGCTGCGTTTTATGGGCTCCTGTTACTTGGCCCCTTAACTGGCACGTTCCGCGCCACCTAGATAACTGATTTTTAAAGTTTTCGTAACAGGAGTCCATAAATCGTGACGGAGCAAAACCTAGTCGCGTCTGGGGCCAAGACGCCTAGGTCCGCCAATCAGAAAACAACTCTAGTCAGCCAATTAGAAAACAGCTCTAATCAGCCAATCAGAAAGCAGAAAAAAAGCTGCGTTATACCCTGCTGCGGTTTATGGGCTCCTGTTACTTAGCCCCTTAACTAGAACGTTCCGAGCGACCTAGATAACCGACTTTTAAAATTTTTGTAACAGGAGCCCATAAAACGTGACAGAGCAAAACCAGGTCGCGTCTGGGGCCAAGCCGCCTCGGTCCGCCAATCAGAAAACAACTCTAGTCAGTCAATTAGAAAACAGCTCTAATCAGCCAATCAGAAAGCAGAAAAAAAGCTGCGTTATACCCTGCTGCGGTTTATGGGCTCCTGTTACTTGGCCCATTAACTGGCACCTTCCGAGCCACCTAGATAACCGATTTTTAAAGTTTTTGTAACAGGAGCCCATAAATCGTGACGGAGCAAAACCTGGTCGCGTCTGGGGCCAAGCCGCCTAGGTCCGCCAATCAGAAAAATACTCTAGTCAGCCAATTAGAAAACAGCTCTAATCAGCCAATCAGAAAGCAGAAAAAAAGCTGCGTTATACCCTGCTGCGGTTTATGGGCTCCTGTTACTTGGCCCCTTAACTGGCACCTTCCGAGCCACCTAGATAACCGATTTTTAAAGTTTTTGTAACAGGAGCCCATAAATCGTGACGGAGCAAAACCTGGTCGCGTCTGGGGCCAAGCCGCCTAGGTCCGCCAATCAGAAAACAACTCTAGTCAGCCAATTAGAAAACAGCTCTAATCAGTCAATCAGAAAGCAGAAAAAAAAGCTGCGTTATACCCTGCTGCGTTTTATGGGCTCCTGTTACTTGGCCCCTTAACTGGCACGTTCCGCGCCACCTAGATAACTGATTTTTAAAGTTTTCGTAACAGGAGTCCATAAATCGTGACGGAGCAAAACCTAGTCGCGTCTGGGGCCAAGACGCCTAGGTCCGCCAATCAGAAAACAACTCTAGTCAGCCAATTAGAAAACAGCTCTAATCAGCCAATCAGAAAGCAGAAAAAAAGCTGCGTTATACCCTGCTGCGGTTTATGGGCTCCTGTTACTTAGCCCCTTAACTAGAACGTTCCGAGCGACCTAGATAACCGACTTTTAAAATTTTTGTAACAGGAGCCCATAAAACGTGACAGAGCAAAACCAGGTCGCGTCTGGGGCCAAGCCGCCTCGGTCCGCCAATCAGAAAACAACTCTAGTCAGTCAATTAGAAAACAGCTCTAATCAGCCAATCAGAAAGCAGAAAAAAAGCTGCGTTATACCCTGCTGCGATTTATGGGCTCCTGTTTCTTGGCCCCTTAACTGGCACCTTCCGAGCCACCTAGATAACCGATTTTTAAAGTTTTTGTAACAGGAGCCCATAAATCGTGACGGAGCAAAACCTGGTCGCGTCTGTGGCCAAGCCGCCTAGGTCCGCTAATCAGAAAACAACTCTAGTCAGCCAATTAGAAAACAGCTCTAATCAGTCAATCAGAAAGCAGAAAAAAAAGCTGCGTTATACCCTGCTGCGGTTTATGGGCTCCTGTTACTTGGCCCCTTAACTGGCACGTTCCGAGCCAACTAGATAACTGATTTTTAAATTTTTTTGGGACAGGAGCCCATAAATCGTGACGGAGCAAAACCAGGTCGCGTCTGGGGCCAAGCCGCCTCGGTCCGCCAATCAGAAAACAACTCTAGTCAGCCAATTAGAAAACAGCTCTAATCAGCCAATCAGAAAAAAAAAAGCTGCGTTATACCCTGCTGCGGTTTATGGGCTCCTGTTACTTGGCCCCTTAACTGGCACGTTCCGCGCCACCTAGATAACTGATTTTTAAAATTTTTGTAACAGGAGCCCATAAATCGTAACTGAGCAAAACCAGGTCGCGTCTGGGGCCAAGCCGCCTCGGTCCGCCAATCAGAAAACAACTCTAGACAGCCAATTAGAAAACAGCCCTAATCAGCCAATCAGAAACAGAAAAAAAAGCTGCGTTATACCCTGCTGCGGTTTATGGGCTCCTGTTACTTAGCCTCTTAACTAGAACGTTCCGAGCGACCTAGATAACCGATTTTTAAAATTTTTGTAACAGGAGCCCATAAAACGTGACAGAGCAAAACCAGGTCGCGTCTGGGGCCAAGCCGCCTCGGTCCGCCAATCAGAAAACAACTCTAGTCAGTCAATTAGAAAACAGCTCTAATCAGCCAATCAGAAAGCAGAAAAAAAGCTGCGTTATACCCTGCTGCGGTTTATGGGCTCCTGTTACTTGGCCCATTAACTGGCACCTTCCGAGCCACCTAGATAACCGATTTTTAAAGTTTTTGTAACAGGAGCCCATAAATCGTGACGGAGCAAAACCTGGTCGCGTCTGGGGCCAAGCCGCCTAGGTCCGCCAATCAGAAAAATACTCTAGTCAGCCAATTAGAAAACAGCTCTAATCAGCCAATCAGAAAGCAGAAAAAAAGCTGCGTTATACCCTGCTGCGGTTTATGGGCTCCTGTTACTTGGCCCCTTAACTGGCACCTTCCGAGCCACCTAGATAACCGATTTTTAAAGTTTTTGTAACAGGAGCCCATAAATCGTGACGGAGCAAAACCTGGTCGCGTCTGGGGCCAAGCCGCCTAGGTCCGCCAATCAGAAAACAACTCTAGTCAGCCAATTAGAAAACAGCTCTAATCAGTCAATCAGAAAGCAGAAAAAAAAGCTGCGTTATACCCTGCTGCGGTTTATGGGCTCCTGTTACTTGGCCCCTTAACTGGCACGTTCCGCGCCACCTAGATAACTGATTTTTAAAGTTTTCGTAACAGGAGCCCATAAATCGTGACGGAGCAAAACCTGGTCGCGTCTGGGGCCAAGACGCCTAGGTCCGCCAATCAGAAAACAACTCTAGTCAGCCAATTAGAAAACAGCTCTAATCAGCCAATCAGAAAGCAGAAAAAAAGCTGCGTTATACCCTGCTGCGATTTATGGGCTCCTGTTACTTGGCCCCTTAACTGGCAACTTCCGAGCCACCTAGATAACCGATTTTTAAAGTTTTTGTAACAGGAGCCCATAAATCGTGACGGAGCAAAACCTGGTCGCGTCTGGGGCCAAGCCGCCTAGGTCCGCCAATCAGAAAACAACTCTAGTCAGCCAATTAGAAAACAGCTCTAATCAGCCAATCAGAAAGCAGAAAAAAAGCTGCGTTATACCCTGCTGCGATTTATGGGCTCCTGTTACTTGGCCCCTCAACTGGCACCTTCCGAGCCACCTAGATAACCGATTTTTAAAGTTTTTGTAACAGGAGCCCATAAATCGTGACGGAGCAAAACCAGGTCGCGTCTGGGGCCAAGCCGCCTAGGTCCGCCAATCAGAAAACAACTCTAGTCAGCCAATTAGAAAACAGCTCTAATCAGCCAATCAGAAAGCAGAAAAAAAAGCTGTGTTATACCCTGCTGCGATTTATGGGCTCCTGTTACTTGGCCCCTTAACTGGCACCTTCCGAGCCACCTAGATAACCGATTCTTAAAGTTTTTGTAACAGGAGCCCATAAATCGTGACGGAGCAAAACCAGGTCGCGTCTGGGGCCAAGCCGCCTAGGTCCGCCAATCAGAAAACAACTCTAGTCAGCCAATTAGAAAACAGCTCTAATCAGCCAATCAGAAAGCAGAAAAAAAGCTGCGTTATACCCTGCTGCGGTTTATGGGCTCCTGTTACTTAGCCCCTTAACTAGAACGTTCCGAGCGACCTAGATAACCGACTTTTAAAATTTTTGTAACAGGAGCCCATAAAACGTGACAGAGCAAAACCAGGTCGCGTCTGGGGCCAAGCCGCCTCGGTCCGCCAATCAGAAAACAACTCTAGTCAGTCAATTAGAAAACAGCTCTAATCAGCCAATCAGAAAGCAGAAAAAAAGCTGCGTTATACCCTGCTGCGATTTATGGGCTCCTGTTTCTTGGCCCCTTAACTGGCACCTTCCGAGCCACCTAGATAACCGATTTTTAAAGTTTTTGTAACAGGAGCCCATAAATCGTGACGGAGCAAAACCTGGTCGCGTCTGTGGCCAAGCCGCCTAGGTCCGCTAATCAGAAAACAACTCTAGTCAGCCAATTAGAAAACAGCTCTAATCAGTCAATCAGAAAGCAGAAAAAAAAGCTGCGTTATACCCTGCTGCGGTTTATGGGCTCCTGTTACTTGGCCCCTTAACTGGCACGTTCCGAGCCAACTAGATAACTGATTTTTAAATTTTTTTGGGACAGGAGCCCATAAATCGTGACGGAGCAAAACCAGGTCGCGTCTGGGGCCAAGCCGCCTCGGTCCGCCAATCAGAAAACAACTCTAGTCAGCCAATTAGAAAACAGCTCTAATCAGCCAATCAGAAAGTAGAAAAAAAGCTGCGTTATACCCTGCTGCGATTTATGGGCTCCTGTTTCTTGGCCCCTTAACTGGCACCTTCCGAGCCACCTAGATAACCGATTTTTAAAGTTTTTGTAACAGGAGCCCATAAATCGTGACGGAGCAAAACCTGGTCGCGTCTGGGGCCAAGCCGCCTAGGTCCGCCAATCAGAAAACAACTCTAGTCAGCCAATTAGAAAACAGCTCTAATCAGTCAATCAGAAAGCAGAAAAAAAAGCTGCGTTATACCCTGCCGCGGTTTATGGGCTCCTGTTACTTGGCCCCTTAACTGGCACGTTCCGCGCCACCTAGATAACTGATTTTTAAAATTTTTGTAACAGGAGCCCATAAATCGTAACTGAGCAAAACCAGGTCGCGTCTGGGGCCAAGCCGCCTCGGTCCGCCAATCAGAAAACAACTCTAGACAGCCAATTAGAAAACAGCCCTAATCAGCCAATCAGAAACAGAAAAAAAAGCTGCGTTATACCCTGCTGCGGTTTATGGGCTCCTGTTACTTAGCCCCTTAACTGGAACGTTCCGAGCGACATAGATAACCGATTTTTAAAATTTTTGTAACAGGAGCTCATAAAACGTGACAGAGCAAAACCAGGTCGCATCTGGGGCCAAACCGCATCGTTCTGCCAATAAGCAAACAACTCTAGTCAGCCAATTAGAAAACAGCTCTAATCAGCCAATCAGAAAGCAGAAAAAAAGCTGCGTTATACCCTGCTGCGGTTTATGGGCTCCTGTTACTTGGCCCCTTAAGTGGCACCTTCCGAGCCACCTAGATAACCGATTTGTAAAATTTTTGTAATAGGAGCCCATAAAACGTGACGGAGCAAAACCTGGTCGCGTCTGGGGCCAAGCCGCCTAGGTCCGCCAATCAGAAAAATACTCTAGTCAGCCAATTAGAAAACAGCTCTAATCAGCCAATCAGAAAGCAGAAAAAAAGCTGCGTTATACCCTGCTGCGGTTTATGGGCTCCTGTTACTTGGCCCCTTAACTGGTACCTTCCGAGCCACCTAGATAACCGATTTTTAAAGTTTTTGTAACAGGAGCCCATAAATCGTGACGGAGCAAAACCTGGTCGCGTCTGGGGCCAAGCCGCCTAGGTCCGCCAATCAGAAAAATACTCTAGTCAGCCAATTAGAAAACAGCTCTAATCAGCCAATCAGAAAGCAGAAAAAAAGCTGCGTTATACCCTGCTGCGGTTTATGGGCTCCTGTTACTTGGCCCCTTAACTGGCACCTTCCGAGCCACCTAGATAACCGATTTTTAAAGTTTTTGTAACAGGAGCCCATAAATCGTGACGGAGCAAAACCTGGTCGCGTCTGGGGCCAAGCCGCCTAGGTCCGCCAATCAGAAAACAACTCTAGTCAGCCAATTAGAAAACAGCTCTAATCAGTCAATCAGAAAGCAGAAAAAAAAGCTGCGTTATACCCTGCTGCGGTTTATGGGCTCCTGTTACTTGGCCCCTTAACTGGCACGTTCCGCGCCACCTAGATAACTGATTTTTAAAGTTTTCGTAACAGGAGCCCATAAATCGTGACGGAGCAAAACCTGGTCGCGTCTGGGGCCAAGACGCCTAGGTCCGCCAATCAGAAAACAACTCTAGTCAGCCAATTAGAAAACAGCTCTAATCAGCCAATCAGAAAGCAGAAAAAAAGCTGCGTTATACCCTGCTGCGATTTATGGGCTCCTGTTACTTGGCCCCTTAACTGGCAACTTCCGAGCCACCTAGATAACCGATTTTTAAAGTTTTTGTAACAGGAGCCCATAAATCGTGACGGAGCAAAACCTGGTCGCGTCTGGGGCCAAGCCGCCTAGGTCCGCCAATCAGAAAACAACTCTAGTCAGCCAATTAGAAAACAGCTCTAATCAGCCAATCAGAAAGCAGAAAAAAAGCTGCGTTATACCCTGCTGCGATTTATGGGCTCCTGTTACTTGGCCCCTCAACTGGCACCTTCCGAGCCACCTAGATAACCGATTTTTAAAGTTTTTGTAACAGGAGCCCATAAAACGTGACAGAGCAAAACCAGGTCGCGTCTGGGGCCAAGCCGCCTAGGTCCGCCAATCAGAAAACAACTCTAGTCAGCCAATTAGAAAACAGCTCTAATCAGCCAATCAGAAAGCAGAAAAAAAAGCTGTGTTATACCCTGCTGCGATTTATGGGCTCCTGTTACTTGGCCCCTTAACTGGCACCTTCCGAGCCACCTAGATAACCGATTCTTAAAGTTTTTGTAACAGGAGCCCATAAATCGTGACGGAGCAAAACCAGGTCGCGTCTGGGGCCAAGCCGCCTAGGTCCGCCAATCAGAAAACAACTCTAGTCAGCCAATTAGAAAACAGCTCTAATCAGCCAATCAGAAAGCAGAAAAAAAAGCTGCGTTATACCCTGCTGCGGTTTATGGGCTCCTGTTACTTAGCCCCTTAACTGGAACGTTCGGAGCCATCTAGATAACCGATTTTTAAAATTTTTGTAACAGGAGCCCATAAAACGTGTCAGAGCAAAACCAGGTCGCGTCTGGGGCCAAGCCGCCTCGGTCCGCCAATCAGAAAACAACTCTAGTCAGCCAATCAGTAAATAGCTCTAGTCAGCCAATCAGAAAGCAGAAAAAAATCTGCGCTATACCCTGCTGCGGTTTATGGGCTCCTGTTACTTGGCACCTTAACTGGCACGTTCCGAGCCAACTAGATAACTGATTTTTAAATTTTTTTGGAACAGGAGCCCATAAAACGTGACAGAGCAAAACCAGGTCGCGTCTGGGGTCAAGCCGCCTCGGTCCGCCAATCAGAAAACAACTCTAGTCAGCCAATCAGTAAACAGCTCTAGTCAGCCAATCAGAAAGCAGAAAAAAAACTGCGCTATACCCTGCTGCGGTTTATGGGCTCCTGTTACTTGGCCCCTTAACTGGCACGTTCCGAGCCACCTAGATAACCGATTTTTCAAATTTTTGTAACAGGAGCCCATAAAACGTGACAGAGCAAAACCAGGTCGCGTCTGGGGCCAAGCCGCCTCGGTCCGCCAATCAGAAAACAACTCTAGTCAGCCAATCAGTAAACAGCTCTAGTCAGCCAATCAGAAAGCAGCAAAAAATCTGCGCTATACCCTGCTGCGATTTATGGGCTCCTGTTACTTAGCCCCTTAACTGGCACATTCCGAGCCACCTAGATAACCGATTTTTAAAGTTTTTGTAACAGGAGCCCATAAAACGTGACAGAGCAAAACCAGGTCGCGTCTGGGGTCAAGCCGCCTCGGTCCGCCAATCAGAAAACAACTCTAGTCAGCCAATCAGTAAACAGCTCTAATCAGCCAATCAGAAAGCAGAAAAAAATCTGCGCTATACCCTGCTGCGATTTATGGGCTCCTGTTACTTAGCCCCTTAACTGGCACCTTCCGAGCCACCTAGATAACCGATTTTTCAAATTTTTGTAACAGGAGCCCATAAAACGTGACAGAGCAAAACCAGGTCGCGTCTGGGGCCAAGCCGCCTCGGTCCACCAATCAGAAAACAACTCTAGTCAGCCAATCAGTAAACAGCTCTAATCAGCCAATCAGAAAGCAGAAAAAAATCTGCGCTATACCCTGCTGCGATTTATGGGCTCCTGTTACTTAGCCCCTTAACTGGCACCTTCCGAGCCACATAGATAACCGATTTTTAAAGTTTTTGTAACAGGAGCCCATAAAACGTGACAGAGCAAAACCAGGTCGCGTCTGGGGTCAAGCGGCCTCGGTCCGCCAATCAGAAAACAACCCTAGTCAGCCAATCAGTAAACAGCTCTAGTCAGCCAATCAGAAATCAAAAAAAAATCTGCGCTATACCCTGCTGCGGTTTATGGGCTCCTGTTACTTGGCCCCTTAAGTGGCACGTTCTGAGCCACCTAGGTAACCGATTTTTAAAATTTTTGTAACAGGAGCCCATAAAACGTGACAAAGCAAAACCAGGTCGCGTCTGGGGCCAAGCCGCCTCGGTCCGCCAATCAGAAAACAACTCTAGTCAGCCAATCAGTAAACAGCTCTAGTCAGCCAATCAGAAATCAAAAAAAAATCTGCGCTATACCCTGCTGCGGTTTATGGGCTCCTGTTACTTGGCCCCTTAACTGGCACCTTCCGAGCCACCTAGATAACCGATTTTTAAAGTTTTTGTAACAGGAGCCCATAAATCGTGACGGAGCAAAACCTGGTCGCGTCTGGGGCCAAGCCGCCTAGGTCCGCCAATCAGAAAACAACTCTAGTCAGCCAATTAGAAAACAGCTCTAATCAGTCAATCAGAAAGCAGAAAAAAAAGCTGCGTTATACCCTGCTGCGGTTTATGGGCTCCTGTTACTTGGCCCCTTAACTGGCACGTTCCGCGCCACCTAGATAACTGATTTTTAAAGTTTTCGTAACAGGAGCCCATAAATCGTGACGGAGCAAAACCTGGTCGCGTCTGGGGCCAAGACGCCTAGGTCCGCCAATCAGAAAACAACTCTAGTCAGCCAATTAGAAAACAGCTCTAATCAGCCAATCAGAAAGCAGAAAAAAAGCTGCGTTATACCCTGCTGCGATTTATGGGCTCCTGTTACTTGGCCCCTTAACTGGCAACTTCCGAGCCACCTAGATAACCGATTTTTAAAGTTTTTGTAACAGGAGCCCATAAATCGTGACGGAGCAAAACCTGGTCGCGTCTGGGGCCAAGCCGCCTAGGTCCGCCAATCAGAAAACAACTCTAGTCAGCCAATTAGAAAACAGCTCTAATCAGCCAATCAGAAAGCAGAAAAAAAGCTGCGTTATACCCTGCTGCGATTTATGGGCTCCTGTTACTTGGCCCCTCAACTGGCACCTTCCGAGCCACCTAGATAACCGATTTTTAAAGTTTTTGTAACAGGAGCCCATAAATCGTGACGGAGCAAAACCAGGTCGCGTCTGGGGCCAAGCCGCCTAGGTCCGCCAATCAGAAAACAACTCTAGTCAGCCAATTAGAAAACAGCTCTAATCAGCCAATCAGAAAGCAGAAAAAAAAGCTGTGTTATACCCTGCTGCGATTTATGGGCTCCTGTTACTTGGCCCCTTAACTGGCACCTTCCGAGCCACCTAGATAACCGATTCTTAAAGTTTTTGTAACAGGAGCCCATAAATCGTGACGGAGCAAAACCAGGTCGCGTCTGGGGCCAAGCCGCCTAGGTCCGCCAATCAGAAAACAACTCTAGTCAGCCAATTAGAAAACAGCTCTAATCAGCCAATCAGAAAGCAGAAAAAAAGCTGCGTTATACCCTGCTGCGGTTTATGGGCTCCTGTTACTTAGCCCCTTAACTAGAACGTTCCGAGCGACCTAGATAACCGACTTTTAAAATTTTTGTAACAGGAGCCCATAAAACGTGACAGAGCAAAACCAGGTCGCGTCTGGGGCCAAGCCGCCTCGGTCCGCCAATCAGAAAACAACTCTAGTCAGTCAATTAGAAAACAGCTCTAATCAGCCAATCAGAAAGCAGAAAAAAAGCTGCGTTATACCCTGCTGCGATTTATGGGCTCCTGTTTCTTGGCCCCTTAACTGGCACCTTCCGAGCCACCTAGATAACCGATTTTTAAAGTTTTTGTAACAGGAGCCCATAAATCGTGACGGAGCAAAACCTGGTCGCGTCTGTGGCCAAGCCGCCTAGGTCCGCTAATCAGAAAACAACTCTAGTCAGCCAATTAGAAAACAGCTCTAATCAGTCAATCAGAAAGCAGAAAAAAAAGCTGCGTTATACCCTGCTGCGGTTTATGGGCTCCTGTTACTTGGCCCCTTAACTGGCACGTTCCGAGCCAACTAGATAACTGATTTTTAAATTTTTTTGGGACAGGAGCCCATAAATCGTGACGGAGCAAAACCAGGTCGCGTCTGGGGCCAAGCCGCCTCGGTCCGCCAATCAGAAAACAACTCTAGTCAGCCAATTAGAAAACAGCTCTAATCAGCCAATCAGAAAGTAGAAAAAAAGCTGCGTTATACCCTGCTGCGATTTATGGGCTCCTGTTTCTTGGCCCCTTAACTGGCACCTTCCGAGCCACCTAGATAACCGATTTTTAAAGTTTTTGTAACAGGAGCCCATAAATCGTGACGGAGCAAAACCTGGTCGCGTCTGGGGCCAAGCCGCCTAGGTCCGCCAATCAGAAAACAACTCTAGTCAGCCAATTAGAAAACAGCTCTAATCAGTCAATCAGAAAGCAGAAAAAAAAGCTGCGTTATACCCTGCCGCGGTTTATGGGCTCCTGTTACTTGGCCCCTTAACTGGCACGTTCCGCGCCACCTAGATAACTGATTTTTAAAATTTTTGTAACAGGAGCCCATAAATCGTAACTGAGCAAAACCAGGTCGCGTCTGGGGCCAAGCCGCCTCGGTCCGCCAATCAGAAAACAACTCTAGACAGCCAATTAGAAAACAGCCCTAATCAGCCAATCAGAAACAGAAAAAAAAGCTGCGTTATACCCTGCTGCGGTTTATGGGCTCCTGTTACTTAGCCCCTTAACTGGAACGTTCCGAGCGACATAGATAACCGATTTTTAAAATTTTTGTAACAGGAGCTCATAAAACGTGACAGAGCAAAACCAGGTCGCATCTGGGGCCAAACCGCATCGTTCTGCCAATAAGCAAACAACTCTAGTCAGCCAATTAGAAAACAGCTCTAATCAGCCAATCAGAAAGCAGAAAAAAAGCTGCGTTATACCCTGCTGCGGTTTATGGGCTCCTGTTACTTGGCCCCTTAAGTGGCACCTTCCGAGCCACCTAGATAACCGATTTGTAAAATTTTTGTAATAGGAGCCCATAAAACGTGACGGAGCAAAACCTGGTCGCGTCTGGGGCCAAGCCGCCTAGGTCCGCCAATCAGAAAAATACTCTAGTCAGCCAATTAGAAAACAGCTCTAATCAGCCAATCAGAAAGCAGAAAAAAAGCTGCGTTATACCCTGCTGCGGTTTATGGGCTCCTGTTACTTGGCCCCTTAACTGGTACCTTCCGAGCCACCTAGATAACCGATTTTTAAAGTTTTTGTAACAGGAGCCCATAAATCGTGACGGAGCAAAACCTGGTCGCGTCTGGGGCCAAGCCGCCTAGGTCCGCCAATCAGAAAAATACTCTAGTCAGCCAATTAGAAAACAGCTCTAATCAGCCAATCAGAAAGCAGAAAAAAAGCTGCGTTATACCCTGCTGCGGTTTATGGGCTCCTGTTACTTGGCCCCTTAACTGGCACCTTCCGAGCCACCTAGATAACCGATTTTTAAAGTTTTTGTAACAGGAGCCCATAAATCGTGACGGAGCAAAACCTGGTCGCGTCTGGGGCCAAGCCGCCTAGGTCCGCCAATCAGAAAACAACTCTAGTCAGCCAATTAGAAAACAGCTCTAATCAGTCAATCAGAAAGCAGAAAAAAAAGCTGCGTTATACCCTGCTGCGGTTTATGGGCTCCTGTTACTTGGCCCCTTAACTGGCACGTTCCGCGCCACCTAGATAACTGATTTTTAAAGTTTTCGTAACAGGAGCCCATAAATCGTGACGGAGCAAAACCTGGTCGCGTCTGGGGCCAAGACGCCTAGGTCCGCCAATCAGAAAACAACTCTAGTCAGCCAATTAGAAAACAGCTCTAATCAGCCAATCAGAAAGCAGAAAAAAAGCTGCGTTATACCCTGCTGCGATTTATGGGCTCCTGTTACTTGGCCCCTTAACTGGCAACTTCCGAGCCACCTAGATAACCGATTTTTAAAGTTTTTGTAACAGGAGCCCATAAATCGTGACGGAGCAAAACCTGGTCGCGTCTGGGGCCAAGCCGCCTAGGTCCGCCAATCAGAAAACAACTCTAGTCAGCCAATTAGAAAACAGCTCTAATCAGCCAATCAGAAAGCAGAAAAAAAGCTGCGTTATACCCTGCTGCGATTTATGGGCTCCTGTTACTTGGCCCCTCAACTGGCACCTTCCGAGCCACCTAGATAACCGATTTTTAAAGTTTTTGTAACAGGAGCCCATAAAACGTGACAGAGCAAAACCAGGTCGCGTCTGGGGCCAAGCCGCCTAGGTCCGCCAATCAGAAAACAACTCTAGTCAGCCAATTAGAAAACAGCTCTAATCAGCCAATCAGAAAGCAGAAAAAAAAGCTGTGTTATACCCTGCTGCGATTTATGGGCTCCTGTTACTTGGCCCCTTAACTGGCACCTTCCGAGCCACCTAGATAACCGATTCTTAAAGTTTTTGTAACAGGAGCCCATAAATCGTGACGGAGCAAAACCAGGTCGCGTCTGGGGCCAAGCCGCCTAGGTCCGCCAATCAGAAAACAACTCTAGTCAGCCAATTAGAAAACAGCTCTAATCAGCCAATCAGAAAGCAGAAAAAAAAGCTGCGTTATACCCTGCTGCGGTTTATGGGCTCCTGTTACTTAGCCCCTTAACTGGAACGTTCGGAGCCATCTAGATAACCGATTTTTAAAATTTTTGTAACAGGAGCCCATAAAACGTGTCAGAGCAAAACCAGGTCGCGTCTGGGGCCAAGCCGCCTCGGTCCGCCAATCAGAAAACAACTCTAGTCAGCCAATCAGTAAATAGCTCTAGTCAGCCAATCAGAAAGCAGAAAAAAATCTGCGCTATACCCTGCTGCGGTTTATGGGCTCCTGTTACTTGGCACCTTAACTGGCACGTTCCGAGCCAACTAGATAACTGATTTTTAAATTTTTTTGGAACAGGAGCCCATAAAACGTGACAGAGCAAAACCAGGTCGCGTCTGGGGTCAAGCCGCCTCGGTCCGCCAATCAGAAAACAACTCTAGTCAGCCAATCAGTAAACAGCTCTAGTCAGCCAATCAGAAAGCAGAAAAAAAACTGCGCTATACCCTGCTGCGGTTTATGGGCTCCTGTTACTTGGCCCCTTAACTGGCACGTTCCGAGCCACCTAGATAACCGATTTTTCAAATTTTTGTAACAGGAGCCCATAAAACGTGACAGAGCAAAACCAGGTCGCGTCTGGGGCCAAGCCGCCTCGGTCCGCCAATCAGAAAACAACTCTAGTCAGCCAATCAGTAAACAGCTCTAGTCAGCCAATCAGAAAGCAGCAAAAAATCTGCGCTATACCCTGCTGCGATTTATGGGCTCCTGTTACTTAGCCCCTTAACTGGCACATTCCGAGCCACCTAGATAACCGATTTTTAAAGTTTTTGTAACAGGAGCCCATAAAACGTGACAGAGCAAAACCAGGTCGCGTCTGGGGTCAAGCCGCCTCGGTCCGCCAATCAGAAAACAACTCTAGTCAGCCAATCAGTAAACAGCTCTAATCAGCCAATCAGAAAGCAGAAAAAAATCTGCGCTATACCCTGCTGCGATTTATGGGCTCCTGTTACTTAGCCCCTTAACTGGCACCTTCCGAGCCACCTAGATAACCGATTTTTCAAATTTTTGTAACAGGAGCCCATAAAACGTGACAGAGCAAAACCAGGTCGCGTCTGGGGCCAAGCCGCCTCGGTCCACCAATCAGAAAACAACTCTAGTCAGCCAATCAGTAAACAGCTCTAATCAGCCAATCAGAAAGCAGAAAAAAATCTGCGCTATACCCTGCTGCGATTTATGGGCTCCTGTTACTTAGCCCCTTAACTGGCACCTTCCGAGCCACATAGATAACCGATTTTTAAAGTTTTTGTAACAGGAGCCCATAAAACGTGACAGAGCAAAACCAGGTCGCGTCTGGGGTCAAGCGGCCTCGGTCCGCCAATCAGAAAACAACCCTAGTCAGCCAATCAGTAAACAGCTCTAGTCAGCCAATCAGAAATCAAAAAAAAATCTGCGCTATACCCTGCTGCGGTTTATGGGCTCCTGTTACTTGGCCCCTTAAGTGGCACGTTCTGAGCCACCTAGGTAACCGATTTTTAAAATTTTTGTAACAGGAGCCCATAAAACGTGACAAAGCAAAACCAGGTCGCGTCTGGGGCCAAGCCGCCTCGGTCCGCCAATCAGAAAACAACTCTAGTCAGCCAATCAGTAAACAGCTCTAGTCAGCCAATCAGAAAACAGAAAAAAATCTGCGCTATACCCTGCTGCGGTTTATGGGCCCCTTAAGTGGCACCTTCCGAGCCACCTAGATAACCGATTTGTAAAATTTTTGTAATAGGAAACCATAAAACGTGACAGAGCAAAACCAGGTCGCGTCTGGGGCCAAGCCGCCTCGGTCCGCCAATCAGAAAACAACTTTAGTCAACCAATCAGTAAACAGCTCTAGTCAGCCAATCAGAAAGCAGAAAAAAATCTGCGCTATACCCTGCTGCGGTTTATGGGCTCCTGTTACTTTGCCCCTTAAGTGGCACCTTCCGAGCCACCTAGATAACCGATTTTTAAAATTTTTGTAACAGGAGCCCATAAAACGTGACAGAGCAAAACCAGGTCGCGTCTGGGGCCTGGCCGCCTCGGTCCGCCAATCAGAAAACAACTCTAGTCAGCCAATCAGTAAACAGCTCTAGTCAGCCAATCAGAAAGCAGAAAAAAATCTGCGCTATACCCTGCTGCGGTTTATGGGCTCCTGTTACTTGGCCCCATAAGTGGCACCTTCCGAGCCACCTAGATAACCGATTTTTAAAATTTTTGTAACAGGAGCCCATAAAACGTGACAGAGCAAAACCAGGTCGCGTCTGGGGCCAAGCCGCCTCGGTCCGCCAATCAGAAAACAACTCTAGTCAGCCAATTAGAAAACAGCTCTAATCAGCCAATCAGAAAGCAGAAAAAAAAGCTGCGTTATACCCTGCTGCGGTTTATGGGCTCCTGTTACTTAGCCCCTTAACTGGAACGTTCCGAGCCACCTAGATAACCGATTTTTAAAATTTTTGTAACAGGAGCCCATAAAACGTGACAGAGCAAAACCAGATCGCGTCTGGGGCCAAGCCGCCTCGGTCCGCCAATCAGAAAACAACTCTAGTCAGCCAATCAGTAAACAGCTCTAGTCAGCCAATCAGAAAGCAGAAAAAAAACTGCGCTATACCCTGCTGCGGTTTATGGGCTCCTGTTACTTGGCCCCTTAACTGGCACGTTCCGAGCCACCTAGATAACTGATTTTTAAATTTTTTTGGAACAGGAGCCCATAAAACGTGACAGAGCAAAACCAGGTCGCGTCTGGGGTCAAGCCGCCTCGGTCCGCCAATCAGAAAACAACTCTAGTCAGCCAATCAGTAAACAGCTCTAGTCAGCCAATCAGAAAGCAGAAAAAAATCTGCGCTATACCCTGCTGCGGTTTATGGGCTCCTGTTACTTGGCCCCATAAGTGGCACCTTCCGAGCCACCTAGATAACCGATTTTTCAAATTTTTGTAACAGGAGCCCATAAAACGTGACAAAGCAAAACCAGGTCGCGTCTGGGGCCAAGCCGCCTCGGTCCGCCAATCAGAAAACAACTCTAGTCAGCCAATCAGTAAACAGCTCTAGTCAGCCAATCAGAAAGCAGAAAAAAATCTGCGCTATACCCTGCTGCGGTTTATGGGCTCCTGTTACTTGGCCCCTTAAGTGGCACCTTCCGAGCCACCTAGATAACCGATTTTTAAAATTTTTGTAATAGGAGCCCATAAAACGTGACAGAGCAAAACCAGGTCGCGTCTGGGGCCAAGCCGCCTCGGTCCGCCAATCAGAAAACAACTCTAGTCAACCAATCAGTAAACAGCTCTAGTCAGCCAATCAGAAAGCAGAAAAAAATCTGCGCTATACCCTGCTGCGGTTTATGGGCTCCTGTTACTTTGCCCCTTAAGTGGCACCTTCCGAGCCACCTAGATAACCGATTTTTAAAATTTTTGTAACAGGAGCCCATAAAACGTGACAGAGCAAAACCAGGTCGCGTCTGGGGCCAGGCCGCCTCGGTCCGCCAATCAGAAAACAACTCTAGTCAGCCAATCAGTAAACATCTCTAGTCAGCCAATCAGAAAGCAGAAAAAAATCTGCGCTATACCCTGCTGCGGTTTATGGGCTCCTGTTACTTGGCCCCTTAAGTGGCACCTTCCGAGCCACCTAGATAACCGATTTTTAAAATTTTTGTAACAGGAGCCCATAAAACGTGACAGAGCAAAACCAGGTCGCGTCTGGGGCCAAGCCGCCTCGGTCCGCCAATCAGAAAACAACTCTAGTCAGCCAATTAGAAAACAGCTCTAATCAGCCAATCAGAAAGCAGAAAAAAAAGCTGCGTTATACCCAGCTGCGGTTTATGGGCTCCTGTTACTTAGCCCCTTAACTGGAACGTTCCGAGCCACCTAGATAACCGATTTTTAAAATTTTTGTAACAGGAGCCCATAAAACGTGACAGAGCAAAACCAGGTCGCGTCTGGGGCCAAGCCGCCTCGGTCCGCCAATCAGAAAACAACTCTAGTCAGCCAATCAGTAAACAGCTCTAGAAAGCCAATCAGAAAGCAGAAAAAAAACTGCGCTATACCCTGCTGCGGTTTATGGGCTCCTGTTACTTGGCCCCTTAAGTGGCACCTTCTGAGCCACCTAGGTAACCGATTTTTAAAATTTTTGTAACAGGAGCCCATAAAACGTGACAGAGCAAAACCAGGTCGCGTCTGGGGCCAAGCCGCCTCGGTCCGCCAATCAGAAAACAACTCTAGTCAGCCAATCAGTAAACAGCTCTAGTCAGCCAATCAGAAAGCAGAAAAAAATCTGCGCTATACCCTGCTGCGGTTTATGGGCTCCTGTTACTTGGCCCCTTAAGTGGCACCTTCCGAGCCACCTAGATAACCGATTTTTAAAATTTTTGTAACAGGAGCCCATAAAACGTGACAGAGCAAAACCAGGTCGCGTCTGGGGCCAAGCCGCCTCGGTCCGCCAATCAGAAAACAACTCTAGTCAGCCAATTAGAAAACAGCTCTAATCAGCCAATCAGAAAGCAGAAAAAAAAGCTGCGTTATACCCTGCTGCGGTTTATGGGCTCCTGTTACTTAGCCCCTTAACTGGAACGTTCCGAGCCACCTAGATAACCGATTTTTAAAATTTTTGTAACAGGAGCCCATAAAACGTGACAGAGCAAAACCAGATCGCGTCTGGGGCCAAGCCGCCTCGGTCCGCCAATCAGAAAACAACTCTAGTCAGCCAATCAGTAAACAGCTCTAGTCAGCCAATCAGAAAGCAGAAAAAAAACTGCGCTATACCCTGCTGCGGTTTATGGGCTCCTGTTACTTGGCCCCTTAACTGGCACGTTCCGAGCCACCTAGATAACTGATTTTTAAATTTTTTTGGAACAGGAGCCCATAAAACGTGACAGAGCAAAACCATGTCGCGTCTGGGGTCAAGCCGCCTCGGTCCGCCAATCAGAAAACAACTCTAGTCAGCCAATCAGTAAACAGCTCTAGTCAGCCCATCAGAAAGCAGAAAAAAATCTGCGCTATACCCTGCTGCGGTTTATGGGCTCCTGTTACTTGGCCCCTTAAGTGGCACCTTCCGAGCCACCTAGATAATCGATTTTTCAAATTTTTGTAACAGGAGCCCATAAAACGTGACAAAGCAAAACCAGGTCGCGTCTGGAGCCAAGCCGCCTCTGTCCGCCAATCAGAAAACAACTCTAGTCAGCCAATCAGTAAACAGCTCTAATCAGCCAATCAGAAAGCAGAAAAAAATCTGCGCTATACCCTGCTGCGGTTTATGGGCTCCTGTTACTTTGCCCCTTAACTGGCACGTTCCGAGCCACATAGATAACCGATTTTTAAAATTTTTGTAACAGGAGCCCATAAAACGTGACAGAGCAAAACCAGATCGCGTCTGGGGCCAAGCCGCCTCGGTCCGCCAATCAGAAAACAACTCTAGTCAGCCAATTAGAAAACAGCTCTAATCAGCCAATCAGAAAGCAGAAAAAAAAGCTGCGTTATACCCTGCTGCGGTTTATGGGCTCCTGTTACTTGGCCCCTTAACTGGCACGTTCCGCGCCACCTAGATAACTGATTTTTAAAATTTTTGTAACAGGAGCCCATAAATCGTAACTGAGCAAAACCAGGTCGCGCCTGGGGCCAAGCCGCCTCGGTCCGCCAATCAGAAAACAACTCTAGTCAGCCAATTAGAAAACAGCTCTAATCAGCCAATCAGAAAGCAGAAAAAAAAGCTGCGTTATACCCTGCTGCGGTTTATGGGCTCCTGTTTCTTAGCCCCTTAACTGGAACGTTCCGAGCCACCTAGATAACCGATTTTTAAAATTTTTGTAACAGGAGCCCATAAATCGTAACTGAGCAAAACCAGGTTGTGTCTGGGCCCAAGCCGCCTCGGTCCGCCAATCAGAAAACAACTCTAGTCAGCCAATTAGAAAACAGCTCTAATCAGCCAATCAGAAAGCAGAAAAAAAAGCTGCGTTATACCCTGCTGCGGTTTATGGGCTCCTGTTACTTAGCCCCTTAACTGGCACGTTCCGAGCCACCTAGATAACTGATTTTTAAATTTTTTTGGAACAGGAGCCCATAAAACGTGACAGAGCAAAACCAGGTCGCGTCTGGGGTCAAGCCGCCTCGGTCCGCCAATCAGAAAACAACTCTAGTCAGCCAATCAGTAAACAGCTCTAGTCAGCCAATCAGAAAGCAGAAAAAAATCTGCGCTATACCCTGCTGCGGTTTATGGGCTCCTGTTACTTGGCCCCTTAAGTGGCACCTTCCGAGCCACCTAGATAACCGATTTTTCAAATTTTTGTAACAGGAGCCCATAAAACGTGACAAAGCAAAACCAGGTCGCGTCTGGAGCCAAGCCGCCTCGGTCCGCCAATCAGAAAACAACTCTAGTCAGCCAATCAGTAAACAGCTCTAATCAGCCAATCAGAAAGCAGAAAAAAATCTGCGCTATACCCTGCTGCGGTTTATGGGCTCCTGTTACTTAGCCCCTTAACTGGCACGTTCCGAGCCACATAGATAACCGATTTTTAAAATTTTTGTAACAGGAGCCCATAAAACGTGACAGAGCAAAACCAGGTCGCGTCTGGGGCCAAGCCGCCTCGGTCCGCCAATCAGAAAACAACTCTAGTCAGCCAATTAGAAAACAGCTCTACTCAGCCAATCAGAAAGCAGAAAAAAAAGCTGCGTTATACCCTGCTGCGGTTTATGGGCTCCTGTTACTTGGCCCCTTAACTGGAACGTTCCGCGCCACCTAGATAACTGATTTTTAAAATTTTTGTAACAGGAGCCCATAAATCGTAACTGAGCAAAACCAGGTCGCGCCTGGGGCCAAGCCGCCTCGGTCCGCCAATCAGAAAACAACTCTAGTCAGCCAATTAGAAAACAGCTCTAATCAGCCAATCAGAAAGCAGAAAAAAAAGCTGCGTTATACCCTGCTGCGGTTTATGGGCTCCTGTTTCTTAGCCCCTTAACTGGAACGTTCCGAGCCACCTAGATAACCGATTTTTAAAATTTTTGTAACAGGAGCCCATAAATCGTAACTGAGCAAAACCAGGTTGTGTCTGGGCCCAAGCCGCCTCGGTCCGCCAATCAGAAAACAACTCTAGTCAGCCAATTAGAAAACAGCTCTAATCAGCCAATCAGAAAGCAGAAAAAAAAGCTGCGTTATACCCTGCTGCGGTTTATGGGCTCCTGTTACTTAGCCCCTTAACTGGCACGTTCCGAGCCACCTAGATAACTGATTTTTAAATTTTTTTAGAACAGGAGCCCATAAAACGTGACAGAGCAAAACCAGGTCGCGTCTGGGGTCAAGCCGCCTCGGTCCGCCAATCAGAAAACAACTCTAGTCAGCCAATCAGTAAACAGCTCTAGTCAGCCAATCAGAAAGCAGAAAAAAATCTGCGCTATACCCTGCTGCGGTTTATGGGCTCCTGTTACTTGGCCCCTTAAGTGGCACCTTCCGAGCCACCTAGATAACCGATTTTTCAAATTTTTGTAACAGGAGCCCATAAAACGTGACAAAGCAAAACCAGGTCGCGTCTGGAGCCAAGCCGCCTCGGTCCGCCAATCAGAAAACAACTCTAGTCAGCCAATCAGTAAACAGCTCTAATCAGCCAATCAGAAAGCAGAAAAAAATCTGCGCTATACCCTGCTGCGGTTTATGGGCTCCTGTTACTTAGCCCCTTAACTGGCACGTTCCGAGCCACATAGATAACCGATTTTTAAAATTTTTGTAACAGGAGCCCATAAAACGTGACAGAGCAAAACCAGGTCGCGTCTGGGGCCAAGCCGCCTCGGTCCGCCAATCAGAAAACAACTCTAGTCAGCCAATTAGAAAACAGCTCTACTCAGCCAATCAGAAAGCAGAAAAAAAAGCTGCGTTATACCCTGCTGCGGTTTATGGGCTCCTGTTACTTGGCCCCTTAACTGGCACGTTCCGCGCCACCTAGATAACTGATTTTTAAAATTTTTGTAACAGGAGCCCATAAATCGTAACTGAGCAAAACCAGGTCGAGTCTGGGGCCAAGCCGCCTCGGTCCGCCAATCAGAAAACAACTCTAGGCAGCCAATTAGAAAACAGTTCTAATCAGCCAATCAGAAAGCAGAAAAAAAAGCTGCGTTATACCCTGCTGCGGTTTATGGGCTCCTGTTTCTTAGCCCCTTAACTGGAACGTTCCGAGCCACCTAGATAACCGATTTTTAAAATTTTTGTAACAGGAGCCCATAAATCGTAACTGAGCAAAACCAGGTCGTGTCTGGGGCCAAGCCGCCTCGGTCCGCCAATCAGAAAACAACTCTAGTCAGCCAATTAGAAAACAGCTCTAATCAGCCAATCAGAAAGCAGAAAAAAAAGCTGCGTTATACCCTGCTGCGGTTTATGGGCTCCTGTTACTTGGCCCCTTAACTGGCACGTTCCGCGCCACCTAGATAACTGATTTTTAAAATTTTTGTAACAGGAGCCCATAAATCGTAACTGAGCAAAACCAGGTCGCGTCTGGGGCCAAGCCGCCTCGGTCCGCCAATCAGAAAACAACTCTAGTCAGCCAATTAGAAAACAGCTCTAATCAGCCAATCAGAAAGCAGAAAAAAAAGCTGCGTTATACCCTGCTGCGGTTTATGGGCTCCTGTTACTTAGCCCCTTAACAGGAACGTTCCGAGCCACCTAGATAACCGATTTTTAAAATTTTTGTAACAGGAGCCCATAAAACGTGACAGAGCAAAACCAGGTGGCGTCTGGGGCCAAGCCGCCTCGGTCCGCCAATCAGAAAACAACCCTAGTCAGCCAATCAGTAAACAGCTCTAGTCAGCCAATCAGAAAGCAGAAAAAAATCTGCGCTATACCCTGCTGCGGTTTATGGGCTCCTGTTACTTGGCCCCTTAAGTGGCACCTTCTGAGCCACCTAGGTAACCGATTTTTAAAATTTTTGTAACAGGAGCCCATAAAACGTGACAGAGCAAAAACAGGTCGCGTCTGGGGCCAAGCCGCCTCGGTCCGCCAATCAGAAAACAACTCTAGTCAGCCAATCAGTAAACAGCTCTAGTCAGCAAATCAGAAAGCAGAAAAAAATCTGCGCTATACCCTGCTGCGGTTTATGGGCTCCTGTTACTTGGCCCCTTAAGTGGCACCTTCCGAGCCACCTAGATAACCGATTTTTAAAATTTTTGTAACAGGAGCCCATAAATCGTAACTGAGCAAAACCAAGTCGCGTCTGGGGCCAAGCCGCCTTGGTCCGCCAATCAGAAAACAACTCTAGTCAGCCAATTAGAAAACAGCTCTAATCAGCCAATCAGAAAGCAGAAAAAAAAGCTGCGTTATACCCTGCTGCGGTTTATGGGCTCCTGTTACTTAGCCCCTTAACTGGAACGTTCCGAGCCACCTAGATAACCGATTTTTAAAATTTTTTGGAACAGGAGCCCATAAAACGTGACAGAGCAAAACCAGGTCGCGTCTGGGGTCAAGCCGCCTCGGTCCGCCAATCAGAAAACAACCCTAGTCAGCCAATCAGTAAACAGCTCTAGTCAGCCAATCAGAAAGCAGAAAAAAATCTGCGCTATACCCTGCTGCGGTTTATGGGCTCCTGTTACTTGGCCCCTTAAGTGGCACCTTCTGAGCCACCTAGGTAACCGATTTTTCAAATTTTTGTAACAGGAGCCCATAAAACGTGACAAAGCAAAACCAGGTCGCGTCTGGAGCCAAGCCGCCTCGGTCCGCCAATCAGAAAACAACTCTAGTCAGCCAATCAGTAAACAGCTCTAATCAGCCAATCAGAAAGCAGAAAAAAATCTGCGCTATACCCTGCTGCGGTTTATGGGCTCCTGTTACTTAGCCCCTTAACTGGCACGTTCCGAGCCACATAGATAACCGATTTTTAAAATTTTTGTAACAGGAGCCCATAAAACGTGACAGAGCAAAACCAGCTCGCGTCTGGGGCCAAGCCGCCTCGGTCCGCCAATCAGAAAACAACTCTAGTCAGCCAATTAGAAAACAGCTCTACTCAGCCAATCAGAAAGCAGAAAAAAAAGCTGCGTTATACCCTGCTGCGGTTTATGGGCTCCTGTTACTTGGCCCCTTAACTGGAACGTTCCGCGCCACCTAGATAACTGATTTTTAAAATTTTTGTAACAGGAGCCCATAAATCGTAACTGAGCAAAACCAGGTCGCGCCTGGGGCCAAGCCGCCTCGGTCCGCCAATCAGAAAACAACTCTAGTCAGCCAATTAGAAAACAGCTCTAATCAGCCAATCAGAAAGCAGAAAAAAAAGCTGCGTTATACCCTGCTGCGGTTTATGGGCTCCTGTTTCTTAGCCCCTTAACTGGAACGTTCCGAGCCACCTAGATAACCGATTTTTAAAATTTTTGTAACAGGAGCCCATAAATCGTAACTGAGCAAAACCAGGTTGTGTCTGGGCCCAAGCCGCCTCGGTCCGCCAATCAGAAAACAACTCTAGTCAGCCAATTAGGAAACAGCTCTAATCAGCCAATCAGAAAGCAGAAAAAAAAGCTGCGTTATACCCTGCTGCGGTTTATGGGCTCCTGTTACTTAGCCCCTTAACTGGCACGTTCCGAGCCACCTAGATAACTGATTTTTAAATTTTTTTAGAACAGGAGCCCATAAAACGTGACAGAGCAAAACCAGGTCGCGTCTGGGGTCAAGCCGCCTCGGTCCGCCAATCAGAAAACAACTCTAGTCAGCCAATCAGTAAACAGCTCTAGTCAGCCAATCAGAAAGCAGAAAAAAATCTGCGCTATACCCTGCTGCGGTTTATGGGCTCCTGTTACTTGGCCCCTTAAGTGGCACCTTCCGAGCCACCTAGATAACCGATTTTTCAAATTTTTGTAACAGGAGCCCATAAAACGTGACAAAGCAAAACCAGGTCGCGTCTGGAGCCAAGCCGCCTCGGTCCGCCAATCAGAAAACAACTCTAGTCAGCCAATCAGTAAACAGCTCTAATCAGCCAATCAGAAAGCAGAAAAAAATCTGCGCTATACCCTGCTGCGGTTTATGGGCTCCTGTTACTTGGCCCCTTAACTGGCACGTTCCGCGCCACCTAGATAACTGATTTTTAAAATTGTTGTAACAGGAGCCCATAAATCGTAACTGAGCAAAACCAGGTCGAGTCTGGGGCCAAGCCGCCTCGGTCCGCCAATCAGAAAACAACTCTAGGCAGCCAATTAGAAAACAGTTCTAATCAGCCAATCAGAAAGCAGAAAAAAAAGCTGCGTTATACCCTGCTGCGGTTTATGGGCTCCTGTTTCTTAGCCCCTTAACTGGAACGTTCCGAGCCACCTAGATAACCGATTTTTAAAATTTTTGTAACAGGAGCCCATAAATCGTAACTGAGCAAAACCAGGTCGTGTCTGGGGCCAAGCCGCCTCGGTCCGCCAATCAGAAAACAACTCTAGTCAGCCAATTAGAAAACAGCTCTAATCAGCCAATCAGAAAGCAGAAAAAAAAGCTGCGTTATACCCTGCTGCGGTTTATGGGCTCCTGTTACTTGGCCCCTTAACTGGCACGTTCCGCGCCACCTAGATAACTGATTTTTAAAATTTTTGTAACAGGAGCCCATAAATCGTAACTGAGCAAAACCAGGTCGCGTCTGGGGCCAAGCCGCCTCGGTCCGCCAATCAGAAAACAACTCTAGTCAGCCAATTAGAAAACAGCTCTAATCAGCCAATCAGAAAGCAGAAAAAAAAGCTGCGTTATACCCTGCTGCGGTTTATGGGCTCCTGTTACTTAGCCCCTTAACAGGAACGTTCCGAGCCACCTAGATAACCGATTTTTAAAATTTTTGTAACAGGAGCCCATAAAACGTGACAGAGCAAAACCAGGTGGCGTCTGGGGCCAAGCCGCCTCGGTCCGCCAATCAGAAAACAACCCTAGTCAGCCAATCAGTAAACAGCTCTAGTCAGCCAATCAGAAAGCAGAAAAAAATCTGCGCTATACCCTGCTGCGGTTTATGGGCTCCTGTTACTTGGCCCCTTAAGTGGCACCTTCTGAGCCACCTAGGTAACCGATTTTTAAAATTTTTGTAACAGGAGCCCATAAAACGTGACAGAGCAAAAACAGGTCGCGTCTGGGGCCAAGCCGCCTCGGTCCGCCAATCAGAAAACAACTCTAGTCAGCCAATCAGTAAACAGCTCTAGTCAGCAAATCAGAAAGCAGAAAAAAATCTGCGCTATACCCTGCTGCGGTTTATGGGCTCCTGTTACTTGGCCCCTTAAGTGGCACCTTCCGAGCCACCTAGATAACCGATTTTTAAAATTTTTGTAACAGGAGCCCATAAATCGTAACTGAGCAAAACCAAGTCGCGTCTGGGGCCAAGCCGCCTTGGTCCGCCAATCAGAAAACAACTCTAGTCAGCCAATTAGAAAACAGCTCTAATCAGCCAATCAGAAAGCAGAAAAAAAAGCTGCGTTATACCCTGCTGCGGTTTATGGGCTCCTGTTACTTGGCCCCTTAACTGGCAGGTTCCGCGCCACCTAGATAACTGATTTTTAAAATTTTTGTAACAGGAGCCCATAACTCGTAACTGAGCAAAACCAGGTCGCGTCTGGGGCCAAGCCGCCTCGGTCCGCCAATCAGAAAACAACTCTAGTCAGCCAATTAGAAAACAGCTCTAATCAGCCAATCAGAAAGCAGAAAAAAAAGCTGCGTTATACCCTTCTGCGGTTTATGGGCTCCTGCTACTTAGCCCCTTAAATGGAACGTTCCGAGCCACTTAGATAACCGATTTTTAAAATTTTTGTAACAGGAGCCCATAAATCGTAACAGAGCAAAACCAGTTCGCGTCTGGGGCCAAGCCGCCTCGGTCCGCCAATCAGAAAACAACTCTAGTCAACCAATCAGTAAACAGCTCTAGTCAGCCAATCAGAAAGCAGAAAAAAAAGCTGTGTTATACCCTGCTGCGGTTTATGGGCTCCTGTTACTTAGCCCCTTAACTGGAACGTTCCGAGCCACCTAGATAACCGATTTTTAAAATTTTTGTAACAGGAGCCCATAAAACGTGACAGAGCAAAACCAGGTCGCGTCTGGGACCAAGCCGCCTCGGTCCGCCAATCAGAAAACAACTCTAGTCAGCCAATTAGAAAACAGCTCTAATCAGCCAATCAGAAAGCAGAAAAAAAAGCTGCGTTATATCCTGCTGCGGTTTATGGGCTCCTGTTACTTAGCCCCTTAACTGGAACGTTCCGAGCCACCTAGATAACCGATTTTTAAAATTTTTGTAACAGGAGCCCATAAAACGTGGCAGAGCAAAACCAGGTCGTGTCTGGGGCCAAGCCGCCTCGGTCCGCCAATCAGAAAACAACTCTAGTCAGCCAATCAGTAAACAGCTCTAGTCAGCCAATCAGAAAGCAGAAAAAAATCTGCGCTATACCCTGCTGCGGTTTATGGGCTCCTGTTACTTGGCCCCTTAACTGGCACGTTCCGAGCCACCGAGATAACTGATTTTTAAATTTTTTTGTAACAGGAGCCCATAAAACGTGACAGAGCAAAACCAGGTCGCGTCTGGGGTCAAGCCGCCTCGGTCCGCCAATCAGAAAACAACTCTAGTCAGCCAATCAGTAAACAGCTCTAGTCAGCCAATCAGAAAGGAGAAAAAAATCTGCGTTATACCCTGGTGCGGTTTATGGGCTCCTGTTACTTGACCCTGAAGTGGCACCTTCCGAGCCACCTAGATAACCGATTTTTAAAATTTTTGTAACGGGAGCCCATCAAACGTGACAGAGCAAAACCAGATCGCGTCTGGGGCCAAGCCGCCTCGGTCCGCCAATCAGAAAACAACTCTAGTCAGCCAATCAGTAAACAGCTCTAGTCAGCAAATCAGAAAGCAGAAAAAAATCTGCGCTATACCCTGCTGCGGTTTATGGGCTCCTGTTACTTGGCCCCTTAAGTGGCACCTTCCGAGCCACCTAGATAACCGATTTTTAAAATTTTTGTAACAGGAGCCCATAAAACGTGACAGAGCAAAACCAGGTCGCGTCTGGGGCCAAGCCGCCTCGGTCCGCCAATCAGAAAACAACTCTAGTCAACCAATCAGTAAACAGCTCTAGTCAGCCAATCAGAAAGCAGAAAAAAATCTGCGCTATACCCTGCTGCGGTTTATGGGCTCCTGTTACTTGGCCCCTTAAGTGGCACCTTCTGAGCCACCTAGGTAACCGATTTTTAAGATTTTTTTAACAGGAGCCCATAAAACGTGACAGAGCAAAAACAGGTCGCGTCTGGGGCCAAGCCGCCTCGGTCCGCCAATCAGAAAACAACTCTAGTCAGCCAATCAGTAAACAGCTCTAGTCAGCCAATCAGAAAGCAGAAAAAAATCTGCGCTATACCATGCTGCGGTTTATGGGCTCCTGTTACTTGGCCTCTTAAGTGGCACCTTCCGAGCCACCTAGATAACCGATTTTTAAAACTTTTGTAACAGGAGCCCATAAAACGTGACAGAGCAAAACCAGGTCGCGTCTGGGACCAAGCCGCCTCGGTCCGCCAATCAGAAAACAACTCTAGTCAGCCAATTAGAAAACAGCTCTAATCAGCCAATCAGAAAGCAGAAAAAAAAGCTGCGTTATATCCTGCTGCGGTTTATGGGCTCCTGTTACTTAGCCCCTTAACTGGAACGTTCCGAGCCACCTAGATAACCGATTTTTAAAATTTTTGTAACAGGAGCCCATAAAACGTGACAGAGCAAAACCAGGTCGTGTCTGGGGCCAAGCCGCCTCGGTCCGCCAATCAGAAAACAACTCTAGTCAGCCAATCAGTAAACAGCACTAGTCAGCCAATCAGAAAGCAGAAAAAAATCTGCGCTATACCCTGCTGCGGTTTATGGGCTCCTGTTACTTGGCCCCTTAACTGGCACGTTCCGAGCCACCTAGATAACTGATTTTTAAATTTTTTTGTAACAGGAGCCCATAAAACGTGACAGAGCAAAACCAGGTCGCGTCTGGGACCAAGCCGCCTCGGTCCGCCAATCAGAAAACAACTCTAGTCAGCCAATTAGAAAACAGCTCTAATCAGCCAATCAGAAAGCAGAAAAAAAAGCTGCGTTATATCCTGCTGCGGTTTATGGGCTCCTGTTACTTAGCCCCTTAACTGGCACGTTCCGAGCCACATAGATAACCGATTTTTAAAATTTTTGTAACAGGAGCCCATAAAACGTGACAGAGCAAAACCAGGTCACGTCTGGGGTCAAGCCGCCTCGGTCCGCCAATCAGAAAACAACTCTAGTCAGCCAATCAGTAAACAGCTCTAGTCAGCCAATCAGAAAGGAGAAAAAAATCTGCGCTATACCCTGCTGCGGTTTATGGGCTCCTGTTACTTGACCCCTGAAGTGGCACCTTCCGAGCCACCTAGATAACCGATTTTTAGAATTTTTGTAACAGGAGCCCATAAAACGTGACAGAGCAAAACCAGGTCGCGTCTGGGGCCAAGCCGCCTCGGTCCGCCAATCAGAAAACAACTCTAGTCAGCCAATCAGTAAACAGCTCTAATCAGCCAATCAGAAAGCAGAAAAAAATCTGCGCTATACCCTGCTGTGGTTTATGGGCTCCTGTTACTTAGCCCCTTAACTGGCACGTTCCGAGCCACATAGATAACCGATTTTTCAAATTTTTGTAACAGGAGCCCATAAAACGTGACAGAGCAAAACCAGGTCGCGTCTGGGGCCAAGCCGCCTCGGTCCGCCAATCAGAAAACAACTCTAGTCAGCCCATTTGAAAACAGATCTAATCAGCCAATCAGAAAGCAGAAAAAAAATCTGCGTTATACCCTGCTGCGGTTTATGGGCTCCTGTTACTTGGCCCCTTAACTGGCACGTTCCGCGCCACCTAGATAACTGATTTTTAAAATTTTTGTAACAGGAGCCCATAACTCGTAACTGAGCAAAACCAGGTCGCGTCTGGGGCCAAGCCGCCTCGGTCCGCCAATCAGAAAACAACTCTAGTCAGCCAATTAGAAAACAGCTCTAATCAGCCAATCAGAAAGCAGAAAAAAAAGCTGCGTTATACCCTTCTGCGGTTTATGGGCTCCTGTTACTTAGCCCCTTAAATGGAACGTTCCGAGCCACTTAGATAACCGATTTTTAAAATTTTTGTAACAGGAGCCCATAAATCGTAACAGAGCAAAACCAGTTCGCGTCTGGGGCCAAGCCGCCTCGGTCCGCCAATCAGAAAACAACTCTAGTCAACCAATCAGTAAACAGCTCTAGTCAGCCAATCAGAAAGCAGAAAAAACAGCTGCGTTATACCCTGCTGCGGTTTATGGGCTCCTGTTACTTAGCCCCTTAACTGGAACGTTCCGAGCCACCTAGATAACCGATTTTTAAAATTTTTGTAACAGGAGCCCATAACTCGTAACTGAGCAAAACCAGGTCGCGTCTGGGGCCAAGCCGCCTCGGTCCGCCAATCAGAAAACAACTCTAGTCAGCCAATTAGAAAACAGCTCTAATCAGCCAATCAGAAAGCAGAAAAAAAAGCTGCGTTATATCCTGCTGCGGTTTATGGGCTCCTGTTACTTAGCCCCTTAACTGGAACGTTCCGAGCCACCTAGATAACCGATTTTTAAAATTTTTGTAACAGGAGCCCATAAAACGTGACAGAGCAAAACCAGGTCGTGTCTGGGGCCAAGCCGCCTCGGTCCGCCAATCAGAAAACAACTCTAGTCAGCCAATCAGTAAACAGCTCTAGTCAGCCAATCAGAAAGAAGAAAAAAATCTGCGCTATACCCTGCTGCGGTTTATGGGCTCCTGTTACTTGGCCCCTTAACTGGCACGTTCCGAGCCACCTAGATAACTGATTTTTAAATTTTTTTGTAACAGGAGCCCATAAAACGTGACAGAGCAAAACCAGGTCGCGTCTGGGGTCAAGCCGCCTCGGTCCGCCAATCAGAAAACAACTCTAGTCAGCCAATCAGTAAACAGCTCTAGTCAGCCAATCAGAAAGGAGAAAAAAATCTGCGTTATACCCTGCTGCGGTTTATGGGCTCCTGTTACTTGACCCTGAAGTGGCACCTTCCGAGCCACCTAGATAACCGATTTTTAAAATTTTTGTAACGGGAGCCCATCAAACGTGACAGAGCAAAACCAGGTCGCGTCTGGGGCCAAGCCGCCTCGGTCCGCCAATCAGAAAACAACTCTAGTCAGCCAATCAGTAAACAGCTCTAATCAGCCAATCAGAAAGCAGAAAAAAATCTGCGCTATACCCTGCTGTGGTTTATGGGCTCCTGTTACTTAGCCCCTTAACTGGCACGTTCCGAGCCACATAGATAACCGATTTTTAAAATTTTTGTAACAGGAGCCCATAAAACGTGACAGAGCAAAACCAGGTCGCGTCTGGGGCCAAGCCGCCTCGGTCCGCCAATCAGAAAACAACTCTAGTCAGCCAATTAGAAAACAGCTCTAATCAGCCAATCAGAAAGCAGAAAAAAAATCTGCGTTATACCCTGCTGCGGTTTATGGGCTCCTGTTACTTGGCCCCTTAACTGGCACGTTCCGCGCCACCTAGATAACTGATTTTTAAAATTTTTGTAACAGGAGCCCATAACTCGTAACTGAGCAAAACCAGGTCGCGTCTGGGGCCAAGCCGCCTCGGTCCGCCAATCAGAAAACAACTCTAGTCAGCCAATTAGAAAACAGCTCTAATCAGCCAATCAGAAAGCAGAAAAAAAAGCTGCGTTATACCCTTCTGCGGTTTATGGGCTCCTGTTACTTAGCCCCTTAAATGGAACGTTCCGAGCCACTTAGATAACCGATTTTTAAAATTTTTGTAACAGGAGCCCATAAATCGTAACAGAGCAAAACCAGTTCGCGTCTGGGGCCAAGCCACCTCGGTCCGCCAATCAGAAAACAACTCTAGTCAACCAATCAGTAAACAGCTCTAGTCAGCCAATCAGAAAGCAGAAAAAAAAGCTGCGTTATACCCTGCTGCGGTTTATGGGCTCCTGTTACTTAGCCCCTTAACTGGAACGTTCCGAGCCACCTAGATAACCGATTTTTAAAATTTTTGTAACAGGAGCCCATAAATCGTAACTGAGCAAAACCAGGTCGTGTCTGGGCCCAAGCCGCCTCGGTCCGCCAATCAGAAAACAACTCTAGTCAGCCAATCAGTAAACAGCTCTAGTCAGCCAATCAGAAAGCAGAAAAAAATCTGCGCTATACCCTGCTGCGGTTTATGGGCTCCTGTTACTTGGCCCCTTAAGTGGCACCTTCCGAGCCACCTAGATAACCGACTTTTAAAATTTTTGTAACAGGAGCCCATAAAACGTGACAGAGCAAAACCAGGTCGCGTCTGGGGCCAAGCCGCCTCGGTCCGCCAATCAGAAAACAACTCTAGTCAGCCAATTAGAAAACAGCTCTAATCAGAAAATCAGAAAGCAGAAAAAAAAGCTGCGTTATACCCTGCTGCGGTTTATGGGCTCCTGTTACTTAGCCCCTTAACTGGAATGTTCCGAGCCACCTAGATAACCGATTTTTAAAATTTTTGTAACAGGAGCCCATAAATCGTAACTGAGCAAAACCAGGTCGCGTCTGGGGCCAAGCCGCCTCGGTCCGCCAATCAGAAAACAACTCTAGTCAGCCAATTAGAAAACAGCTCTAATCAGCCAATCAGAAAGCAGAAAAAAAGCTGCATTATACCCTGCTGCGGTTTATGGGCTCCTGTTACTTGGCCCCTTAACTGGCACGTTCCGAGCCACCTAGATAACCGATTTTTAAAATTTTTGTAACAGGAGCCCATAAAACGTGACAGAGCAAAACCAGGTCGCGTCTGGGGCCAAGCCGCCTCGGTCCGCCAATCAGAAAACAACTCTAGTCAGCCAATCAGTAAACAGCTCTAGTCAGCCAATCAGAAAGCAGAAAAAAAAGCTGCGTTATACCCTGCTGCGGTTTATGGGCTCCTGTTACTTAGCCCCTTAACTGGAACGTTGCGAGCCACCTAGATAACCGAATTTTAAAATTTTTGTAACAGGAGCCCATAAAACGTGACAGAGCAAAACCAGGTCGCGTCTGGGGCCAAGCCGCCTCAGTCCGCCAATCAGAAAACAACTCTAGTCAGCCAAATAGAAAACAGCTCTTATCAGCCAATCGGAAAGCAGAAAAAAAGCTGCGTTATACCCTGCTGCGGTTTATGGGCTCCTGTTACTTGGCCCCTTAACGGGCACGTTCCGCGCCACCTAGATAACTGATTTTTAAAATTTTTGGAACAGGAGCCCATAAAACGTGACAGAGCAAAACCAGGTCGCGTCTGGGGCCAAGCCGCCTCGGTCCGCCAATCAGAAAACAACTCTAGTCAGCCAATTAGAAAACAGCTCTAATCAGCCAATCAGAAAGCAGAAAAAAAAGCTGCGTTATACCCTGCTGCGGTTTATGGGCTCCTGTTACTTAGCCCCTTAACTGGAATGTTCCGAGCCACCTAGATAACCGATTTTTAAAATTTTTGTAACAGGAGCCCATAAAACGTGACAGAGCAAAACCAGGTCGCGTCTGGGGCCAAGCCGCCTCGGTCCGCCAATCAGAAAACAACTCTAGTCAGCCAATCAGTAAACAGCTCTAATCAGCCAATCAGAAAGCAGAAAAAAATCTGCGCTATACCCTGCTGCGGTTTATGGGCTCCTGTTACTTGGCCCCTGAACTGGCACGTTCCGAGCCACCTAGATAACTGATTTTTATATTTTTTTGGAACAGGAGCCCATAAAACGTGACAGAGCAAAACCAGGTCACGTCTGGGGTCAAGCCGCCACGGTCCGCCAATCAGAAAACAACTCTAGTCAACCAATTAGTAAACAGCTCTAGTCAGCCAATCAGAAAGCAGAAAAAGAGCTGCGTTATACCCTGCTGCGGTTTATGGGCTCCTGTTACTTGGCCCCTTAACGGGCACGTTCCGCGCCACCTAGATAACTGATTTTTAAAATTTTTGTAACAGGAGCCCATAAATCGTAACTGAGCAAAACCAGGCCGCGTCTGGGGCCAAGCCGCCTCGGTCCGCCAATCAGAAAACAACTCTAGTCAGCCAATTAGAAAACAGCTCTAATCAGCCAATCAGAAAGCAGAAAAAAAAGCTGCGTTATACCCTGCTGCGGTTTATGGGCTCCTGTTACTTAGCCCCTTAACTGGAACGTTCCGAGCCACCTAGATAACCGATTTTTAAAATTTTTGTAACAGGAGCCCATAAAACGTGACAGAGCAAAACCAGGTCGCGTCTGGGGCCAAGCCGCCTCGGTCCGCCAATCAGAAAACAACTCTAGTCAGCCAATCAGTAAACAGCTCTAGTCAGCCAATCAGAAAGCAGAAATAAATCTGCGCTATACCCTGCTGCGGTTTATGGGCTCCTGTTACTTGGCCCCTTAAGTGGCACGTTCCGAGCCACCTAGATAACCGATTTTTAAAATTTTTGTAACAGGAGCCCATAAAACGTGACAGAGCAAAACCAGCTCGCGTCTGGGGCCAAGCCGCCTCGGTCCGCCAATCAGAAAACAACTCTAGTCAGCCAATTACAAAACAGCTCTAATCAGCCAATCAGAAAGCAGAAAAAAAAGCTGCGTTATACCCTGCTGCGGTTTATGGGCTCCTGTTACTTAGCCCCTTAACGGGAATGTTCCAAGCCACCTAGATAACCGATATTTAAAATTTTTGTAACAGGAGCCCATAAAACGTGACAGAGCAAAACCAGGTCGCGTCTGGGGCCAAGCCGCCTCGGTCCGCCAATCAGAAAACAACTCTAGTCAGGCCATCAGTAAACAGCTCTAATCAGCCAATCAGAAAGCAGAAAAAAATCTGCGCTATACCCTGCTGCGGTTTATGGGCTCCTGTTACTTAGCCCCTTAACTGGCACGTTCCGAGCCACCTAGATAACCGATTTTTAAAATTTTTGTAACAGGAGCCCATAAAACGTGACAGAGCAAAACCAGGTCGCGTCTGGGGCCAAGCCGCCTCGGTCCGCCAATCAGAAAACAACTCTAGTCAGCCAATTAGAAAACAGCTCTAATCAGCCAATCAGAAAGCAGAAAAAAAAGCTGCGTTATACCCTGCTGCGGTTTATGGGCTCCTGTTACTTGGCCCCTTAACTGGCACGTTCCGCGCCACCTAGATAACTGATTTTTAAAATTTTTGTAACAGGAGCCCATAAATCGTAACTGAGCAAAACCAGGTCGCGTCTGGGGCCAAGCCGCCTCGGTCCGCCAATCAGAAAACAACTGTAGTCAGCCAATTAGAAACAGCTCTAATCAGCCAATCAGAAAGCAGAAAAAAAGCTGCATTATACCCTGCTGCGGTTTATGGGCTCCTGTTACTTGGCCCCTTAACTAGCACCTTCCGAGCCACCTAGATAACCGATTTTTAAAATTTTTGTAACAGGAGCCCATAAAACGTGACAGAGCAAAACCAGGTCGCCTCTGGGGCCAAGCCGCCTCGGTCCGCCAATCAGAAAACAACTCTAGTCAGCCAATTAGAAAACAGCTCTAATCAGCCAATCAGAAAGCAGAAAAAAAAGCTGCGTTATACCCTGCTGCGGTTTATGGGCTCCTGTGACTTAGCCCCTTAACTGGAACGTTCCGCGCCACCTAGATAACTGATTTTTTAAATTTTTGTAACAGGAGCCCATAAATCGTAACTGAGCAAAACCAGGTCGCGTCTGGGGCCAAGCCGCCTCGGTCCGCCAATCAGAAAACAACTCTAGTCAGCCAATTAGAAAACAGCTCTAATCAGCCAATCAGAAAGCAGAAAAAAAGCTGCATTATACCCTGCTGCGGTTTATGGGCTCCTGTTACTTGGCCCCTTAACTGGCACGTTCCGAGCCACCTAGATAACCGATTTTTAAAATTTTTGTAACAGGAGCCCATAAAACGTGACAGAGCAAAACCAGGTCGCGTCAGGGGCCAAGCCGCCTCAGTCCGCCAATCAGAAAACAACTCTAGTCAGCCAAATAGAAAACAGCTCTTACCAGCCAATCGGAAAGCAGAAAAAAAGCTGCGTTATACCCTGCTGCGGTTTATGGGCTCCTGTTACTTGGCCCCTTAACGGGCACGTTCCGCGCCACCTAGATAACTGATTTTTAAAATTTTTGGAACAGGAGCCCATAAAACGTGACAGAGCAAAACCAGGTCGCGTCTGGGGCCAAGCCGCCTCGGTCCGCCAATCAGAAAACAACTCTAGTCAGCCAATTAGAAAACAGCTCTAATCAGCCAATCAGAAAGCAGAAAAAAAAGCTGCGCTATACCCTGCTGCGGTTTATGGGCTCCTGTTACTTAGCCCCTTAACTGGCACGTTCCGAGCCACCTAGATAACCGATTTTTAAAATTTTTGTAACAGGAGCCCATAAATCGTAACAGAGCAAAACCAGTTCGCGTCTGGGGCCAAGCCGCCTCGGTCCGCCAATCAGAAAACAACTCTAGTCAGACAATTAGAAAACAGCTCTAATCAGCCAATCAGAAAGCAGAAAAAAAAGTTGCGTTATACCCTGCTGCGGTTTATGGGCTCCTGTTACTTAGCCCCTTAACTGGAACGTTCCGAGCCACCTAGATAACCGATTTTTAAAATTTTTGTAACAGGAGCCCATAAAACGTGACAGAGCAAAACCAGGTCGCGTCTGGGGCCAAGCCGCCTCGGTCCGCCAATCAGAAAACAACTCTAGTCAGCCAATCAGTAAACAGCTCTAGTCAGCCAATCAGAAAGCAGAAAAAAAAGCTGCGTTATACCCTGCTGCGGTTTATGGGCTCCTGTTACTTGGCCCCTTAACTGGCACGTTCCGCGCCACCTAGATAACTGATTTTTAAAATTTTTGTAAAAGGAGCCCATAAATCGTAACTGAGCAAAACCAGGTCGCGTCTGGGGCCAAGCCGCCTCGGTCCGCCAATCAGAAAACAACTGTAGTCAGCCAATTAGAAACAGCTCTAATCAGCCAATCAGAAAGCAGAAAAAAGCTGCGTTATACCCTGCTGCGGTTTATGGGCTCCTGTTACTTGGCCCCTTAACTGGAACGTTCCACGCCACATAGGTAACTGATTTTTAAAATTTTTGTAACAAGAGCCCATAAATCGTAACTGAGCAAAACCAGGTCGCGTCTGGGGCCAAGCCGCATCGGTCTGCCAATCAGAAAACAACTCTAGTCAGCCAATTAGAAAACAGCTCTAATCAGCCAATCAGAAAGCGGAAAAAAAAGCTGCGTTATACCCTGCTGCGGCTTATGGGCTCCTGTGACTTAGCCCCTTAACTGGAACGTTCCGCGCCACCTAGATAACTGATTTTTAAAATTTTTGTAACAGGAGCCCATAAATCGTAACTGAGCAAAACCAGGTCGCGTCTGGGGCTAAGCCGCCTCGGTCCGCCAATCAGAAAACAACTGTAGTCAGCCAATTAGAAACAGCTCTAATCAGCCAATCAGAAAGCAGAAAAAAAGCTGCATTATACCCTGCTGCGGTTTATGGGCTCCTGTTACTTGGCCCCTTAACTGGCACGTTCCGAGCCACCTAGATAACCGATTTTTAAAATTTTTGTAACAGGAGCCCATAAATCCTAACTGAGCAAAACCAGGTCGCGTCTGGGGCCAAGCCGCCTCGGTCCGCCAATCAGAAAACAACTCTAGTCAGCCAATTAGAAAACAGCTCTAATCAGCCAATCAGAAAGCAGAAAAAAAAGCTGCGTTATACCCTGCTGCGGTTTATGGGCTCCTGTTACTTGGCCCCTTAACTGGCACGTTCCGCGCCACCTAGATAACTGATTTTTAAAATTTTTGTAACAGGAGCCCATAAATCGTAACTGAGCAAAACCAGGTCGCGTCTAGGGCCAAGCCGCCTCGGTCCGCCAATCAGAAAACAACTCTAGTCAGCCAATTAGAAAACAGCTCTAATCAGCCAATCAGAAAGCAGAAAAAAAAGCTGCGTTATACCCTGCTGCGGTTTATGGGCTCCTGTTACTTGGCCCCTTAACTGGCACGTTCCGCGCCACCTAGATAACTGATTTTTATAATTTTTGTAACAGGAGCCCATAAATCGTAACTGAGCAAAACCAGGCCGCGTCTGGGGCCAAGCCGCCTCGGTCCGCCAATCAGAAAACAACTGTAGTCAGCCAATTAGAAACAGCTCTAATCAGCCAATCAGAAAGCAGAAAAAAAGCTGCATTATACCCTGCTGCGGTTTATGGGCTCCTGTTACTTGACCCCTTAACTGGCACGTTCCGAGCCACCTAGATAACCGATTTTTAAAATTTTTGTAACAGGAGCCCATAAAACGTGACAGAGCAAAACCGGGTCGCCTCTGGGGCCAAGCCGCCTCGGTCCGCCAATCAGAAAACAACTCTAGTCAGCCAATTAGAAAACAGCTCTAATCAGCCAATCAGAAAGCAGAAAAAAAAGCTGCGTTATACCCTGCTGCGGTTTATGGGCTCCTGTGACTTAGCCCCTTAACTGGAACGTTCCGCGCCACATAGATAACTGATTTTTAAAATTTTTGTAACAGGAGCCCATAAATCGTAACTGAGCAAAACCAGGCCGCGTCTGGGGCCAAGCCGCCTCGGTCCGCCAATCAGAAAACAACTCTAGTCAGCCAATTAGAAAACAGCTCTAATCAGCCAATCAGAAAGCAGAAAAAAGAGCTGCGTTATACCCTGCTGCGGTTCATGGGCTCCTGTGACTTAGCCCCTTAACTGGAACGTTCCGCGCCACATAGATAACTGATTTTTAAAATTTTTGTAACAGGAGCCCATAAATCGTAACTGAGCAAAACCAGGCCGCGTCTGGGGCCAAGCCGCCTCGGTCCGCCAATCAGAAAACAACTCTAGTCAGCCAATTAGAAAACAGCTCTAATCAGCCAATCAGAAAGCAGAAAAAAAAGCTGCGTTATACCCTGCTGCGGTTTATGGGCTCCTGTTACTTAGCCCCTTAACTGGAACGTTCCGAGCCACCCAGATAACCGATTTTTAAAATTTTTGTAACAGGAGCCCATAAAACGTGACAGAGCAAAACCAGGTCGCGTCTGGGGCCAAGCCGCCTCGGTCCGCCAATCAGAAAACAACTCTAGTCAGCCAATCAGTAAACAGCTCTAGTCAGCCAATCAGAAAGCAGAAAAAAATCTGCGCTATACCCTGCTGCGGTTTATGGGCTCCTGTTACTTGGCCCCTTAAGTGGCACCTTCCGAGCCACCTAGATAACCGATTTTTAAAATTTTTGTAACAGGAGCCCATAAAACGTGACAGAGCAAAACCAGGTCGCGTCTGGGGCCAAGCCGCCTAGGTCCGCCAATCAGAAAACAACTCTAGTCAGCCAATTACAAAACAGCTCTAATCAGCCAATCAGAAAGCAGAAAAAAAAGCTGCGTTATACCCTGCTGCGGTTTATGGGCTCCTGTTACTTAGCCCCTTAACGGGAACGTTCCAAGCCACCTAGATAACCGATTTTTAAAATTTTTGTAACAGGAGCCCATAAAACGTGACAGAGCAAAACCAGGTCGCGTCTGGGGCCAAGCCGCCTCGGTCCGCCAATCAGAAAACAACTGTAGTCAGCCAATTAGAAACAGCTCTAATCAGCCAATCAGAAAGCAGAAAAAAATCTGCGCTATACCCTGCTGCGGTTTATGGGCTCCTGTTACTTGGCCCCTTAACTAGCACGTTCCGAGCCACCTAGATAACCGATTTTTAAAATTTTTGTAACAGGAGCCCATAAAACGTGACAGAGCAAAACCAGGTCGCCTCTGGGGCCAAGCCGCCTCGGTCCGCCAATCAGAAAACAACTCTAGTCAGCCAATTAGAAAACAGCTCTAATCAGCCAATCAGAAAGCAGAAAAAAAAGCTGCGTTATACCCTGCTGCGGTTTATGGGCTCCTGTGACTTAGCCCCTTAACTGGAACGTTCCGCGCCACCTAGATAACTGATTTTTTAAATTTTTGTAACAGGAGCCCATAAATCGTAACTGAGCAAAACCAGGTCGCGTCTGGGGCCAAGCCGCCTCGGTCCGCCAATCAGAAAACAACTCTAGTCAGCCAATTAGAAAACAGCTCTAATCAGCCAATCAGAAAGCAGAAAAAAAGCTGCATTATACCCTGCTGCGGTTTATGGGCTCCTGTTACTTGGCCCCTTAACTGGCACGTTCCGAGCCACCTAGATAACCGATTTTTAAAATTTTTGTAACAGGAGCCCATAAAACGTGACAGAGCAAAACCAGGTCGCGTCAGGGGCCAAGCCGCCTCAGTCCGCCAATCAGAAAACAACTCTAGTCAGCCAAATAGAAAACAGCTCTTACCAGCCAATCGGAAAGCAGAAAAAAAGCTGCGTTATACCCTGCTGCGGTTTATGGGCTCCTGTTACTTGGCCCCTTAACGGGCACGTTCCGCGCCACCTAGATAACTGATTTTTAAAATTTTTGGAACAGGAGCCCATAAAACGTGACAGAGCAAAACCAGGTCGCGTCTGGGGCCAAGCCGCCTCGGTCCGCCAATCAGAAAACAACTCTAGTCAGCCAATTAGAAAACAGCTCTAATCAGCCAATCAGAAAGCAGAAAAAAAAGCTGCGCTATACCCTGCTGCGGTTTATGGGCTCCTGTTACTTAGCCCCTTAACTGGCACGTTCCGAGCCACCTAGATAACCGATTTTTAAAATTTTTGTAACAGGAGCCCATAAATCGTAACAGAGCAAAACCAGTTCGCGTCTGGGGCCAAGCCGCCTCGGTCCGCCAATCAGAAAACAACTCTAGTCAGACAATTAGAAAACAGCTCTAATCAGCCAATCAGAAAGCAGAAAAAAAAGTTGCGTTATACCCTGCTGCGGTTTATGGGCTCCTGTTACTTAGCCCCTTAACTGGAACGTTCCGAGCCACCTAGATAACCGATTTTTAAAATTTTTGTAACAGGAGCCCATAAAACGTGACAGAGCAAAACCAGGTCGCGTCTGGGGCCAAGCCGCCTCGGTCCGCCAATCAGAAAACAACTCTAGTCAGCCAATCAGTAAACAGCTCTAGTCAGCCAATCAGAAAGCAGAAAAAAAAGCTGCGTTATACCCTGCTGCGGTTTATGGGCTCCTGTTACTTGGCCCCTTAACTGGCACGTTCCGCGCCACCTAGATAACTGATTTTTAAAATTTTTGTAAAAGGAGCCCATAAATCGTAACTGAGCAAAACCAGGTCGCGTCTGGGGCCAAGCCGCCTCGGTCCGCCAATCAGAAAACAACTGTAGTCAGCCAATTAGAAACAGCTCTAATCAGCCAATCAGAAAGCAGAAAAAAGCTGCGTTATACCCTGCTGCGGTTTATGGGCTCCTGTTACTTGGCCCCTTAACTGGAACGTTCCACGCCACATAGGTAACTGATTTTTAAAATTTTTGTAACAAGAGCCCATAAATCGTAACTGAGCAAAACCAGGTCGCGTCTGGGGCCAAGCCGCATCGGTCTGCCAATCAGAAAACAACTCTAGTCAGCCAATTAGAAAACAGCTCTAATCAGCCAATCAGAAAGCGGAAAAAAAAGCTGCGTTATACCCTGCTGCGGCTTATGGGCTCCTGTGACTTAGCCCCTTAACTGGAACGTTCCGCGCCACCTAGATAACTGATTTTTAAAATTTTTGTAACAGGAGCCCATAAATCGTAACTGAGCAAAACCAGGTCGCGTCTGGGGCCAAGCCGCCTCGGTCCGCCAATCAGAAAACAACTGTAGTCAGCCAATTAGAAACAGCTCTAATCAGCCAATCAGAAAGCAGAAAAAAAGCTGCATTATACCCTGCTGCGGTTTATGGGCTCCTGTTACTTGGCCCCTTAACTGGCACGTTCCGAGCCACCTAGATAACCGATTTTTAAAATTTTTGTAACAGGAGCCCATAAATCGTAACTGAGCAAAACCAGGTCGCGTCTGGGGCCAAGCCGCCTCGGTCCGCCAATCAGAAAACAACTCTAGTCAGCCAATTAGAAAACAGCTCTAATCAGCCAATCAGAAAGCAGAAAAAAAAGCTGCGTTATACCCTGCTGCGGTTTATGGGCTCCTGTTACTTGGCCCCTTAACTGGCACGTTCCGCGCCACCTAGATAACTGATTTTTAAAATTTTTGTAACAGGAGCCCATAAATCGTAACTGAGCAAAACCAGGTCGCGTCTAGGGCCAAGCCGCCTCGGTCCGCCAATCAGAAAACAACTCTAGTCAGCCAATTAGAAAACAGCTCTAATCAGCCAATCAGAAAGCAGAAAAAAAAGCTGCGTTATACCCTGCTGCGGTTTATGGGCTCCTGTTACTTGGCCCCTTAACTGGCACGTTCCGCGCCACCTAGATAACTGATTTTTATAATTTTTGTAACAGGAGCCCATAAATCGTAACTGAGCAAAACCAGGCCGCGTCTGGGGCCAAGCCGCCTCGGTCCGCCAATCAGAAAACAACTGTAGTCAGCCAATTAGAAACAGCTCTAATCAGCCAATCAGAAAGCAGAAAAAAAGCTGCATTATACCCTGCTGCGGTTTATGGGCTCCTGTTACTTGACCCCTTAACTGGCACGTTCCGAGCCACCTAGATAACCGATTTTTAAAATTTTTGTAACAGGAGCCCATAAAACGTGACAGAGCAAAACCGGGTCGCCTCTGGGGCCAAGCCGCCTCGGTCCGCCAATCAGAAAACAACTCTAGTCAGCCAATTAGAAAACAGCTCTAATCAGCCAATCAGAAAGCAGAAAAAAAAGCTGCGTTATACCCTGCTGCGGTTTATGGGCTCCTGTGACTTAGCCCCTTAACTGGAACGTTCCGCGCCACATAGATAACTGATTTTTAAAATTTTTGTAACAGGAGCCCATAAATCGTAACTGAGCAAAACCAGGCCGCGTCTGGGGCCAAGCCGCCTCGGTCCGCCAATCAGAAAACAACTCTAGTCAGCCAATTAGAAAACAGCTCTAATCAGCCAATCAGAAAGCAGAAAAAAGAGCTGCGTTATACCCTGCTGCGGTTTATGGGCTCCTGTGACTTAGCCCCTTAACTGGAACGTTCCGCGCCACATAGATAACTGATTTTTAAAATTTTTGTAACAGGAGCCCATAAATCGTAACTGAGCAAAACCAGGCCGCGTCTGGGGCCAAGCCGCCTCGGTCCGCCAATCAGAAAACAACTCTAGTCAGCCAATTAGAAAACAGCTCTAATCAGCCAATCAGAAAGCAGAAAAAAAAGCTGCGTTATACCCTGCTGCGGTTTATGGGCTCCTGTTACTTAGCCCCTTAACTGGAACGTTCCGAGCCACCCAGATAACCGATTTTTAAAATTTTTGTAACAGGAGCCCATAAAACGTGACAGAGCAAAACCAGGTCGCGTCTGGGGCCAAGCCGCCTCGGTCCGCCAATCAGAAAACAACTCTAGTCAGCCAATCAGTAAACAGCTCTAGTCAGCCAATCAGAAAGCAGAAAAAAATCTGCGCTATACCCTGCTGCGGTTTATGGGCTCCTGTTACTTGGCCCCTTAAGTGGCACCTTCCGAGCCACCTAGATAACCGATTTTTAAAATTTTTGTAACAGGAGCCCATAAAACGTGACAGAGCAAAACCAGGTCGCGTCTGGGGCCAAGCCGCCTAGGTCCGCCAATCAGAAAACAACTCTAGTCAGCCAATTACAAAACAGCTCTAATCAGCCAATCAGAAAGCAGAAAAAAAAGCTGCGTTATACCCTGCTGCGGTTTATGGGCTCCTGTTACTTAGCCCCTTAACGGGAACGTTCCAAGCCACCTAGATAACCGATTTTTAAAATTTTTGTAACAGGAGCCCATAAAACGTGACAGAGCAAAACCAGGTCGCGTCTGGGGCCAAGCCGCCTCGGTCCGCCAATCAGAAAACAACTCTAGTCAGGCCATCAATAAACAGCTCTAATCAGCCAATCAGAAAGCAGAAAAAAATCTGCGCTATACCCTGCTGCGGTTTATGGGCTCCTGTTACTTAGCCCCTTAACTGGCACGTTCCGAGCCACCTAGATAACCGATTTTTAAAATTTTTGTAACAGGAGCCCATAAAACGTGACAGAGCAAAACCTGGTCGCGTCTGGGGCCAAGCCGCCTCGGTCCGCCAATCAGAAAGCAACTCTAGTCAGCCAATTAGAAAACAGCTCTAATCAGCCAATCAGAAAGCAGAAAAAAAAGCTGCGTTATACCCTGCTGCGGTTTATGGGCTCCTGTTACTTGGCCCCTTAACTGGCACGTTCCGCGCCACCTAGATAACAGATTTTTAAAATTTTTGTAACAGGAGCCCATAAATCGTAACTGAGCAAAACCAGGTCGCGTCTGGGGCCAAGCCGCCTCGGTCCGCCAATCAGAAAACAACTGTAGTCAGCCAATTAGAAACAGCTCTAATCAGCCAATCAGAAAGCAGAAAAAAATCTGCGCTATACCCTGCTGCGGTTTATGGGCTCCTGTTACTTGGCCCCTTAACTAGCACGTTCCGAGCCACCTAGATAACCGATTTTTAAAATTTTTGTAACAGGAGCCCATAAAACGTGACAGAGCAAAACCAGGTCGCCTCTGGGGCCAAGCCGCCTCGGTCCGCCAATCAGAAAACAACTCTAGTCAGCCAATTAGAAAACAGCTCTAATCAGCCAATCAGAAAGCAGAAAAAAAAGCTGCGTTATACCCTGCTGCGGTTTATGGGCTCCTGTGACTTAGCCCCTTAACTGGAACGTTCCGCGCCACCTAGATAACCGATTTTTAAAATTTTTGTAACAGGAGCCCACAAATCGTAACTGAGCAAAACCAGGTCGCGTCTGGGGCCAAGCCGCCTCGGTCCGCCAATCAGAAAACAACTCTAGTCAGCCAATTAGAAAACAGCTCTAATCAGCCAATCAGAAAGCAGAAAAAAAAGCTGCGTTATACCTTGCTGCGGTTTATGGGCTCCTGTTACTTGGCCCCTTAACTGGCACGTTCCGCGCCACCTAGATAACTGATTTTTAAAATTTTTGTAACAGGAGCCCATAAATCGTAACTGAGCAAAACCAGGTCGCGTCTGGGGCCAAGCCGCCTCGGTCCGCCAATCCAACAACAACTCTAGTCAGCCAATTAGAAAACAGCTCTAATCAGCCAATCAGAAAGCAGAAAAAAATCTGCGCTATACCCTGCTGCGGTTTATGGGCTCCTGTTACTTGGCCCCTTAAGTGGCACCTTCCGAGCCACCTAGATAACCGATTTTTAAAATTTTTGTAACAGGAGCCCATAAAACGTGACAGAGCAAAACCAGGTCGCGTCTGGGGCCAAGCCGCCTAGGTCCGCCAATCAGAAAACAACTCTAGTCAGCCAATTACAAAACAGCTCTAATCAGCCAATCAGAAAGCAGAAAAAAAAGCTGCGTTATACCCTGCTGCGGTTTATGGGCTCCTGTTACTTAGCCCCTTAACGGGAACGTTCCAAGCCACCTAGATAACCGATTTTTAAAATTTTTGTAACAGGAGCCCATAAAACGTGACAGAGCAAAACCAGGTCGCGTCTGGGGCCAAGCCGCCTCGGTCCGCCAATCAGAAAACAACTCTAGTCAGGCCATCAATAAACAGCTCTAATCAGCCAATCAGAAAGCAGAAAAAAATCTGCGCTATACCCTGCTGCGGATTATGGGCTCCTGTTACTTAGCCCCTTAACTGGCACGTTCCGAGCCACCTAGATAACCGATTTTTAAAATTTTTGTAACAGGAGCCCATAAAACGTGACAGAGCAAAACCAGGTCGCGTCTGGGGCCAAGCCGCCTCGGTCCGCCAATCAGAAAGCAACTTAGAAAACAGCTCTACTCAGCCAATCAGAAAGCAGAAAAAAAAGCTGCGTTATACCCTGCTGCGGTTTATGGGCTCCTGTTACTTGGCCCCTTAACTGGCACGTTCCGCGCCACCTAGATAACAGATTTTTAAAATTTTTGTAACAGGAGCCCATAAATCGTAACTGAGCAAAACCAGGTCGCGTCTGGGGCCAAGCCGCCTCGGTCCGCCAATCAGAAAACAACTGTAGTCAGCCAATTAGAAACAGCTCTAATCAGCCAATCAGAAAGCAGAAAAAAATCTGCGCTATACCCTGCTGCGGTTTATGGGCTCCTGTTACTTGGCCCCTTAACTAGCACGTTCCGAGCCACCTAGATAACCGATTTTTAAAATTTTTGTAACAGGAGCCCATAAAACGTGACAGAGCAAAACCAGGTCGCCTCTGGGGCCAAGCCGCCTCGGTCCGCCAATCAGAAAACAACTCTAGTCAGCCAATTAGAAAACAGCTCTAATCAGCCAATCAGAAAGCAGAAAAAAAAGCTGCGTTATACCCTGCTGCGGTTTATGGGCTCCTGTGACTTAGCCCCTTAACTGGAACGTTCCGCGCCACCTAGATAACTGATTTTTAAAATTTTTGTAACAGGAGCCCACAAATCGTAACTGAGCAAAACCAGGTCGCGTCTGGGGCCAAGCCGCCTCGGTCCGCCAATCAGAAAACAACTGTAGTCAGCCAATTAGAAACAGCTCTAATCAGCCAATCAGAAAGCAGAAAAAAATCTGCGCTATACCCTGCTGCGGTTTATGGGCTCCTGTTACTTGGCCCCTTAACTGGAACGTTCCGAGCTACCTAGATAACCGATTTTTAAAATTTTTTGGAACAGGAGCCCATAAATCGTAACTGAGCAAAACCAGGTCGCGTCTGGGGCCAAGCCGCCTCGGTCCGCCAATCAGAAAACAACTCTAGTCAGCCAATCAGTAAACAGCTCTAGTCAGCCAATCAGAAAACAGAAAAAAATCTGCGCTATACCTTGCTGCGGTTTATGGGCTCCTGTTACTTGGCCCCTTAACTGGCACGTTCCGAGCCACCTAGATACCGATTTTTAAAATTTTTGTAACAGGAGCCCATAAAACGTGACAGAGCAAAACCAGGTCGCGTCTGAGGCCAAGCCGCCTCGGTCCGCCAATCAGAAAACAACTCTAGTCAGCCAATTAGAAAACAGCTCTAATCAGCCAATCAGAAAGCAGAAAAAAAAGCTGCGTTATACCCTGCTGCGGTTTATGGGCTCCTGTTACTTAGCCCCTTAACTGGAACGTTCCGAGCCACCTAGATAACCGATTTTTAAAATATTTGTAACAGGAGCCCATAAAACGTGACAGAGCAAAACCAGGTCGCGTCTGGGGCCAAGCCGCCTCGGTCCGCCAATCAGAAAACAACTCTAGTCAGCCAATCAGTAAACAGCTCTAGTCAGCCAATCAGAAAGCAGAAATAAATCTGCGCTATACCCTGCTGCGGTTTATGGGCTCCTGTTACTTGGCCCCTTAACTGGCACGTTCCGAGCCACCTAGATAACCGATTTTTAAAATTTTTGTAACAGGAGCCCATAAAACGTGACAGAGCAAAACCAGGTCGCGTCTGGGGCCAAGCCGCCTCGGTCCGCCAATCAGAAAACAACTCTAGTCAGCCAATTAGAAAACAGCTCTAATCAGCCAATCAGAAAGCAGATAAAAAAGCTGCGTTATACCCTGCTGCGGTTTATGGGCTCCTGTTACTTAGCCCCTTAACTGGAACGTTCCGAGCTACCTAGATAACCGATTTTTAAAATTTTTTGGAACAGGAGCCCATAAATCGTAACTGAGCAAAACCAGGTCGCATCTGGGGCCAAGCCGCCTCGGTCCGCCAATCAGAAAACAACTCTAGTCAGCCAATTAGAAAACAGCTTTAATCAGCCAATCAGAAAGCAGAAAAAAAAGCTGCGTTATACCCTGCTGCGGTTTATGGGCTCCTGTTACTTGGCCCCTTAACTGGCACGTTCCGCGCCACCTAGATAACTGATTTTTAAAATTTTTGTAAAAGGAGCCCATAAATCGTAACTGAGCAAAACCAGGTCGCGTCTGGGGCCAAGCCGCCTCGGTCCGCCAATCAGAAAACAACTGTAGTCAGCCAATTAGAAACAGCTCTAATCAGCCAATCAGAAAGCAGAAAAAAGCTGCGTTATACCCTGCTGCGGTTTATGGGCTCCTGTTACTTGGCCCCTTAACTGGAACGTTCCACGCCACATAGGTAACTGATTTTTAAAATTTTTGTAACAAGAGCCCATAAATCGTAACTGAGCAAAACCAGGTCGCGTCTGGGGCCAAGCCGCATCGGTCTGCCAATCAGAAAACAACTCTAGTCAGCCAATTAGAAAACAGCTCTAATCAGCCAATCAGAAAGCGGAAAAAAAAGCTGCGTTATACCCTGCTGCGGCTTATGGGCTCCTGTGACTTAGCCCCTTAACTGGAACGTTCCGCGCCACCTAGATAACTGATTTTTAAAATTTTTGTAACAGGAGCCCATAAATCGTAACTGAGCAAAACCAGGTCGCGTCTGGGGCCAAGCCGCCTCGGTCCGCCAATCAGAAAACAACTGTAGTCAGCCAATTAGAAACAGCTCTAATCAGCCAATCAGAAAGCAGAAAAAAAGCTGCATTATACCCTGCTGCGGTTTATGGGCTCCTGTTACTTGGCCCCTTAACTGGCACGTTCCGAGCCACCTAGATAACCGATTTTTATAATTTTTGTAACAGGAGCCCATAAATCGTAACTGAGCAAAACCAGGCCGCGTCTGGGGCCAAGCCGCCTCGGTCCGCCAATCAGAAAACAACTGTAGTCAGCCAATTAGAAACAGCTCTAATCAGCCAATCAGAAAGCAGAAAAAAAGCTGCATTATACCCTGCTGCGGTTTATGGGCTCCTGTTACTTGGCCCCTTAACTGGCACGTTCCGAGCCACCTAGATAACCGATTTTTAAAATTTTTGTAACAGGAGCCCATAAAACGTGACAGAGCAAAACCGGGTCGCGTCTGGGGCCAAGCCGCCTCGGTCCGCCAATCAGAAAACAACTCTAGTCAGCCAATTAGAAAACAGCTCTAATCAGCCAATCAGAAAGCAGAAAAAAGAGCTGCGTTATACCCTGCTGCGGTTTATGGGCTCCTGTGACTTAGCCCCTTAACTGGAACGTTCCGCGCCACATAGATAACTGATTTTTAAAATTTTTGTAACAGGAGCCCATAAATCGTAACTGAGCAAAACCAGGCCGCGTCTGGGGCCAAGCCGCCTCGGTCCGCCAATCAGAAAACAACTCTAGTCAGCCAATTAGAAAACAGCTCTAATCAGCCAATCAGAAAGCAGAAAAAAAAGCTGCGTTATACCCTGCTGCGGTTTATGGGCTCCTGTTACTTAGCCCCTTAACTGGAACGTTCCGAGCCACCCAGATAACCGATTTTTAAAATTTTTGTAACAGGAGCCCATAAAACGTGACAGAGCAAAACCAGGTCGCGTCTGGGGCCAAGCCGCCTCGGTCCGCCAATCAGAAAACAACTCTAGTCAGCCAATCAGTAAACAGCTCTAGTCAGCCAATCAGAAAGCAGAAAAAAATCTGCGCTATACCCTGCTGCGGTTTATGGGCTCCTGTTACTTGGCCCCTTAAGTGGCACCTTCCGAGCCACCTAGATAACCGATTTTTAAAATTTTTGTAACAGGAGCCCATAAAACGTGACAGAGCAAAACCAGGTCGCGTCTGGGGCCAAGCCGCCTAGGTCCGCCAATCAGAAAACAACTCTAGTCAGCCAATTACAAAACAGCTCTAATCAGCCAATCAGAAAGCAGAAAAAAAAAGCTGCGTTATACCCTGCTGCGGTTTATGGGCTCCTGTTACTTAGCCCCTTAACGGGAACGTTCCAAGCCACCTAGATAACCGATTTTTAAAATTTTTGTAACAGGAGCCCATAAAACGTGACAGAGCAAAACCAGGTCGCGTCTGGGGCCAAGCCGCCTCGGTCCGCCAATCAGAAAACAACTCTAGTCAGGCCATCAATAAACAGCTCTAATCAGCCAATCAGAAAGCAGAAAAAAATCTGCGCTATACCCTGCTGCGGTTTATGGGCTCCTGTTACTTAGCCCCTTAACTGGCACGTTCCGAGCCACCTAGATAACCGATTTTTAAAATTTTTGTAACAGGAGCCCATAAAACGTGACAGAGCAAAACCTGGTCGCGTCTGGGGCCAAGCCGCCTCGGTCCGCCAATCAGAAAGCAACTCTAGTCAGCCAATTAGAAAACAGCTCTAATCAGCCAATCAGAAAGCAGAAAAAAAAGCTGCGTTATACCCTGCTGCGGTTTATGGGCTCCTGTTACTTGGCCCCTTAACTGGCACGTTCCGCGCCACCTAGATAACAGATTTTTAAAATTTTTGTAACAGGAGCCCATAAATCGTAACTGAGCAAAACCAGGTCGCGTCTGGGGCCAAGCCGCCTCGGTCCGCCAATCAGAAAACAACTGTAGTCAGCCAATTAGAAACAGCTCTAATCAGCCAATCAGAAAGCAGAAAAAAATCTGCGCTATACCCTGCTGCGGTTTATGGGCTCCTGTTACTTGGCCCCTTAACTAGCACGTTCCGAGCCACCTAGATAACCGATTTTTAAAATTTTTGTAACAGGAGCCCATAAAACGTGACAGAGCAAAACCAGGTCGCCTCTGGGGCCAAGCCGCCTCGGTCCGCCAATCAGAAAACAACTCTAGTCAGCCAATTAGAAAACAGCTCTAATCAGCCAATCAGAAAGCAGAAAAAAAAGCTGCGTTATACCCTGCTGCGGTTTATGGGCTCCTGTGACTTAGCCCCTTAACTGGAACGTTCCGCGCCACCTAGATAACTGATTTTTAAAATTTTTGTAACAGGAGCCCACAAATCGTAACTGAGCAAAACCAGGTCGCGTCTGGGGCCAAGCCGCCTCGGTCCGCCAATCAGAAAACAACTCTAGTCAGCCAATTAGAAAACAGCTCTAATCAGCCAATCAGAAAGCAGAAAAAAAAGCTGCGTTATACCTTGCTGCGGTTTATGGGCTCCTGTTACTTGGCCCCTTAACTGGCACGTTCCGCGCCACCTAGATAACTGATTTTTAAAATTTTTGTAACAGGAGCCCATAAATCGTAACTGAGCAAAACCAGGTCGCGTCTGGGGCCAAGCCGCCTCGGTCCGCCAATCCAACAACAACTCTAGTCAGCCAATTAGAAAACAGCTCTAATCAGCCAATCAGAAAGCAGAAAAAAATCTGCGCTATACCCTGCTGCGGTTTATGGGCTCCTGTTACTTGGCCCCTTAAGTGGCACCTTCCGAGCCACCTAGATAACCGATTTTTAAAATTTTTGTAACAGGAGCCCATAAAACGTGACAGAGCAAAACCAGGTCGCGTCTGGGGCCAAGCCGCCTAGGTCCGCCAATCAGAAAACAACTCTAGTCAGCCAATTACAAAACAGCTCTAATCAGCCAATCAGAAAGCAGAAAAAAAAGCTGCGTTATACCCTGCTGCGGTTTATGGGCTCCTGTTACTTAGCCCCTTAACGGGAACGTTCCAAGCCACCTAGATAACCGATTTTTAAAATTTTTGTAACAGGAGCCCATAAAACGTGACAGAGCAAAACCAGGTCGCGTCTGGGGCCAAGCCGCCTCGGTCCGCCAATCAGAAAACAACTCTAGTCAGGCCATCAATAAACAGCTCTAATCAGCCAATCAGAAAGCAGAAAAAAATCTGCGCTATACCCTGCTGCGGTTTATGGGCTCCTGTTACTTAGCCCCTTAACTGGCACGTTCCGAGCCACCTAGATAACCGATTTTTAAAATTTTTGTAACAGGAGCCCATAAAACGTGACAGAGCAAAACCAGGTCGCGTCTGGGGCCAAGCCGCCTCGGTCCGCCAATCAGAAAGCAACTTAGAAAACAGCTCTACTCAGCCAATCAGAAAGCAGAAAAAAAAGCTGCGTTATACCCTGCTGCGGTTTATGGGCTCCTGTTACTTGGCCCCTTAACTGGCACGTTCCGCGCCACCTAGATAACAGATTTTTAAAATTTTTGTAACAGGAGCCCATAAATCGTAACTGAGCAAAACCAGGTCGCGTCTGGGGCCAAGCCGCCTCGGTCCGCCAATCAGAAAACAACTCTAGTCAGCCAATTAGAAAACAGCTCTAATCAGCCAATCAGAAAGCAGAAAAAAAAGCTGCGTTATACCTTGCTGCGGTTTATGGGCTCCTGTTACTTGGCCCCTTAACTGGCACGTTCCGCGCCACCTAGATAACTGATTTTTAAAATTTTTGTAACAGGAGCCCATAAATCGTAACTGAGCAAAACCAGGTCGCGTCTGGGGCCAAGCCGCCTCGGTCCGCCAATCCAACAACAACTCTAGTCAGCCAATTAGAAAACAGCTCTAATCAGCCAATCAGAAAGCAGAAAAAAAGCTGCATTATACCCTGCTGCGGTTTATGGGCTCCTGTTACTTGGCCCCTTAACTGGCACGTTCCGAGCCACCTAGATAACCGATTTTTAAAATTTTTGTAACAGGAGCCCATAAAACGTGACAGAGCAAAACCAGGTCGCGTCTGTGGCCAAGCCGCCTCGGTCCGCCAATCAGAAAACAACTCTAGTCAGCCAATTAGAAAACAGCTCTAATCAGCCAATCAGAAAGCAGAAAAAAAAGCTGCGTTATACCCTGCTGCGGTTTATGGGCTCCTGTGACTTAGCCCCTTAACTGGAACGTTCCGCGCCACCTAGATAACTGATTTTTAAAATTTTTGTAACAGGAGCCCACAAATCGTAACTGAGCAAAACCAGGTCGCGTCTGGGGCCAAGCCGCCTCGGTCCGCCAATCAGAAAACAACTCTAGTCAGCCAATTAGAAAACAGCTCTAATCAGCCAATCAGAAAGCAGAAAAAAAAGCTGCGTTATACCTTGCTGCGGTTTATGGGCTCCTGTTACTTGGCCCCTTAACTGGCACGTTCCGCGCCACCTAGATAACTGATTTTTAAAATTTTTGTAACAGGAGCCCATAAATCGTAACTGAGCAAAACCAGGTCGCGTCTGGGGCCAAGCCGCCTCGGTCCGCCAATCCAACAACAACTCTAGTCAGCCAATTAGAAAACAGCTCTAATCAGCCAATCAGAAAGCAGAAAAAAAGCTGCATTATACCCTGCTGCGGTTTATGGGCTCCTGTTACTTGGCCCCTTAACTGGCACGTTCCGAGCCACCTAGATAACCGATTTTTAAAATTTTTGTAACAGGAGCCCATAAAACGTGACAGAGCAAAACCAGGTCGCGTCTGTGGCCAAGCCGCCTCGGTCCGCCAATCAGAAAACAACTCTAGTCAGCCAATCAGTAAACAGCTCTAGTCAGCCAATCAGAAAGCAGAAATAAATCTGCGCTATACCCTGCTGCAGTTTATGGGCTCCTGTTACTTGGCCCCTTAACTGGCTCGTTCCGAGCCACCTAGATAACCGATTTTTAAAATTTTTGTAACAGAAGCCCATAAAACGTGACAGAGCAAAACCAGGTCGCGTCTGGGGCCAAGCCCCCTCGGTCCGCCAATCAGAAAACAACTCTAGTCAGCCAATTAGAAAACAGCTCTAATCAGCCAATCAGAAAGCAGATAAAAAAGCTGCGTTATACCCTGCTGCGGTTTATGGGCTCCTGTTACTTAGCCCCTTAACTGGAACGTTCCGAGCTACCTAGATAACCGATTTTTAAAATTTTTTGGAACAGGAGCCCATAAATCGTAACTGAGCAAAACCAGGTCGCGTCTGGGGCCAAGCCGCCTCGGTCCGCCAATCAGAAAACAACTCTAGTCAGCCAATTAGAAAACAGCTCTAATCAGCCAATCAGAAAGCAGAAAAAAAAGCTGCGTTATACCCTGCTGCGGTTTATGGGCTCCTGTTACTTGGCCCCTTAACTGGCACGTTCCGCGCCACCTAGATAACTGATTTTTAAAATTTTTGTAACAGGAGCCCATAAATCGTAACTGAGCAAGACCAGGTCGCGTCTGGGGCCAAGCCGCCTTGGTCCGCCAATCAGAAAACAACTGTAGTCAGCCAATTAGAAACAGCTCTAATCAGCCAATCAGAAAGCAGAAAAAAAGCTGCATTATACCCTGCTGCGGTTTATGGGCTCCTGTTACTTGGCCCCTTAACTGGCACGTTCCGCGCCACCTAGATAACTGATTTTTAAAATTTTTGTAACAGGAGCCCATAAATCGTAACTGAGCAAGACCAGGTCGCGTCTGGGGCCAAGCCGCCTCGGTCCGCCAATCAGAAAACAACTCTAGTCAGCCAATCAGTAAACAGCTCTAGTCAGCCAATCAGAAAGCAGAAATAAATCTGCGCTATACCCTGCTGCGGTTTATGGGCTCCTGTTACTTGGCCCCTTAACTGGCACGTTCCGAGCCACCTAGATAACCGATTTTTAAAATTTTTGTAACAGAAGCCCATAAAACGTGACAGAGCAAAACCAGGTCGCGTCTGGGGCCAAGCCGCCTCGGTCCGCCAATCAGAAAACAACTCTAGTCAGCCAATTAGAAAACAGCTCTAATCAGCCAATCAGAAAGCAGATAAAAAAGCTGCGTTATACCCTGCTGCGGTTTATGGGCTCCTGTTACTTGGCCCCTTAACTGGAACGTTCCGAGCTACCTAGATAACCGATTTTTAAAATTTTTTGGAACAGGAGCCCATAAATCGTAACTGAGCAAAACCAGGTCGCGTCTGGGGCCAAGCCGCCTCGGTCCGCCAATCAGAAAACAACTCTAGTCAGCCAATTAGAAAACAGCTCTAATCAGCCAATCAGAAAGCAGAAAAAAAATCTGCGTTATACCCTGCTGCGGTTTATGGGCTCCTGTTACTTGGCCCCTTAACTGGCACGTTCCGCGCCACCTAGATAACTGATTTTTAAAATTTTTGTAACAGGAGCCCATAAATCGTAACTGAGCAAGACCAGGTCGCGTCTGGGGCCAAGCCGCCTTGGTCCGCCAATCAGAAAACAACTGTAGTCAGCCAATTAGAAACAGCTCTAATCAGCCAATCAGAAAGCAGAAAAAAAGCTGCATTATACCCTGCTGTGGTTTATGGGCTCCTGTTACTTGGCCCCTTAACTGGCAAGTTCCGAGCCACCTAGATAACCGATTTTTAAAATTTTTGTAACAGGAGCCCATAAATCGTAACTGAGCAAAACCAGGTCGCGTCTGGTGCCAAGCCGCCTCGGTCCGCCAATCAGAAAACAACTGTAGTCAGCCAATTAGAAACAGCTCTAATCAGCCAATCAGAAAGCAGAAAAAAAGCTGCATTATACCCTGCTGCGGTTTATGGGCTCCTGTTACTTGGCCCCTTAACTGGCACGTTCCGCGCCACCTAGATAACTGATTTTTAAAATTTTTGTAACAGGAGCCCATAAATCGTAACTGAGCAAGACCAGGTCGCGTCTGGGGCCAAGCCGCCTCGGTCCGCCAATCAGAAAACAACTCTAGTCAGCCAATCAGTAAACAGCTCTAGTCAGCCAATCAGAAAGCAGAAATAAATCTGCGCTATACCCTGCTGCGGTTTATGGGCTCCTGTTACTTGGCCCCTTAACCGGCACGTTTCGAGCCACCTAGATAACCGATTTTTAAAATTTTTGTAACAGAAGCCCATAAAACGTGACAGAGCAAAACCAGGTCGCGTCTGGGGCCAAGCCGCCTCGGTCCGCCAATCAGAAAACAACTCTAGTCAGCCAATTAGAAAACAGCTCTAATCAGCCAATCAGAAAGCAGATAAAAAAGCTGCGTTATACCCTGCTGCGGTTTATGGGCTCCTGTTACTTAGCCCCTTAACTGGAACGTTCCGAGCTACCTAGATAACCGATTTTTAAAATTTTTTGGAACAGGAGCCCATAAATCGTAACTGAGCAAAACCCGGTCGCGTCTGGGGCCAAGCCGCCTCGGTCCGCCAATCAGAAAACAACTCTAGTCAGCCAATTAGAAAACAGCTCAAATCAGCCAATCAGAAAGCAGAAAAAAAAGCTGCGTTATACCCTGCTGCGGTTTATGGGCTCCTGTTACTTGGCCCCTTAACTGGCACGTTCCGCGCCACCTAGATAACTGATTTTTAAAATTTTTGTAACAGGAGCCCATAAATCGTAACTGAGCAAGACCAGGTCGCGTCTGGGGCCAAGCCGCCTTGGTCCGCCAATCAGAAAACAACTCTAGTCAGGCCATCAGTAAACAGCTCTAATCAGCCAATCAGAAAGCAGAAAAAAATCTGCATTATACCCTGCTGCGGTTTATGGGCTCCTGTTACTTGGCCCCTTAACTGGCAAGTTCCGAGCCACCTAGATAACTGATTTTTAAAATTTTTGTAACAGGAGCCCATAAATCGTAACTGAGCAAGACCAGGTCGCGTCTGGGGCCAAGCCACCTCGGTCCGCCAATCAGAAAACAACTCTAGTCAGCCAATTAGAAAACAGCTCTAATCAGCCAATCAGAAAGCAGAAAAAAAGCTGCATTATACCCTGCTGCGGTTTATGGGCTCCTGTTACTTGGCCCCTTAACTGGCAAGTTCCGAGCCACCTAGATAACCGATTTTTAAAATTTTTGTAACAGGAGCCCATAAATCGTAACTGAGCAAAACCAGGTCGCGTCTGGGGCCAAGCCGCCTCGGTCCGCCAATCAGAAAACAACTGTAGTCAGCCAATTAGAAACAGCTCTAATCAGCCAATCAGAAAGCAGAAAAAAAGCTGCATTATACCCTGCTGCGGTTTATGGGCTCCTGTTACTTGGCCCTTTAACTGGCACGTTCCGCGCCACCTAGATAACTGATTTTTAAAATTTTTGTAACAGGAGCCCATAAATCGTAACTGAGCAAGACCAGGTCGCGTCTGGGGCCAAGCCGCCTTGGTCCGCCAATCAGAAAACAACTGTAGTCAGCCAATTAGAAACAGCTCTAATCAGCCAATCAGAAAGCAGAAAAAAAGCTGCATTATACCCTGCTGCGTTTTATGGGCTCCTGTTACTTGGCCCCTTAACTGGCACGTTCCGAGCCACCTAGATAACCGATTTTTAAAATTTTTGTAACAGGAGCCCATAAATCGTAACTGAGCAAAACCAGGTCGCGTCTGGGGCCAAGCCGCCTCGGTCCGCCAATCAGAAAACAACTCTAGTCAGCCAATTAGAAAACAGCTCTAATCAGCCAATCAGAAAGCAGAAAAAAAAGCTGCGTTATACCCTGCTGCGGTTTATGGGCTCCTGTTACTTGGCCCCTTAACTGGAACGTTCCGCGCCACATAGGTAACTGATTTTTAAAATTTTTGTAACAAGAACCCATAAATCGTAACTGAGCAAAACCAGGTCGCGTCTGGGGCCAAGCCGCATCGGTCTGCCAATCAGAAAACAACTCTAGTCAGCCAATTAGAAAACAGCTCTAATCAGCCAATCAGAAAGCGGAAAAAAAAGCTGCGTTATACCCTGCTGCGGCTTATGGGCTCCTGTGACTTAGCCCCTTAACTGGAACGTTCCGCGCCACCTAGATAACTGATTTTTAAAATTTTTGTAACAGGAGCCCATAAATCGTAACTGAGCAAAACCAGGTCGCGTCTGGGGCCAAGCCGCCTCGGTCCGCCAATCAGAAAACAACTGTAGTCAGCCAATTAGAAACAGCTCTAATCAGCCAATCAGAAAGCAGAAAAAAAGCTGCATTATACCCTGCTGCGTTTTATGGGCTCCTGTTACTTGGCCCCTTAACTGGCACGTTCCGAGCCACCTAGATAACCGATTTTTAAAATTTTTGTAACAGGAGCCCATAAATCGTAACTGAGCAAAACCAGGTCGCGTCTGGGGCCAAGCCGCCTCGGTCCGCCAATCAGAAAACAACTCTAGTCAGCCAATTAGAAAACAGCTCTAATCAGCCAATCAGAAAGCAGAAAAAAAAGCTGCGTTATACCCTGCTGCGGTTTATGGGCTCCTGTTACTTGGCCCCTTAACTGGCACGTTCCGCGCCACCTAGATAACTGATTTTTAAAATTTTTGTAACAGGAGCCCATAAATCGTAACTGAGCAAAACCAGGTCGCGTCTGGGGCCAAGCCGCCTCGGTCCGCCAATCAGAAAACACCTGTAGTCAGCCAATTAGAAACAGCTCTAATCAGCCAATCAAAAAGCAGAAAAAAAGCTGCATTATACCCTGCTGCGGTTTATGGGCTCCTGTTACTTGGCCCCTTAACTGGCACGTTCCGAGCCACCTAGATAACCGATTTTTAAAATTTTTGTAACAGGAGCCCATAAAACGTGACAGAGCAAAACCGGGTCGCCTCTGGGGCCAAGCCGCCTCGGTCCGCCAATCAGAAAACAACTCTAGTCAGCCAATTAGAAAACAGCTCTAATCAGCCAATCAGAAAGCAGAAAAAAAAGCTGCGTTATACCCTGCTGCGGTTTATGGGCTCCTGTGACTTAGCCCCTTAACTGGAACGTTCCGCGCCACATAGATAACTGATTTTTAAAATTTTTGTAACAGGAGCCCATAAATCGTAACTGAGCAAAACCAGGCCGCGTCTGGGGCCAAGCCGCCTCGGTCCGCCAATCAGAAAACAACTCTAGTCAGCCAATTAGAAAACAGCTCTAATCAGCCAATCAGAAAGCAGAAAAAAAAGCTGCGTTATACCCTGCTGCGGTTTATGAGCTCCTGTTACTTGGCCCCTTAACTGGCACGTTCCGAGCCACCTAGATAACCGATTTTTAAAATTTTTGTAACAGGAGCCCATAAATCATAACAGAGCAAAACCAGGTCGCGTCTGGGGCCAAGCCGCCTCGGTCCGCCAATCAGAAAACAACTCTAGTCAGCCAATCAGTAAACAGCTCTAGTCAACCAATCAGAAAGCAGAAATAAATCTGCGCTATACCCTGCTGCGGTTTATGGGCTCCTGTTACTTGGCCCCTTAACTGGTACGTTCCGAGCCACCTAGATAACCGATTTTTAAAATTTTTGTAACAGGAGCCCATAAAACGTGACAGAGCAAAACCAGGTCGCGTCTGGGGCCAAGCCGCCTCGGTCCGCCAATCAGAAAACAACTCTAGTCAGCCAATTAGAAAACAGCTCTAATCAGCCAATCAGAAAGCAGAAAAAAAAGCTGCGTTATACCCTGCTGCGGTTTATGGGCTCCTGTTACTTGGCCCCTTAACTGGCACGTTCCGAGCCACCTAGATAACCGATTTTTAAAATTTTTGTAACAGGAGCCCATAAAACGTGACAGAGCAAAACCAGGTCGCCTCTGGGGCCAAGCCGCCTCGGTCCGACAATCAGAAAACAACTCTAGTCAGCCAATTACAAAACAGCTCTAATCAGCCAATCAGAAAGCAGAAAAAAAAGCTGCGTTATACCCTGCTGCGGTTTATGGGCTCCTGTTACTTATCCCCTTAACGGGAACGTTCCAAGCCACCTAGATAACCGATTTTTAAAATTTTTGTAACAGGAGCCCATAAAACGTGACAGAGCAAAACCAGGTCGCTTCTGGGGCCAAGCCGCCTCGGTCCGCCAATCAGAAAACAACTCTAGTCAGGCCATCAGTAAACAGCTCTAATCAGCCAATCAGAAAGCAGAAAAAAATCTGCGTTATACCCTGCTGCGGTTTATGGGCTCCTGTGACTTAGCCCCTTAACTGGAACGTTCTGCGCCACCTAGATAACTGATTTTTAAAATTTTTGTAACAGGAGCCCATAAATCGTAACTGAGCAAAACCAGGTCGCGTCTGGGGCCAAGCCGCCTCGGTCCGCCAATCAGAAACAACTCTAGTCAGCCAATTAGAGAACAGCTCTAATCAGCCAATCAGAAAGCAGAAAAAAAGCTGCATTATACCCTGCTGCGGTTTATGGGCTCCTGTTACTTGGCCCCTTAACTGGCACGTTCCGAGCCACCTAGATAACCGTTTTTGAAAATTTTTGTAACAGGAGCCCATAAAACGTGACAGAGCAAAACCAGGTCGCGTCTGGGGCCAAGCCGCCTCGGTCCGCCAATCAGAAAACAACTCTAGTCAGCCAATTAGAAAACAGCTCTAATCAGCCAATCAGAAAGCAGAAAAAAAAGCTGCGTTATACCCTACTGCGGTTTATGGGCTCCTGTTACTTGGCCCCTTAACTGGCACGTTCCGCGCCACCTAGATAACTGATTTTTAAAATTTTTGTAACAGGAGCCCATAAATCGTAACTGAGCAAAACCAGGTCGCGTCTGGGGCCAAGCCGCCTCGGTCCGCCAATCAGAAAACAACTCTAGTCAGCCAATTAGAAAACAGCTCTAATCAGCCAATCAGAAAGCAGAAAAAAAGCTGCATTATACCCTGCTGCGGTTTATGAGCTCCTGTTACTTGGCCCCTTAACTGGCACGTTCCGAGCCACCTAGATAACCGATTTTTAAAATTTTTGTAACAGGAGCCCATAAATCATAACAGAGCAAAACCAGGTCGCGTCTGGGGCCAAGCCGCCTCGGTCCGCCAATCAGAAAACAACTCTAGTCAGCCAATCAGTAAACAGCTCTAGTCAACCAATCAGAAAGCAGAAATAAATCTGCGCTATACCCTGCTGCGGTTTATGGGCTCCTGTTACTTAGCCCCTTAACTGGCACGTTCCGAGCCACCTAGATAACTGATTTTTAAAATTTTTGTAACAGGAGCCCATAAATCGTAACTGAGCAAAACCAGGTCGCGTCTGGGACCAAGCCGCCTCGGTCCGCCAATCAGAAAACAACTCTAGTCAGCCAATTAGAAAACAGCTCTAATCAGCCAATCAGAAAGCAGAAAAAAAAGCTGCGTTATACCCTGCTGCGGTTTATGGGTTCCTGTTACTTGGCCCCTTAACTGGCACGTTCCGAGCCACCTAGATAACTGATTTTTAAAATTTTTGTAACAGGAGCCCATAAATCGTAACTGAGCAAAACCAGGTCGCGTCTGGGGCCAAGCCGCCTCGGTCCGCCAATCAGAAAACAACTCTAGTCAGCCAATTACAAAACAGCTCTAATCAGCCAATCAGAAAGCAGAAAAAAAAGCTGCGTTATACCCTGCTGCGGTTTATGGGCTCCTGTTACTTAGCCCCTTAACGGGAACGTTCCAAGCCACCTAGATAACCGATTTTTAAAATTTTTGTAACAGGAGCCCATAAAACGTGACAGAGCAAAACCAGGTCGCGCCTGGGGCCAAGCCGCCTCGGTCCGCCAATCAGAAAACAACTCTAGTCAGGCCATCAGTAAACAGCTCTAATCAGCCAATCAGAAAGCAGAAAAAAATCTGCGTTATACCCTGCTGCGGTTTATGGGCTCCTGTGACTTAGCCCCTTAACTGGAACGTTCTGCGCCACCTAGATAACTGATTTTTAAAATTTTTGTAACAGGAGCCCATAAATCGTAACTGAGCAAAACCAGGTCGCGTCTGGGGCCAAGCCGCCTCGGTCCGCCAATCAGAAACAACTCTAGTCAGCCAATTAGAGAACAGCTCTAATCAGCCAATCAGAAAGCAGAAAAAAAGCTGCATTATACCCTGCTGCGGTTTATGGGCTCCTGTTACTTGGCCCCTTAACTGGTACGTTCCGAGCCACCTAGATAACCGATTTTTAAAATTTTTGTAACAGGAGCCCATAAAACGTGACAGAGCAAAACCAGGTCGCGTCTGGGGCCAAGCCGCCTCGGTCCGCCAATCAGAAAACAACTCTAGTCAGCCAATTAGAAAACAGCTCTAATCAGCCAATCAGAAAGCAGAAAAAAAGCTGCGTTATACCCTGCTGCGGTTTATGGGCTCCTGTGACTTAGCCCCTTAACTGGAACGTTCTGCGCCACCTAGATAACTGATTTTTAAAATTTTTGTAACAGGAGCCCATAAATCGTAACTGAGCAAAACCAGGTCGCGTCTGGGGCCAAGCCGCCTCGGTCCGCCAATCAGAAAACAACTCTAGTCAGCCAATTAGAAAACAGCTCTAATCAGCCAATCAGAAAGCAGAAAAAAAAGCTGCGTTATACCCTGCTGCGGTTTATGGGCTCCTGTTACTTGGCCCCTTAACTGGAACGTTCCGCGCCACATAGGTAACTGATTTTTAAAATTTTTGTAACAAGAGCCCATAAATCGTAACTGAGCAAAACCAGGTCGCCTCTGCGGCCAAGCCGCCTCGGTCCGCCAATCAGAAAACAACTCTAGTCGGCCAATTAGAAAACAGCTCTAATCAGCCAATCAGAAAGCAGAAAAAAAAGCTGCGTTATACCCTGCTGCGGTTTATGGGCTCCTGTTACTTGGCCCCTTAACTGGCACGTTCCGCGCCACCTAGATAACTGATTTTTAAAATTTTTGTAACAGGAGCTCATAAATCGTAACTGAGCAAAACCAGGTCGCGTCTGGGGCCAAGCCGCCTCGGTCCGCCAATCAGAAAACAACTCTAGTCAGCCAATTAGAAAACAGCTCTAATCAGCCAATCAGAAAGCAGAAAAAAAGCTGCGTTATACCCTACTGCGGTTTATGGGCTCCTGTTACTTCGCCCCTTAACTGGCACGTTCCGCGCCACCTAGATAACTGATTTTTAAAATTTTTGTAACAGGAGCCCATAAATCGTAACTGAGCAAAACCAGGTCGCGTCTGGGGCCAAGCCGCCTCGGTCCGCCAATCAGAAAACAACTCTAGTCAGCCAATTAGAAAACAGCTCTAATCAGCCAATCAGAAAGCAGAAAAAAAGCTGCATTATACCCTGCTGCGGTTTATGAGCTCCTGTTACTTGGCCCCTTAACTGGCACGTTCCGCGCCACCTAGATAACCGATTTTTAAAATTTTTGTAACAGGAGCCCATAAATCATAACAGAGCAAAACCAGGTCGCGTCTGGGGCCAAGCCGCCTCGGTCCGCCAATCAGAAAACAACTCTAGTCAGCCAATCAGTAAACAGCTCTAGTCAACCAATCAGAAAGCAGAAATAAATCTGCGCTATACCCTGCTGCGGTTTATGGGCTCCTGTTACTTGGCCCCTTAACTGGCACGTTCCGAGCCACCTAGATAACTGATTTTTAAAATTTTTGTAACAGGAACCCATAAATCGTAACTGAGCAAAACCAGGTCGCGTCTGGGGCCAAGCCGCCTCGGTCCGCCAATCAGAAAACAACTCTAGTCAGCCAATTAGAAAACAGCTCTAATCAGCCAATCAGAAAGCAGAAAAAAAAGCTGCGTTATACCCTGCTGCGGTTTATGGGTTCCTGTTACTTGGCCCCTTAACTGGCACGTTCCGCGCCACCTAGATAACTGATTTTTAAAATTTTTGTAACAGGAGCCCATAAATCGTAACTGAGCAAAACCAGGTCGCGTCTGGGGCCAAGCCGCCTCGGTCCGCCAATCAGAAAACAACTCTAGTCAGCCAATTAGAAAACAGCTCTAATCAGCCAATCAGAAAGCAGAAAAAAAAGCTGCGTTATACCCTGCTGCGGTTTATGGGTTCCTGTTACTTGGCCCCTTAACTGGCACGTTCCGCGCCACCTAGATAACTGATTTTTAAAATTTTTGTAACAGGAGCCCATAAATCGTAACTGAGCAAAACCAGGTCGCGTCTGGGGCCAAGCCGCCTCGGTCCGCCAATCAGAAAACAACTGTAGTCAGCCAATTAGAAACAGCTCTAATCAGCCAATCAGAAAGCAGAAAAAAAGCTGTATTATACCCTGCTGCGGTTTATGGGCTCCTGCTACTTGGCCCCTTAACTGGCACGTTCCGAGCCACCTAGACAACCGATTTTTAAAATTTTTGTAACAGGAGCCCATAAAACGTGACAGAGAAAAACCAGGTCGCCTTTGGGGCCAAGCCGCCTCGGTCCGCCAATCAGAAAACAACTCTAGTCAGCCAATTAGAAAACAGCTCTAATCAGCCAATCAGAAAGCAGAAAAAAAAGCTGCGTTATACCCTGCTGCGGTTTATGGGCTCCTGTGACTTAGCCCCTTAACTGGAACGTTCCGCGCCACCTAGATAACTGATTTTTAAAATTTTTGTAACAGGAGCCCATAAAACGTGACAGAGCAAAACCAGGTCGCTTCTGGGGCCAAGCCGCCTCGGTCCGCCAATCAGAAAACAACTCTAGTCAGCCAATCAGTAAACAGCTCTAGTCAACCAATCAGAAAGCAGAAATAAATCTGCGCTATACCCTGCTGCGGTTTATGGGCTCCTGTTACTTGGCCCCTTAACTGGCACGTTCCGAGCCACCTAGATAACTGATTTTTAAAATTTTTGTAACAGGAACCCATAAATCGTAACTGAGCAAAACCAGGTCGCGTCTGGGGCCAAGCCGCCTCGGTCCGCCAATCAGAAAACAACTCTAGTCAGCCAATTAGAAAACAGCTCTAATCAGCCAATCAGAAAGCAGAAAAAAAAGCTGCGTTATACCCTGCTGCGGTTTATGGGTTCCTGTTACTTGGCCCCTTAACTGGCACGTTCCGCGCCACCTAGATAACTGATTTTTAAAATTTTTGTAACAGGAGCCCATAAATCGTAACTGAGCAAAACCAGGTCGCGTCTGGGGCCAAGCCGCCTCGGTCCACCAATCAGAAAACAACTCTAGTCAGCCAATTAGAAAACAGCTCTAATCAGCCAATCAGAAAGCAGAAAAAAAAGCTGCGTTATACCCTGCTGCGGTTTATGGGTTCCTGTTACTTGGCCCCTTAACTGGCACGTTCCGCGCCACCTAGATAACTGATTTTTAAAATTTTTGTAACAGGAGCCCATAAATCGTAACTGAGCAAAACCAGGTCGCGTCTGGGGCCAAGCCGCCTCGGTCCGCCAATCAGAAAACAACTGTAGTCAGCCAATTAGAAACAGCTTTAATCAGCCAATCAGAAAGCAGAAAAAAAGCTGCATTATACCCTGCTGCGGTTTATGGGCTCCTGCTACTTGGCCCCTTAACTGGCACGTTCCGAGCCACCTAGACAACCGATTTTTAAAATTTTTGTAACAGGAGCCCATAAAACGTGACAGAGAAAAACCAGGTCGCCTTTGGGGCCAAGCCGCCTCGGTCCGCCAATCAGAAAACAACTCTAGTCAGCCAATTAGAAAACAGCTCTAATCAGCCAATCAGAAAGCAGAAAAAAAAGCTGCGTTATACCCTGCTGCGGTTTATGGGTTCCTGTTACTTGGCCCCTTAACTGGCACGTTCCGCGCCACCTAGATAACTGATTTTTAAAATTTTTGTAACAGGAGCCCATAAATCGTAACTGAGCAAAACCAGGTCGCGTCTGGGGCCAAGCCGCCTCGGTCCGCCAATCAGAAAACAACTCTAGTCAGCCAATTAGAAAACAGCTCTAATCAGCCAATCAGAAAGCAGAAAAAAAAGCTGCGTTATACCCTGCTGCGGTTTATGGGTTCCTGTTACTTGGCCCCTTAACTGGCACGTTCCGCGCCACCTAGATAACTGATTTTTAAAATTTTTGTAACAGGAGCCCATAAATCGTAACTGAGCAAAACCAGGTCGCGTCTGGGGCCAAGCCGCCTCGGTCCGCCAATCAGAAAACAACTGTAGTCAGCCAATTAGAAACAGCTCTAATCAGCCAATCAGAAAGCAGAAAAAAAGCTGCATTATACCCTGCTGCGGTTTATGGGCTCCTGCTACTTGGCCCCTTAACTGGCACGTTCCGAGCCACCTAGACAACCGATTTTTAAAATTTTTGTAACAGGAGCCCATAAAACGTGACAGAGAAAAACCAGGTCGCCTTTGGGGCCAAGCCGCCTCGGTCCGCCAATCAGAAAACAACTCTAGTCAGCCAATTAGAAAACAGCTCTAATCAGCCAATCAGAAAGCAGAAAAAAAAGCTGCGTTATACCCTGCTGCGGTTTATGGGTTCCTGTTACTTGGCCCCTTAACTGGCACGTTCCGCGCCACCTAGATAACTGATTTTTAAAATTTTTGTAACAGGAGCCCATAAATCGTAACTGAGCAAAACCAGGTCGCGTCTGGGGCCAAGCCGCCTCGGTCCGCCAATCAGAAAACAACTCTAGTCAGCCAATTAGAAAACAGCTCTAATCAGCCAATCAGAAAGCAGAAAAAAAAGCTGCGTTATACCCTGCTGCGGTTTATGGGTTCCTGTTACTTGGCCCCTTAACTGGCACGTTCCGCGCCACCTAGATAACTGATTTTTAAAATTTTTGTAACAGGAGCCCATAAATCGTAACTGAGCAAAACCAGGTCGCGTCTGGGGCCAAGCCGCCTCGGTCCGCCAATCAGAAAACAACTGTAGTCAGCCAATTAGAAACAGCTCTAATCAGCCAATCAGAAAGCAGAAAAAAAAGCTGCGTTATACCCTGCTGCGGTTTATGGGTTCCTGTTACTTGGCCCCTTAACTGGCACGTTCCGCGCCACCTAGATAACTGATTTTTAAAATTTTTGTAACAGGAGCCCATAAATCGTAACTGAGCAAAACCAGGTCGCGTCTGGGGCCAAGCCGCCTCGGTCCGCCAATCAGAAAACAACTCTAGTCAGCCAATTACAAAACAGCTCTAATCAGCCAATCAGAAAGCAGAAAAAAAAGCTGCGTTATACCCTGCTGCGGTTTATGGGCTCCTGTTACTTAGCCCCTTAACGGGAACGTTCCAAGCCACCTAGATAACCGATTTTTAAAATTTTTGTAACAGGAGCCCATAAAACGTGACAGAGCAAAACCAGGTCGCGCCTGGGGCCAAGCCGCCTCGGTCCGCCAATCAGAAAACAACTCTAGTCAGGCCATCAGTAAACAGCTCTAATCAGCCAATCAGAAAGCAGAAAAAAATCTGCGTTATACCCTGCTGCGGTTTATGGGCTCCTGTGACTTAGCCCCTTAACTGGAACGTTCTGCGCCACCTAGATAACTGATTTTTAAAATTTTTGTAACAGGAGCCCATAAATCGTAACTGAGCAAAACCAGGTCGCGTCTGGGGCCAAGCCGCCTCGGTCCGCCAATCAGAAACAACTCTAGTCAGCCAATTAGAGAACAGCTCTAATCAGCCAATCAGAAAGCAGAAAAAAAGCTGCATTATACCCTGCTGCGGTTTATGGGCTCCTGTTACTTGGCCCCTTAACTGGTACGTTCCGAGCCACCTAGATAACCGATTTTTAAAATTTTTGTAACAGGAGCCCATAAAACGTGACAGAGCAAAACCAGGTCGCGTCTGGGGCCAAGCCGCCTCGGTCCGCCAATCAGAAAACAACTCTAGTCAGCCAATCAGTAAACAGCTCTAGTCAACCAATCAGAAAGCAGAAATAAATCTGCGCTATACCCTGCTGCGGTTTATGGGCTCCTGTTACTTGGCCCCTTAACTGGCACGTTCCGAGCCACCTAGATAACTGATTTTTAAAATTTTTGTAACAGGAACCCATAAATCGTAACTGAGCAAAACCAGGTCGCGTCTGGGGCCAAGCCGCCTCGGTCCGCCAATCAGAAACAACTCTAGTCAGCCAATTAGAGAACAGCTCTAATCAGCCAATCAGAAAGCAGAAAAAAAGCTGCATTATACCCTGCTGCGGTTTATGGGCTCCTGTTACTTGGCCCCTTAACTGGTACGTTCCGAGCCACCTAGATAACCGATTTTTAAAATTTTTGTAACAGGAGCCCATAAAACGTGACAGAGCAAAACCAGGTCGCGTCTGGGGCCAAGCCGCCTCGGTCCGCCAATCAGAAAACAACTCTAGTCAGCCAATTAGAAAACAGCTCTAATCAGCCAATCAGAAAGCAGAAAAAAAAGCTGCGTTATACCCTGCTGCGGTTTATGGGCTCCTGTTACTTGGCCCCTTAACTGGAACGTTCCGCGCCACATAGGTAACTGATTTTTAAAATTTTTGTAACAAGAGCCCATAAATCGTAACTGAGCAAAACCAGGTCGCCTCTGCGGCCAAGCCGCCTCGGTCCGCCAATCAGAAAACAACTCTAGTCGGCCAATTAGAAAACAGCTCTAATCAGCCAATCAGAAAGCAGAAAAAAAAGCTGCGTTATACCCTGCTGCGGTTTATGGGCTCCTGTTACTTGGCCCCTTAACTGGCACGTTCCGCGCCACCTAGATAACTGATTTTTAAAATTTTTGTAACAGGAGCTCATAAATCGTAACTGAGCAAAACCAGGTCGCGTCTGGGGCCAAGCCGCCTCGGTCCGCCAATCAGAAAACAACTCTAGTCAGCCAATTAGAAAACAGCTCTAATCAGCCAATCAGAAAGCAGAAAAAAAGCTGCGTTATACCCTACTGCGGTTTATGGGCTCCTGTTACTTCGCCCCTTAACTGGCACGTTCCGCGCCACCTAGATAACTGATTTTTAAAATTTTTGTAACAGGAGCCCATAAATCGTAACTGAGCAAAACCAGGTCGCGTCTGGGGCCAAGCCGCCTCGGTCCGCCAATCAGAAAACAACTCTAGTCAGCCAATTAGAAAACAGCTCTAATCAGCCAATCAGAAAGCAGAAAAAAAGCTGCATTATACCCTGCTGCGGTTTATGAGCTCCTGTTACTTGGCCCCTTAACTGGCACGTTCCGCGCCACCTAGATAACCGATTTTTAAAATTTTTGTAACAGGAGCCCATAAATCATAACAGAGCAAAACCAGGTCGCGTCTGGGGCCAAGCCGCCTCGGTCCGCCAATCAGAAAACAACTCTAGTCAGCCAATCAGTAAACAGCTCTAGTCAACCAATCAGAAAGCAGAAATAAATCTGCGCTATACCCTGCTGCGGTTTATGGGCTCCTGTTACTTGGCCCCTTAACTGGCACGTTCCGAGCCACCTAGATAACTGATTTTTAAAATTTTTGTAACAGGAACCCATAAATCGTAACTGAGCAAAACCAGGTCGCGTCTGGGGCCAAGCCGCCTCGGTCCGCCAATCAGAAAACAACTCTAGTCAGCCAATTAGAAAACAGCTCTAATCAGCCAATCAGAAAGCAGAAAAAAAAGCTGCGTTATACCCTGCTGCGGTTTATGGGTTCCTGTTACTTGGCCCCTTAACTGGCACGTTCCGCGCCACCTAGATAACTGATTTTTAAAATTTTTGTAACAGGAGCCCATAAATCGTAACTGAGCAAAACCAGGTCGCGTCTGGGGCCAAGCCGCCTCGGTCCGCCAATCAGAAAACAACTCTAGTCAGCCAATTAGAAAACAGCTCTAATCAGCCAATCAGAAAGCAGAAAAAAAAGCTGCGTTATACCCTGCTGCGGTTTATGGGTTCCTGTTACTTGGCCCCTTAACTGGCACGTTCCGCGCCACCTAGATAACTGATTTTTAAAATTTTTGTAACAGGAGCCCATAAATCGTAACTGAGCAAAACCAGGTCGCGTCTGGGGCCAAGCCGCCTCGGTCCGCCAATCAGAAAACAACTGTAGTCAGCCAATTAGAAACAGCTCTAATCAGCCAATCAGAAAGCAGAAAAAAAGCTGCATTATACCCTGCTGCGGTTTATGGGCTCCTGCTACTTGGCCCCTTAACTGGCACGTGCCGAGCCACCTAGACAACCGATTTTTAAAATTTTTGTAACAGGAGCCCATAAAACGTGACAGAGAAAAACCAGGTCGCCTTTGGGGCCAAGCCGCCTCGGTCCGCCAATCAGAAAACAACTCTAGTCAGCCAATTAGAAAACAGCTCTAATCAGCCAATCAGAAAGCAGAAAAAAAAGCTGCGTTATACCCTGCTGCGGTTTATGGGCTCCTGTGACTTAGCCCCTTAACTGGAACGTTCCGCGCCACCTAGATAACTGATTTTTAAAATTTTTGTAACAGGAGCCCATAAAACGTGACAGAGCAAAACCAGGTCGCTTCTGGGGCCAAGCCGCCTCGGTCCGCCAATCAGAAAACAACTCTAGTCAGCCAATCAGTAAACAGCTCTAGTCAACCAATCAGAAAGCAGAAATAAATCTGCGCTATACCCTGCTGCGGTTTATGGGCTCCTGTTACTTGGCCCCTTAACTGGCACGTTCCGAGCCACCTAGATAACTGATTTTTAAAATTTTTGTAACAGGAACCCATAAATCGTAACTGAGCAAAACCAGGTCGCGTCTGGGGCCAAGCCGCCTCGGTCCGCCAATCAGAAAACAACTCTAGTCAGCCAATTAGAAAACAGCTCTAATCAGCCAATCAGAAAGCAGAAAAAAAAGCTGCGTTATACCCTGCTGCGGTTTATGGGTTCCTGTTACTTGGCCCCTTAACTGGCACGTTCCGCGCCACCTAGATAACTGATTTTTAAAATTTTTGTAACAGGAGCCCATAAATCGTAACTGAGCAAAACCAGGTCGCGTCTGGGGCCAAGCCGCCTCGGTCCACCAATCAGAAAACAACTCTAGTCAGCCAATTAGAAAACAGCTCTAATCAGCCAATCAGAAAGCAGAAAAAAAAGCTGCGTTATACCCTGCTGCGGTTTATGGGTTCCTGTTACTTGGCCCCTTAACTGGCACGTTCCGCGCCACCTAGATAACTGATTTTTAAAATTTTTGTAACAGGAGCCCATAAATCGTAACTGAGCAAAACCAGGTCGCGTCTGGGGCCAAGCCGCCTCGGTCCGCCAATCAGAAAACAACTGTAGTCAGCCATTTAGAAACAGCTTTAATCAGCCAATCAGAAAGCAGAAAAAAAGCTGCATTATACCCTGCTGCGGTTTATGGGCTCCTGCTACTTGGCCCCTTAACTGGCACGTTCCGAGCCACCTAGACAACCGATTTTTAAAATTTTTGTAACAGGAGCCCATAAAACGTGACAGAGAAAAACCAGGTCGCCTTTGGGGCCAAGCCGCCTCGGTCCGCCAATCAGAAAACAACTCTAGTCAGCCAATTAGAAAACAGCTCTAATCAGCCAATCAGAAAGCAGAAAAAAAAGCTGCGTTATACCCTGCTGCGGTTTATGGGTTCCTGTTACTTGGCCCCTTAACTGGCACGTTCCGCGCCACCTAGATAACTGATTTTTAAAATTTTTGTAACAGGAGCCCATAAATCGTAACTGAGCAAAACCAGGTCGCGTCTGGGGCCAAGCCGCCTCGGTCCGCCAATCAGAAAACAACTCTAGTCAGCCAATTAGAAAACAGCTCTAATCAGCCAATCAGAAAGCAGAAAAAAAAGCTGCGTTATACCCTGCTGCGGTTTATGGGTTCCTGTTACTTGGCCCCTTAACTGGCACGTTCCGCGCCACCTAGATAACTGATTTTTAAAATTTTTGTAACAGGAGCCCATAAATCGTAACTGAGCAAAACCAGGTCGCGTCTGGGGCCAAGCCGCCTCGGTCCGCCAATCAGAAAACAACTGTAGTCAGCCAATTAGAAACAGCTCTAACCAGCCAATCAGAAAGCAGAAAAAAAGCTGCATTATACCCTGCTGCGGTTTATGGGCTCCTGCTACTTGGCCCCTTAACTGGCACGTTCCGAGCCACCTAGACAACCGATTTTTAAAATTTTTGTAACAGGAGCCCATAAAACGTGACAGAGAAAAACCAGGTCGCCTTTGGGGCCAAGCCGCCTCGGTCCGCCAATCAGAAAACAACTCTAGTCAGCCAATTAGAAAACAGCTCTAATCAGCCAATCAGAAAGCAGAAAAAAAAGCTGCGTTATACCCTGCTGCGGTTTATGGGTTCCTGTTACTTGGCCCCTTAACTGGCACGTTCCGCGCCACCTAGATAACTGATTTTTAAAATTTTTGTAACAGGAGCCCATAAATCGTAACTGAGCAAAACCAGGTCGCGTCTGGGGCCAAGCCGCCTCGGTCCGCCAATCAGAAAACAACTCTAGTCAGCCAATTAGAAAACAGCTCTAATCAGCCAATCAGAAAGCAGAAAAAAAAGCTGCGTTATACCCTGCTGCGGTTTATGGGTTCCTGTTACTTGGCCCCTTAACTGGCACGTTCCGCGCCACCTAGATAACTGATTTTTAAAATTTTTGTAACAGGAGCCCATAAATCGTAACTGAGCAAAACCAGGTCGCGTCTGGGGCCAAGCCGCCTCGGTCCGCCAATCAGAAAACAACTGTAGTCAGCCAATTAGAAACAGCTCTAATCAGCCAATCAGAAAGCAGAAAAAAAGCTGCATTATACCCTGCTGCGGTTTATGGGCTCCTGCTACTTGGCCCCTTAACTGGCACGTTCCGAGCCACCTAGACAACCGATTTTTAAAATTTTTGTAACAGGAGCCCATAAAACGTGACAGAGAAAAACCAGGTCGCCTTTGGGGCCAAGCCGCCTCGGTCCGCCAATCAGAAAACAACTCTAGTCAGCCAATTAGAAAACAGCTCTAATCAGCCAATCAGAAAGCAGAAAAAAAAGCTGCGTTATACCCTGCTGCGGTTTATGGGCTCCTGTGACTTAGCCCCTTAACTGGAACGTTCCGCGCCACCTAGATAACTGATTTTTAAAATTTTTGTAACAGGAGCCCATAAAACGTGACAGAGCAAAACCAGGTCGCTTCTGGGGCCAAGCCGCCTCGGTCCGCCAATCAGAAAACAACTCTAGTCAGCCAATCAGTAAACAGCTCTAGTCAACCAATCAGAAAGCAGAAATAAATCTGCGCTATACCCTGCTGCGGTTTATGGGCTCCTGTTACTTGGCCCCTTAACTGGCACGTTCCGAGCCACCTAGATAACTGATTTTTAAAATTTTTGTAACAGGAACCCATAAATCGTAACTGAGCAAAACCAGGTCGCGTCTGGGGCCAAGCCGCCTCGGTCCGCCAATCAGAAAACAACTCTAGTCAGCCAATTAGAAAACAGCTCTAATCAGCCAATCAGAAAGCAGAAAAAAAAGCTGCGTTATACCCTGCTGCGGTTTATGGGTTCCTGTTACTTGGCCCCTTAACTGGCACGTTCCGCGCCACCTAGATAACTGATTTTTAAAATTTTTGTAACAGGAGCCCATAAATCGTAACTGAGCAAAACCAGGTCGCGTCTGGGGCCAAGCCGCCTCGGTCCGCCAATCAGAAAACAACTCTAGTCAGCCAATTAGAAAACAGCTCTAATCAGCCAATCAGAAAGCAGAAAAAAAAGCTGCGTTATACCCTGCTGCGGTTTATGGGTCCCTGTTACTTGGCCCCTTAACTGGCACGTTCCGCGCCACCTAGATAACTGATTTTTAAAATTTTTGTAACAGGAGCCCATAAATCGTAACTGAGCAAAACCAGGTCGCGTCTGGGGCCAAGCCGCCTCGGTCCGCCAATCAGAAAACAACTGTAGTCAGCCAATTAGAAACAGCTCTAATCAGCCAATCAGAAAGCAGAAAAAAAGCTGCATTATACCCTGCTGCGGTTTATGGGCTCCTGCTACTTGGCCCCTTAACTGGCACGTTCCGAGCCACCTAGACAACCGATTTTTAAAATTTTTGTAACAGGAGCCCATAAAACGTGACAGAGAAAAACCAGGTCGCCTTTGGGGCCAAGCCGCCTCGGTCCGCCAATCAGAAAACAACTCTAGTCAGCCAATTAGAAAACAGCTCTAATCAGCCAATCAGAAAGCAGAAAAAAAAGCTGCGTTATACCCTGCTGCGGTTTATGGGCTCCTGTGACTTAGCCCCTTAACTGGAACGTTCCGCGCCACCTAGATAACTTATTTTTAAAATTTTTGTAACAGGAGCCCATAAATCGTAACTGAGCAAAACCAGTTCGCGTCTGGGGCCAAGCCGCCTCGGTCCGCCAATCAGAAAACAACTCTAGTTAGCCAATTAGAAAACAGCTCTAATCAGCCAATCAGAAAGCAGAAAAAAAAGCTGTGTTTTACCATGCTGCGGTTTATGGGCTCCTGTTACTTGGCCCCTTAACTGGAACGTTCCGCGCCACATAGGTAACTGATTTTTAAAATTTTTGTAACCAGAGCCCATAAATCGTAACTGAGCAAAACCAGGTCGCCTCTGGGGCGAAGCCGCCTCGGTCCGCCAATCAGAAAACAACTCTAGTCGGCCAATTAGAAAACAGCTCTAATCAGCCAATCAGATAGCAGAAAAAAAAGCTGCGTTATACCCTGCTGCGGTTTATTGGCTCCTGTTACTTGGCCCCTTAACTGGCACGTTCCGCGCCACCTAGATAACTGATTTTTAAAATTTTTGTAACAGGAGCCCATAAATCGTAACTGAGCAAAACCAGGTCGCGTCTGGGGCCAAGCCGCCTCGGTCCGCCAATCAGAAAACAACTCTAGTCAGCCAATTAGAAAACAGCTCTAATCAGCCAATCAGAAAGCAGAAAAAAAGCTGCGTTATACCCTACTGCGGTTTACGGGCTCCTGTTACTTCGCCCCTTGACTGGCACGTTCCGCGCCACCTAGATAACTGATTTTTAAAATTTTTGTAACAGGAGCCCATAAATCGTAACTGAGCAAAACCAGGTCGCGTCTGGGGCCAAGCCGCCTCGGTCCGCCAATCAGAAAACAACTCTAGTCAGCCAATTAGAAAACAGCTCTAATCAGCCAATCAGAAAGCAGAAAAAAAAGCTGCGTTATACCCTACTGCGGTTTATGGGCTCCTGTTACTTGGCCCCTTAACTGGCACGTTCCGAGCCACCTAGATAACCGATTTTTAAAATTTTTGTAACAGGAGCCCATAAATCATAACAGAGCAAAACCCGGTCGCGTCTGGGTCCAAGCCGCCTCGGTCCGCCAATCAGAAAACAACTCTAGTCAGCTAATCAGTAAACAGCTCTAGTCAACCAATCAGAAAGCAGAAATAAATCTGCGCTATACCCTGCTGCGGTTTATGGGCTCCTGTTACTTGGCCCCTTAACTGGCACGTTCCGAGCCACCTAGATAACTGATTTTTAAAATTTTTGTAATAGGAGCCCATAAATCGTAACTGAGCAAAACCAGGTCGCGTCTGGGGCCAAGCCGCCTCGGTCAGCCAATCAGAAAACAACTCTAGTCAGCCAATTAGAAAACAGCTCTAATCAGCCAATCAGAAAGCAGAAAAAAAAGCTGCGTTATACCCTGCTGCGGTTTATGGGCTCCTGTTACTTGGCCCCTTAACTGGCACGTTCCGCGCCACCTAGATAACTGATTTTTAAAATTTTTGTAACAGGAGCCCATAAATCGTAACTGAGCAAAACCAGGTCGCGTTTGGGGCCAAGCCGCCTCGGTCCGCCAATCAGAAAACAACTCTAGTCAGCCAATTAGAAAACAGCTCTAATCAGCCAATCAGAAAGCAGAAAAAAAGCTGCATTATACCCTGCTGCGGTTTATGGGCTCCTGTTACTTGGCCCCTTAACTGGCACTTTCCGAGCCACCTAGATAACCGATTTGTAAAATTTTTTGGAACAGGAGCCCATAAAACGTGACAGAGCAAAACCAGGTCGCGTCTGGGGCCAAGCCGCATCGGTCTGCCAATCAGCAAACAACTCTAGTCAGCCAATTAGAAAACAGCTCTAATCAGCCAATCAGAAAGCAGAAAAAAAATCTGCGTTATACCCTGCTGCGGTTTATGGGCTCCTGTTACTTGGCCCCTTAACGGGCACGTTCCGCGCCACCTAGATAACTGATTTTTAAAATTTTTGGAACAGGAGCCCATAAAACGTGACAGAGCAAAACCAGGTCGCGTCTGGGGCCAAGCCGCCTCGGTCCGCCAACCAGAAAACAACTCTAGTCAGCCAATCAGTAAACAGCTCTAGTCAGCCAATCAGAAAGCAGAAAAAAATCTGCGCTATACCCTGATGCGGTTTATGGGCTCCTGTTACTTGGCCCCTTAAGTGGCACGTTCCGCGCCACCTAGATAACTGATTTTTAAAATTTTTGTAACAGGACCCCATAAATCGTAACTGAGCAACACCAGGTCGCGTCTGGGGCCAAGCCGCTTCGGTCCGCCAATCAGAAAACAACTCTAGTCAGCCAATTAGAAAACAGCTCTAATCAGCCAATCAGAAAGCAGAAAAAAATCTGCGCTATACCCTGCTGCGGTTTATGGGCTCCTGTTACTTCGCCCCTTAACGGGCACGTTCCGCGCCACCTAGATAACTGATTTTTAAAATTTTTGTAACAGGAGCCCATAAAACGTGACAGAGCAAAACCAGGTCGCGTCTGGGGCCAAGCCGCCTCGGTCCGCCAATCAGAAAACAACTCTAGTCAGCCAATTAGAAAACAGCTCTAATCAGCCAATCAGAAAGCAGAAAAAAAAGCTGCGTTATACCCTGCTGCGGTTTATGGGCTCCTGTTACTTGGCCCCTGAACTGGCACGTTCCGAGCCACCTAGATAACTGATTTTTAACTTTTTTTGGAACAGGAGCACATAAAACGTGACAGAGCAAAACCAGGTCGCGTCTGGGGTCAAGCCGCCTCGGTCCGCCAATCAGAAAACAACTCTAGTCAACCAATCAGTAAACAGCTCTAGTCAGCCAATTAGAAAGCAGAAAAAAATCTTTGCTATACCCTGCTGCGGTTTATGGGCTCCTGTTACTTGGCCCCTTAACTGGCACTTTCCGAGCCACCTAGATAACCGATTTGTAAAATTTTTTGGAACAGGAGCCCATAAAACGTGACAGAGCAAAACCAGGTCGCGTCTGGGGCCAAGCCGCATCGGTCTGCCAATCAGCAAACAACTCTAGTCAGCCAATTAGAAAACAGCTCTAATCAGCCAATCAGAAAGCAGAAAAAAAGCTGCGTTATACCCTGCTGCGGTTTATTGGCTCCTGTTACTTGGCCCCTTAACGGGCACGTTCCGCGCCACCTAGATAACTGATTTTTAAAATTTTTGGAACAGGAGCCCATCAAACGTGACAGAGCAAAACCAGGTCGCGTCTGGGGCCAAGCCGCCTCGGTCCGCCAATCAGAAAACAACTCTAATCAGCCAATCAGTAAACAGCTCTAGTCAGCCAATCAGAAAGCAGAAAAAAATCTGCGCTATACCCTGCTGCGGTTTATGGGCTCCTGTTACTTGGCCCCTTAAGTGGCACGTTCCGCGCCACCTAGATAACTGATTTTTAAAATTTTTGTAACAGGACCCCATAAATCGTAACTGAGCAGCACCAGGTCGCGTCTGGGGCCAAGCCGCCTCGGTCCGCCAATCAGAAAACAACTCTAGTCAGCCAATTAGAAAACAGCTCTAACCAGCCAATCAGAAAGCAGAAAAAAAAGCTGCGTTATACCCTGCTGCGGTTTATGGGCTCCTGTTACTTGGCCCCTTAAGTGCCACGTTCCGCGCCACCTAAATAACTGATTTTTAAAATTTTTGTAACAGGAGCCCATAAATCGTAACTGAGCAACACCAGGTCGCGTCTGGGGCCAAGCCGCCTTGGTCCGCCAATCAGAAAACAACTCTAGTCAGCCAATCAGTAAACAGCTCTAGTCAGCCAATTAGAAAGCAGAAAAAAATCTGCGCAATACCCTGCTGCGGTTTATGGGCTCCTGTTACTTGGCCCCTTAAGTGGCACGTTCCGCGCCACCTAGATAACTGATTTTTAAAATTTTTGTAACAGGAGCCCATAAATCGTAACTGAGCAACACCAGGTCGCGTCTGGGGCCAAGCCGCCTCGGTCCGCCAATCAGAAAACAACTCTAGTCAGCCAATTAGAAAACAGCTCTAATCAACCAATCAGAAAGCAGAAAAAACAGCTGCGTTATACTCTGCTGCGGTTTATGGGCTCCTGTCACTTAGCCCCTTAACTGGAACGTTCCGAGCCACCTAGATAACCGATTTTTAAAATTTTTGTAACAGGAGCCCATAAAACGTGACAGAGCAAAACCAGGTCGCGTCTGGGGCCAAGCCGCCTCGGTCCGCCAATCAGAAAACAACTCTAGTCAGCCAATTAGAAAACAGCTCTAATCAGCCAATCAGAAAGCAGAAAAAAAAAGCTGCGTTATACCCTGCTGCGGTTTATGGGCTCCTGTTACGTGGCCCCTTAACTGGCACGTTCCGAGCCACCTAGATAACTGATTTTTAAATTTTTTTTTGTAACAGGAGCCCATAAAACGTGACAGAGCAAAACCAGGTCGCGTCTGGGGTCAAGCCGCCTCGGTCCGCCAATCAGAAAACAACTCTAGTCAGCCAATCAGCAAACAGCTCTAGTCAGCCAATCAGAAAGCAGAAAAAAATCTGCGCTATACCCTGCTGCGGTTTATGGGCTCCTGTTACTTGGCCCCTTAAGTGGCACCTTCCGACCCACCTAGATAACCGATTTTTAAAATTTTTGTAACAGGAGCCCATAAAACGTGACAGAGCAAAACCAGGTCGCGTCTGGGGCCAAGCCGCCTCGGTCCGCCAATCAGAAAACAACTCTAGTCAGCCAATTAGAAAACAGCTCTAATCAGCCAATCAGAAAGCAGAAAAAAAAGCTGCGTTATACCCTGCTGCGGTTTATGGGCTACTGTTACTTGGCCCCTTAACTGGCACGTTCCGCGCCACCTAGATAACTGATTTTTAAAATTTTTGTAACAGGAGCCCATAAATCGTAACTGCGCAAAACCAGGTCGCGTCTGGGGCCAAGCCGCCTCGGTCCGCCAATCAGAAAACAACTCTAGTCAGCCAATTAGAAAACAGCTCTAATCAGCCAATCAGAAAGCAGAAAAAAAAGCTGCGTTATACCCTGCTGCGGTTTATGGGCTCCTGTTACTTGGCCCTTAACGGGCACGTTCTGCGCCACCTAGATAACTGACTTTTAAAATTTTTGGAACAGGAGCCCATAAAACGTGACAGAGCAAAACCAGGTCGCGTTTGGGGCCAAGCCGCCTCGGTCCGCCAATCAGAAAACAACTCTAGTCAGCCAATCAGTAAACAGCTCTAGTCAGCCAATCAGAAAGCAGAAAAAAATCTGCGCTATACCCTGCTGCGGTTTATGGGCTCCTGTTACTTGGCCCCTTAAGTGGCACGTTCCGCGCCACCTAGATAACTGATTTTTAAAATTTTTGTAACAGGACCCCATAAATCGTAACTGAGCAACACCAGGTCGCGTCTGGGGCCAAGCCGCCTTGGTCCGCCAATCAGAAAACAACTCTAGTCAGCCAATCAGTAAACAGCTCTAGTCAGCCAATTAGAAAGCAGAAAAAAATCTGCGCTATACCCTGCTGCGGTTTATGGGCTCCTGTTACTTGGCCCCTTAAGTGGCACGTTCCGCGCCACCTAGATAACTGATTTTTAAAATTTTTGTAACAGGACCCCATAAATCGTAACTGAGCAGCACCAGGTCGCGTCTGGGGCCAAGCCGCCTCGGTCCGCCAATCAGAAAACAACTCTAGTCAGCCAATTAGAAAACAGCTCTAATCAGCCAATCAGAAAGCAGAAAAAAAAGCTGCGTTATACCCTGCTGCGGTTTATGGGCTCCTGTTACTTGGCCCCTTAAGTGGCACGTTCCGCGCCACCTAGATAACTGATTTTTAAAATTTTTGTAACAGGAGCCCATAAATCGTAACTGAGCAACACCAGGTCGCGTCTGGGGCCAAGCCGCCTCGGTCCGCCAATCAGAAAACAACTCTAGTCAGCCAATTAGAAAACAGCTCTAATCAGCCAATCAGAAAGCAGAAAAAACAGCTGCGTTATACTCTGCTGCGGTTTATGGGCTCCTGTCACTTAGCCCCTTAACTGGAACGTTCCGAGCCACCTAGATAACCGATTTTTAAAATTTTTGTAACAGGAGCCCATAAAACGTGACAGAGCAAAACCAGGTCGCGTCTGGGGCCAAGCCGCCTCGGTCCGCCAATCAGAAAACAACTCTAGTCAGCCAATTAGAAAACAGCTCTAATCAGCCAATCAGAAAGCAGAAAAAAAAGCTGCGTTATACCCTGCTGCGGTTTATGGGCTCCTGTTATGTGGCCCCTTAACTGGCACGTTCCGAGCCACCTAGATAACTGATTTTTAAATTTTTTTTTGTAACAGGAGCCCATAAAACGTGACAGAGTAAAACCAGGTCGCGTCTGGGGTCAAGCCGCCTCGGTCCGCCAATCAGAAAACAACTCTAGTCAGCCAATCAGCAAACAGCTCTATTCAGCCAATCAGAAAGCAGAAAAAAATCTGCGCTATACCCTGCTGCGGTTTATGGGCTCCTGTTACTTGGCCCCTTAAGTGGCACCTTCCGACCCACCTAGATAACCGATTTTTATAATTTTTGTAACAGGAGCCCATAAAACGTGACAGAGCAAAACCAGGTCGCGTCTGGGGCCAAGCCGCCTCGGTCCGCCAATCAGAAAACAACTCTAGTCAGCCAATCAGTAAACAGCTCTAATCAGCCAATCAGAAAGCAGAAAAAAATCTGCGCTATACCCTGCTGCGGTTTATGGGCTCATGTTACTTAGCCCCTTAACTGGCACGTTCCGAGCCATCTAGATAACCGATTTTTAAAATTTTTGTAACAGGAGCCCATAAAACGTGACAGAGCAAAACCAGGTCGCGTCTGGGGCCAAGCCGCCTCGGTCCGCCAATCAGAAAGCAACTCTAGTCAGCCAATTAGAAAACAGCTCTAATCAGCCAATCAGAAAGCAGAAAAAAAAGCTGCGTTATACCCTGCTGCGGTTTATGGGTTCCTGTTACTTGGCCCCTTAACTGCCACGTTCCGCGCCACCTAGATAACTATTTTTAAAATTTTTGTAACAGGAGCCCATAAATCGTAACTGAGCAAAACCAGGTCGCGTCTGGGGCCAAGCCGCCTCGGTCCACCAATCAGAAAACAACTCTAGTCAGCCAATTAGAAAACAGCTCTAATCAGCCAATCAGAAAGCAGAAAAAAAAGCTGCGTTATACCCTGCTGCGGTTTATGGGCTCCTCTTACTTGGCCCCTTAACGGGCACGTTCTGCGCCACCTAGATAACTGACTTTTAAAATTTTTGGAACAGGAGCCCATAAAACGTGACAGAGCAAAACCAGGTCGCGTCTGGGGCCAAGCCGCCTCGGTCCGCCAATCAGAAAACAACTCTAGTCAGCCAATCAGTAAACAGCTCTAGTCAGCCAATCAGAAAGCAGAAAAAAATCTGCGCTATACCCTGCTGCGGTTTATGGGCTCCTGTTACTTGGCCCCTTAAGTGGCACGTTCCGCGCCACCTAGATAACTGATTTTTAAAATTTTTGTAACAGGACCCCATAAATCGTAACTGAGCAACACCAGGTCGCGTCTGGGGCCAAGCCGCCTCGGTCCGCCAATCAGAAAACAACTCTAGTCAGCCAATTAGAAAACAGCTCTAATCAGCCAATCAGAAAGCAGAAAAAAAAGCTGCGTTATACCCTGTTGCGGTTTATGGGCTCCTGTTACTTGGCCCCTTAACTGCCACGTTCCGCGCCACCTAGATAACTGATTTTTAAAATTTTTGTAACAGGAGCCCATAAATCGCAACTGAGCAACACCAGGTCGCGTCTGGGGCCAAGCCGCCTCGGTCCGCCAATCAGAAAACAACTCTAGTCAGCCAATTAGAAAACAGCTCTAATCAGCCAATCAGAAAGCAGAAAAAAAGCTGCGTTATACCCTGCTGCGGTTTATGGGCTCCTGTTACTTGGCCCCTTAACTGGAAGGTTCCGAACCACCTAGATAACTGATTTTTAAAATTTTTGTAACAGGAGCCCATAAATCGTAACTGAGCAAAACCAGGTCGCGTCTGGGGCCAAGCCGCCTCGGTCCGCCAATCAGAAAACAACTCTAGTCAGCCAATCAGTAAACAGCTCTAGTCAGCCAATCAGAAACCAGAAAAAAATCTGCGCTATACCCTGCTGCGGTTTATGGGCTCCTGTTACTTGGCCCCTTAACTGGCACGTTCCTAGCCACCTAGATAACCGATTTTTAAACTTTTTGTAACAGGAGCCAATAAATCGTAACTGAGCAAAACCAGGTCGTGTCTGGGGCCAAGCCGCATTCGTCCGCCAATCAGAAAACAACTCTAGTCAGCCAATTAGAAAACAGCTCTAATCAGCCAATCAGAAAGCAGAAAAAAAAGCTGCGTTATACCCTGCTGCGGTTTATGGGCTCCTGTTACTTGGCCCCTGAACTGGAACGTTCCGAGCCACCAAGATAACCGATTTTTAAAATTTTTTGGAACAGGAGCCCATAAAACGTGACAGAGCAAAACCAGGTCGTGTCTGGGGTCAAGCCGCCTCGGTCCGCCAATCAGAAAACAACTCTAGTCAGCCAATCAGTAAACAGCTCTAGTCAGCCAATCAGAAAGCAGAAAAAAATCTGCGCTATACCCTGCTGCGGTTTATGGGCTCATGTTACTTAGCCCCTTAACTGGCACGTTCCGAGCCATCTAGATAACCGATTTTTAAAATTTTTGTAACAGGAGCCCATAAAACGTGACAGAGCAAAACCAGGTCGCGTCTGGGGCCAAGCCGCCTCGGTCCGCCAATCAGAAAACAACTCTAGTCAGCCAATTAGAAAACAGCTCTAATCAGCCAATCAGAAAGCAGAAAAAAAAGCTGCGTTATACCCTGCTGCGGTTTATGGGTTCCTGTTACTTGGCCCCTTAACTGGCACGTTCCGCGCCACCTAGATAACTGATTTTTAAAATTTTTGTAACAGGAGCCCATAAATCGTAACTGAGCAAAACCAGGTCGCGTCTGGGGCCAAGCCGCCTCGGTCCACCAATCAGAAAACAACTCTAGTCAGCCAATTAGAAAACAGCTCTAATCAGCCAATCAGAAAGCAGAAAAAAAAAGCTGCGTTATACCCTGCTGCGGTTTATGGGCTCCTGTTACTTGGCCCCTTAACGGGCACGTTCTGCGCCACCTAGATAACTGACTTTTAAAATTTTTGGAACAGGAGCCCATAAAACGTGACAGAGCAAAACCAGGTCGCGTCTGGGGCCAAGCCGCCTCGGTCCGCCAATCAGAAAACAACTCTAGTCAGCCAATCAGTAAACAGCTCTAGTCAGCCAATCAGAAAGCAGAAAAAAATCTGCGCTATACCCTGCTGCGGTTTATGGGCTCCTGTTACTTGGCCCCTTAAGTGGCACGTTCCACGCCACCTAGATAACTGATTTTTAAAATTTTTGTAACAGGACCCCATAAATCGTAACTGAGCAACACCAGGTCGCGTCTGGGGCCAAGCCGCCTCGGTCCGCCAATCAGAAAACAACTCTAGTCAGCCAATTAGAAAACAGCTCTAATCAGCCAATCAGAAAGCAGAAAAAAAAGCTGCGTTATACCCTGTTGCGGTTTATGGGCTCCTGTTACTTGGCCCCTTAACTGCCACGTTCCGCGCCACCTAGATAACTGATTTTTAAAATTTTTGTAACAGGAGCCCATAAATCGCAACTGAGCAACACCAGGTCGCGTCTGGGGCCAAGCCGCCTCGGTCCGCCAATCAGAAAACAACTCTAGTTAGCCAATTAGAAAACAGCTCTAATCAGCCAATCAGAAAGCAGAAAAAACAGCTGCGTTATACCCTGCTGCGGTTTATGGGCTCCTGTTACTTAGCCCCTTAAATGGAACGTTCCGAGCCACCTAGATAACCGATTTTTAAAATTTTTGTAACAGGAGCCCATAAAACGTGACAGAGCAAAACCAGGTCGCGTCTGGGGCCAAGCCGCCTCGGTCCGCCAATCAGAAAACAACTCTAGTCAGCCAATTAGAAAACAGCTCTAATCAGCCAATCAGAAAGCAGAAAAAAAAGCTGCGTTATACCCTGCTGCGGTTTATGGGCTCCTGTTACTTAGCCCCTTAACTGGAACGTTCCGAGCCACCTAGATAACCGATTTTTAAAATGTTTGTAACAGGAGCCCATAAAACGTGACAGAGCAAAACCAGGTCGCGTCTGGGGCCAAGCCGCCTCGGTCCGCCAATCAGAAAACAACTCTAGTCAGCCAATCAGTAAACAGCTCTAATAAGCCAATCAGAAAGCAGAAAAAAATCTGCGCTATACCCTGCTGCGGTTTATGGGCTCCTGTTACTTAGCCCCTTAACTGGCACGTTCCGAGCCACCTAGATAACCGATTTTTAAAATTTTTGTAACAGGAGCCAATAAAACGTGACAGAGCAAAACCAGGTCGCGTCTGGGGCCAAGCCGCCTCGGTCCGCCAATCAGAAAACAACTCTAGTCAGCCAATTACAAAACAGCTCTAATCAGCCAATCAGAAAGCAGAAAAAAAAGCTGCGTTATACCCTGCTGCGGTTTATGGGCTCCTGTTACTTAGCCCCTTAACTGGAACATTCCGAGACACCTAGATAACCGATTTTTAAAATTTTTGTAACAGGAGCCCATAAAACGTGACAGAGCAAAACCAGGTCGCGTCTGGGGCCAAGCCGCCTCGGTCCGCCAATCAGAAAACAACTCTAGTCAGCCAATTAGAAAACAGCTCTAATCAGCCAATCAGAAAGCAGAAAAAAAGCTGCGTTATACCCTGCTGCGGTTTATGGGCTCCTGTTACTTGGCCCCTTAACTGGAACGTTCCGAACCACCTAGATAACTGATTTTTAAAATTTTTGTAACAGGAGCCCATAAATCGTAACTGAGCAAAACCAGGTCGCGTCTGGGGCCAAGCCGCCTCGGTCCGCCAATCAGAAAACAACTCTAGTCAGCCAATCAGTAAACAGCTCTAGTCAGCCAATCAGAAAGCAGAAAAAAATCTGCGCTATACCCTGCTGCGGTTTATGGGCTCCTGTTACTTGGCACCTTAACTGGCACGTTCCTAGCCACCTAGATAACCGATTTTTAAACTTTTTGTAACAGGAGCCAATAAATCGTAACTGAGCAAAACCAGGTCGTGTCTGGGGCCAAGCCGCATCGGTCCGCCAATCAGAAAACAACTCTAGTCAGCCAATTAGAAAACAGCTCTAATCAGCCAATCAGAAAGCAGAAAAAAAAGCTGCGTTATACCCTGCTGCGGTTTATGGGCTCCTGTTACTTGGCCCCTCAACTGGAACGTTCCGAGCCACCAAGATAACCGATTTTTAAAATTTTTTGGAACAGGAGCCCATAAAACGTGACAGAGCAAAACCAGGTCGTGTCTGGGGTCAAGCCGCCTCGGTCCGCCAATCAGAAAACAACTCTAGTCAGCCAATCAGTAAACAGCTCTAGTCAGCCAATCAGAAAGCAGAAAAAAATCTTTGCTATACCCTGCTGCGGTTTATGGGCTCCTGTTACTTAGGCCCTTAACTGGCACGTTCCGAGCAACATAGATAACCTATTTTCAAAATTTTTGTAACAGGAGCCCATAAAACGTGACAGAGCAAAACCAGGTCGCGTCTGGGGCCAAGCCGCCTCGGTCCGCCAATCAGAAAACAACTCTAGTCAGCCAATTAGAAAACAGCTCTAATCAGCCAATCAGAAAGCAGAAAAAAAAGCTGCATTATACCCTGCTGCGGTTTATGGGCTCCTGTTATTTGGCCCCTTAATTGGCACCTTCTGAGCCACCTAGGTAACCGATTTTTAAAATTTTTGTAACAGGAGCCCATAAAACGTGACAGAGCAAAACCTGGTCGCGTCTGGGGCCAAGCCGCCTCGGTCCGCCAATCAGAAAACAACTCTAGTCAGCCAATTAGAAAACAGCTCTAATCAGCCAATCAGAAAGCAGAAAAAAAAGCTGCGTTATACCCTGCTGCGGTTTATGGGCTCCTGTTACTTGGCCCCTTAACTGGCACGTTCCGAGCCACCTAGATAACTGATTTTTAAAATTTTTGTAACAGGAGCCCATAAATCGTAACTGAGCAAAACCAGGTGGCGCCTGGGGCCAAGCCGCCTCGGTCCGCCAATCAGAAAACAACTCTAGTCAGCCAATTAGAAAACAGCTCTAATCAGCCAATCAGAAAGCAGAAAAAAAAGCTGCGTTATACCCTGCTGCGGTTTATGGGCTCCTGTTACGTGGCCCCTTAACGGGCACGTTCCGCGCCACCTAGATTTCTGATTTTTAAAATTTTTGAAACAGGAGCCCATAAAACGTGACAGAGCAAAACCAGGTCGCCTCTGGGGCCAAGCCGCCTCGGTCCGCCAACCAGAAAACAACTCTAGTCAGCCAATCAGTAAACAGCTCTAGTCAGCCAATCAGAAAGCAGAAAAAAATCTGCGCTATACCCTGCTGCGGTTTATGGGCTCCTGTTACTTGGCCCCTGAACTGGTACGTTCCGAGCCACCTAGATAACTGATTTTTAAATTTTTTTGGAACAGGAGCCCATAAAACGTGACAGAGCAAAACCAGGTCGCGTCTGGGGTCAAGCCGCCTCGGTCCGCCAATCAGAAAATAACTCTAGTCAGCCAATTAGAAAACAGCTCTAATCAGCCAATCAGAAAGCAGAAAAAAATCTGCGCTATACCCTGCTGCGGTTTATGGGCTCCTGTTACTTCGCCCCTTAAGTGGCACCTTCCGAGCCACCTAGATAACCGATTTTTAAAATTTTTGTAACAGGAGCCCATAAAACGTGACAGAGCAAAACCAAGTCGCGTCTGGGGCCAAGCCGCCTCGGTCCGCCAATCAGAAAACAACTCTAGTCAGCCAATCAGTAAACAGCTCTAGTCAGCCAATCAGAAAGCAGAAAAAAATCTGCGCTATACCCTGCTGCGGTTTATGGGCTCCTGTTACTTGGCCCCTGAACTGGTACGTTCCGAGCCACCTAGATAACTGATTTTTAAATTTTTTTGGAACAGGAGCCCATAAAACGTGACAGAGCAAAACCAGGTCGCGTCTGGGGTCAAGCCGCCTCGGTCCGCCAATCAGAAAACAACTCTAGTCAGCCAATTAGAAAACAGCTCTAATCAGCCAATCAGAAAGCACAAAAAAAAGCTGCGTTATACCCTGCTGCGGTTTATGGGCTCCTGTTACTTGGCCCCTTAAGTGCCACGTTCCGCGCCACCTAGATAACTGATTTTTAAAATTTTTGTAACAGGAGCCCATAAATCGTAACTGAGCAACACCAGGTCGCGTCTGGGGCCAAGCCGCCTTGGTCCGCCAATCAGAAAACAACTCTAGTCAGCCAATCAGTAAACAGCTCTAGTCAGCCAATTAGAAAGCAGAAAAAAAAAGCTGCGTTATACCCTGCTGCGGTTTATGGGCTCCTGTTACGTGGCCCCTTAACTGGCACGTTCCGAGCCACATAGATAACTGATTTTTAAATTTTTTTTTGTAACAGGAGCCCATAAAACGTGACAGAGCAAAACCAGGTCGCGTCTGGGGTCAAGCCGCCTCGGTCCGCCAATCAGAAAACAACTCTAGTCAGCCAATCAGCAAACAGCTCTAGTCAGCCAATCAGAAAGCAGAAAAAAATCTGCGCTATACCCTGCTGCGGTTTATGGGCTCCTGTTACTTGGCCCCTTAAGTGGCACCTTCCGACCCACCTAGATAACCGATTTTTAAAATTTTTGTAACAGGAGCCCATAAAACGTGACAGAGCAAAACCAGGTCGCGTCTGGGGCCAAGCCGCCTCGGTCCGCCAATCAGAAAACAACTCTAGTCAGCCAATCAGTAAACAGCTCTAATCAGCCAATCAGAAAGCAGAAAAAAATCTGCGCTATACCCTGCTGCGGTTTATGGGCTCATGTTACTTAGCCCCTTAACTGGCACGTTCCGAGCCATCTAGATAGCCGATTTTTAAAATTTTTGTAACAGGAGCCCATAAAACGTGACAGAGCAAAACCAGGTCGCGTCTGGGGCCAAGCCGCCTCGGTCCGCCAATCAGAAAACAACTCTAGTCAGCCAATTAGAAAACAGCTCTAATCAGCCAATCAGAAAGCAGAAAAAAAAGCTGCGTTATACCCTGCTGCGGTTTATGGGCAACTGTTACTTGGCCCCTTAACTGGCACGTTCCGCGCCACCTAGATAACTGATTTTTAAAATTTTTGTAACAGGAGCCCATAAATCGTAACTGAGCAAAACCAGGTCGCGTCTGGGGCCAAGCCGCCTCGGTCCGCCAATCAGAAAACAACTCTAGTCAGCCAATTAGAAAACAGCTCTAATCAGCCAATCAGAAAGCAGAAAAAAAAGCTGCGTTATACCCTGCTGCGGTTTATGGGCTCCTGTTACTTAGCCCCTTAACTGGAACGTTCCGAGCCACCTAGATAACCGATTTTTAAAATTTTTGTAACAGGAGCCCATAAAACGTGACAGAGCAAAACCAGGTCGCGTCTGGGGCCAAGCCGCCTCGGTCCGCCAATCAGAAAACAACTCTGGTCAGCCAATTAGAAAACAGCTCTAATCAGCCAATCAGAAAGCAGAAAAAAAAGCTGCGTTATACCCTGCTGCGGTTTATTGGCTCCTGTTACTTGGCCCCTTAACGGGCACGTTCCGCGCCACCTAGATAACTGATTTTTAAAATTTTTGGAACAGGAGCCCATCAAACGTGACAGAGCAAAACCAGGTCGCGTCTGGGGCCAAGCCGCCTCGGTCCGCCAATCAGAAAACAACTCTAATCAGCCAATCAGTAAACAGCTCTAGTCAGCCAATCAGAAAGCAGAAAAAAATCTGCGCTATACCCTGCTGCGGTTTATGGGCTCCTGTTACTTGGCCCCTTAAGTGCCACGTTCCGCGCCACCTAAATAACTGATTTTTAAAATTTTTGTAACAGGAGCCCATAAATCGTAACTGAGCAACACCAGGTCGCGTCTGGGGCCAAGCCGCCTTGGTCCGCCAATCAGAAAACAACTCTAGTCAGCCAATCAGTAAACAGCTCTAGTCAGCCAATTAGAAAGCAGAAAAAAATCTGCGCAATACCCTGCTGCGGTTTATGGGCTCCTGTTACTTGGCCCCTTAAGTGGCACGTTCCGCGCCACCTAGATAACTGATTTTTAAAATTTTTGTAACAGGAGCCCATAAATCGTAACTGAGCAACACCAGGTCGCGTCTGGGGCCAAGCCGCCTCGGTCCGCCAATCAGAAAACAACTCTAGTCAGCCAATTAGAAAACAGCTCTAATCAACCAATCAGAAAGCAGAAAAAACAGCTGCGTTATACTCTGCTGCGGTTTATGGGCTCCTGTCACTTAGCCCCTTAACTGGAACGTTCCGAGCCACCTAGATAACCGATTTTTAAAATTTTTGTAACAGGAGCCCATAAAACGTGACAGAGCAAAACCAGGTCGCGTCTGGGGCCAAGCCGCCTCGGTCCGCCAATCAGAAAACAACTCTAGTCAGCCAATTAGAAAACAGCTCTAATCAGCCAATCAGAAAGCAGAAAAAAAAAGCTGCGTTATACCCTGCTGCGGTTTATGGGCTCCTGTTACGTGGCCCCTTAACTGGCACGTTCCGAGCCACCTAGATAACTGATTTTTAAATTTTTTTTTGTAACAGGAGCCCATAAAACGTGACAGAGCAAAACCAGGTCGCGTCTGGGGTCAAGCCGCCTCGGTCCGCCAATCAGAAAACAACTCTAGTCAGCCAATCAGCAAACAGCTCTAGTCAGCCAATCAGAAAGCAGAAAAAAATCTGCGCTATACCCTGCTGCGGTTTATGGGCTCCTGTTACTTGGCCCCTTAAGTGGCACCTTCCGACCCACCTAGATAACCGATTTTTAAAATTTTTGTAACAGGAGCCCATAAAACGTGACAGAGCAAAACCAGGTCGCGTCTGGGGCCAAGCCGCCTCGGTCCGCCAATCAGAAAACAACTCTAGTCAGCCAATCAGTAAACAGCTCTAATCAGCCAATCAGAAAGCAGAAAAAAATCTGCGCTATACCCTGCTGCGGTTTATGGGCTCATGTTACTTAGCCCCTTAACTGGCACGTTCCGAGCCATCTAGATAACCGATTTTTAAAATTTTTGTAACAGGAGCCCATAAAACGTGACAGAGCAAAACCAGGTCGCGTCTGGGGCCAAGCCGCCTCGGTCCGCCAATCAGAAAACAACTCTAGTCAGCCAATTAGAAAACAGCTCTAATCAGCCAATCAGAAAGCAGAAAAAAAAGCTGCGTTATACCCTGCTGCGGTTTATGGGCTACTGTTACTTGGCCCCTTAACTGGCACGTTCCGCGCCACCTAGATAACTGATTTTTAAAATTTTTGTAACAGGAGCCCATAAATCGTAACTGCGCAAAACCAGGTCGCGTCTGGGGCCAAGCCGCCTCGGTCCGCCAATCAGAAAACAACTCTAGTCAGCCAATTAGAAAACAGCTCTAATCAGCCAATCAGAAAGCAGAAAAAAAAAGCTGCGTTATACCCTGCTGCGGTTTATGGGCTCCTGTTACTTGGCCCTTAACGGGCACGTTCTGCGCCACCTAGATAACTGACTTTTAAAATTTTTGGAACAGGAGCCCATAAAACGTGACAGAGCAAAACCAGGTCGCGTTTGGGGCCAAGCCGCCTCGGTCCGCCAATCAGAAAACAACTCTAGTCAGCTAATCAGTAAACAGCTCTAGTCAGCTAATCAGAAAGCAGAAAAAAATCTGCGCTATACCCTGCTGCGGTTTATGGGCTCCTGTTACTTGGCCCCTTAAGTGGCACGTTCCGCGCCACCTAGATAACTGATTTTTAAAATTTTTGTAACAGGACCCCATAAATCGTAACTGAGCAACACCAGGTCGCGTCTGGGGCCAAGCCGCCTTGGTCCGCCAATCAGAAAACAACTCTAGTCAGCCAATCAGTAAACAGCTCTAGTCAGCCAATTAGAAAGCAGAAAAAAATCTGCGCTATACCCTGCTGCGGTTTATGGGCTCCTGTTACTTGGCCCCTTAAGTGGCACGTTCCGCGCCACCTAGATAACTGATTTTTAAAATTTTTGTAACAGGACCCCATAAATCGTAACTGAGCAGCACCAGGTCGCGTCTGGGGCCAAGCCGCCTCGGTCCGCCAATCAGAAAACAACTCTAGTCAGCCAATTAGAAAACAGCTCTAATCAGCCAATCAGAAAGCAGAAAAAAAAGCTGCGTTATACCCTGCTGCGGTTTATGGGCTCCTGTTACTTGGCCCCTTAAGTGGCACGTTCCGCGCCACCTAGATAACTGATTTTTAAAATTTTTGTAACAGGAGCCCATAAATCGTAACTGAGCAACACCAGGTCGCGTCTGGGGCCAAGCCGCCTCGGTCCGCCAATCAGAAAACAACTCTAGTCAGCCAATTAGAAAACAGCTCTAATCAGCCAATCAGAAAGCAGAAAAAACAGCTGCGTTATACTCTGCTGCGGTTTATGGGCTCCTGTCACTTAGCCCCTTAACTGGAACGTTCCGAGCCACCTAGATAACCGATTTTTAAAATTTTTGTAACAGGAGCCCATAAAACGTGACAGAGCAAAACCAGGTCGCGTCTGGGGCCAAGCCGCCTCGGTCCGCCAATCAGAAAACAACTCTAGTCAGCCAATTAGAAAACAGCTCTAATCAGCCAATCAGAAAGCAGAAAAAAAAGCTGCGTTATACCCTGCTGCGGTTTATGGGCTCCTGTTATGTGGCCCCTTAACTGGCACGTTCCGAGCCACCTAGATAACTGATTTTTAAATTTTTTTTTGTAACAGGAGCCCATAAAACGTGACAGAGTAAAACCAGGTCGCGTCTGGGGTCAAGCCGCCTCGGTCCGCCAATCAGAAAACAACTCTAGTCAGCCAATCAGCAAACAGCTCTATTCAGCCAATCAGAAAGCAGAAAAAAATCTGCGCTATACCCTGCTGCGGTTTATGGGCTCCTGTTACTTGGCCCCTTAAGTGGCACCTTCCGACCCACCTAGATAACCGATTTTTATAATTTTTGTAACAGGAGCCCATAAAACGTGACAGAGCAAAACCAGGTCGCGTCTGGGGCCAAGCCGCCTCGGTCCGCCAATCAGAAAACAACTCTAGTCAGCCAATCAGTAAACAGCTCTAATCAGCCAATCAGAAAGCAGAAAAAAATCTGCGCTATACCCTGCTGCGGTTTATGGGCTCATGTTACTTAGCCCCTTAACTGGCACGTTCCGAGCCATCTAGATAACCGATTTTTAAAATTTTTGTAACAGGAGCCCATAAAACGTGACAGAGCAAAACCAGGTCGCGTCTGGGGCCAAGCCGCCTCGGTCCGCCAATCAGAAAGCAACTCTAGTCAGCCAATTAGAAAACAGCTCTAATCAGCCAATCAGAAAGCAGAAAAAAAAGCTGCGTTATACCCTGCTGCGGTTTATGGGTTCCTGTTACTTGGCCCCTTAACTGGCACGTTCCGCGCCACCTAGATAACTATTTTTAAAATTTTTGTAACAGGAGCCCATAAATCGTAACTGAGCAAAACCAGGTCGCGTCTGGGGCCAAGCCGCCTCGGTCCACCAATCAGAAAACAACTCTAGTCAGCCAATTAGAAAACAGCTCTAATCAGCCAATCAGAAAGCAGAAAAAAAAAGCTGCGTTATACCCTGCTGCGGTTTATGGGCTCCTGTTACTTGGCCCCTTAACGGGCACGTTCTGCGCCACCTAGATAACTGACTTTTAAAATTTTTGGAACAGGAGCCCATAAAACGTGACAGAGCAAAACCAGGTCGCGTCTGGGGCCAAGCCGCCTCGGTCCGCCAATCAGAAAACAACTCTAGTCAGCCAATCAGTAAACAGCTCTAGTCAGCCAATCAGAAAGCAGAAAAAAATCTGCGCTATACCCTGCTGCGGTTTATGGGCTCCTGTTACTTGGCCCCTTAAGTGGCACGTTCCGCGCCACCTAGATAACTGATTTTTAAAATTTTTGTAACAGGACCCCATAAATCGTAACTGAGCAACACCAGGTCGCGTCTGGGGCCAAGCCGCCTCGGTCCGCCAATCAGAAAACAACTCTAGTCAGCCAATTAGAAAACAGCTCTAATCAGCCAATCAGAAAGCAGAAAAAAAAGCTGCGTTATACCCTGTTGCGGTTTATGGGCTCCTGTTACTTGGCCCCTTAACTGCCACGTTCCGCGCCACCTAGATAACTGATTTTTAAAATTTTTGTAACAGGAGCCCATAAATCGCAACTGAGCAACACCAGGTCGCGTCTGGGGCCAAGCCGCCTCGGTCCGCCAATCAGAAAACAACTCTAGTCAGCCAATCAGTAAACAGCTCTAGTCAGCCAATCAGAAAGCAGAAAAAAATCTGCGCTATACCCTGCTGCGGTTTATGGGCTCCTGTTACTTGGCCCCTTAACTGGCACGTTCCTAGCCACCTAGATAACCGATTTTTAAAATTTTTGTAACAGGAGCCAATAAATCGTAACTGAGCAAAACCAGGTCGTGTCTGGGGCCAAGCCGCATTCGTCCGCCAATCAGAAAACAACTCTAGTCAGCCAATTAGAAAACAGCTCTAATCAGCCAATCAGAAAGCAGAAAAAAAAGCTGCGTTATACCCTGCTTCGGTTTATGGGCTCCTGTTACTTGGCCCCTGAACTGGAACGTTCCGAGCCACCAAGATAACCGATTTTTAAAATTTTTTGGAACAGGAGCCCATAAAACGTGACAGAGCAAAACCAGGTCGTGTCTGGGGTCAAGCCGCCTCGGTCCGCCAATCAGAAAACAACTCTAGTCAGCCAATTAGAAAACAGCTCTAATCAGCCAATCAGAAAGCAGAAAAAAAGCTGCGTTATACCCTGCTGCGGTTTATGGGCTCCTGTTACTTGGCCCCTTAACTGGAACGTTCCGAACCACCTAGATAACTGATTTTTAAAATTTTTGTAACAGGAGCCCATAAATCGTAACTGAGCAAAACCAGGTCGCGTCTGGGGCCAAGCCGCCTCGGTCCGCCAATCAGAAAACAACTCTAGTCAGCCAATCAGTAAACAGCTCTAGTCAGCCAATCAGAAAGCAGAAAAAAATCTGCGCTATACCCTGCTGCGGTTTATGGGCTCCTGTTACTTGGCCCCTTAACTGGCACGTTCCTAGCCACCTAGATAACCGATTTTTAAACTTTTTGTAACAGGAGCCAATAAATCGTAACTGAGCAAAACCAGGTCGTGTCTGGGGCCAAGCCGCATTCGTCCGCCAATCAGAAAACAACTCTAGTCAGCCAATTAGAAAACAGCTCTAATCAGCCAATCAGAAAGCAGAAAAAAAAGCTGCGTTATACCCTGCTGCGGTTTATGGGCTCCTGTTACTTGGCCCCTGAACTGGAACGTTCCGAGCCACCAAGATAACCGATTTTTAAAATTTTTTGGAACAGGAGCCCATAAAACGTGACAGAGCAAAACCAGGTCGTGTCTGGGGTCAAGCCGCCTCGGTCCGCCAATCAGAAAACAACTCTAGTCAGCCAATCAGTAAACAGCTCTAGTCAGCCAATCAGAAAGCAGAAAAAAATCTGCGCTATACCCTGCTGCGGTTTATGGGCTCATGTTACTTAGCCCCTTAACTGGCACGTTCCGAGCCATCTAGATAACCGATTTTTAAAATTTTTGTAACAGGAGCCCATAAAACGTGACAGAGCAAAACCAGGTCGCGTCTGGGGCCAAGCCGCCTCGGTCCGCCAATCAGAAAACAACTCTAGTCAGCCAATTAGAAAACAGCTCTAATCAGCCAATCAGAAAGCAGAAAAAAAAGCTGCGTTATACCCTGCTGCGGTTTATGGGTTCCTGTTACTTGGCCCCTTAACTGGCACGTTCCGCGCCACCTAGATAACTGATTTTTAAAATTTTTGTAACAGGAGCCCAATAATCGTAACTGAGCAAAACCAGGTCGCGTCTGGGGCCAAGCCGCCTCGGTCCACCAATCAGAAAACAACTCTAGTCAGCCAATTAGAAAACAGCTCTAATCAGCCAATCAGAAAGCAGAAAAAAAAAGCTGCGTTATACCCTGCTGCGGTTTATGGGCTCCTGTTACTTGGCCCCTTAACGGGCACGTTCTGCGCCACCTAGATAACTGACTTTTAAAATTTTTGGAACAGGAGCCCATAAAACGTGACAGAGCAAAACCAGGTCGCGTCTGGGGCCAAGCCGCCTCGGTCCGCCAATCAGAAAACAACTCTAGTCAGCCAATCAGTAAACAGCTCTAGTCAGCCAATCAGAAAGCAGAAAAAAATCTGCGCTATACCCTGCTGCGGTTTATGGGCTCCTGTTACTTGGCCCCTTAAGTGGCACGTTCCGCGCCACCTAGATAACTGATTTTTAAAATTTTTGTAACAGGACCCCATAAATCGTAACTGAGCAACACCAGGTCGCGTCTGGGGCCAAGCCGCCTCGGTCCGCCAATCAGAAAACAACTCTAGTCAGCCAATTAGAAAACAGCTCTAATCAGCCAATCAGAAAGCAGAAAAAAAAGCTGCGTTATACCCTGTTGCGGTTTATGGGCTCCTGTTACTTGGCCCCTTAACTGCCACGTTCCGCGCCACCTAGATAACTGATTTTTAAAATTTTTGTAACAGGAGCCCATAAATCGCAACTGAGCAACACCAGGTCGCGTCTGGGGCCAAGCCGCCTCGGTCCGCCAATCAGAAAACAACTCTAGTTAGCCAATTAGAAAACAGCTCTAATCAGCCAATCAGAAAGCAGAAAAAACAGCTGCGTTATACCCTGCTGCGGTTTATGGGCTCCTGTTACTTAGCCCCTTAAATGGAACGTTCCGAGCCACCTAGATAACCGATTTTTAAAATTTTTGTAACAGGAGCCCATAAAACGTGACAGAGCAAAACCAGGTCGCGTCTGGGGCCAAGCCGCCTCGGTCCGCCAATCAGAAAACAACTCTAGTCAGCCAATTAGAAAACAGCTCTAATCAGCCAATCAGAAAGCAGAAAAAAAAGCTGCGTTATACCCTGCTGCGGTTTATGGGCTCCTGTTACTTAGCCCCTTAACTGGAATGTTCCGAGCCACCTAGATAACCGATTTTTAAAATGTTTGTAACAGGAGCCCATAAAACGTGACAGAGCAAAACCAGGTCGCGTCTGGGGCCAAGCCGCCTCGGTCCGCCAATCAGAAAACAACTCTAGTCAGCCAATCAGTAAACAGCTCTAATCAGCCAATCAGAAAGCAGAAAAAAATCTGCGCTATACCCTGCTGCGGTTTATGGGCTCCTGTTACTTAGCCCCTTAACTGGCACGTTCCGAGCCACCTAGATAACCGATTTTTAAAATTTTTGTAACAGGAGCCAATAAAACGTGACAGAGCAAAACCAGGTCGCGTCTGGGGCCAAGCCGCCTCGGTCCGCCAATCAGAAAACAACTCTAGTCAGCCAATTAGAAAACAGCTCTAATCAGCCAATCAGAAAGCAGAAAAAAAAGCTGCGTTATACCCTGCTGCGGTTTATGGGCTCCTGTTACTTAGCCCCTTAACTGGAACATTCCGAGACACCTAGATAACCGATTTTTAAAATTTTTGTAACAGGAGCCCATAAAACGTGACAGAGCAAAACCAGGTCGCGTCTGGGGCCAAGCCGCCTCGGTCCGCCAATCAGAAAACAACTCTAGTCAGCCAATTAGAAAACAGCTCTAATCAGCCAATCAGAAAGCAGAAAAAAAGCTGCGTTATACCCTGCTGCGGTTTATGGGCTCCTGTTACTTGGCCCCTTAACTGGAACGTTCCGAACCACCTAGATAACTGATTTTTAAAATTTTTGTAACAGGAGCCCATAAATCGTAACTGAGCAAAACCAGGTCGCGTCTGGGGCCAAGCCGCCTCGGTCCGCCAATCAGAAAACAACTCTAGTCAGCCAATCAGTAAACAGCTCTAGTCAGCCAATCAGAAAGCAGAAAAAAATCTGCGCTATACCCTGCTGCGGTTTATGGGCTCCTGTTACTTGGCACCTTAACTGGCACGTTCCTAGCCACCTAGATAACCGATTTTTAAACTTTTTGTAACAGGAGCCAATAAATCGTAACTGAGCAAAACCAGGTCGTGTCTGGGGCCAAGCCGCATCGGTCCGCCAATCAGAAAACAACTCTAGTCAGCCAATTAGAAAACAGCTCTAATCAGCCAATCAGAAAGCAGAAAAAAAAGCTGCGTTATACCCTGCTGCGGTTTATGGGCTCCTGTTACTTGGCCCCTGAACTGGAACGTTCCGAGCCACCAAGATAACCGATTTTTAAAATTTTTTGGAACAGGAGCCCATAAAACGTGACAGAGCAAAACCAGGTCGTGTCTGGGGTCAAGCCGCCTCGGTCCGCCAATCAGAAAACAACTCTAGTCAGCCAATCAGTAAACAGCTCTAGTCAGCCAATCAGAAAGCAGAAAAAAATCTTTGCTATACCCTGCTGCGGTTTATGGGCTCCTGTTACTTAGGCCCTTAACTGGCACGTTCCGAGCAACATAGATAACCTATTTTCAAAATTTTTGTAACAGGAGCCCATAAAACGTGACAGAGCAAAACCAGGTCGCGTCTGGGGCCAAGCCGCCTCGGTCCGCCAATCAGAAAACAACTCTAGTCAGCCAATTAGAAAACAGCTCTAATCAGCCAATCAGAAAGCAGAAAAAAAAGTTGCGTTATACCCTGCTGCGGTTTATGGGCTCCTGTTACTTAGCCCCTTAAGTTGAACGTTCCGAGCCACCTAGATAACCGATTTTCAAAATTTTTGTAACAGGAGCCCATAAATCGTAACTGAGCAAAACCAGGTCGTGTCTTGGCCCAAGCCGCCTCGGTCCGCCAATCAGAAAACAACTCTAGTCAGCCAATTAGAAAACAGCTCTAATCAGCCAATCAGAAAGCAGAAAAAAAAGCTGCATTATACCCTGCTGCGGTTTATGGGCTCCTGTTATTTGGCCCCTTAATTGGCACCTTCTGAGCCACCTAGGTAACCGATTTTTAAAATTTTTGTAACAGGAGCCCATAAAACGTGACAGAGCAAAACCTGGTCGCGTCTGGGGCCAAGCCGCCTCGGTCCGCCAATCAGAAAACAACTCTAGTCAGCCAATTAGAAAACAGCTCTAATCAGCCAATCAGAAAGCAGAAAAAAAAGCTGCGTTATACCCTGCTGCGGTTTATGGGCTCCTGTTACTTGGCCCCTTAACTGGCACGTTCCGCGCCACCTAGATAACTGATTTTTAAAATTTTTGTAACAGGAGCCCATAAATCGTAACTGAGCAAAACCAGGTGGCGCCTGGGGCCAAGCCGCCTCGGTCCGCCAATCAGAAAACAACTCTAGTCAGCCAATTAGAAAACAGCTCTAATCAGCCAATCAGAAAGCAGAAAAAAAAGCTGCGTTATACCCTGCTGCGGTTTATGGGCTCCTGTTACGTGGCCCCTTAACGGGCACGTTCCGCGCCACCTAGATTTCTGATTTTTAAAATTTTTGAAACAGGAGCCCATAAAACGTGACAGAGCAAAACCAGGTCGCCTCTGGGGCCAAGCCGCCTCGGTCCGCCAACCAGAAAACAACTCTAGTCAGCCAATCAGTAAACAGCTCTAGTCAGCCAATCAGAAAGCAGAAAAAAATCTGCGCTATACCCTGCTGCGGTTTATGGGCTCCTGTTACTTGGCCCCTGAACTGGTACGTTCCGAGCCACCTAGATAACTGATTTTTAAATTTTTTTGGAACAGGAGCCCATAAAACGTGACAGAGCAAAACCAGGTCGCGTCTGGGGTCAAGCCGCCTCGGTCCGCCAATCAGAAAATAACTCTAGTCAGCCAATTAGAAAACAACTCTAATCAGCCAATCAGAAAGCAGAAAAAAATCTGCGCTATACCCTGCTGCGGTTTATGGGCTCCTGTTACTTCGCCCCTTAAGTGGCACCTTCCGAGCCACCTAGATAACCGATTTTTAAAATTTTTGTAACAGGAGCCCATAAAACGTGACAGAGCAAAACCAAGTCGCGTCTGGGGCCAAGCCGCCTCGGTCCGCCAATCAGAAAACAACTCTAGTCAGCCAATTAGAAAACAGCTCTAATCAGCCAATCAGAAAGCAGAAAAAAAAGCTGCGTTATACCCTGCTGCGGTTTATGGGCTCCTGTTACTCAGCCCCTTAACTGGAACGTTCCGCGCCACCTAGATAACCGATTTTTAAAATTTTTGTAACAGGAGCCCATGAAGCGTGACAGAGCAAAACCAGGTCGCGTCTGGGGCCAAGCCGCCTCGGTCCGCCAATCAGAAAACAACTCTAGTCAGCCAATCAGTAAACAGCTCTAATCAGCCAATCAGAAAGCAGAAAAAAATCTGCGCTATACCCTGCTGCGGTTTATGGGCTCCTGTTACTTAGCCCCTTAACTGGCACGTTCCGAGCCACCTAGATAACCGATTTTTAAAATTTTTGTAACAGGAGCCAATAAAACGTGACAGAGCAAAACCAGGTCGCGTCTGGGGCCAAGCCGCCTCGGTCCGCCAATCAGAAAACAACTCTAGTCAGCCAATTAGAAAACAGCTCTAATCAGCCAATCAGAAAGCAGAAAAAAAAGCTGCGTTATACCCTGCTGCGGTTTATGGGCTCCTGTTACTTAGCCCCTTAACTGGAACATTCCGAGACACCTAGATAACCGATTTTTAAAATTTTTGTAACAGGAGCCCATAAAACGTGACAGAGCAAAACCAGGTCGCGTCTGGGGCCAAGCCGCCTCGGTCCGCCAATCAGAAAACAACTCTAGTCAGCCAATTAGAAAACAGCTCTAATCAGCCAATCAGAAAGCAGAAAAAAAGCTGCGTTATACCCTGCTGCGGTTTATGGGCTCCTGTTACTTGGCCCCTTAACTGGAACGTTCCGAACCACCTAGATAACTGATTTTTAAAATTTTTGTAACAGGAGCCCATAAATCGTAACTGAGCAAAACCAGGTCGCGTCTGGGGCCAAGCCGCCTCGGTCCGCCAATCAGAAAACAACTCTAGTCAGCCAATCAGTAAACAGCTCTAGTCAGCCAATCAGAAAGCAGAAAAAAATCTGCGCTATACCCTGCTGCGGTTTATGGGCTCCTGTTACTTGGCACCTTAACTGGCACGTTCCTAGCCACCTAGATAACCGATTTTTAAACTTTTTGTAACAGGAGCCAATAAATCGTAACTGAGCAAAACCAGGTCGTGTCTGGGGCCAAGCCGCATCGGTCCGCCAATCAGAAAACAACTCTAGTCAGCCAATTAGAAAACAGCTCTAATCAGCCAATCAGAAAGCAGAAAAAAAAGCTGCGTTATACCCTGCTGCGGTTTATGGGCTCCTGTTACTTGGCCCCTGAACTGGAACGTTCCGAGCCACCAAGATAACCGATTTTTAAAATTTTTTGGAACAGGAGCCCATAAAACGTGACAGAGCAAAACCAGGTCGTGTCTGGGGTCAAGCCGCCTCGGTCCGCCAATCAGAAAACAACTCTAGTCAGCCAATCAGTAAACAGCTCTAGTCAGCCAATCAGAAAGCAGAAAAAAATCTTTGCTATACCCTGCTGCGGTTTATGGGCTCCTGTTACTTAGGCCCTTAACTGGCACGTTCCGAGCAACATAGATAACCTATTTTCAAAATTTTTGTAACAGGAGCCCATAAAACGTGACAGAGCAAAACCAGGTCGCGTCTGGGGCCAAGCCGCCTCGGTCCGCCAATCAGAAAACAACTCTAGTCAGCCAATTAGAAAACAGCTCTAATCAGCCAATCAGAAAGCAGAAAAAAAAGTTGCGTTATACCCTGCTGCGGTTTATGGGCTCCTGTTACTTAGCCCCTTAAGTTGAACGTTCCGAGCCACCTAGATAACCGATTTTCAAAATTTTTGTAACAGGAGCCCATAAATCGTAACTGAGCAAAACCAGGTCGTGTCTTGGCCCAAGCCGCCTCGGTCCGCCAATCAGAAAACAACTCTAGTCAGCCAATTAGAAAACAGCTCTAATCAGCCAATCAGAAAGCAGAAAAAAAAGCTGCATTATACCCTGCTGCGGTTTATGGGCTCCTGTTATTTGGCCCCTTAATTGGCACCTTCTGAGCCACCTAGGTAACCGATTTTTAAAATTTTTGTAACAGGAGCCCATAAAACGTGACAGAGCAAAACCTGGTCGCGTCTGGGGCCAAGCCGCCTCGGTCCGCCAATCAGAAAACAACTCTAGTCAGCCAATTAGAAAACAGCTCTAATCAGCCAATCAGAAAGCAGAAAAAAAAGCTGCGTTATACCCTGCTGCGGTTTATGGGCTCCTGTTACTTGGCCCCTTAACTGGCACGTTCCGCGCCACCTAGATAACTGATTTTTAAAATTTTTGTAACAGGAGCCCATAAATCGTAACTGAGCAAAACCAGGTGGCGCCTGGGGCCAAGCCGCCTCGGTCCGCCAATCAGAAAACAACTCTAGTCAGCCAATTAGAAAACAGCTCTAATCAGCCAATCAGAAAGCAGAAAAAAAAGCTGCGTTATACCCTGCTGCGGTTTATGGGCTCCTGTTACGTGGCCCCTTAACGGGCACGTTCCGCGCCACCTAGATTTCTGATTTTTAAAATTTTTGAAACAGGAGCCCATAAAACGTGACAGAGCAAAACCAGGTCGCCTCTGGGGCCAAGCCGCCTCGGTCCGCCAACCAGAAAACAACTCTAGTCAGCCAATCAGTAAACAGCTCTAGTCAGCCAATCAGAAAGCAGAAAAAAATCTGCGCTATACCCTGCTGCGGTTTATGGGCTCCTGTTACTTGGCCCCTGAACTGGTACGTTCCGAGCCACCTAGATAACTGATTTTTAAATTTTTTTGGAACAGGAGCCCATAAAACGTGACAGAGCAAAACCAGGTCGCGTCTGGGGTCAAGCCGCCTCGGTCCGCCAATCAGAAAATAACTCTAGTCAGCCAATTAGAAAACAACTCTAATCAGCCAATCAGAAAGCAGAAAAAAATCTGCGCTATACCCTGCTGCGGTTTATGGGCTCCTGTTACTTCGCCCCTTAAGTGGCACCTTCCGAGCCACCTAGATAACCGATTTTTAAAATTTTTGTAACAGGAGCCCATAAAACGTGACAGAGCAAAACCAAGTCGCGTCTGGGGCCAAGCCGCCTCGGTCCGCCAATCAGAAAACAACTCTAGTCAGCCAATTAGAAAACAGCTCTAATCAGCCAATCAGAAAGCAGAAAAAAAAGCTGCGTTATACCCTGCTGCGGTTTATGGGCTCCTGTTACTCAGCCCCTTAACTGGAACGTTCCGCGCCACCTAGATAACCGATTTTTAAAATTTTTGTAACAGGAGCCCATGAAGCGTGACAGAGCAAAACCAGGTCGCGTCTGGGGCCAAGCCGCCTCGGTCCGCCAATCAGAAAACAACTCTAGTCAGCCAATCAGTAAACAGCTCTAATCAGCCAATCAGAAAGCAGGAAAAAATCTTTGCTATACCCTGCTGCGGTTTATGGGTACCTGTTACTTAGCCCCTTAACTGGCACGTTCCGAGCCACATAGATAACTGATTTTTAAATTTTTTTGGAACAGGAGCTCATAAAACGTGACAGAGCAAAACCAGGTCGCGTCTGGGGTTAAGCCGCCTCGGTCCGCCAATCAGAAAACAACTCTAGTCAACCAATCAGTAAACAGCTCTAGTCAGCCAATCAGAAAGCAGAAAAAAATCTGCGCTATACCCTGCTGCGGTTTATGGGCTCCTGTTACTTGGTCCCTTAAGTGGCACCTTCCGAGCCACCTAGATAACCGATTTTTAGAATTTTTGTAACAGGAGCCCATAAAACGTGACAGAGCAAAACCAGGTCGCGTCTGGGGCCAAGCCGCCTCGGTCCGCCAATCAGAAAACAACTCTAGTCAGCCAATTAGAAAACAGCTCTAATCAGCCAATCAGAAAGCAGAAAAAAAAGCTGCGTTATACCCTGCTGCGGTTTATGGGCTCCTGTTACTTAGCCCCTTAACTGGAACGTTGCGAGCCACCTAGATGACCGATTTTTAAAATTTTTGTAACAGGAGCCCATAAAACGTGACAGAGCAAAACCAGGTCGCGTCTGGGGCCAAGCCGCCTCGGTCCGCCAATCAGAAAACAACTCTAGTCAGCCAATCAGTAAACAGCTCTAATCAGCCTATCAGAAAGCAGAAAAAAATCTTTGCTATACCCTGCTGCGGTTTATGGGCTCCTGTTACTTAGCCCCTTAACTGGCACGTTCCGAGCCACATAGATAACCGATTTTTAAAATTTTTGTAACAGGAGCCCATAAAACATGACAGAGCAAAACCAGGTCGCGTCTGGGGCCAAGCCGCCTCGGTCCGCCAATCAGAAAACAACTCTAGTCAGCCAATGAGAAAACAGCTCTAATCAGCCAATCAGAAAGCAGAAAAAAAGCTGCGTTATACCCTGCTGCGGTTTATGGGCTCCTGTTACTTAGCCCCTTAAGTGGAACGTTCCGAGCCACCTAGATAACCGATTTTTAAAATTTTTGTAACAGGAGCCCATAAATCGTAACTGAGCAAAACCAGGTCGTGTCTGGGCCCAAGCCGCCTCGGTCCGCCAATCAGAAAACAACTCTAGTCAGCCAATTAGAAAACAGCTCTAATCAGCCAATCAGAAAGCAGAAAAAAAAGCTGCGTTATACCCTGCTGCGGTTTATGGGCTCCTGTTACTTGGCCCCTTAACTGGCACGTTCCGCGCCACCTAGATAACTGATTTTTAAAATTTTTGTAACAGGAGCCCATAAATCGTAACTGAGCAAAACCAGGTCGCGTCTGGGGTCAAGCCGCCTCGGACCGCCAAGCAGAAAACAACTCTAGTCAGCCAATTAGAAAACAGCTCTAATCAGCCAATCAGAAAGCAGAAAAAAAAGGTGCGTTATACCCTGCTGCGGTTTATGGGCTCCTGTTACTTAGCCCCTTAACTGGAACGTTGCGAGCCACCTAGATAACCGATTTTTAAAATTGTTGTAACAGGAGCCCATAAATCGTAACTGAGCAAAACCAGGTCGCGTCTGGGGCCAAGCCGCATCGGTCCGCCAATCAGAAAACAACTCTAGTCAGCCAATCAGTAAACAGCTCTAATCAGCCAATCAGAAAGCAGAAAAAAAAGCTGAGTTATACCCTGCTGCGGTTTATGGGCTCCTGTTACTTAGCCCCTTAACTGGAACGTTCCGAGCCACCTAGATAACCGATTTTTAAAATTTTTGTAACAGGAGCCCATAAAACGTGACAGAGCAAAACCAGGTCGCGTCTGGGGCCAAGCCGCCTCGGTCCGCCAATCAGAAAACAACTCTAGTCAGCCAATCAGTAAACAGATCTAATCAGCCAATCAGAAAGCAGAAAAAAATCTGCGCTATACCCTGCTGCGGTTTATGGGCTCCTGTTACTTAGCCCCTTAACTGGAACATTCCGAGACACCTAGATAACCGATTTTTAAAATTTTTGTAACAGGAGCCCATAAAACGTGACAGAGCAAAACCAGGTCGCGTCTGGGGCCAAGCCGCCTCGGTCCGCCAATCAGAAAACAACTCTAGTCAGCCAATTAGAAAACAGCTATAATCAGCCAATCAGAAAGCAGAAAAAAAGCTGCGTTATACCCTGCTGCGGTTTATGGGCTCCTGTTACTTAGCCCCTTAACTGGAACGTTCCGAACCACCTAGATAACTGATTTTTAAAATTTTTGTAACAGGAGCCCATAAATCGTAACTGAGCAAAACCAGGTCGCGTCTGGGGCCAAGCCGCCTCGGTCCGCCAATCAGAAAACAACTCTAGTCAGCCAATCAGTAAACAGCTCTAGTCAGCCAATCAGAAAGCAGAAAAAAATCTGCGCTATACCCTGCTGCGGTTTATGGGCTCCTGTTACTTGGCCCCTTAACTGGCACGTTCCTAGCCACCTAGATAATCGATTTTTAAACTTTTTGTAACAGGAGCCAATAAATCGTAACTGAGCAAAACCAGGTCGTGTCTGGGGCCAAGCCGCATCGGTCCGCCAATCAGAAAACAACTCTAGTCAGCCAATTAGAAAACAGCTCTAATCAGCCAATCAGAAAGCAGAAAAAAAAGCTGCGTTATACCCTGCTGCGGTTTATGGGCTCCTGTTACTTGGCCCCTGAACTGGCACGTTCCGAGCCACCAAGATAACCGATTTTTAAAATTTTTTGGAACAGGAGCCCATAAAACGTGACAGAGCAAAACCAGGTCGCGTCTGGGGCCAAGCCGCCTCGGTCCGCCAATCAGAAAACAACTCTAGTCAGCCAATTAGAAAACAGCTCTAATCAGCCAATCAGAAAGCAGAAAAAAAAGCTGCGTTATACCCTGCTGCGGTTTATGGGCTCCTGTTACTTAGCCCCTTAAGTTGAACGTTCCGAGCCACCTAGATAACCGATTTTCAAAATTTTTGTAACAGGAGCCCATAAATCGTAACTGAGCAAAACCAGGTCGTGTCTTGACCCAAGCCGCCTCGGTCCGCCAATCAGAAAACAACTCTAGTCAGCCAATTAGAAAACAGCTCTAATCAGCCAATCAGAAAGCAGAAAAAAAAGCTGCATTATAGCCTGCTGCGGTTTATGGGCTCCTGTTATTTGGCCCCTTAATTGGCACCTTCTGAGCCACCTAGGTAACCGATTTTTAAAATTTTTGTAACAGGAGCCCATAAAACGTGACAGAGCAAAACCAGGTCGCGTCTGGGGCCAAGCCGCCTCGGTCCGCCAATCAGAAAACAACTCTAGTCAGCCAATTAGAAAACAGCTCTAATCAGCCAATCAGAAAGCAGAAAAAAATCTTTGCTATACCCTGCTGCGGTTTATGGGCTCCTGTTACTTGGCCCCTTAACTGGCACGTTCCGCGCCACCTAGATAACTGATTTTTAAAATTTTTGTAACAGGAGCCCATAAACCGTAACTGAGCAAAACCAGGTGGCGTCTGGGGCCAAGCCGCCTCGGTCCGCCAATCAGAAAACAACTCTAGTCAGCCAATTACAAAACAGCTCTAATCAGCCAATCAGAAAGCAGAAAAAAAAGCTACGTTATACCCTGCTGCGGTTTATGGGCTCCTGTTACGTGGCCCCTTAACGGGCACGTTCCGCGCCACCTAGATAACTGATTTTTAAAATTTTTGTAACAGGAGCCCATAAATCGTAACTGAGCAAAACCAGGTCGTGTCTTGGCCCAAGCCGCCTCGGTCCCCCAATCAGAAAACAACTCTAGTCAGCCAATTAGAAAACAGCTCTAATCAGCCAATCAGAAAGCAGAAAAAAAAGCTGCATTATAGCCTGCTGCGGTTTATGGGCTCCTGTTATTTGGCCCCTTAATTGGCACCTTCTGAGCCACCTAGGTAACCGATTTTTAAAATTTTTGTAACAGGAGCCCATAAAACGTGACAGAGCAAAACCAGGTCGCGTCTGGGGCCAAGCCGCCTCGGTCCGCCAATCAGAAAACAACTCTAGTCAGCCAATTAGAAAACAGCTCTAATCAGCCAATCAGAAAGCAGAAAAAAATCTTTGCTATACCCTGCTGCGGTTTATGGGCTCCTGTTACTTGGCCCCTTAACTGGCACGTTCCGCGCCACCTAGATAACTGATTTTTAAAATTTTTGTAACAGGAGCCCATAAACCGTAACTGAGCAAAACCAGGTGGCGTCTGGGGCCAAGCCGCCTCGGTCCGCCAATCAGAAAACAACTCTAGTCAGCCAATTAGAAAACAGCTCTAATCAGCCAATCAGAAAGCAGAAAAAAAAGCTACGTTATACCCTGCTGCGGTTTATGGGCTCCTGTTACGTGGCCCCTTAACGGGAACGTTCCGCGCCACCTAGATAACTGATTTTTAAAATTTTTGAAACAGGAGCCCATAAAACGTGACAGAGCAAAACCAGGTCGCGTCTGGGGCCAAGCCGCCTCGGTCCGCCAACCAGAAAACAAATCTAGTCAGCCAATCAGTAAACAGCTCTAGTCAGCCAATCAGAAAGCAGAAAAAAATCTGCGCTATACCCTGCTGCGGTTTATGGGCTCCTGTTACTTGGCCCCTGAACTGGTACGTTCCGAGCCACCTAGATAACTGATTTTTAAATTTTTTTGGAACAGGAGCCCATAAAACGTGACAGAGCAAAACCAGGTCGCGTCTGGGGTCAAGCCGCCTCGGTCCGCCAATCAGAAAACAACTCTAGTCAACCAATCAGTAAACAGCTCTACTCAGCCAATCAGAAAGCAGAAAAAAATCTGCGCTATACCCTGATGCGGTTTATGGGCTCCTGTTACTTGGCCCCTTAAGTGGCACCTTCCGAGCCACCTAGATAACCGATTTTTAAAATTTTTGTAACAGGAGCCCATAAATCGTAACTGAGCAAAACCAGGTCGTGTCTGGGCCCAAGCCGCCTCGGTTCGCCAATCAGAAAATAACTCTAGTCAGCCAATTAGAAAACAGCTCTAATCAGCCAATCAGAAAGCAGAAAAAAATCTGCGCTATACCCTGCTGCGGTTTATGGGCTCCTGTTACTTCGCTCCTTAAGTGGCACCTTCCGAGCCACCTAGATAACCGATTTTTAAAATTTTTGTAACAGGAGCCCATAAAACGTGACAGAGCAAAACCAGGTCGCGTCTGGGGCCAAGCCGCCTCGGTCCGCCAATCAGAAAACAACTCTAGTCAGCCAATTAGAAAACAGCTCTAATCAGCCAATCAGAAAGCAGAAAAAAAAGCTGCGTTATACCCTGCTGCGGTTTATGGGCTCCTGTTACTTAGCCCCTTAACTGGAACGTTCCGAGCCACCTAGATAACCGATTTTTAAAATTTTTGTAACAGGAGCCCATAAAGCGTGACAGAGCAAAACCAGGTCGCGTCTGGGGTTAAGCCGCCTCGGTCCGCCAATCAGAAAACAACTCTAGTCAGCCAATCAGTAAACAGCTCTAATCAGCCAATCAGAAAGCAGGAAAAAATCTTTGCTATACCCTGCTGCGGTTTATGGGTACCTGTTACTTAGCCCCTTAACTGGCACGTTCCGAGCCACATAGATAACTGATTTTTAAATTTTTTTGGAACAGGAGCTCATAAAACGTGACAGAGCAAAACCAGGTCGCGTCTGGGGTTAAGCCGCCTCGGTCCGCCAATCAGAAAACAACTCTAGTCAACCAATCAGTAAACAGCTCTAGTCAGCCAATCAGAAAGCAGAAAAAAATCTGCGCTATACCCTGCTGCGGTTTATGGGCTCCTGTTACTTGGTCCCTTAAGTGGCACCTTCCGAGCCACCTAGATAACCGATTTTTAAAATTTTTGTAACAGGAGCCCATAAAACGTGACAGAGCAAAACCAGGTCGCGTCTGGGGCCAAGCCGCCTCGGTCCGCCAATCAGAAAACAACTCTAGTCAGCCAATTAGAAAACAGCTCTAATCAGCCTATCAGAAAGCAGAAAAAAATCTTTGCTATACCCTGCTGCGGTTTATGGGCTCCTGTTACTTAGCCCCTTAACTGGCACGTTCCGAGCCACATAGATAACCGATTTTTAAAATTTTTGTAACAGGAGCCCATAAAACATGACAGAGCAAAACCAGGTCGCGTCTGGGGCCAAGCCGCCTCGGTCCGCCAATCAGAAAACAACTCTAGTCAGCCAATTAGAAAACAGCTCTAATCAGCCAATCAGAAAGCAGAAAAAAAAGCTGCGTTATACCCTGCTGCGGTTTATGGGCTCCTGTTACTTAGCCCCTTAAGTGGAACGTTCCGAGCCACCTAGATAACCGATTTTTAAAATTTTTGTAACAGGAGCCCATAAATCCTAACTGAGCAAAACCAGGTCGTGTCTGGGCCCAAGCCGCCTCGGTCCGCCAATCAGAAAACAACTCTAGTCAGCCAATTAGAAAACAGCTCTAATCAGCCAATCAGAAAGCAGAAAAAAAAGCTGCGTTATACCCTGCTGCGGTTTATGGGCTCCTGTTACTTGGCCCCTTAACTGGCACGTTCCGCGCCACCTAGATAACTGATTTTTAAAATTTTTGTAACAGGAGCCCATAAATCGAAACTGAGCAAAACCAGGTCGCGTCTGGGGCCAAGCCGCCTCGGAACGCCAAGCAGAAAACAACTCTGGTCAGCCAATTAGAAAACAGCTCTAATCAGCCAATCAGAAAGCAGAAAAAAAAGCTGCGTTATACCTTGCTGCGGTTTATGGGCTCCTGTTACTTAGCCCCTTAACTGGAACGTTGCGAGCCACCTAGATAACCGATTTTTAAAATTGTTGTAACAGGAGCCCATAAAACGTGACAGAGCAAAACCAGGTCGCGTCTGGGGCCAAGCCGCCTCGGTCCGCCAATCAGAAAACAACTCTAGTCAGCCAATCAGTAAACAGCTCTAATCAGCCAATCAGAAAGCAGAAAAAAAAGCTGAGTTATACCCTGCTGCGGTTTATGGGCTCCTGTTACTTAGCCCCTTAACTGGAACGTTCCGAGCCACCTAGATAACCGATTTTTAAAATTTTTGTAACAGGAGCCCATAAAATGTGGCAGAGCAAAACCAGGTCGCGTCTGGGGCCAAGTCGCCTCGGTCCGCCAATCAACTCTAGTCAGCCAATCAGTAAACAGCTCTAGTCAGCCCATCAGAAAGCAGAAAAAAATCTGCGCTATACCCTGCGGCGGTTTATGGGCTCCTGTTACTTAGCCCCTTAACTGGCACGTTCCGAGCCACATAGATAACCGATTTTTAAAATTTTTGTAACAGGAGCCCATAAAACGTGACAGAGCAAAACCAGGTCGCGTCTGGGGCCAAGCCGCCTCGGTCCGCCAATCAGAAAACAACTCTAGTCAGCCAATTAGAAAACAGCTCTAATCAGCCAACCAGAAAGCAGAAAAAAAAGCTGCGTTATACCCTGCTGCTGTTTATGGGCTCCTGTTACTTGGCCCCTTAACTGGCATGTTCCGCGCCACCTAGATAACTGATTTTTAAAATTTTTGTAACAGGAGCCCATAAATCGTAACTGAGCAAAACCAGGTCGCGTCTGGGGCCAAGCCGCCTCGGTCCGCCAATCAGAAAACAACTGTAGTCAACCAATTAGAAACAGCTCTAATCAGCCAATCAGAAAGCAGAAAAAAAAGCTGCGTTATACTCTGCTGCGGTTTATGGGCTCCTGTTACTTGGCCCCTTAACTGGCACGTTCCGATCCACCTAGATAACCGATTTTTAAAATGTCAAATGTCAAATGTCAAATGTCAAATGTCAAATGTCAAATGTCAAATGTCAAATGTCAAATGTCAAATGTCAAATGTCAAATGTCAAATGTCAAATGTCAAATGTCAAATGTCAAATGTCAAATGTCAAATGTCAAATGTCAAATGTCAAATGTCAAATGTCAAATGTCAAATGTCAAATGTCAAATGTCAAATGTCAAATGTCAAATGTCAAATGTCAAATGTCAAATGTAAAATGTAAAATGTAAAATGTAAAATGTAAAATGTAAAATGTAAAATGTAAAATGTAAAATGTAAAATGTAAAATGTAAAATGTAAAATGTAAAATGTAAAATGTAAAATGTCAAATGTAAAATGTCAAATGTCAAATGTAAAATGTAAAATGTAAAATGTCAGTCAAATGTCAAATGTCAAATGTCAAATGTCAAATGTCAAATGTCAAATGTCAAATGTCAAATGTCAAATGTCAAATGTCAAATGTCAAATGTCAAATGTCAAATGTCAAATGTCAAATGTCAAATGTCAAATGTCAAATGTCAAATGTCAAATGTCAAATGTCAAATGTCAAATGTCAAATGTCAAATGTCAAATGTCAAATGTCAAATGTCAAATGTCAAATGTCAAATGTCAAATGTCAAATGTCAAATGTCAAATGTCAAATGTCAAATGTCAAATGTCAAATGTCAAATGTCAAATGTCATATGTCAAATGTCAAATGTCAAATGTCAAATGTCAAATGTCAAATGTCAAATGTCAAATGTCAAATGTCAAATGTCAAATGTCAAATGTCAAATGTCAAATGTCAAATGTCAAATGTCAAATGTCAAATGTCAAATGTCAAATGTCAAATGTCAAATGTCAAATGTCATATGTAAAATGTAAAATGTAAAATGTAAAATGTAAAATGTAAAATGTAAAATGTAAAATGTAAAATGTAAAATGTAAAATGTAAAATGTAAAATGTAAAATGTAAAATGTAAAATGTAAAATGTAAAATGTAAAATGTAAAATGTAAAATGTAAAATGTAAAATGTAAAATGTAAAATGTAAAATGTAAAATGTAAAATGTAAAATGTAAAATGTAAAATGTAAAATGTAAAATGTAAAATGTAAAATGTAAAATGTAAAATGTAAAATGTAAAATGTAAAATGTCAAATGTCAAATGTCAAATGTCAAATGTCAAATGTCAAATGTCAAATGTCAAATGTCAAATGTCAAATGTCAAATGTCAAATGTCAAATGTCAAATGTAAAATGTAAAATGTAAAATGTCAAATGTAAAATGTAAATGTCAAATGTCAAATGTCAAATGTCAAATGTCAAATGTCAAATGTCAAATGTCAAATGTCAAATGTCAAATGTCAAATGTCAAATGTCAAATGTCAAATGTCAAATGTCAAATGTCAAATGTCAAATGTCAAATGTCAAATGTCAAATGTCAAATGTCAAATGTCAAATGTCAAATGTCAAATGTCAAATGTCAAATGTCAAATGTCAAATGTCAAATGTCAAATGTCAAATGTCAAATGTCAAATGTCAAATGTCAAATGTCAAATGTCAAATGTCAAATGTCAAATGTCAAATGTCAAATGTCAAATGTCAAATGTCAAATGTCAAATGTCAAATGTAAAATGTAAAATGTAAAATGTAAAATGTGAAATGTAAAATGTAAAATGTAAAATGTAAAATGTCAAATGTCAAATGTCAAATGTCAAATGTCAAATGTCAAATGTCAAATGTCAAATGTCAAATGTCAAATGTCAAATGTCAAATGTCAAATGTCAAATGTCAAATGTCAAATGTCATATGTAAAATGTAAAATGTAAAATGTAAAATGTAAAATGTAAAATGTAAAATGTAAAATGTAAAATGTAAAATGTAAAATGTAAAATGTAAAATGTAAAATGTAAAATGTAAAATGTAAAATGTAAAATGTAAAATGTAAAATGTAAAATGTAAAATGTAAAATGTAAAATGTAAAATGTAAAATGTCAAATGTCAAATGTCAAATGTCAAATGTCAAATGTCAAATGTCAAATGTCAAATGTCAAATGTAAAATGTAAAATGTAAAATGTAAAATGTAAAATGTAAAATGTAAAATGTAAAATGTAAAATGTAAAATGTAAAATGTAAAATGTAAAATGTAAAATGTAAAATGTAAAATGTAAAATGTAAAATGTAAAATGTAAATGTCAAATGTCAAATGTCAAATGTCAAATGTCAAATGTCAAATGTCAAATGTCAAATGTCAAATGTCAAATGTCAAATGTCAAATGTCAAATGTCAAATGTCAAATGTCAAATGTCAAATGTCAAATGTCAAATGTCAAATGTCAAATGTCAAATGTCAAATGTCAAATGTCAAATGTCAAATGTCAAATGTCAAATGTCAAATGTCAAATGTCAAATGTCAAATGTCAAATGTCAAATGTCAAATGTCAAATGTCAAATGTCAAATGTCAAATGTCAAATGTCAAATGTCAAATGTCAAATGTCAAATGTCAAATGTCAAATGTCAAATGTCAAATGTCAAATGTCAAATGTCAAATGTCAAATGTCAAATGTCAAATGTCAAATGTCAAATGTCAAATGTCAAATGTCAAATGTCAAATGTCAAATGTCAAATGTCAAATGTAAAATGTAAAATGTAAAATGTAAAATGTAAAATGTAAAATGTAAAATGTAAAATGTAAAATGTAAAATGTAAAATGTAAAATGTAAAATGTAAAATGTAAAATGTAAAATGTAAAATGTAAAATGTAAAATGTAAAATGTAAAATGTAAAATGTAAAATGTAAAATGTAAAATGTAAAATGTAAAATGTAAAATGTAAAATGTAAAATGTAAAATGTAAAATGTAAAATGTAAAATGTAAAATGTAAAATGTAAAATGTAAAATGTAAAATGTAAAATGTAAAATGTTAAATGTCAAATGTAAAATGTCAAATGTAAAATGTAAAATGTAAAATGTAAAATGTAAAATGTAAAATGTAAAATGTAAAATGTGAAATGTAAAATGTGAAATGTGAAATGTAAAATGTCAAATGTGAAATGTGAAATGTAAATTGTCAAATGTCAAATGTCAAATGTCAAATGTCAAATGTCAAATGTCAAATGTCAAATGTCAAATGTCAAATGTAAAATGTAAAATGTCAAATGTCAAATGTCAAATGTCAAATGTCAAATGTCAAATGTCAAATGTCAAATGTCAAATGTCAAATGTCAAATGTCAAATGTCAAATGTCAAATGTCAAATGTCAAATGTCAAATGTCAAATGTCAAATGTCAAATGTCAAATGTCAAATGTCAAATGTCAAATATCAAATGTCAAATATCAAATGTCAAATGTAAAATGTAAAATGTAAAATGTAAAATGTCAAATGTAAAATGTGTAATGTGAAATGTAAAATGTCAAATGTGAAATGTGAAATGTAAAATGTCAAATGTCAAATGTCAAATGTCAAATGTCAAATGTCAAATGTCAAATGTCAAATGTCAAATGTAAAATGTAAAATGTCAAATGTCAAATGTCAAATGTCAAATGTCAAATGTCAAATGTCAAATGTCAAATGTCAAATGTCAAATGTCAAATGTCAAATGTCAAATGTCAAATGTCAAATGTCAAATGTCAAATGTCAAATGTCAAATGTCAAATGTCAAATGTCAAATGTCAAATGTCAAATGTCAAATGTCAAATATCAAATGTCAAATATCAAATGTCAAATGTAAAATGTAAAATGTAAAATGTAAAATGTCAAATGTAAAATGTAAAATGTAAAATGTAAAATGTAAAATGTAAAATGTAAAATGTAAAATGTAAAATGTAAAATGTAAAATGTAAAATGTAAAATGTAAAATGTAAAATGTAAAATGTAAAATGTAAAATGTAAAATGTAAAATGTAAAATGTAAAATGTAAAATGTAAAATGTAAAATGTAAAATGTAAAATGTAAAATGTAAAATGTAAAATGTAAAATGTAAAATGTAAAATGTAAAATGTAAAATGTAAAATGTAAAATGTAAAATGTAAAATGTAAAATGTAAAATGTAAAATGTAAAATGTAAAATGTAAAATGTAAAATGTAAAATGTAAAATGTAAAATGTCAAATGTCAAATGTCAAATGTCAAATGTCAAATGTAAAATGTAAAATGTAAATGTCAAATGTCAAATGTCAAATGTCAAATGTCAAATGTCAAATGTCAAATGTCAAATGTCAAATGTCAAATGTCAAATGTCAAATGTCAAATGTCAAATGTCAAATGTCAAATGTCAAATGTCAAATGTAAAATGTAAAATGTAAAATGTAAAATGTAAAATGTAAAATGTAAAATGTAAAATGTAAAATGTAAAATGTAAAATGTAAAATGTAAAATGTAAAATGTAAAATGTAAAATGTAAAATGTAAAATGTCAAATGTCAAATGTCAAATGTCAAATGTCAAATGTCAAATGTCAAATGTCAAATGTCAAATGTAAAATGTAAAATGTAAAATGTAAAATGTAAAATGTAAAATGTAAAATGTAAAATGTAAAATGTAAAATGTAAAATGTAAAATGTAAAATGTAAAATGTCAAATGTCAAATGTCAAATGTCAAATGTCAAATGTCAAATGTCAAATGTCAAATGTCAAATGTCAAATGTCAAATGTCAAATGTCAAATGTCAAATGTCAAATGTCAAATGTCAAATGTCAAATGTCAAATGTCAAATGTCAAATGTCAAATGTCAAATGTCAAATGTCAAATGTCAAATGTCAAATGTCAAATGTCAAATGTCAAATGTCAAATGTCAAATGTCAAATGTCAAATGTCAAATGTCAAATGTCAAATGTCAAATGTCAAATGTCAAATGTCAAATGTCAAATGTCAAATGTCAAATGTCAAATGTCAAATGTAAAATGTAAAATGTAAAATGTAAAATGTAAAATGTAAAATGTAAAATGTAAAATGTCAAATGTAAAATGTCAAATGTAAAATGTCAAATGTAAAATGTCAAATGTAAAATGTAAAATGTAAAATGTAAAATGTAAAATGTAAAATGTAAAATGTAAAATGTAAAATGTAAAATGTAAAATGTAAAATGTAAAATGTAAAATGTAAAATGTAAAATGTAAAATGTAAAATGTAAAATGTAAAATGTAAAATGTAAAATGTAAAATGTAAAATGTAAAATGTAAAATGTAAAATGTAAAATGTCAAATGTCAAATGTCAAATGTCAAATGTCAAATGTAAAATGTAAAATGTAAAATGTAAAATGTAAAATGTAAAATGTAAAATGTAAAATGTAAAATGTAAAATGTAAAATGTAAAATGTAAAATGTAAAATGTAAAATGTAAAATGTAAAATGTAAAATGTAAAATGTAAAATGTAAAATGTAAAATGTAAAATGTAAAATGTAAAATGTAAAATGTCAAATGTCAAATGTCAAATGTCAAATGTCAAATGTAAAATGTAAAATGAAAATGTAAAATGTAAAATGTAAAATGTGAAATGTGAAATGTAAAATGTGAAATGTGAAATGTAAAATGTCAAATGTCAAATGTCAAATGTCAAATGTCAAATGTCAAATGTCAAATGTCAAATGTCAAATGTCAAATGTCATATGTAAAATGTAAAATGTAAAATGTAAAATGTAAAATGTAAAATGTAAAATGTAAAATGTAAAATGTAAAATGTAAAATGTAAAATGTAAAATGTAAAATGTAAAATGTAAAATGTAAAATGTAAAATGTAAAATGTAAAATGTAAAATGTAAAATGTAAAATGTAAAATGTAAAATGTAAAATGTAAAATGTAAAATGTAAAATGTAAAATGTAAAATGTAAAATGTAAAATGTAAAATGTAAAATGTAAAATGTAAAATGTAAAATGTAAAATGTAAAATGTAAAATGTAAAATGTAAAATGTAAAATGTAAAATGTAAAATGTAAAATGTAAAATGTAAAATGTAAAATGTCAAATGTCAAATGTCAAATGTCAAATGTCAAATGTCAAATGTCAAATGTCAAATGTCAAATGTCAAATGTAAAATGTAAAATGTAAAATGTAAAATGTAAAATGTAAAATGTAAAATGTCAAATGTAAAATGTCAAATGTCAAATGTCAAATGTCAAATGTCAAATGTCAAATGTCAAATGTCAAATGTCAAATGTCAAATGTCAAATGTCAAATGTCAAATGTCAAATGTCAAATGTCAAATGTCAAATGTCAAATGTCAAATGTCAAATGTCAAATGTCAAATGTCAAATGTCAAATGTCAAATGTCAAATGTCAAATGTCAAATGTCAAATGTCAAATGTCAAATGTCAAATGTCAAATGTCAAATGTAAAATGAAAAATGTAAAATGAAAAATGAAAAATGTCAAATGTCAAATGTCAAATGTCAAATGTCAAATGTCAAATGTCAAATGTCAAATGTCAAATGTCAAATGTCAAATGTCAAATGTCAAATATCAAATGTCAAATGTCAAATGTCAAATGTCAAATGTCAAATGTCAAATGTCAAATGTCAAATGTAAAATGTAAAATGTAAAATGTAAAATGTAAAATGTAAAATGTAAAATGTAAAATGTAAAATGTAAAATGTAAAATGTAAAATGTAAAATGTAAAATGTAAAATGTAAAATGTAAAATGTAAAATGTAAAATGTAAAATGTAAAATGTAAAATGTAAAATGTAAAATGTAAAATGTAAAATGTAAAATGTAAAATGTAAAATGTAAAATGTAAAATGTAAAATGTAAAATGTAAAATGTAAAATGTAAAATGTAAAATGTAAAATGTAAAATGTAAAATGTAAAATGTAAAATGTAAAATGTAAAATGTAAAATGTAAAATGTAAAATGTCAAATGTCAAATGTAAAATGTAAAATGTAAAATGAAAATGTAAAATGTAAAATGTAAAATGTGAAATGTGAAATGTAAAATGTGAAATGTGAAATGTAAAATGTCAAATGTCAAATGTCAAATGTCAAATGTCAAATGTCAAATGTCAAATGTCAAATGTCAAATGTCAAATGTCAAATGTCAAATGTCAAATGTCAAATGTCATATGTAAAATGTAAAATGTAAAATGTAAAATGTAAAATGTAAAATGTAAAATGTAAAATGTAAAATGTAAAATGTAAAATGTAAAATGTAAAATGTAAAATGTAAAATGTAAAATGTAAAATGTAAAATGTAAAATGTAAAATGTAAAATGTAAAATGTAAAATGTAAAATGTAAAATGTAAAATGTAAAATGTAAAATGTAAAATGTAAAATGTAAAATGTAAAATGTAAAATGTAAAATGTAAAATGTAAAATGTAAAATGTAAAATGTAAAATGTAAAATGTAAAATGTAAAATGTAAAATGTAAAATGTAAAATGTAAAATGTAAAATGTAAAATGTAAAATGTAAAATGTAAAATGTAAAATGTAAAATGTAAAATGTAAAATGTAAAATGTAAAATGTCAAATGTCAAATGTCAAATGTCAAATGTCAAATGTCAAATGTCAAATGTCAAATGTAAAATGTAAATGTCAAATGTCAAATGTCAAATGTCAAATGTCAAATGTCAAATGTCAAATGTCAAATGTCAAATGTCAAATGTCAAATGTCAAATGTCAAATGTCAAATGTCAAATGTCAAATGTCAAATGTCAAATGTCAAATGTCAAATGTCAAATGTCAAATGTCAAATGTCAAATGTCAAATGTCAAATGTCAAATGTCAAATGTCAAATGTCAAATGTCAAATGTCAAATGTCAAATGTCAAATGTCAAATGTCAAATGTCAAATGTCAAATGTCAAATGTCAAATGTCAAATGTCAAATGTCAAATGTCAAATGTCAAATGTCAAATGTCAAATGTCAAATGTCAAATGTCAAATGTCAAATGTCAAATGTCAAATGTCAAATGTCAAATGTCAAATGTCAAATGTCAAATGTCAAATGTCAAATGTCAAATGTCAAATGTCAAATGTCAAATGTCAAATGTCAAATGTCAAATGTCAAATGTCAAATGTCAAATGTCAAATGTCAAATGTCAAATGTCAAATGTCAAATGTCAAATGTCAAATGTCAAATGTCAAATGTAAAATGTAAAATGTAAAATGTAAAATGTAAAATGTAAAATGTAAAATGTAAAATGTAAAATGTAAAATGTAAAATGTAAAATGTAAAATGTAAAATGTAAAATGTAAAATGTAAAATGTAAAATGTAAAATGTAAAATGTAAAATGTAAAATGTAAAATGTAAAATGTAAAATGTAAAATGTAAAATGTAAAATGTAAAATGTAAAATGTAAAATGTAAAATGTAAAATGTAAAATGTAAAATGTAAAATGTAAAATGTAAAATGTAAAATGTAAAATGTAAAATGTAAAATGTAAAATGTAAAATGTAAAATGTAAAATGTAAAATGTAAAATGTAAAATGTAAAATGTAAAATGTAAAATGTAAAATGTAAAATGTAAAATGTAAAATGTAAAATGTAAAATGTCAAATGTCAAATGTCAAATGTCAAATGTCAAATGTCAAATGTCAAATGTCAAATGTCAAATGTAAAATGTAAATGTCAAATGTCAAATGTCAAATGTCAAATGTCAAATGTCAAATGTCAAATGTCAAATGTCAAATGTCAAATGTCAAATGTCAAATGTCAAATGTCAAATGTCAAATGTCAAATGTCAAATGTCAAATGTCAAATGTCAAATGTCAAATGTCAAATGTCAAATGTCAAATGTCAAATGTAAAATGTAAAATGTAAAATGTAAAATGTAAAATGTAAAATGTAAAATGTAAAATGTAAAATGTAAAATGTAAAATGTAAAATGTAAAATGTAAAATGTAAAATGTAAAATGTAAAATGTAAAATGTAAAATGTAAAATGTAAAATGTAAAATGTAAAATGTAAAATGTAAAATGTAAAATGTAAAATGTAAAATGTCAAATGTAAAATGTAAAATGTAAAATGTAAAATGTAAAATGTAAAATGTAAAATGTAAAATGTAAAATGTAAAATGTAAAATGTAAAATGTAAAATGTAAAATGTAAAATGTAAAATGTAAAATGTAAAATGTAAAATGTAAAATGTAAAATGTAAAATGTAAAATGTAAAATGTAAAATGTAAAATGTAAAATGTAAAATGTAAAATGTAAAATGTAAAATGTAAAATGTAAAATGTAAAATGTAAAATGTAAAATGTAAAATGTAAAATGTAAAATGTAAAATGTAAAATGTAAAATGTAAAATGTAAAATGTAAAATGTCAAATGTAAAATGTCAAATGTAAAATGTAAAATGTAAAATGTAAAATGTAAAATGTAAAATGTAAAATGTAAAATGTCAAATGTAAAATGTCAAATGTAAAATGTAAAATGTAAAATGTAAAATGTAAAATGTAAAATGTAAAATGTAAAATGTAAAATGTAAAATGTAAAATGTAAAATGTAAAATGTAAAATGTAAAATGTAAAATGTGAAATGTGAAATGTAAAATGTCAAATGTCAAATGTCAAATGTCAAATGTCAAATGTCAAATGTCAAATGTCAAATGTCAAATGTCAAATGTAAAATGTCAAATGTAAAATGTCAAATGTAAAATGTAAAATGTAAAATGTAAAATGTAAAATGTAAAATGTAAAATGTAAAATGTAAAATGTAAAATGTAAAATGTAAAATGTAAAATGTAAAATGTAAAATGTAAAATGTAAAATGTAAAATGTAAAATGTAAAATGTAAAATGTAAAATGTAAAATGTAAAATGTAAAATGTAAAATGTAAAATGTAAAATGTAAAATGTAAAATGTAAAATGTAAAATGTAAAATGTAAAATGTAAAATGTAAAATGTAAAATGTAAAATGTAAAATGTAAAATGTAAAATGTAAAATGTAAAATGTAAAATGTAAAATGTAAAATGTAAAATGTAAAATGTAAAATGTAAAATGTAAAATGTAAAATGTAAAATGTAAAATGTAAAATGTAAAATGTAAAATGTAAAATGTAAAATGTAAAATGTAAAATGTAAAATGTAAAATGTAAAATGTAAAATGTAAAATGTAAAATGTAAAATGTAAAATGTAAAATGTAAAATGTAAAATGTAAAATGTAAAATGTAAAATGTAAAATGTAAAATGTAAAATGTAAAATGTAAAATGTAAAATGTAAAATGTAAAATGTAAAATGTAAAATGTAAAATGTCAAATGTCAAATATCAAATGTCAAATGTCAAATGTCAAATGTCAAATGTCAAATGTCAAATGTCAAATGTAAAATGTCAAATGTAAAATGTCAAATGTCAAATGTCAAATGTAAAATGTAAATGTCAAATGTCAAATGTCAAATGTCAAATGTCAAATGTCAAATGTCAAATGTCAAATGTCAAATGTCAAATGTCAAATGTCAAATGTCAAATGTCAAATGTCAAATGTCAAATGTCAAATGTCAAATGTCAAATGTCAAATGTCAAATGTCAAATGTCAAATGTCAAATGTCAAATGTCAAATGTCAAATGTCAAATGTCAAATGTCAAATGTAAAATGTAAAATGTAAAATGTAAAATGTGAAATGTAAAATGTAAAATGTAAAATGTAAAATGTAAAATGTAAAATGTAAAATGTAAAATGTAAAATGTAAAATGTAAAATGTAAAATGTAAAATGTAAAATGTAAAATGTAAAATGTAAAATGTAAAATGTAAAATGTAAAATGTAAAATGTAAAATGTAAAATGTAAAATGTAAAATGTAAAATGTAAAATGTAAAATGTAAAATGTAAAATGTAAAATGTAAAATGTAAAATGTAAAATGTAAAATGTAAAATGTAAAATGTAAAATGTAAAATGTAAAATGTAAAATGTAAAATGTAAAATGTAAAATGTAAAATGTAAAATGTAAAATGTAAAATGTAAAATGTAAAATGTAAAATGTAAAATGTAAAATGTAAAATGTAAAATGTAAAATGTAAAATGTAAAATGTAAAATGTAAAATGTAAAATGTAAAATGTAAAATGTAAAATGTAAAATGTAAAATGTAAAATGTAAAATGTAAAATGTAAAATGTAAAATGTAAAATGTAAAATGTAAAATGTAAAATGTAAAATGTAAAATGTAAAATGTAAAATGTAAAATGTAAAATGTAAAATGTAAAATGTAAAATGTAAAATGTAAAATGTAAAATGTAAAATGTAAAATGTAAAATGTAAAATGTAAAATGTAAAATGTAAAATGTAAAATGTAAAATGTAAAATGTAAAATGTAAAATGTAAAATGTAAAATGTAAAATGTAAAATGTAAAATGTAAAATGTAAAATGTAAAATGTAAAATGTAAAATGTAAAATGTAAAATGTAAAATGTAAAATGTAAAATGTAAAATGTAAAATGTAAAATGTAAAATGTAAAATGTAAAATGTAAAATGTAAAATGTAAAATGTAAAATGTAAAATGTAAAATGTAAAATGTAAAATGTAAAATGTAAAATGTAAAATGTAAAATGTAAAATGTAAAATGTAAAATGTAAAATGTAAAATGTAAAATATAAAATGTAAAATGTAAAATGTAAAATGTAAAATGTAAAATGTAAAATGTAAAATGTAAAATGTAAAATGTAAAATGTAAAATGTAAAATGTAAAATGTAAAATGTAAAATGTAAAATGTAAAATGTAAAATGTAAAATGTAAAATGTAAAATGTAAAATGTAAAATGTAAAATGTAAATGTAAAATGTAAATGTCAAATGTCAAATGTCAAATGTCAAATGTCAAATGTCAAATGTCAAATGTCAAATGTCAAATGTCAAATGTCAAATGTCAAATGTCAAATGTCAAATGTCAAATGTCAAATGTCAAATGTCAAATGTCAAATGTCAAATGTCAAATGTCAAATGTCAAATGTCAAATGTCAAATGTCAAATGTCAAATGTCAAATGTCAAATGTAAAATGTAAAATGTAAAATGTAAAATGTAAAATGTAAAATGTAAAATGTAAAATGTAAAATGTAAAATGTAAAATGTCAAATGTCAAATGTCAAATGTCAAATGTCAAATGTCAAATGTCAAATGTCAAATGTCAAATGTCAAATGTCAAATGTCAAATGTCAAATGTCAAATGTAAAATGTAAAATGTAAAATGTAAAATGTAAAATGTAAAATGTAAAATGTAAAATGTAAAATGTAAAATGTAAAATGTAAAATGTAAAATGTAAAATGTAAAATGTAAAATGTAAAATGTAAAATGTAAAATGTAAAATGTAAAATGTAAAATGTAAAATGTAAAATGTAAAATGTAAAATGTAAAATGTAAAATGTAAAATGTAAAATGTAAAATGTAAAATGTAAAATGGTCAAATGTCAAATGTCAAATGTAAATGTAAAATGTAAAATGTAAAATGTAAAATGTAAAATGTAAAATGTAAAATGTAAAATGTAAAATGTAAAATGTAAAATGTAAAATGTAAAATGTAAAATGTAAAATGTAAAATGTAAAATGTAAAATGTAAAATGTAAAATGTAAAATGTAAAATGTAAAATGTAAAATGTAAAATGTAAAATGTAAAATGTAAAATGTAAAATGTAAAATGTAAAATGTAAAATGTAAAATGTAAAATGTAAAATGTAAAATGTAAAATGTAAAATGTAAAATGTAAAATGTAAAATGTAAAATGTAAAATGTAAAATGTAAAATGTAAAATGTAAAATGTAAAATGTAAAATGTAAAATGTAAAATGTAAAATGTAAAATGTAAAATGTAAAATGTAAAATGTAAAATGTAAAATGTAAAATGTAAAATGTAAAATGTAAAATGTAAAATGTAAAATGTAAAATGTAAAATGTAAAATGTAAAATGTAAAATGTAAAATGTAAAATGTAAAATGTAAAATGTAAAATGTAAAATGTAAAATGTAAAATGTAAAATGTAAAATGTAAAATGTAAAATGTAAAATGTAAAATGTAAAATGTAAAATGTAAAATGTAAAATGTAAAATGTAAAATGTAAAATGTAAAATGTAAAATGTAAAATGTAAAATGTAAAATGTAAAATGTAAAATGTAAAATGTAAAATGTAAAATGTAAAATGTAAAATGTAAAATGTAAAATGTAAAATGTAAAATGTAAAATGTAAAATGTAAAATGTAAAATGTAAAATGTAAAATGTAAAATGTAAAATGTAAAATGTAAAATGTAAAATGTAAAATGTAAAATGTAAAATGTAAAATGTAAAATGTAAAATGTAAAATGTAAAATGTAAAATGTAAAATGTAAAATGTAAAATGTAAAATGTAAAATGTAAAATGTAAAATGTAAAATGTAAAATGTAAAATGTAAAATGTAAAATGTAAAATGTAAAATGTAAAATGTAAAATGTAAAATGTAAAATGTAAAATGTAAAATGTAAAATGTAAAATGTAAAATGTAAAATGTAAAATGTAAAATGTAAAATGTAAAATGTAAAATGTAAAATGTAAAATGTAAAATGTAAAATGTAAAATGTAAAATGTAAAATGTAAAATGTAAAATGTAAAATGTAAAATGTAAAATGTAAAATGTAAAATGTAAAATGTAAAATGTAAAATGTAAAATGTAAAATGTAAAATGTAAAATGTAAAATGTAAAATGTAAAATGTAAAATGTAAAATGTAAAATGTAAAATGTAAAATGTAAAATGTAAAATGTAAAATGTAAAATGTAAAATGTAAAATGTAAAATGTAAAATGTAAAATGTAAAATGTAAAATGTAAAATGTAAAATGTAAAATGTAAAATGTAAAATGTAAAATGTAAAATGTAAAATGTAAAATGTAAAATGTAAAATGTAAAATGTAAAATGTAAAATGTAAAATGTAAAATGTAAAATGTAAAATGTAAAATGTAAAATGTAAAATGTAAAATGTAAAATGTAAAATGTAAAATGTAAAATGTAAAATGTAAAATGTAAAATGTAAAATGTAAAATGTAAAATGTAAAATGTAAAATGTAAAATGTAAAATGTAAAATGTAAAATGTAAAATGTAAAATGTAAAATGTAAAATGTAAAATGTAAAATGTAAAATGTAAAATGTAAAATGTAAAATGTAAAATGTAAAATGTAAAATGTAAAATGTAAAATGTAAAATGTAAAATGTAAAATGTAAAATGTAAAATGTAAAATGTAAAATGTAAAATGTAAAATGTAAAATGTAAAATGTAAAATGTAAAATGTAAAATGTAAAATGTAAAATGTAAAATGTAAAATGTAAAATGTAAAATGTAAAATGTAAAATGTAAAATGTAAAATGTAAAATGTAAAATGTAAAATGTAAAATGTAAAATGTAAAATGTAAAATGTAAAATGTAAAATGTAAAATGTAAAATGTAAAATGTAAAATGTAAAATGTAAAATGTAAAATGTAAAATGTAAAATGTAAAATGTAAAATGTAAAATGTAAAATGTAAAATGTAAAATGTAAAATGTAAAATGTAAAATGTAAAATGTAAAATGTAAAATGTAAAATGTAAAATGTAAAATGTAAAATGTAAAATGTAAAATGTAAAATGTAAAATGTAAAATGTAAAATGTAAAATGTAAAATGTAAAATGTAAAATGTAAAATGTAAAATGTAAAATGTAAAATGTAAAATGTAAAATGTAAAATGTAAAATGTAAAATGTAAAATGTAAAATGTAAAATGTAAAATGTAAAATGTAAAATGTAAAATGTAAAATGTAAAATGTAAAATGTAAAATGTAAAATGTAAAATGTAAAATGTAAAATGTAAAATGTAAAATGTAAAATGTAAAATGTAAAATGTAAAATGTAAAATGTAAAATGTAAAATGTAAAATGTAAAATGTAAAATGTAAAATGTAAAATGTAAAATGTAAAATGTAAAATGTAAAATGTAAAATGTAAAATGTAAAATGTAAAATGTAAAATGTAAAATGTAAAATGTAAAATGTAAAATGTAAAATGTAAAATGTAAAATGTAAAATGTAAAATGTAAAATGTAAAATGTAAAATGTAAAATGTAAAATGTAAAATGTAAAATGTAAAATGTAAAATGTAAAATGTAAAATGTAAAATGTAAAATGTAAAATGTAAAATGTAAAATGTAAAATGTAAAATGTAAAATGTAAAATGTAAAATGTAAAATGTAAAATGTAAAATGTAAAATGTAAAATGTAAAATGTAAAATGTAAAATGTAAAATGTAAAATGTAAAATGTAAAATGTAAAATGTAAAATGTAAAATGTAAAATGTAAAATGTAAAATGTAAAATGTAAAATGTAAAATGTAAAATGTAAAATGTAAAATGTAAAATGTAAAATGTAAAATGTAAAATGTAAAATGTAAAATGTAAAATGTAAAATGTAAAATGTAAAATGTAAAATGTAAAATGTAAAATGTAAAATGTAAAATGTAAAATGTAAAATGTAAAATGTAAAATGTAAAATGTAAAATGTAAAATGTAAAATGTAAAATGTAAAATGTAAAATGTAAAATGTAAAATGTAAAATGTAAAATGTAAAATGTAAAATGTAAAATGTAAAATGTAAAATGTAAAATGTAAAATGTAAAATGTAAAATGTAAAATGTAAAATGTAAAATGTAAAATGTAAAATGTAAAATGTAAAATGTAAAATGTAAAATGTAAAATGTAAAATGTAAAATGTAAAATGTAAAATGTAAAATGTAAAATGTAAAATGTAAAATGTAAAATGTAAAATGTAAAATGTAAAATGTAAAATGTAAAATGTAAAATGTAAAATGTAAAATGTAAAATGTAAAATGTAAAATGTAAAATGTAAAATGTAAAATGTAAAATGTAAAATGTAAAATGTAAAATGTAAAATGTAAAATGTAAAATGTAAAATGTAAAATGTAAAATGTAAAATGTAAAATGTAAAATGTAAAATGTAAAATGTAAAATGTAAAATGTAAAATGTAAAATGTAAAATGTAAAATGTAAAATGTAAAATGTAAAATGTAAAATGTAAAATGTAAAATGTAAAATGTAAAATGTAAAATGTAAAATGTAAAATGTAAAATGTAAAATGTAAAATGTAAAATGTAAAATGTAAAATGTAAAATGTAAAATGTAAAATGTAAAATGTAAAATGTAAAATGTAAAATGTAAAATGTAAAATGTAAAATGTAAAATGTAAAATGTAAAATGTAAAATGTAAAATGTAAAATGTAAAATGTAAAATGTAGCAGTGACGAATATATTCGTCATATAAAATTTTACAATTTTTTCATGACGAATATATTCCTCATAACACATTTTACAATTTCTTCATGACGAATAACTTCGTCATAAACAGTGACGAATATATTCGTCATAACGCAACTTTTCATGACGAATATCTTCGTTATAAACAGTGACGAATATATTCGTCATAAACAGTGACGAATATATTCGTCATAAACAGTGACGAATATATTCGTCATAACACATTTTAAAATTTTTTCTTGACGAATATCTTCGTCATAAACAGTGACGAATATATTCGTCATAACACATTTTACAATTTTTTCATGATGAATATTTTCGTCTTATACATTGACGAATATCTTCGTTATAAACAGTGACGAATATTCGTCATAAAAAGTGACGAATATATTCGTCATAACACAACTTTTCATGACTAATATCTTCGACACATTTTACAATTTGTTCAACAAGACAAATCAAGCACATTTTGCAAATTAAGTAAGTTCAATTTTCAAAATGTACATTCTCTTGGAGTGAGTATTTGGGCTCAATAAAGTGGAAATATATAAAAAAAATGTTTATCAAAGAGAACTTAATTCTTAAAATATGTTCCTCTGGAGCGATTTTTCGGCTACAATAAAGAGGTAATAAAAACAAAATTTTTAGCATTAAGAACCAGACAAATCAAGCACATTTTGCAAAATAAGTAAGTTCAATTTTCTAAACAATTGAAGAAAATAAAAAGTAATATAAGCCCTGCTGGAGCGATTTTGTTTGTTTAGTAAGATAGAAATGAAAAAAAAAAGAAAATTGGCAAAAAGATCTAATTTTTATATATTCGTCATAAAACATTTTACAATTTTTTCATGTCGAATATATTCGTCAGAACACAGCATTTTACAATTTTTTCATGATGAATATCTTTATTTAACAAAAATCAAGCACATTTTGCAAAATAAGTAGTTCAATTTTCCGTACAATTGGAGAAATTAATTACTGATTTCTTAAAATAAGCCCTGCTAGAGCGATTTTCGGGGTTTAGTAAGATAGAAATGAAAAAAATAACATTGACAAAAAGATATGATTTTTCAAAATACATCCGCTGGAGTATTTATTGGGCTCAAAAAGGTGCAAATATAAAAAAATAGTTTTATCAAAAAGAGTTGATTTCTTAAAATACGTTCCACTGGGACGATGTTTAGGCATTTTTAGCATTAAAAACCAGACAATTGCAATATAAGTAAGTTCAATTTTTCATACAATTGCATAAATTAAAAACTGATTTTTTAAAATAAACCCTCCTGGAGCGATATTTTGTGTTTAGAAAGATATAAATGGAAAAAAAAATTGACAAAAAGATTTCATCCAGTTGGAGTGAGTTTTTGGGCTCAATAAAGTGGAAATAAAAATAAAATTTTTATCAACAAGAACCAGACAAATGAAGCACTTTTTGCAAAATAATGGAAAAAAAAATTTGACAAAAAGAACTGATTTTTCAAAATATGTACATTCTCCTGGAGTGAGTATTTGGGCTCAATAAAGTGGAAATATAAAAAAAAATGTTTACCAAAGAGAACTTAATTCTTAAAATATGTTCCTCTGGAAATGTAAAATGTAAAATGTAAAATGTAAAATGTAAAATGTAAAATGTAAAATGTAAAATGTAAAATGTAAAATGTAAAATGTAAAATGTAAAATGTAAAATGTAAAATGTAAAATGTAAAATGTAAAATGTAAAATGTAAAATGTAAAATGTAAAATGTAAAATGTAAAATGTAAAATGTAAAATGTAAAATGTAAAATGTAAAATGTAAAATGTAAAATGTAAAATGTAAAATGTAAAATGTAAAATGTAAAATGTAAAATGTAAAATGTAAAATGTAAAATGTAAAATGTAAAATGTAAAATGTAAAATGTAAAATGTAAAATGTAAAATGTAAAATGTAAAATGTAAAATGTAAAATGTAAAATGTAAAATGTAAAATGTAAAATGTAAAATGTAAAATGTAAAATGTAAAATGTAAAATGTAAAATGTAAAATGTAAAATGTAAAATGTAAAATGTAAAATGTAAAATGTAAAATGTAAAATGTAAAATGTAAAATGTAAAATGTAAAATGTAAAATGTAAAATGTAAAATGTAAAATGTAAAATGTAAAATGTAAAATGTAAAATGTAAAATGTAAAATGTAAAATGTAAAATGTAAAATGTAAAATGTAAAATGTAAAATGTAAAATGTAAAATGTAAAATGTAAAATGTAAAATGTAAAATGTAAAATGTAAAATGTAAAATGTAAAATGTAAAATGTAAAATGTAAAATGTAAAATGTAAAATGTAAAATGTAAAATGTAAAATGTAAAATGTAAAATGTAAAATGTAAAATGTAAAATGTAAAATGTAAAATGTAAAATGTAAAATGTAAAATGTAAAATGTAAAATGTAAAATGTAAAATGTAAAATGTAAAATGTAAAATGTAAAATGTAAAATGTAAAATGTAAAATGTAAAATGTAAAATGTAAAATGTAAAATGTAAAATGTAAAATGTAAAATGTAAAATGTAAAATGTAAAATGTAAAATGTAAAATGTAAAATGTAAAATGTAAAATGTAAAATGTAAAATGTAAAATGTAAAATGTAAAATGTAAAATGTAAAATGTAAAATGTAAAATGTAAAATGTAAAATGTAAAATGTAAAATGTAAAATGTAAAATGTAAAATGTAAAATGTAAAATGTAAAATGTAAAATGTAAAATGTAAAATGTAAAATGTAAAATGTAAAATGTAAAATGTAAAATGTAAAATGTAAAATGTAAAATGTAAAATGTAAAATGTAAAATGTAAAATGTAAAATGTAAAATGTAAAATGTAAAATGTAAAATGTAAAATGTAAAATGTAAAATGTAAAATGTAAAATGTAAAATGTAAAATGTAAAATGTAAAATGTAAAATGTAAAATGTAAAATGTAAAATGTAAAATGTAAAATGTAAAATGTAAAATGTAAAATGTAAAATGTAAAATGTAAAATGTAAAATGTAAAATGTAAAATGTAAAATGTAAAATGTAAAATGTAAAATGTAAAATGTAAAATGTAAAATGTAAAATGTAAAATGTAAAATGTAAAATGTAAAATGTAAAATGTAAAATGTAAAATGTAAAATGTAAAATGTAAAATGTAAAATGTAAAATGTAAAATGTAAAATGTAAAATGTAAAATGTAAAATGTAAAATGTAAAATGTAAAATGTAAAATGTAAAATGTAAAATGTAAAATGTAAAATGTAAAATGTAAAATGTAAAATGTAAAATGTAAAATGTAAAATGTAAAATGTAAAATGTAAAATGTAAAATGTAAAATGTAAAATGTAAAATGTAAAATGTAAAATGTAAAATGTAAAATGTAAAATGTAAAATGTAAAATGTAAAATGTAAAATGTAAAATGTAAAATGTAAAATGTAAAATGTAAAATGTAAAATGTAAAATGTAAAATGTAAAATGTAAAATGTAAAATGTAAAATGTAAAATGTAAAATGTAAAATGTAAAATGTAAAATGTAAAATGTAAAATGTAAAATGTAAAATGTAAAATGTAAAATGTAAAATGTAAAATGTAAAATGTAAAATGTAAAATGTAAAATGTAAAATGTAAAATGTAAAATGTAAAATGTAAAATGTAAAATGTAAAATGTAAAATGTAAAATGTAAAATGTAAAATGTAAAATGTAAAATGTAAAATGTAAAATGTAAAATGTAAAATGTAAAATGTAAAATGTAAAATGTAAAATGTAAAATGTAAAATGTAAAATGTAAAATGTAAAATGTAAAATGTAAAATGTAAAATGTAAAATGTAAAATGTAAAATGTAAAATGTAAAATGTAAAATGTAAAATGTAAAATGTAAAATGTAAAATGTAAAATGTAAAATGTAAAATGTAAAATGTAAAATGTAAAATGTAAAATGTAAAATGTAAAATGTAAAATGTAAAATGTAAAATGTAAAATGTAAAATGTAAAATGTAAAATGTAAAATGTAAAATGTAAAATGTAAAATGTAAAATGTAAAATGTAAAATGTAAAATGTAAAATGTAAAATGTAAAATGTAAAATGTAAAATGTAAAATGTAAAATGTAAAATGTAAAATGTAAAATGTAAAATGTAAAATGTAAAATGTACAATTTTACAATTTTTTCATGACGAATATATTCCTCATAACACATTTTACAATTTCTTCATGACGAATAACTTCGTCATAAACAGTGACGAATATATTCGTCATAACGCAACTTTTCATGACGAATATCTTCGTTATAAACAGTGACGAATATATTCGTCATAAACAGTGACGAATATATTCGTCATAAACAGTGACGAATATATTCGTCATAACACATTTTAAAATTTTTTCTTGACGAATATCTTCGTCATAAACAGTGACGAATATATTCGTCATAACACATTTTACAATTTTTTCATGATGAATATTTTCGTCTTATACATTGACGAATATCTTCGTTATAAACAGTGACGAATATATTCGTCATAAAAAGTGACGAATATATTCGTCATAACACAACTTTTCATGACTAATATCTTCGACACATTTTACAATTTGTTCAACAAGACAAATCAAGCACATTTTGCAAATTAAGTAAGTTCAATTTTCAAAATGTACATTCTCTTGGAGTGAGTATTTGGGCTCAATAAAGTGGAAATATATAAAAAAAATGTTTATCAAAGAGAACTTAATTCTTAAAATATGTTCCTCTGGAGCGATTTTTCGGCTACAATAAAGAGGTAATAAAAACAAAATTTTTAGCATTAAGAACCAGACAAATCAAGCACATTTTGCAAAATAAGTAAGTTCAATTTTCTAAACAATTGAAGAAAATAAAAAGTAATATAAGCCCTGCTGGAGCGATTTTGTGTGTTTAGTAAGATAGAAATGAAAAAAAAAAGAAAATTGGCAAAAAGATCTAATTTTTATATATTCGTCATAAAACATTTTACAATTTTTTCATGTCAAATATATTCGTAAGAACACAGCATTTTACAATTTTTTCATGATGAATATCTTTATTTAACAAAAATCAAGCACATTTTGCAAAATAAGTAGTTCAATTTTCCGTACAATTGGAGAAATTAATTACTGATTTCTTAAAATAAGCCCTGCTAGAGCGATTTTCGGGGTTTAGTAAGATAGAAATGAAAAAAATAACATTGACAAAAAGATATGATTTTTCAAAATACATCCGCTGGAGTATTTATTGGGCTCAAAAAGGTGCAAATATAAAAAAATAGTTTTATCAAAAAGAGTTGATTTCTTAAAATACGTTCCACTGGGACGATGTTTAGGCATTTTTAGCATTAAAAACCAGACAATTGCAATATAAGTAAGTTCAATTTTTCATACATTGCATAAATTAAAAACTGATTTTTTAAAATAAACCCTCCTGGAGCGATATTTTGTGTTTAGAAAGATATAAATGGAAAAAAAAATTGACAAAAAGATTTCATTTTTCAAAATACATCCAGTTGGAGTGAGTTTTTGGGCTCAATAAAGTGGAAATAAAAATAAAATTTTTATCAACAAGAACCAGACAAATGAAGCACTCTTTGCAAAATAATGGAAAAAAAAATTTGACAAAAAGAACTGATTTTTCAAAATATGTACATTCTCCTGGAGTGAGTATTTGGGCTCAATAAAGTGGAAATATAAAAAAAAATGTTTACCAAAGAGAACTTAATTCTTAAAATATGTTCCTCTGGAAATGTAAAATGTAAAATGTAAAATGTAAAATGTAAAATGTAAAATGTAAAATGTAAAATGTAAAATGTAAAATGTAAAATGTAAAATGTAAAATGTAAAATGTAAAATGTAAAATGTAAAATGTAAAATGTAAAATGTAAAATGTAAAATGTAAAATGTAAAATGTAAAATGTAAAATGTAAAATGTAAAATGTAAAATGTAAAATGTAAAATGTAAAATGTAAAATGTAAAATGTAAAATGTAAAATGTAAAATGTAAAATGTAAAATGTAAAATGTAAAATGTAAAATGTAAAATGTAAAATGTAAAATGTAAAATGTAAAATGTAAAATGTAAAATGTAAAATGTAAAATGTAAAATGTAAAATGTAAAATGTAAAATGTAAAATGTAAAATGTAAAATGTAAAATGTAAAATGTAAAATGTAAAATGTAAAATGTAAAATGTAAAATGTAAAATGTAAAATGTAAAATGTAAAATGTAAAATGTAAAATGTAAAATGTAAAATGTAAAATGTAAAATGTAAAATGTAAAATGTAAAATGTAAAATGTAAAATGTAAAATGTAAAATGTAAAATGTAAAATGTAAAATGTAAAATGTAAAATGTAAAATGTAAAATGTAAAATGTAAAATGTAAAATGTAAAATGTAAAATGTAAAATGTAAAATGTAAAATGTAAAATGTAAAATGTAAAATGTAAAATGTAAAATGTAAAATGTAAAATGTAAAATGTAAAATGTAAAATGTAAAATGTAAAATGTAAAATGTAAAATGTAAAATGTAAAATGTAAAATGTAAAATGTAAAATGTAAAATGTAAAATGTAAAATGTAAAATGTAAAATGTAAAATGTAAAATGTAAAATGTAAAATGTAAAATGTAAAATGTAAAATGTAAAATGTAAAATGTAAAATGTAAAATGTAAAATGTAAAATGTAAAATGTAAAATGTAAAATGTAAAATGTAAAATGTAAAATGTAAAATGTAAAATGTAAAATGTAAAATGTAAAATGTAAAATGTAAAATGTAAAATGTAAAATGTAAAATGTAAAATGTAAAATGTAAAATGTAAAATGTAAAATGTAAAATGTAAAATGTAAAATGTAAAATGTAAAATGTAAAATGTAAAATGTAAAATGTAAAATGTAAAATGTAAAATGTAAAATGTAAAATGTAAAATGTAAAATGTAAAATGTAAAATGTAAAATGTAAAATGTAAAATGTAAAATGTAAAATGTAAAATGTAAAATGTAAAATGTAAAATGTAAAATGTAAAATGTAAAATGTAAAATGTAAAATGTAAAATGTAAAATGTAAAATGTAAAATGTAAAATGTAAAATGTAAAATGTAAAATGTAAAATGTAAAATGTAAAATGTAAAATGTAAAATGTAAAATGTAAAATGTAAAATGTAAAATGTAAAATGTAAAATGTAAAATGTAAAATGTAAAATGTAAAATGTAAAATGTAGCAGTGACGAATATATTCGTCATATAAAATTTTACAATTTTTTCATGACGAAGATATTCCTCATAACACATTTTACAATTTCTTCATGACGAATAACTTCGTCATAAACAGTGACGAATATATTCGTCATAACACATTTTAAAATTTTTTCTTGACGAATATCTTCGTCATAAACAGTGACGAATATATTCGTCATAACACACTTTACAATTTTTTCATGATGAATATTTTCGTCTTATACAGTGACGAATATCTTCGTTATAAACAGTGACGAATATATTCGTCATAAAAAGTGACGAATATATTCGTCATAACACAACTTTTCATGACTAATATCTTCGACACATTTTACAATTTGTTCAACAAGACAAATCAAGCACATTTTGCAAATTAAGTAAGTTCAATTTTCAAAATGTACATTCTCCTGGAGTGAGTATTTGGGCTCAATAAAGTGGAAATATATAAAAAAAATGTTTATCAAAGAGAACTTAATTCTTAAAATATGTTCCTCTGGAGCGATTTTTCGGCTACAATAAAGAGGTAATAAAAACAAAATTTTTAGCATTAACACTATTTCTACCAAAGGTGTCAAAAGACACCTTTTAAAATTTTAACTTGAAATTAATTTAAAAGTTTAATAATTTTTTCTCAGTTAATGTTTTGACTTTTCGTATAATAATTGCTAAATTTATTTAGCACTATCATTTTCCTCCAGCTCATCCTGGATCAGTATAAACGTACATGATATACCTATTTCTACCATGAGGTGTCTTTTGACACCTTTACGATTTTTCTCACAGCAAGAAATAAAAAATATAAAAAAACTACACGACATAAATTTGGCAACAGTGATGGACTGAACTGTAATATGTTCTTGTTTTTTTCCTCTTCGTATTATTATACCAAGCCATGGAAATTCTGTGCTATATGATCTTCTCAGCAAGTTTTAGAAAATGCCAGAAATTTTCGGTTAAGAATTCCAGCAATTTGAATATCTAGAAGCAGCAACACTGAATTCCCCGGTATAATTTTTATATTCGGTTGTTGTTTGCAATGTTGCATTTTACTGGAGATCATTGAAGTGAACATGTTTTAATAATTATTTCCATAATTATTTGCATCCAAACGCAAAGGTGTCAAAAGACACCTTTTGGTCGAAATAGGTATACACAAAACCGTGGTAGAAATAGTGTTAAGAACCAGACAAATCAAGCACATTTTGCAAAATAAGTAAGTTCAATTTTCTAAACAATTGAAGAAAATAAAAAGTAATATAAGCCCTGCTGGAGCGATTTTGTGTGTTTAGTAAGATAGAAATGAAAAAAAAAGAAAATTGGCAAAAAGATCTAATTTTTATATATTCGTCATAAAACATTTTACAATTTTTTCATGACGAATATATTCGTCAGAACACAGCATTTTACAATTTTTTCATGATGAAAATCAAGCACATTTTGCAAAATAAGTAGTTCAATTTTCCGTACAATTGGAGAAATTAATTACTGATTTCTTAAAATAAGCCCTGCTAGAGCGATTTTCGGGGTTTAGTAAGATAGAAATGAAAAAAATAACATTGACAAAAAGATATGATTTTTCAAAATACATCCGCTGGAGTATTTATTGGGCTCAAAAAGGTGCAAATATAAAAAAATAGTTTTATCAAAAAGAGTTGATTTCTTAAAATACGTTCCACTGGGACGATGTTTAGGCATTTTTAGCATTAAAAACCAGACAAATTGCAATATAAGTAAGTTCAATTTTTCATACAATTGCATAAATTAAAAACTGATTTTTTAAAATAAACCCTCCTGGAGCGATATTTTGTGTTTAGAAAGATATAAATGGAAAAAAAAATTGACAAAAAGATTTCATTTTTCAAAATACATCCAGTTGGAGTGAGTTTTTGGGCTCAATAAAGTGGAAATAAAAATAAAATTTTTATCAACAAGAACCAGACAAATGAAGCACTTTTTGCAAAATAATGGAAAAAAAAATTTGACAAAAAAAACTGATTTTTCAAAATATGTACATTCTCCTGGAGTGAGTATTTGGGCTCAATGTAAAATGTAAAATGTAAAATGTAAAATGTAAAATGTAAAATGTAAAATGTAAAATGTAAAATGTAAAATGTAAAATGTAAAATGTAAAATGTAAAATGTAAAATGTAAAATGTAAAATGTAAAATGTAAAATGTAAAATGTAAAATGTAAAATGTAAAATGTAAAATGTAAAATGTAAAATGTAAAATGTAAAATGTAAAATGTAAAATGTAAAATGTAAAATGTAAAATGTAAAATGTAAAATGTAAAATGTAAAATGTAAAATGTAAAATGTAAAATGTAAAATGTAAAATGTAAAATGTAAAATGTAAAATGTAAAATGTAAAATGTAAAATGTAAAATGTAAAATGTAAAATGTAAAATGTAAAATGTAAAATGTAAAATGTAAAATGTAAAATGTAAAATGTAAAATGTAAAATGTAAAATGTAAAATGTAAAATGTAAAATGTAAAATGTAAAATGTAAAATGTAAAATGTAAAATGTAAAATGTAAAATGTAAAATGTAAAATGTAAAATGTAAAATGTAAAATGTAAAATGTAAAATGTAAAATGTAAAATGTAAAATGTAAAATGTAAAATGTAAAATGTAAAATGTAAAATGTAAAATGTAAAATGTAAAATGTAAAATGTAAAATGTAAAATGTAAAATGTAAAATGTAAAATGTAAAATGTAAAATGTAAAATGTAAAATGTAAAATGTAAAATGTAAAATGTAAAATGTAAAATGTAAAATGTAAAATGTAAAATGTAAAATGTAAAATGTAAAATGTAAAATGTAAAATGTAAAATGTAAAATGTAAAATGTAAAATGTAAAATGTAAAATGTAAAATGTAAAATGTAAAATGTAAAATGTAAAATGTAAAATGTAAAATGTAAAATGTAAAATGTAAAATGTAAAATGTAAAATGTAAAATGTAAAATGTAAAATGTAAAATGTAAAATGTAAAATGTAAAATGTAAAATGTAAAATGTAAAATGTAAAATGTAAAATGTAAAATGTAAAATGTAAAATGTAAAATGTAAAATGTAAAATGTAAAATGTAAAATGTAAAATGTAAAATGTAAAATGTAAAATGTAAAATGTAAAATGTAAAATGTAAAATGTAAAATGTAAAATGTAAAATGTAAAATGTAAAATGTAAAATGTAAAATGTAAAATGTAAAATGTAAAATGTAAAATGTAAAATGTAAAATGTAAAATGTAAAATGTAAAATGTAAAATGTAAAATGTAAAATGTAAAATGTAAAATGTAAAATGTAAAATGTAAAATGTAAAATGTAAAATGTAAAATGTAAAATGTAAAATGTAAAATGTAAAATGTAAAATGTAAAATGTAAAATGTAAAATGTAAAATGTAAAATGTAAAATGTAAAATGTAAAATGTAAAATGTAAAATGTAAAATGTAAAATGTAAAATGTAAAATGTAAAATGTAAAATGTAAAATGTAAAATGTAAAATGTAAAATGTAAAATGTAAAATGTAAAATGTAAAATGTAAAATGTAAAATGTAAAATGTAAAATGTAAAATGTAAAATGTAAAATGTAAAATGTAAAATGTAAAATGTAAAATGTAAAATGTAAAATGTAAAATGTAAAATGTAAAATGTAAAATGTAAAATGTAAAATGTAAAATGTAAAATGTAAAATGTAAAATGTAAAATGTAAAATGTAAAATGTAAAATGTAAAATGTAAAATGTAAAATGTAAAATGTAAAATGTAAAATGTAAAATGTAAAATGTAAAATGTAAAATGTAAAATGTAAAATGTAAAATGTAAAATGTAAAATGTAAAATGTAAAATGTAAAATGTAAAATGTAAAATGTAAAATGTAAAATGTAAAATGTAAAATGTAAAATGTAAAATGTAAAATGTAAAATGTAAAATGTAAAATGTAAAATGTAAAATGTAAAATGTAAAATGTAAAATGTAAAATGTAAAATGTAAAATGTAAAATGTAAAATGTAAAATGTAAAATGTAAAATGTAAAATGTAAAATGTAAAATGTAAAATGTAAAATGTAAAATGTAAAATGTAAAATGTAAAATGTAAAATGTAAAATGTAAAATGTAAAATGTAAAATGTAAAATGTAAAATGTAAAATGTAAAATGTAAAATGTAAAATGTAAAATGTAAAATGTAAAATGTAAAATGTAAAATGTAAAATGTAAAATGTAAAATGTAAAATGTAAAATGTAAAATGTAAAATGTAAAATGTAAAATGTAAAATGTAAAATGTAAAATGTAAAATGTAAAATGTAAAATGTAAAATGTAAAATGTAAAATGTAAAATGTAAAATGTAAAATGTAAAATGTAAAATGTAAAATGTAAAATGTAAAATGTAAAATGTAAAATGTAAAATGTAAAATGTAAAATGTAAAATGTAAAATGTAAAATGTAAAATGTAAAATGTAAAATGTAAAATGTAAAATGTAAAATGTAAAATGTAAAATGTAAAATGTAAAATGTAAAATGTAAAATGTAAAATGTAAAATGTAAAATGTAAAATGTAAAATGTAAAATGTAAAATGTAAAATGTAAAATGTAAAATGTAAAATGTAAAATGTAAAATGTAAAATGTAAAATGTAAAATGTAAAATGTAAAATGTAAAATGTAAAATGTAAAATGTAAAATGTAAAATGTAAAATGTAAAATGTAAAATGTAAAATGTAAAATGTAAAATGTAAAATGTAAAATGTAAAATGTAAAATGTAAAATGTAAAATGTAAAATGTAAAATGTAAAATGTAAAATGTAAAATGTAAAATGTAAAATGTAAAATGTAAAATGTAAAATGTAAAATGTAAAATGTAAAATGTAAAATGTAAAATGTAAAATGTAAAATGTAAAATGTAAAATGTAAAATGTAAAATGTAAAATGTAAAATGTAAAATGTAAAATGTAAAATGTAAAATGTAAAATGTAAAATGTAAAATGTAAAATGTAAAATGTAAAATGTAAAATGTAAAATGTAAAATGTAAAATGTAAAATGTAAAATGTAAAATGTAAAATGTAAAATGTAAAATGTAAAATGTAAAATGTAAAATGTAAAATGTAAAATGTAAAATGTAAAATGTAAAATGTAAAATGTAAAATGTAAAATGTAAAATGTAAAATGTAAAATGTAAAATGTAAAATGTAAAATGTAAAATGTAAAATGTAAAATGTAAAATGTAAAATGTAAAATGTAAAATGTAAAATGTAAAATGTAAAATGTAAAATGTAAAATGTAAAATGTAAAATGTAAAATGTAAAATGTAAAATGTAAAATGTAAAATGTAAAATGTAAAATGTAAAATGTAAAATGTAAAATGTAAAATGTAAAATGTAAAATGTAAAATGTAAAATGTAAAATGTAAAATGTAAAATGTAAAATGTAAAATGTAAAATGTAAAATGTAAAATGTAAAATGTAAAATGTAAAATGTAAAATGTAAAATGTAAAATGTAAAATGTAAAATGTAAAATGTAAAATGTAAAATGTAAAATGTAAAATGTAAAATGTAAAATGTAAAATGTAAAATGTAAAATGTAAAATGTAAAATGTAAAATGTAAAATGTAAAATGTAAAATGTAAAATGTAAAATGTAAAATGTAAAATGTAAAATGTAAAATGTAAAATGTAAAATGTAAAATGTAAAATGTAAAATGTAAAATGTAAAATGTAAAATGTAAAATGTAAAATGTAAAATGTAAAATGTAAAATGTAAAATGTAAAATGTAAAATGTAAAATGTAAAATGTAAAATGTAAAATGTAAAATGTAAAATGTAAAATGTAAAATGTAAAATGTAAAATGTAAAATGTAAAATGTAAAATGTAAAATGTAAAATGTAAAATGTAAAATGTAAAATGTAAAATGTAAAATGTAAAATGTAAAATGTAAAATGTAAAATGTAAAATGTAAAATGTAAAATGTAAAATGTAAAATGTAAAATGTAAAATGTAAAATGTAAAATGTAAAATGTAAAATGTAAAATGTAAAATGTAAAATGTAAAATGTAAAATGTAAAATGTAAAATGTAAAATGTAAAATGTAAAATGTAAAATGTAAAATGTAAAATGTAAAATGTAAAATGTAAAATGTAAAATGTAAAATGTAAAATGTAAAATGTAAAATGTAAAATGTAAAATGTAAAATGTAAAATGTAAAATGTAAAATGTAAAATGTAAAATGTAAAATGTAAAATGTAAAATGTAAAATGTAAAATGTAAAATGTAAAATGTAAAATGTAAAATGTAAAATGTAAAATGTAAAATGTAAAATGTAAAATGTAAAATGTAAAATGTAAAATGTAAAATGTAAAATGTAAAATGTAAAATGTAAAATGTAAAATGTAAAATGTAAAATGTAAAATGTAAAATGTAAAATGTAAAATGTAAAATGTAAAATGTAAAATGTAAAATGTAAAATGTAAAATGTAAAATGTAAAATGTAAAATGTAAAATGTAAAATGTAAAATGTAAAATGTAAAATGTAAAATGTAAAATGTAAAATGTAAAATGTAAAATGTAAAATGTAAAATGTAAAATGTAAAATGTAAAATGTAAAATGTAAAATGTAAAATGTAAAATGTAAAATGTAAAATGTAAAATGTAAAATGTAAAATGTAAAATGTAAAATGTAAAATGTAAAATGTAAAATGTAAAATGTAAAATGTAAAATGTAAAATGTAAAATGTAAAATGTAAAATGTAAAATGTAAAATGTAAAATGTAAAATGTAAAATGTAAAATGTAAAATGTAAAATGTAAAATGTAAAATGTAAAATGTAAAATGTAAAATGTAAAATGTAAAATGTAAAATGTAAAATGTAAAATGTAAAATGTAAAATGTAAAATGTAAAATGTAAAATGTAAAATGTAAAATGTAAAATGTAAAATGTAAAATGTAAAATGTAAAATGTAAAATGTAAAATGTAAAATGTAAAATGTAAAATGTAAAATGTAAAATGTAAAATGTAAAATGTAAAATGTAAAATGTAAAATGTAAAATGTAAAATGTAAAATGTAAAATGTAAAATGTAAAATGTAAAATGTAAAATGTAAAATGTAAAATGTAAAATGTAAAATGTAAAATGTAAAATGTAAAATGTAAAATGTAAAATGTAAAATGTAAAATGTAAAATGTAAAATGTAAAATGTAAAATGTAAAATGTAAAATGTAAAATGTAAAATGTAAAATGTAAAATGTAAAATGTAAAATGTAAAATGTAAAATGTAAAATGTAAAATGTAAAATGTAAAATGTAAAATGTAAAATGTAAAATGTAAAATGTAAAATGTAAAATGTAAAATGTAAAATGTAAAATGTAAAATGTAAAATGTAAAATGTAAAATGTAAAATGTAAAATGTAAAATGTAAAATGTAAAATGTAAAATGTAAAATGTAAAATGTAAAATGTAAAATGTAAAATGTAAAATGTAAAATGTAAAATGTAAAATGTAAAATGTAAAATGTAAAATGTAAAATGTAAAATGTAAAATGTAAAATGTAAAATGTAAAATGTAAAATGTAAAATGTAAAATGTAAAATGTAAAATGTAAAATGTAAAATGTAAAATGTAAAATGTAAAATGTAAAATGTAAAATGTAAAATGTAAAATGTAAAATGTAAAATGTAAAATGTAAAATGTAAAATGTAAAATGTAAAATGTAAAATGTAAAATGTAAAATGTAAAATGTAAAATGTAAAATGTAAAATGTAAAATGTAAAATGTAAAATGTAAAATGTAAAATGTAAAATGTAAAATGTAAAATGTAAAATGTAAAATGTAAAATGTAAAATGTAAAATGTAAAATGTAAAATGTAAAATGTAAAATGTAAAATGTAAAATGTAAAATGTAAAATGTAAAATGTAAAATGTAAAATGTAAAATGTAAAATGTAAAATGTAAAATGTAAAATGTAAAATGTAAAATGTAAAATGTAAAATGTAAAATGTAAAATGTAAAATGTAAAATGTAAAATGTAAAATGTAAAATGTAAAATGTAAAATGTAAAATGTAAAATGTAAAATGTAAAATGTAAAATGTAAAATGTAAAATGTAAAATGTAAAATGTAAAATGTAAAATGTAAAATGTAAAATGTAAAATGTAAAATGTAAAATGTAAAATGTAAAATGTAAAATGTAAAATGTAAAATGTAAAATGTAAAATGTAAAATGTAAAATGTAAAATGTAAAATGTAAAATGTAAAATGTAAAATGTAAAATGTAAAATGTAAAATGTAAAATGTAAAATGTAAAATGTAAAATGTAAAATGTAAAATGTAAAATGTAAAATGTAAAATGTAAAATGTAAAATGTAAAATGTAAAATGTAAAATGTAAAATGTAAAATGTAAAATGTAAAATGTAAAATGTAAAATGTAAAATGTAAAATGTAAAATGTAAAATGTAAAATGTAAAATGTAAAATGTAAAATGTAAAATGTAAAATGTAAAATGTAAAATGTAAAATGTAAAATGTAAAATGTAAAATGTAAAATGTAAAATGTAAAATGTAAAATGTAAAATGTAAAATGTAAAATGTAAAATGTAAAATGTAAAATGTAAAATGTAAAATGTAAAATGTAAAATGTAAAATGTAAAATGTAAAATGTAAAATGTAAAATGTAAAATGTAAAATGTAAAATGTAAAATGTAAAATGTAAAATGTAAAATGTAAAATGTAAAATGTAAAATGTAAAATGTAAAATGTAAAATGTAAAATGTAAAATGTAAAATGTAAAATGTAAAATGTAAAATGTAAAATGTAAAATGTAAAATGTAAAATGTAAAATGTAAAATGTAAAATGTAAAATGTAAAATGTAAAATGTAAAATGTAAAATGTAAAATGTAAAATGTAAAATGTAAAATGTAAAATGTAAAATGTAAAATGTAAAATGTAAAATGTAAAATGTAAAATGTAAAATGTAAAATGTAAAATGTAAAATGTAAAATGTAAAATGTAAAATGTAAAATGTAAAATGTAAAATGTAAAATGTAAAATGTAAAATGTAAAATGTAAAATGTAAAATGTAAAATGTAAAATGTAAAATGTAAAATGTAAAATGTAAAATGTAAAATGTAAAATGTAAAATGTAAAATGTAAAATGTAAAATGTAAAATGTAAAATGTAAAATGTAAAATGTAAAATGTAAAATGTAAAATGTAAAATGTAAAATGTAAAATGTAAAATGTAAAATGTAAAATGTAAAATGTAAAATGTAAAATGTAAAATGTAAAATGTAAAATGTAAAATGTAAAATGTAAAATGTAAAATGTAAAATGTAAAATGTAAAATGTAAAATGTAAAATGTAAAATGTAAAATGTAAAATGTAAAATGTAAAATGTAAAATGTAAAATGTAAAATGTAAAATGTAAAATGTAAAATGTAAAATGTAAAATGTAAAATGTAAAATGTAAAATGTAAAATGTAAAATGTAAAATGTAAAATGTAAAATGTAAAATGTAAAATGTAAAATGTAAAATGTAAAATGTAAAATGTAAAATGTAAAATGTAAAATGTAAAATGTAAAATGTAAAATGTAAAATGTAAAATGTAAAATGTAAAATGTAAAATGTAAAATGTAAAATGTAAAATGTAAAATGTAAAATGTAAAATGTAAAATGTAAAATGTAAAATGTAAAATGTAAAATGTAAAATGTAAAATGTAAAATGTAAAATGTAAAATGTAAAATGTAAAATGTAAAATGTAAAATGTAAAATGTAAAATGTAAAATGTAAAATGTAAAATGTAAAATGTAAAATGTAAAATGTAAAATGTAAAATGTAAAATGTAAAATGTAAAATGTAAAATGTAAAATGTAAAATGTAAAATGTAAAATGTAAAATGTAAAATGTAAAATGTAAAATGTAAAATGTAAAATGTAAAATGTAAAATGTAAAATGTAAAATGTAAAATGTAAAATGTAAAATGTAAAATGTAAAATGTAAAATGTAAAATGTAAAATGTAAAATGTAAAATGTAAAATGTAAAATGTAAAATGTAAAATGTAAAATGTAAAATGTAAAATGTAAAATGTAAAATGTAAAATGTAAAATGTAAAATGTAAAATGTAAAATGTAAAATGTAAAATGTAAAATGTAAAATGTAAAATGTAAAATGTAAAATGTAAAATGTAAAATGTAAAATGTAAAATGTAAAATGTAAAATGTAAAATGTAAAATGTAAAATGTAAAATGTAAAATGTAAAATGTAAAATGTAAAATGTAAAATGTAAAATGTAAAATGTAAAATGTAAAATGTAAAATGTAAAATGTAAAATGTAAAATGTAAAATGTAAAATGTAAAATGTAAAATGTAAAATGTAAAATGTAAAATGTAAAATGTAAAATGTAAAATGTAAAATGTAAAATGTAAAATGTAAAATGTAAAATGTAAAATGTAAAATGTAAAATGTAAAATGTAAAATGTAAAATGTAAAATGTAAAATGTAAAATGTAAAATGTAAAATGTAAAATGTAAAATGTAAAATGTAAAATGTAAAATGTAAAATGTAAAATGTAAAATGTAAAATGTAAAATGTAAAATGTAAAATGTAAAATGTAAAATGTAAAATGTAAAATGTAAAATGTAAAATGTAAAATGTAAAATGTAAAATGTAAAATGTAAAATGTAAAATGTAAAATGTAAAATGTAAAATGTAAAATGTAAAATGTAAAATGTAAAATGTAAAATGTAAAATGTAAAATGTAAAATGTAAAATGTAAAATGTAAAATGTAAAATGTAAAATGTAAAATGTAAAATGTAAAATGTAAAATGTAAAATGTAAAATGTAAAATGTAAAATGTAAAATGTAAAATGTAAAATGTAAAATGTAAAATGTAAAATGTAAAATGTAAAATGTAAAATGTAAAATGTAAAATGTAAAATGTAAAATGTAAAATGTAAAATGTAAAATGTAAAATGTAAAATGTAAAATGTAAAATGTAAAATGTAAAATGTAAAATGTAAAATGTAAAATGTAAAATGTAAAATGTAAAATGTAAAATGTAAAATGTAAAATGTAAAATGTAAAATGTAAAATGTAAAATGTAAAATGTAAAATGTAAAATGTAAAATGTAAAATGTAAAATGTAGCAGTGACGAATATATTCGTCATATAAAATTTTACAATTTTTTCATGACGAATATATTCCTCATAACACATTTTACAATTTCTTCATGACGAATAACTTCGTCATAAACAGTGACGAATATATTCGTCATAACGCAACTTTTCATGACGAATATCTTCGTTATAAACAGTGACGAATGTATTCGTCATAAACAGTGACGAATATATTCGTCATAAACAGTGACGAATATATTCGTCATAACACATTTTAAAATTTTTTCTTGACGAATATCTTCGTCATAAACAGTGACGAATATATTCGTCATAACACATTTTACAATTTTTTCATGATGAATATTTTCGTCTTATACAGTGACGAATATCTTCGTTATAAACAGTGACGAATATATTCGTCATAAAAAGTGACGAATATATTCGTCATAACACAACTTTTCATGACTAATATCTTCGACACATTTTACAATTTGTTCAACAAGACAAATCAAGCACATTTTGCAAATTAAGTAAGTTCAATTTTCAAAATGTACATTCTCCTGGAGTGAGTATTTGGGCTCAATAAAGTGGAAATATATAAAAAAAATGTTTATCAAAGAGAACTTAATTCTTAAAATATGTTCCTCTGGAGCGATTTTTCGGCTACAATAAAGAGGTAATAAAAACAAAATTTTTAGCATTAAGAACCAGACAAATCAAGCACATTTTGCAAAATAAGTAAGTTCAATTTTCTAAACAATTGAAGAAAATAAAAAGTAATATAAGCCCTGCTGGAGCGAATGTAAAATGTAAAATGTAAAATGTAAAATGTAAAATGTAAAATGTAAAATGTAAAATGTAAAATGTAAAATGTAAAATGTAAAATGTAAAATGTAAAATGTAAAATGTAAAATGTAAAATGTAAAATGTAAAATGTAAAATGTAAAATGTAAAATGTAAAATGTAAAATGTAAAATGTAAAATGTAAAATGTAAAATGTAAAATGTAAAATGTAAAATGTAAAATGTAAAATGTAAAATGTAAAATGTAAAATGTAAAATGTAAAATGTAAAATGTAAAATGTAAAATGTAAAATGTAAAATGTAAAATGTAAAATGTAAAATGTAAAATGTAAAATGTAAAATGTAAAATGTAAAATGTAAAATGTAAAATGTAAAATGTAAAATGTAAAATGTAAAATGTAAAATGTAAAATGTAAAATGTAAAATGTAAAATGTAAAATGTAAAATGTAAAATGTAAAATGTAAAATGTAAAATGTAAAATGTAAAATGTAAAATGTAAAATGTAAAATGTAAAATGTAAAATGTAAAATGTAAAATGTAAAATGTAAAATGTAAAATGTAAAATGTAAAATGTAAAATGTAAAATGTAAAATGTAAAATGTAAAATGTAAAATGTAAAATGTAAAATGTAAAATGTAAAATGTAAAATGTAAAATGTAAAATGTAAAATGTAAAATGTAAAATGTAAAATGTAAAATGTAAAATGTAAAATGTAAAATGTAAAATGTAAAATGTAAAATGTAAAATGTAAAATGTAAAATGTAAAATGTAAAATGTAAAATGTAAAATGTAAAATGTAAAATGTAAAATGTAAAATGTAAAATGTAAAATGTAAAATGTAAAATGTAAAATGTAAAATGTAAAATGTAAAATGTAAAATGTAAAATGTAAAATGTAAAATGTAAAATGTAAAATGTAAAATGTAAAATGTAAAATGTAAAATGTAAAATGTAAAATGTAAAATGTAAAATGTAAAATGTAAAATGTAAAATGTAAAATGTAAAATGTAAAATGTAAAATGTAAAATGTAAAATGTAAAATGTAAAATGTAAAATGTAAAATGTAAAATGTAAAATGTAAAATGTAAAATGTAAAATGTAAAATGTAAAATGTAAAATGTAAAATGTAAAATGTAAAATGTAAAATGTAAAATGTAAAATGTAAAATGTAAAATGTAAAATGTAAAATGTAAAATGTAAAATGTAAAATGTAAAATGTAAAATGTAAAATGTAAAATGTAAAATGTAAAATGTAAAATGTAAAATGTAAAATGTAAAATGTAAAATGTAAAATGTAAAATGTAAAATGTAAAATGTAAAATGTAAAATGTAAAATGTAAAATGTAAAATGTAAAATGTAAAATGTAAAATGTAAAATGTAAAATGTAAAATGTAAAATGTAAAATGTAAAATGTAAAATGTAAAATGTAAAATGTAAAATGTAAAATGTAAAATGTAAAATGTAAAATGTAAAATGTAAAATGTAAAATGTAAAATGTAAAATGTAAAATGTAAAATGTAAAATGTAAAATGTAAAATGTAAAATGTAAAATGTAAAATGTAAAATGTAAAATGTAAAATGTAAAATGTAAAATGTAAAATGTAAAATGTAAAATGTAAAATGTAAAATGTAAAATGTAAAATGTAAAATGTAAAATGTAAAATGTAAAATGTAAAATGTAAAATGTAAAATGTAAAATGTAAAATGTAAAATGTAAAATGTAAAATGTAAAATGTAAAATGTAAAATGTAAAATGTAAAATGTAAAATGTAAAATGTAAAATGTAAAATGTAAAATGTAAAATGTAAAATGTAAAATGTAAAATGTAAAATGTAAAATGTAAAATGTAAAATGTAAAATGTAAAATGTAAAATGTAAAATGTAAAATGTAAAATGTAAAATGTAAAATGTAAAATGTAAAATGTAAAATGTAAAATGTAAAATGTAAAATGTAAAATGTAAAATGTAAAATGTAAAATGTAAAATGTAAAATGTAAAATGTAAAATGTAAAATGTAAAATGTAAAATGTAAAATGTAAAATGTAAAATGTAAAATGTAAAATGTAAAATGTAAAATGTAAAATGTAAAATGTAAAATGTAAAATGTAAAATGTAAAATGTAAAATGTAAAATGTAAAATGTAAAATGTAAAATGTAAAATGTAAAATGTAAAATGTAAAATGTAAAATGTAAAATGTAAAATGTAAAATGTAAAATGTAAAATGTAAAATGTAAAATGTAAAATGTAAAATGTAAAATGTAAAATGTAAAATGTAAAATGTAAAATGTAAAATGTAAAATGTAAAATGTAAAATGTAAAATGTAAAATGTAAAATGTAAAATGTAAAATGTAAAATGTAAAATGTAAAATGTAAAATGTAAAATGTAAAATGTAAAATGTAAAATGTAAAATGTAAAATGTAAAATGTAAAATGTAAAATGTAAAATGTAAAATGTAAAATGTAAAATGTAAAATGTAAAATGTAAAATGTAAAATGTAAAATGTAAAATGTAAAATGTAAAATGTAAAATGTAAAATGTAAAATGTAAAATGTAAAATGTAAAATGTAAAATGTAAAATGTAAAATGTAAAATGTAAAATGTAAAATGTAAAATGTAAAATGTAAAATGTAAAATGTAAAATGTAAAATGTAAAATGTAAAATGTAAAATGTAAAATGTAAAATGTAAAATGTAAAATGTAAAATGTAAAATGTAAAATGTAAAATGTAAAATGTAAAATGTAAAATGTAAAATGTAAAATGTAAAATGTAAAATGTAAAATGTAAAATGTAAAATGTAAAATGTAAAATGTAAAATGTAAAATGTAAAATGTAAAATGTAAAATGTAAAATGTAAAATGTAAAATGTAAAATGTAAAATGTAAAATGTAAAATGTAAAATGTAAAATGTAAAATGTAAAATGTAAAATGTAAAATGTAAAATGTAAAATGTAAAATGTAAAATGTAAAATGTAAAATGTAAAATGTAAAATGTAAAATGTAAAATGTAAAATGTAAAATGTAAAATGTAAAATGTAAAATGTAAAATGTAAAATGTAAAATGTAAAATGTAAAATGTAAAATGTAAAATGTAAAATGTAAAATGTAAAATGTAAAATGTAAAATGTAAAATGTAAAATGTAAAATGTAAAATGTAAAATGTAAAATGTAAAATGTAAAATGTAAAATGTAAAATGTAAAATGTAAAATGTAAAATGTAAAATGTAAAATGTAAAATGTAAAATGTAAAATGTAAAATGTAAAATGTAAAATGTAAAATGTAAAATGTAAAATGTAAAATGTAAAATGTAAAATGTAAAATGTAAAATGTAAAATGTAAAATGTAAAATGTAAAATGTAAAATGTAAAATGTAAAATGTAAAATGTAAAATGTAAAATGTAAAATGTAAAATGTAAAATGTAAAATGTAAAATGTAAAATGTAAAATGTAAAATGTAAAATGTAAAATGTAAAATGTAAAATGTAAAATGTAAAATGTAAAATGTAAAATGTAAAATGTAAAATGTAAAATGTAAAATGTAAAATGTAAAATGTAAAATGTAAAATGTAAAATGTAAAATGTAAAATGTAAAATGTAAAATGTAAAATGTAAAATGTAAAATGTAAAATGTAAAATGTAAAATGTAAAATGTAAAATGTAAAATGTAAAATGTAAAATGTAAAATGTAAAATGTAAAATGTAAAATGTAAAATGTAAAATGTAAAATGTAAAATGTAAAATGTAAAATGTAAAATGTAAAATGTAAAATGTAAAATGTAAAATGTAAAATGTAAAATGTAAAATGTAAAATGTAAAATGTAAAATGTAAAATGTAAAATGTAAAATGTAAAATGTAAAATGTAAAATGTAAAATGTAAAATGTAAAATGTAAAATGTAAAATGTAAAATGTAAAATGTAAAATGTAAAATGTAAAATGTAAAATGTAAAATGTAAAATGTAAAATGTAAAATGTAAAATGTAAAATGTAAAATGTAAAATGTAAAATGTAAAATGTAAAATGTAAAATGTAAAATGTAAAATGTAAAATGTAAAATGTAAAATGTAAAATGTAAAATGTAAAATGTAAAATGTAAAATGTAAAATGTAAAATGTAAAATGTAAAATGTAAAATGTAAAATGTAAAATGTAAAATGTAAAATGTAAAATGTAAAATGTAAAATGTAAAATGTAAAATGTAAAATGTAAAATGTAAAATGTAAAATGTAAAATGTAAAATGTAAAATGTAAAATGTAAAATGTAAAATGTAAAATGTAAAATGTAAAATGTAAAATGTAAAATGTAAAATGTAAAATGTAAAATGTAAAATGTAAAATGTAAAATGTAAAATGTAAAATGTAAAATGTAAAATGTAAAATGTAAAATGTGTAAAATGTAAAATGTAAAATGTAAAATGTAAAATGTAAAATGTAAAATGTAAAATGTAAAATGTAAAATGTAAAATGTAAAATGTAAAATGTAAAATGTAAAATGTAAAATGTAAAATGTAAAATGTAAAATGTAAAAAGTAGCAGTGACGAATATATTCGTCATATAACGCAACTTTTATGACGAATATCTTCGTTATAAACAGTGACGAATGTATTCGTCATAAACAGTGACGAATATATTCGTCATAAACAGTGACGAATATATTCGTCATAACACATTTTAAAATTTTTTCTTGACGAATATCTTCGTCATAAACAGTGACGAATATATTCGTCATAACACACTTTACAATTTTTTCATGATGAATATTTTCGTCTTATACAGTGACGAATATCTTCGTTATAAACAGTGACGAATATATTCGTCATAAAAAGTGACGAATATATTCGTCATAACACAACTTTTCATGACTAATATCTTCGACACATTTTACAATTTGTTCAACAAGACAAATCAAGCACATTTTGCAAATTAAGTAAGTTCAATTTTCAAAATGTACATTCTCCTGGAGTGAGTATTTGGGCTCAATAAAGTGGAAATATATAAAAAAAATGTTTATCAAAGAGAACTTAATTCTTAAAATATGTTCCTCTGGAGCGATTTTTCGGCTACAATAAAGAGGTAATAAAAACAAAATTTTTAGCATTAAGAACCAGACAAATCAAGCACATTTTGCAAAATAAGTAAGTTCAATTTTCTAAACAATTGAAGAAAATAAAAAGTAATATAAGCCCTGCTGGAGCGATTTTGTGTGTTTAGTAAGATAGAAATGAAAAAAAAAAGAAAATTGGCAAAAAGATCTAATTTTTATATATTCGTCATAAAACATTTTACAATTTTTTCATGACGAATATATTCGTCAGAACACAGCATTTTACAATTTTTTCATGATGAATATCTTTATTTAACAAAAATCAAGCACATTTTGCAAAATAAGTAGTTCAATTTTCCGTACAATTGGAGAAATTAATTACTGATTTCTTAAAATAAGCCCTGCTAGAGCGATTTTCGGGGTTTAGTAAGATAGAAATGAAAAAAATAACATTGACAAAAAGATATGATTTTTCAAAATACATCCGCTGGAGTATTTATTGGGCTCAAAAAGGTGCAAATATAAAAAAATAGTTTTATCAAAAAGAGTTGATTTCTTAAAATACGTTCCACTGGGACGATGTTTAGGCATTTTTAGCATTAAAAACCAGACAAATTGCAATATAAGTAAGTTCAATTTTTCATACAATTGCATAAATTAAAAACTGATTTTTTAAAATAAACCCTCCTGGAGCGATATTTTGTGTTTAGAAAGATATAAATGGAAAAACAAAATTGACAAAAAGATTTCATTTTTCAAAATACATCCAGTTGGAGTGAGTTTTTGGGCTCAATAAAGTGGAAATAAAAATAAAATTTTTATCAACAAGAACCAGACAAATGAAGCACATTTTGCAAATTAAGTAAGTTCAATTTTCAAAATGTACATTCTCTTGGAGTGAGTATTTGGGCTCAATAAAGTGGAAATATATAAAAAAAATGTTTATCAAAGAGAACTTAATTCTTAAAATATGTTCCTCTGGAGCGATTTTTCGGCTACAATAAAGAGGTAATAAAAACAAAATTTTTAGCATTAAGAACCAGACAAATCAAGCACATTTTGCAAAATAAGTAAGTTCAATTTTCTAAACAATTGAAGAAAATAAAAAGTAATATAAGCCCTGCTGGAGCGATTTTGTGTGTTTAGTAAGATAGAAATGAAAAAAAAAAGAAAATTGGCAAAAAGATCTAATTTTTATATATTCGTCATAAAACATTTTACAATTTTTTCATGTCGAATATATTCGTCATAAAAAGTGACGAATATATTCGTCATAACACAACTTTTCATGACTAATATCTTCGACACATTTTACAATTTGTTCAACAAGACAAATCAAGCACATTTTGCAAATTAAGTAAGTTCAATTTTCAAAATGTACATTCTCCTGGAGTGAGTATTTGGGCTCAATAAAGTGGAAATATATAAAAAAAATGTTTATCAAAGAGAACTTAATTCTTAAAATATGTTCCTCTGGAGCGATTTTTCGGCTACAATAAAGAGGTAATAAAAACAAAATTTTTAGCATTAAGAACCAGACAAATCAAGCACATTTTGTAAAATAAGTAAGTTCAATTTTCTAAACAATTGAAGAAAATAAAAAGTAATATAAGCCCTGCTGGAGCGATTTTGTGTGTTTAGTAAGATAGAAATGAAAAAAAAAAGAAAATTGGCAAAAAGATCTAATTTTTATATATTCGTCATAAAACATTTTACAATTTTTTCATGACGAATATATTCGTCAGAACACAGCATTTTACAATTTTTTCATGATGAATATCTTTATTTAACAAAAATCAAGCACATTTTGCAAAATAAGTAGTTCAATTTTCCGTACAATTGGAGAAATTAATTACTGATTTCTTAAAATAAGCCCTGCTAGAGCGATTTTCGGGGTTTAGTAAGATAGAAATGAAAAAAATAACATTGACAAAAAGATATGATTTTTCAAAATACATCCGCTGGAGTATTTATTGGGCTCAAAAAGGTGCAAATATAAAAAAATAGTTTTATCAAAAAGAGTTGATTTCTTAAAATACGTTCCACTGGGACGATGTTTAGGCATTTTTAGCATTAAAAACCAGACAAATTGCAATATAAGTAAGTTCAATTTTTCATACAATTGCATAAATTAAAAACTGATTTTTTAAAATAAACCCTCCTGGAGCGATATTTTGTGTTTAGAAAGATATAAATGGAAAAAAAAATTGACAAAAAGATTTCATTTTTCAAAATACATCCAGTTGGAGTGAGTTTTTGGGCTCAATAAAGTGGAAATAAAAATAAAATTTTTATCAACAAGAACCAGACAAATGAAGCACTTTTTGCAAAATAATGGAAAAAAAAATTTGACAAAAAGAACTGATTTTTCAAAATATGTACATTCTCCTGGAGTGAGTATTTGGGCTCAATGTAAAATGTAAAATGTAAAATGTAAAATGTAAAATGTAAAATGTAAAATGTAAAATGTAAAATGTAAAATGTAAAATGTAAAATGTAAAATGTAAAATGTAAAATGTAAAATGTAAAATGTAAAATGTAAAATGTAAAATGTAAAATGTAAAATGTAAAATGTAAAATGTAAAATGTAAAATGTAAAATGTAAAATGTAAAATGTAAAATGTAAAATGTAAAATGTAAAATGTAAAATGTAAAATGTAAAATGTAAAATGTAAAATGTAAAATGTAAAATGTAAAATGTAAAATGTAAAATGTAAAATGTAAAATGTAAAATGTAAAATGTAAAATGTAAAATGTAAAATGTAAAATGTAAAATGTAAAATGTAAAATGTAAAATGTAAAATGTAAAATGTAAAATGTAAAATGTAAAATGTAAAATGTAAAATGTAAAATGTAAAATGTAAAATGTAAAATGTAAAATGTAAAATGTAAAATGTAAAATGTAAAATGTAAAATGTAAAATGTAAAATGTAAAATGTAAAATGTAAAATGTAAAATGTAAAATGTAAAATGTAAAATGTAAAATGTAAAATGTAAAATGTAAAATGTAAAATGTAAAATGTAAAATGTAAAATGTAAAATGTAAAATGTAAAATGTAAAATGTAAAATGTAAAATGTAAAATGTAAAATGTAAAATGTAAAATGTAAAATGTAAAATGTAAAATGTAAAATGTAAAATGTAAAATGTAAAATGTAAAATGTAAAATGTAAAATGTAAAATGTAAAATGTAAAATGTAAAATGTAAAATGTAAAATGTAAAATGTAAAATGTAAAATGTAAAATGTAAAATGTAAAATGTAAAATGTAAAATGTAAAATGTAAAATGTAAAATGTAAAATGTAAAATGTAAAATGTAAAATGTAAAATGTAAAATGTAAAATGTAAAATGTAAAATGTAAAATGTAAAATGTAAAATGTAAAATGTAAAATGTAAAATGTAAAATGTAAAATGTAAAATGTAAAATGTAAAATGTAAAATGTAAAATGTAAAATGTAAAATGTAAAATGTAAAATGTAAAATGTAAAATGTAAAATGTAAAATGTAAAATGTAAAATGTAAAATGTAAAATGTAAAATGTAAAATGTAAAATGTAAAATGTAAAATGTAAAATGTAAAATGTAAAATGTAAAATGTAAAATGTAAAATGTAAAATGTAAAATGTAAAATGTAAAATGTAAAATGTAAAATGTAAAATGTAAAATGTAAAATGTAAAATGTAAAATGTAAAATGTAAAATGTAAAATGTAAAATGTAAAATGTAAAATGTAAAATGTAAAATGTAAAATGTAAAATGTAAAATGTAAAATGTAAAATGTAAAATGTAAAATGTAAAATGTAAAATGTAAAATGTAAAATGTAAAATGTAAAATGTAAAATGTAAAATGTAAAATGTAAAATGTAAAATGTAAAATGTAAAATGTAAAATGTAAAATGTAAAATGTAAAATGTAAAATGTAAAATGTAAAATGTAAAATGTAAAATGTAAAATGTAAAATGTAAAATGTAAAATGTAAAATGTAAAATGTAAAAAGTAGCAGTGACGAATATATTCGTCATATAACGCAACTTTTCATGACGAATATCTTCGTTATAAACAGTGACGAATGTATTCGTCATAAACAGTGACGAATATATTCGTCATAAACAGTGACGAATATATTCGTCATAACACATTTTAAAATTTTTTCTTGACGAATATCTTCGTCATAAACAGTGACGAATATATTCGTCATAACACATTTTACAATTTTTTCATGATGAATATTTTCGTCTTATACAGTGACGAATATCTTCGTTATAACAGTGACGAATATATTCGTCATAAAAAGTGACGAATATATTCGTCATAACACAACTTTTCATGACTAATATCTTCGACACATTTTACAATTTGTTCAACAAGACAAATCAAGCACATTTTGCAAATTAAGTAAGTTCAATTTTCAAAATGTACATTCTCCTGGAGTGAGTATTTGGGCTCAATAAAGTGGAAATATATAAAAAAAATGTTTATCAAAGAGAACTTAATTCTTAAAATATGTTCCTCTGGAGCGATTTTTCGGCTACAATAAAGAGGTAATAAAAACAAAATTTTTAGCATTAAGAACCAGACAAATCAAGCACATTTTGCAAAATAAGTAAGTTCAATTTTCTAAACAATTGAAGAAAATAAAAAGTAATATAAGCCCTGCTGGAGCGATTTTGTGTGTTTAGTAAGATAGAAATGAAAAAAAAAAGAAAATTGGCAAAAAGATCTAATTTTTATATATTCGTCATAAAACATTTTACAATTTTTTCATGACGAGACATTTGACATTTGACATTTGACATTTGACATTTTTCATTTTTCATTTTTCATTTTACATTTGACATTTTTCATTTTTCATTTTACATTTTTCATTTTACATTTTACATTTTACATTTTACATTTTACATTTTACATTTTACATTTTACATTTTACATTTTACATTTTACATTTTACATTTTACATTTGACATTTGACATTTGACATTTGACATTTGACATTTGACATTTGACATTTGACATTTGACATTTGACATTTGACATTTGACATTTGACATTTGACATTTGACATTTGACATTTGACATTTGACATTTGACATTTGACATTTGACATTTGACATTTGACATTTGACATTTGACATTTGACATTTGACATTTGACATTTGACATTTGACATTTAACATTTGACATTTTACATTTTACATTTGACATTTGACATTTGACATTTGACATTTGACATTTGACATTTGACATTTGACATTTGACATTTGACATTTGACATTTGACATTTGACATTTGACATTTGACATTTGACATTTGACATTTGACATTTGACATTTGACATTTGACATTTGACATTTGACATTTGACATTTGACATTTGACATTTGACATTTGACATTTGACATTTGACATTTGACATTTGACATTTGACATTTTACATTTTACATTTGACATTTGACATTTGACATTTGACATTTGACATTTGACATTTGACATTTGACATTTGACATTTGACATTTGACATTTGACATTTGACATTTGACATTTGACATTTGACATTTGACATTTGACATTTGACATTTGACATTTGACATTTGACATTTGACATTTGACATTTGACATTTGACATTTGACATTTGACATTTGACATTTGACATTTGACATTTGACATTTGACATTTGACATTTGACATTTGACATTTGACATTTGACATTTGACATTTTACATTTTACATTTTACATTTTACATTTTACATTTTACATTTTACATTTTACATTTTACATTTTACATTTTACATTTTACATTTTACATTTTACATTTTACATTTTACATTTTACATTTTACATTTTACATTTTACATTTTACATTTTACATTTTACATTTTACATTTTACATTTTACATTTTACATTTTACATTTTACATTTTACATTTTACATTTTACATTTTACATTTTACATTTTACATTTGACATTTGACATTTGACATTTGACATTTGACATTTGACATTTGACATTTGACATTTGACATTTGACATTTGACATTTGACATTTGACATTTGACATTTGACATTTGACATTTGACATTTGACATTTGACATTTGACATTTGACATTTGACATTTGACATTTGACATTTGACATTTGACATTTGACATTTGACATTTTACATTTGACATTTTACATTTTACATTTTACATTTTACATTTTACATTCTACATTTTACATTTTACATTTTACATTTTACATTTTACATTTTACATTTTACATTTTACATTTTACATTTTACATTTTACATTTTACATTTTACATTTTACATTTTACATTTTACATTTTACATTTTACATTTTACATTTTACATTTTACATTTTACATTTTACATTTTACATTTTACATTTTACATTTTACATTTTACATTTTACATTTTACATTTTACATTTTACATTTTACATTTTACATTTTACATTTTACATTTTACATTTTACATTTTACATTTTACATTTTACATTTTACATTTTACATTTTACATTTTACATTTTACATTTTACATTTTACATTTTACATTTTACATTTTACATTTTACATTTTACATTTTACATTTTACAGTTTACAGTTTACAGTTTACAGTTTACAGTTTACATTTTTCATTT